>CM060442.1:203306055-204029530 GCA_030545235.1 Helianthus tuberosus | reverse complement strand
TCGCTAGTCATACCACATACAGAGGTGCATATAGATGAGAGCCTGAAATTTGTGGAAAAACCTTTGTCGATTGAGGATCGACAGGTTAAGAAGCTTCGGAGGAAGCATGTGCCTATTGTAAAGGTTAAATGGGATGCCCGTAGAGGTCCCGAATACACGTGGGAGGTAGAGTCCACAATGAAAGAAAAGTACCCTTAATAAATCTCGAGGTCGAGATTTCTTTTAAGGGGGTGAGGATGTAACACCTCGTAATTTCATGTCCAATAATGTATTGACACGTGTCATAAGCTTTGAACGTGTGAAAGAATACTCTAGAGGGACTAAAGTTGACAAACAAGAAAAGTATGTGAATATAAGGGTTCAAAATGTCAACAATGGATAAATATACTTTACAATAACCCTACATGATGTTCATACCCTTAAACGAATAAATCATGGATCATACGAAACTAATTGTGAAAGAAAGTGAGGAATTACAAACTACAGGGGTTAAATGTGTCAACATGTTTAAGGTATACCTCTAAGTGACCCTTTTAGCAAACCCGAAGCTTTGTAATGATAAATTATACTCACTAGAATATGTGATAAAAATTTCACCAAGATTCGTTATCATATGAGAAAGTTATGACAATATTCGTATACGAGGGGTTAAAAGCATCAACGTTAAAATTTGTGACTTTTCGGGTAATCACAAAGTTAACCAAGGACTTAACCAAGTTTGTATAAGTCTTAAGGTCCTTAAAAGTCAAGTTAGAGGGCTTAAAATGAAATTTTGGAAGTTGAAAGTTGTTTAACCTGTTCTGCATGACCATACGGGGCGCGTAAGCCTCTGTGAGGACTTACACGGGCCGCCTGGACTGCCCAGCATCAGAAAACTCGCACAGGTGCCAGTTGCAGCCTGTTAACTGACTTTAAACTTTGTTTTTACATACCAGGGGCTGCCCCAATGGTATTACATGCATAGGGGGGGCACTTGTCTTGATCTGGAAACAATTATAGACCTCCTTGGCATGATCTTAGATGATCAAAGTGACTATATAAGAGGAGCATTGTTGCAACATTGATGCTCATTCATTTGCAAAGTTCACAAGTTCACTTCTGGAGCTCCTCTGATCAGCAACAAGCTTTCTTAAGATCCCTAGTCGTGCTTAGGACTCTTGTAAGCGTCCTTAACCCTTTCTAATTCAGTTTAGCTTAGTTAATTAGCTAAAAGTCAAACCGTTGTAATTAAGGTTTGACTTCGAGATTAATTAAAATTTGTTCAGTCAAATCTCGAATTAAAAGTACCTATAAGTAGGTAATTATGTGGGTAATAAACCCTTAAAGGGGGTACTCTCTGATTCCCACTCTAACTAGGTCAATTATCGGGTCAAAGCTAACTTTAAAAAGTCAACATAGTACTTATTTTCAAATTATTACATAATTAGCAATGCAGGATCCATGTAACCTGTTTTATCATTAACATAACTTGGTAATTAATGTAAGAACATGTCTAAACATGTTCAACCCGACAATTTTCTGTAGAGACCCGGTTCGGAACCGAAAGTCGCATAATTTGACTTTTGCTTTGACTTTCAGTTCTGACCCGTTTAAGCCTAGTTTAGGATTGCCTTAGAGCTTCTTTTGAACGTAGTTACATGTTAGTATAACCCTCTGTGATTATACGGCTTGGTTCACTAGTTGTCTAATTATTATGCAAGTTTCCGTTAATTGCCTAAATGTTGACTAGTATGCCCTTTTTACCATAAAATATGATTTTTGAAAATATAAAGGAGTAGACACCTTGGTTACTGATTTATAAACTTGCACCCAAAATTTGACATCAGTTTGAGGTCTAGATTAAGAGTTATGCTCAATAGCGTAATTAGAAAGCTTTTTGTTAAATAAACGACATAATTAGCATATAGCCTAGTTTAACCCATTTTTTGATATCAAACTTTTTACCCACTGATGTAATATAATATTTTTGGATTTTTGAAGATTTTTAATTAATTTTAGGCTGAGCATAACATAGGGTTATAGCTTTAATTCGGTTAATGCCGGTTTTGCCCTTTTAGGCTATAAAATGAGTTTTACAAATCTTTTTAACCCCAAACCTTTTGCCACTGATTTTATATGATAAATAAATTATTTTAAACCTTCTGGAATAATAAAAATATCAGCTTTCTATATAGAACCCGGAAATGGTTCCAAATCGCCTTTTTAAGCGTTTTTAACGCATAGTATGTATTAAAACTATTTTAAACATATAAGGTTTGATACCTACTGATATTTTAAGTATATTTTTATACTTTGACAGTAAGCTAAAATTTTAAACTCAGAATTTCAGTTTTGACCTTTTTAGCCTATGTGAAATTACCAAAATACCCCTAAGGTGCATAGTTTGGTGTTAAATGATAAAATTCACATATATCTAGTACCCTACTGTTATAACTTATTAAATTAAGTATACTTACTAAATAAATCAGACCTGTAACTCAGATTACTAATTAAACTCTTTTATAACCTTTTAAATGACCAAAATGCCCTTACGGGGCATAATTCGAGTTTAAATCCGTTTTGGGCATAATGGAAGACATCTTACTGATGTCACAACATATTTAAGGCATATTAACTTAGGAAACTTACATATGATTTTTTGGTTACTAGTTACGCACTTTTCGCGTTCAGATCGGCTTATGTAACTAGTTTGCATATATTAGCTGAAACGGGTCAAACCTTATCATTTTTGTCTCAAAATCCAGAATGTGTTTAGTTTACCCATATTATACAAGTATTCAAACTTGTCGGGTCTAAATCACATTCCATTCCGGTCTTCGCTTATACACGCGTTTGAACCGTATCTTCCTTTAAAACTAACCGGTCTAAGTTTAGGCTTAATTAAAGACCCGTTAGGAAATCTAATAGGTTATTAAAAACCTTTGTTCCAGAATAGGAGACCCGGTAAAAGCTACACGCACTTGCTATTTGTGATTGATACTTGCAAAGGTAAATACTTTTAACTTATTTTCCCTATACGGGCTTGGGGTATGGTATATAAAATACCGCTTGGTCGGGCATTGAATCTTTAATCGAATAGAGGTTAAACCATATATATGCTCCGTTTGGAAATGTTTTGTTTGCTTAAAGCCTTTGGGGGGTTAATGACCATGTCCCGGATATCCTTGGCATCATTTTACGAAATGGCCACGACCTAAGCACGGGGTGTAGGCGTACACCCGTCAGTGCCTAAATAAATAATGTGGTGTGTCTATTGATCTTTAACCCGGTACAAACCGGGCTACTGAACGCATAAGAAACATGTAATTCTTTTACAAGATTATATTTAAATAATTATCCCAAGTTATAAAAAGTTTTGTGCCACGTTCATTCAAATCAATTTTATTAAACTTTTCAAAATGAGCCAGTTAAATTGTATTTACCAGTGTAAACTGACGTATTTTCCCAAAAAGTTTAAGTGCAAGTACTACTCGAACTAGGCTGGCTTTCTCCAAGCGTCCACAATAAGTCTCGCAAGCTTGGATGTCATAAAACTGTTGACCAATGTCTCCTTTTTATTTTGATCCGCCTGTGGATCTATTTCAACTATATCGTGATACTTAATATTACAATTTATTAAAGTTGAAATGATTCTATCTTTGCTTCCGCTGAGCATTTTTATATTGTGTTGTTTGACTATGATGATATCAACTACGTCACGATACTCCCCACCGGTAACACGTGGAAATATCGGGGTGTGACAGATTATTAATAGATACTCCACATAATACAACTAAAGCGATAATAAAATAGACTAATTACAAGTCAAAGAAGTCAAAACAGGAATTGAGCAAGGAGAGACATATCGCAATTAGCAATCTTTTCTTCCTTTGACTTCAATCTTGACTTTGACTTTGACTTCCGAAACACAGGGTGTTACAGCCTCCCCTAGTTGAGGGAATTTCGTCCCGAAATTAGGCTGAAGCCGTAACAAACAACTGCGGGTACTTCGCCTTCATGTCGCTTTCGAGTTCCCAAGTGAACTCTGTGCCTCGTTTGCCTTCCCATCGGACTTTCACAATAGGAATGCGCGAGCGTCTGAGCTGCTTGGTTTGGCGATCCATGATTTCGAGAGGCTTCTCCACGAAGTGTAGTGTTTCGTTTACTTGGAGATCATCGAGAGGTACAATTAAATCATGCTCAGCCAAGCATTTCGGAGGTTTGACACATGGAAAGTCGGGTGGACGTTACTAAGTTCCTCCGGTAGTTCGAGTCTGTTGGCGACTTTTCCGATCCTTTTCAGAATCTTAAAAGGTCCAACATATCGAGGCGCTAGTTTCCCTTTCTTGCCGAATCTGACCACACCATTCCAAGGTGATACCTTTAGGAGTACTTAGTCGCCAACGTCAAATTCAAGGGCCTTGCGTCGTCTATCGGCGTAACTTTTCTGTCGACTTCGAGCTTTCAACAAGTTGTCTCGAATCTGGAGGACTTTTCAGTCGTTTCTTGCAATAGCTCAGGACCGGTTAATTGCGAGTGACCGATCTCATGCCACGCAATAGGCGATCGACATCTTCTTCCGTATAAGCCTCGAATGGTGCCATTTGAATGCTGGAATGATTACTGTTGTTGTACGAGAACTCGACTAACGGCAGGTATACATCCCAATTACCACCGAAATCTATGACACACGAACGGAGCATGTCTTCAAGAGTACGAATCATTCTTTCAGTCTGACCGTCGGTTTGAGGGTGGAATACGGTACTTAGATTAAGCGCAGTACCGAGAGCAGCTTGAAACATTTCCCACAGTCGCGAGGTAAACCGAGCATCACGGTCAGAGATGATGTCGCGAGGTGTCCCATGTCGACAAATGATTTCATTGGTGTAGATTCGGGCTAATCGTTCTACCTTGTTGTCTTCCCGTATTGGCAAAAAGTGAGTTGATTTGGTCAAATGATCAACAACAACCCAAATGCTGTCGTGACCTGATGACGTGTGCGGAAGCTTTGTTATGAAATCCATAGCTATACTCTCCAACTTCCATATAAGGATTGGCGGTTGTTCGATCAAGCCAGAGGGTCTTTGGTGTTCAGCCTTGACCTTTGCACAAGTCAGGCACTTCCCAACGTAGAGAGCAATATCCCTTTTCATGCCCGGCCACCAGTACTTGTAGCGAAGGTCCTGGTACATTTTATCAGCACCGGGATGAATAGAATACCGGGATTTGTGGGCTTCATTCATCAAAATCTTTCGCAAATCGGTCCGTTTAGGGATCCAAATCCGGTCCAGATAATGGAATATCCCATTCGGCTTATTCACAAGGTGAGCTCCATCATGGTAAATTCTTTCCTTATCCAAGGTGCGCTCGTTAAAACAAGCATGCTGGGCTTCGCGGATGAGAGTTTCGAGATGGTATTGGGTTTGGGTTTTACGAATGCTGAGTAGATAACTCCGTCTACTGAGAGCGTCGGCAACGACATTTGCTTTGCCTGGGTGATAACGAATCTCACAGTTATAATCGTTGAGAAGTTCTACCCATCGGTGTTGACGCATATTAAGCTCCTTCTGGTCAAAGATATGTTGCAGGCTCCTATGATCGGTGAAGATCGTACACTTTGTACCATATAGATAGTGTCGCCAAATCTTTAACGCTAAAACAACTGCGCCTAGCTCGAGATCATGGGTTGTATAGTTCTTTTCGTGGATTTTGAGTTGACGAGATGCGTAAGCTATAACCTTGTCCCGTTGCATAAAGACACAACTAAGACCAAGGTTGGAAGCATCACAATAGACAATGAAGTCGTCGTTTCCGTCGGGCAATGTGAGGACAGGAGCATTGCAAAGTATGTGCTTGAGGGTTTGGAAAGCAGACTCTTGTTCAGTTCCCCAAACAAAAGGCTTGTCTTTATGCGTAAGAGCGGTAAGCGGCACAACGATCTTTGAGAATCCTTCGATAAATCGTCGATAATAGCCCGCTAGTCCGAGAAAAGAACGGACTTCAGACGGGTTCTTAGGTGTAATCCAACTCTTAACGGCTTCAATCTTTGCAGGATCGACGTGTATACCTTGACTATTAACAATGTGACCGAGGAATTGAACCTTCTCCAGCCAGAATTCGCACTTGGAGAACTTGGCATAGAGTCGATTCCCTTGGAGTAGCTTGAGAACCAAACGTAGATGTTGCGCGTGTTCGGCTTTCCATTTGGAATAGATCAAGACATCGTCGATGAACACGATGATGAAACGGTCGAGATAAGGTTTACACACGCGATTCATCAGATCCATGAAAACCGTGGGTGCGTTGGTTAAACCGAAAGGCATAACAACGAATTCATAATGGCCATAACGGGTGCGAAATGCGGTTTGGGTATATCCTCCTCTTGAATGCGTAGTTGGTGATAGCCTGAGCGTAGATCGATCTTCGAGAAACACGTAGCACCTTGTAGCTGATCAAACAAATCGTCAATGCGATGCAGGGGATAGCGGTTCTTGATAGTTAACTTATTCAATTCCCGATAGTCGATGCACATCCTGAACGACCCATCCTTCTTTTTGACGAAAAGGACCGGCGCGCCCCAAGGGGAGGTGCTCGGGCGAATGAAGCCTTTCTCAAGTAATTCTTGGAGTTGGTTCGAGAGTTCGCGCATTTCAGACGGTGCGAGTCGGTAAGGAGCTTTGGCAATAGGGTTGGCTCCAGGAATGAGGTTGATACGAAAGTCGATATCACGACTTGGCGGTAGTCCGGGAAGATCCTCAGGAAAAACGTTAGGAAATTCTCGAACCACTGGAACATCGTTTACTCCAGGCCTACCTTTCTTTTCCTTCTCCGCTCCTACAATGTTAGCCAGGAAAGCTATGTATTCCTTGCGGAGACACTTGCTAGCTTGGACACACGACATGAGTTTGAGACCTTTCGAAGCAGTTTCACCATAGACACACAATAAGTCACCATTCGCGAGCGAGAATCGAATCATCTTATCGAAGCACACAACTTCAGCATGGTTTTCGCGAAGAAAGTCCATGCCTACTAAGACGTCAAAACTTCCGAGTTGTATCGGAATAAGGTCGATTGGGAAGATGTGATTGTTGAGCTCAAGAGTACAATCACGAAGAACAGAATTAACGGTGACAGTTCTTCCGGTAGCGACTTCAACATCGAATGTCGAGGGGATATGGGAGCGTTTACGACTAAGAAGCTTCTCGAATTCAAACGACACAAAGCAGTTTTCGGCTCCAGTATCAAACAAACATGAAACATAAATACCATTCACAAGGAACGTACCATTGACCACGTTGTTGTCAGCCTGGGCTTGGCGCATGTTGATGTTGAAAGTTCTGGCGCGTGCGACTTGTTGCTGCTGTTGAGGCTGTTGCTGCTGGTGTTGCTGCTGCTGGGGCTCTTGTTTCACAACCCTGTTCGGGCACATTTTCGCAAAGTGGTTGGGATCACCACATGCAAAGCAGACTCGGGCGTTGACCGCGGGTGCCTGAGCCGCTTGTTGGCCTTGTGGGGCTGGGAGCAGAGCTTGATGAGCAGTGGCTTGAGCTGGCGCTTAACGGGGACCAGTACGGCAGTTAGCAGTGAAGTGGCCGTACATATTGTAGTGAGCGCAGTAATGATAGGCGAGACCCACCGGGTGATGATAAGAACATCTTGGGCAAGCCGGGTGGGGGCCTGTGTATGCACGCTTTGCAGGCGGTGCATAAGTAACTGGTGCAGGACGGTGGTGAGACTGCTGCTGAGCCGGTACGGCTTGAAGTGGAGAAGCAGTGGTAGTGACAACACAGTTGTTGTTGCTGGAGCTACTATTGTTGTTCTTCTTCTTGCGGCTTGGGGACTTTGACGGTTGAGCGGCGGCGGTTTCAGCGTTTGGTGCGGTGGTGACTTGGTGCAGGCTCTTCGAAGTTTTATCCCAAAACCAGCTTTTACCCGCTTGTCGTTGATTTCAGCGGCAAGCAAGTAAGTTTCTTCAATCGTTGTTGTCTTTGCGGCATGCACAAAATCCGTAACACAGTCGGGTAGAGCTCGGATGTACTTCTTGATCGCCATGTCGGACGTCTTCACTTGATTGGGACAAATGATGCTGAGCTGCTTAAAGCGAGCAGTCAGGGCAGCGTTGTCACCTTCCTTCTGCTTAATGTTCCAGAATTCGTCCTCTAGCTTTTGGCGTTCATGAGGAGGGCAGAATTCGTCCATCATGATGGCCTTCAACTCCTCCCATGTCAGCTCATAGGCTGCATCATTTCCGCGTTTGTTTCTCTTGGCCGTCCACCAGTCTAATGCACGGGACTGGAAGACGCCGGTAGCGTTTAGAGTGCGGAGATTTTCCGGACATCCACTCTGGCGTAGAGTGACTTCAATGGAATCGAACCATTAAAACATAGCCGTCGGGCCATCTTCTCCAGTGAATTCCTTCAGACCGAAAGCCTTGAACTGCTTGAAGCTGAAAGTAGTCTTGGTAGCAACTTTAGGAGCTTCGGTTCTGGACTCCTCAAACGATTTGCTAACGTTCTCGTAAATCTCACTCACGATTTGAGGCACAACCTTGGCCACTTATTTAGCGAGGATGGCAGCAAGGCGTTTGTCCCTCTGTTCTTGGCGAGAGAGTCGTGGGTGACGGTGTCCAGATGATGGTCCAGTTGACATTGTCTGCAACAGACATCGTCATAGGTCTCAGACACATCCTAAATGAATCTCACCTCACACGTCTAATACTTACTAAAGCTCAGGAACACAATGTAACACGTATCACATAAACACATAGGCACATAGTTACAGATTCACATAAACACAGAAGCACATAATCACGTTGGTACGTAGAGCACAGCAGCACAGAGGCGCATACGCATGTAATCACAGAGGTAGTCAGAATACAGAAACCTATCATTCAAAGCCTGCGAGTGTTCGAACATAGCGGTCGCGTTTAACATAGCGATTAGTATAGTATAAGCGAATAATATAGCGGGTAGTATAGCATAAGCATATCATAGGGTCGTCCACAATTTAGCGATTTGTCAGCGTTTTGAGATAGAAGTGCAGTGCGAGTCGTGCGTGTCGATCGAAGTGAAAGCAAAAATCGAATAATTCTTCAAAAATTAGTACACATAAGCAGTTAAATACACATACAAGCACATAAAATCGACGAATCATCAGAGTCAGCAGTTGCGGGCTCAGAATCGAAACACATAAAAAATAGAGAAATAGATCGTCTGCGGCTATTAGACATTGACTATCCAAAGTGATTCGACTATTCTCAAGGACTTGTCGTACACACTTTGACTTTCAGGACTGTGCTTTTGCCTCGACTCTTGGGCGTTTAGCACGCATCCCTTTAGTCATACCGTGACTTCAGGTCGTTGGAGTCCGTCGAGACTTTGGTGAGAGTTTTGGAAAACCAAGTAAAAGTCGAAACAAGTCGTCAAGGTTAGGGTTTCACCCCTGGCTTAACAACTCCGTTCCTGTTTTGATAAAAACAAAAGAGAATTATGCGTCAAAGTATGGATTTCACTCCTATTTCAACGCAACTTCTCGTGTTTATAGATAAAAAAAATGTAGGTTGATCAAGCAATTTAGTCGAGAGTTGCGGTTTTCACACCTAATCTTGACTTGATCGCTTATTCATAATTGAAAATTCGAGTGCAGTGAGAGTGCAGCATAGGCGAGAATAGCGAGAAATAGCAGTACGCTCACATATAATCCCTAATGGACATGCACGAGTCGGTCTGTTGGTTCCTAACTATAGACTAGGTCTCTAAGACATCGACCCAGACTAGGTCGAGTCTTGCCTAATTCCCTATAGTTATGGCTCTGATACCAATCTGTCACACCCCAACCGATGGCGGAAACATCGGGGCATGGCACTGAGCGAAACAGATTGTCCAGAAGTTTCCATAACAACTATATTTACCAGATATTTAAAGCAACACGTCCCATACCATGTCATAAATGATAATACAATTATTACAGAAAGATTTAGTCAAATTGTTCTGTTCCGACAACTCAGATTTTTATTACAGACAATTGTTTATTGTTGACCTAGGTCTTTCCTAGCCTCGATTTCACACCACAGAAAGTAATTAAGTTTGATAATAGCATATAGAATTCGAAAGTAAAAGTCAATACACATAATGTAAAGGTGAGCATACAAGTTTGATAATAACATATAAAATTCGAAAGCGTTACGCATAACCAGCACGTACACAGAGTGAAATGAGGCATGTTAGTTATCGACATGAACCTATCGATACCAATGACTGAGGGTGGACCGCCCAAGGCAGTTCGCGATACATTCTCACCACTGTGAGCCATCTAGGTAATTGTCCTTAACAACCCCCGAGTGAACGGGTGCTAAGTCCAAACTAATAGTACTATCGTTGCTAAGGCAGATAGACAACATTCCATGTGTAAACATAACAAACAAGCATTCATTAAGTCACGTATAACATGCGGTAATGGTTAGCGTTTAAAGTATTGTGTAGTGTGTTCGATGTGATTTTGTATAAGTAACGTATGTAACACCCAAAAGTGCGTAAAGCAAAAAGGGATCGAGTATACTCACAGCGGTTGATGGATTGAAGGGAGCGCTAGAGTGTAGGGTTAGCCTGATCAGAACGATATCATACGATAAGTGACGCGTAAAACGATACAAAGTACAAGTGGTTCGGACAGTAGTTCGATCAGATGGTAGTCCGATCGGACAGCCGGTCGTGCGAGTGGTCATCCGTTCGGACGTTGTCCGGTCGGATGACTGTTCGAGTGGATTGTTTCTTCCTTTGGGAAGGGTGTGTTTGTGTATGATGGCTTGACTTTTGAAGTTTACGTTGTAGCATTTTGAAAACATTGAAGTACCTCTACCTTTCAAGTCGGTCGATCGGACGGTCGTTCGATCGGACGGCAACCCGTTCGGTTGGGCACTTCAGTGAGAACAAGTTCACAGCAGGGTGTCACTCGATCGGACGGTTGTTCGATCGGGTGGCATCCTTTGTGCATTGAACATGTTGAAAATTGTTTGTGTTGAAGTTTAAATGTCTCAAGATTCGATTGGCAGTTCGATAGGATGGCAGTCCGATCGGACAACAGTTCGTTCAACATTCAGACTTCAAGTGTTGGCAAAAATGGTTAAGTGTGGGACCAAGGTGCAAGTCATTCGGCCTGGCCAGTCGTTCGGTTTGGTTGTTCGATCGGACAGCAGTCCGATCAGACGGCACTCCGTCCTGGTCGACCTGTTCGTCTTACACTTATCAAGATGCGTTCGGTTTGGTAGTTTGTCATTTTATCAAGATGCGTTGATATCGTGCTAACCAACAGAACCCCATCCTAAGCTCTAGTGACCCGATTGAATAGGAACCACCCAAGTTCAGTTAGTCCACCGGTTTATGACGATTGTTCTTGGTTAACCCGGAATCGATAATCTCGTGTACAGAATACGGATCTTGAACCAACACAACCATAATAACGAGTAATAAGTCGGCACAAGCTCCGATTCTATCGGTTTTGAGAGCATTGAGTGTAAAAGAGTTGAAAGAAAGTTGAAAAACCATCTTTCAATCCTTTTTCTTGTGAATATGTTTAGATCTATGAAAGATCCTTGTTTGTTTATGTGGAAATCGGTTAGATCTAAGTTGTTCTTGGTGGATTGAGGCCAAGACATGAAGTTCTTCAAGAACATATGATAACGTCATCCTAGAACACCTTGAATCTTGATGATTTCACGGTTAAAAGTTAAGATTCAAAAGATAGAAGGGTGTAGGAGTGCGTGTAGATTAAGAAAGTACAAGATTTAGGACGAAATCTTACCGGGATTGCGAGAAATCTGGGGAAAAGTGAGGAAAACGAGCTGGTCGGACGTCAGTTGCCAAAAGTAGTAAGTTTAAAGGTGACAAGGGGTATTTATAGGGCTACCCAAAGTGGAAAGGAGTGGAGAGTGGCTGGTCGATCGGTTAGGCAGTCCGATCGGACATCTGTCCGATCTAGCGGCTGCTCGGTCGATCGGCTGGCCGATCGACTGGTCGCCTGGTCGATCAGTCACTTTGTTCGAGTGTTCGGTGCGACGAGTTTGATGTTTCGATTGTGATTGCGAGCGTTGCGATGCGATAGAATTTCCTAGTCAAATTACTTTTAATCCCAACTACTATATCAACATACAAACAACCTTATTTCGTACTCGTTTAGCGTTTGCGATTCGATTGCGATTTGAGTTTCGATTTCATTTCGATTGATTACCACAACATAACATAAATAAACATGCACAAGTAACACGTAAGGCACACACACACGTATAACAATATCCAAAATGCGTAATTCGAGTTGCGAGTGCGATTACGATAGCGAATAAGCGATTAAACATGCGATAAATAGCGATTACTATGCGATTATTAATAGATACTCCACATAACACAACTAAAGCGATAATAAAATAGACTAATTACAAGTCAAAGAAGTCAAAACAGAAATTGAGCAAGGATAGACAGATCGCAATTAGCAATCTTTTCTTCCTTTGACTTCAATCTTGACTTTGACTTCCGAAACACGGGGTGTTACAGCTACCACTACAAATGGCCTTAGTCAGGGGCGGACCTACACGGTGCGGGTCGGAGTCCACGGACCCCAATGTTTTTAAAAAAAATTAGTAGAACCGGTATGTAAAATTTTTTCAAGGACCCCATAAAAATAATTAGTTGGACCCCGTAGTCTTAAAAGCAAAGATGATGTGGTGGTTAATCCCCGTGTTTACCAACATATAGATCACATGTTCAAGTCTTACATGTCCTACTTTTTAGTTTTTTTTTTTCCAGCATAACCACCCATTGATCTTCTAATTTGTGTCTTTAAAATTTAAATTGATAAATTGAATGCCTCTAAATAATTTTATTTCACATTTGATTACCAAAAAACACTTAGTTTATTTTTTTTGCCATTAATTAAACTAGTATTTTAAAATAGCACATCCACCCATTGATCTTCTAATTTGCTTCTTTAACTTGATAAATTGAATCCTCTAATTTGCTTCAATCGAATGCCTCTAAATGATTTTATTTCACACTAGGTTAATGCCCGCGCGATGCGCGGCTTAATCCAAAACCATATTATTTACTTTGAAATATAATATTTTGTACAAACGCATACATAGGAAGAAAAAAACAGAAAACTATTCAAATGCCGGAAAAAAACTTCCTTGTAGACTACATTTGTTGTTTTACTCGTTACATTCCCATCTTTGTCTAGTATAAGCAACTTCACACCGCCTCTGCTTTTAACTCTTGATAACGCAACATAAAGCTGACCATGTGAGAAAACTGGATATTTCAAATACAATCCAACCGTTGATAGAGATTGTCCTTGACTTTTATTTATAGTCATTGCAAAACATACATTTAAGGGGAATTGTCGTCGTTGAAACTTGATAGGAATTCTTTTATCCGACGGTGTCAAACTGATTCGTGGAATAAACATTCTGGTCCCTATGTTTCCCCCGGATATAATCTCCGCCTCTATAACACGTTTATAAAGTTTAGTAATCCGTAGTCTCGTACCGGAAAATTGAATTGTCGCATAGTATAATATTATTAATTGTAATATGTTATTATTAGTAAAGGTAATATATTAATTCTTAAGTTATGCATTATTAATAGTAATATATTATTATTAGTAAAGGTAATATATTGAATCTTCTCCATAGCCCCCCTCTCCTTCATTATTTCTACCACACACCATAGTGACTGAAAACAGAGTTTATCCGGCGACAACAGTTTTACCGAAAGGTTCCGCTGGCGGTAACTACCATATTCGAGTTCTATTTTATTTCTTACGGGTCAAATGTGTTAAAAATATACTTAAAAAGGTCACTCAATGGGTATATTTTAACACAATTGAATTAGTACACGTACCTGAGCTTTCTTATCAGCCTACCTAGTCTTCAAGACCCATATCTGATGCGCGTTGTGGAGGAGGCTCGACCAAATTAAGGTTACGTCTTGATGGGGTCAAAAAATAGTTGTAAGAAAATACTTAAAACCGATGTCGCGTCATCCTCTTAACCAGCTATAGGTTATAATTTACATCATATAGTAACAAAACCAATGTTTGTTACAGTTAATGGTAAAAAACATAGTTCATTACAAACAATAAAATTTTTGTCAAAGTTCATTACATTTTGGTGAAATTCGCCCTCTATAATATATCAAACATAGAGACAGAATACAATGCAGTGTTAGATATTAAAAAGTGACCTTATTTCCTCTATGTAAAAAAAGTAGATTACATTCTTCCACTATGCCAGCTACTGAATAGATAATAGAGTTCACATGCAAGTCATATGAGACAAATCAACACAAAATAAGATTGACAACAATAATTATGTTCATAAACCCAAATCCAACCATCATTTTATTAGCAATTTGGCAATGATATATATGATTGATCAAGGGGTGTGACTACTAAGATAAGAATTATTCTATTTTTTAAGAAGCCTGCCTCGACGCTCCACTTCTCTCTTTCTTCTTTAGGCCCATCCCCACACTCCAGGTACATCCCTTTAGGCTCATCTCCACATCGCTTACGTGGACGCCTACGTGGTGGATCATCCTTTGAGGACTACCCTCCTCCACACCCAATAGCCTTAGAATCTGTAAATTTTTATCTAACTTATTTTGATTTGATATACTGAGTTACAATCATATATGATAATAAACTATTAGAATTGTATGTAAAGTAATAAGATTTACCTGAGATTCATGGCTATCACAAACAGACTTATCCACCAGGAAATCCTAAAAACTGAAGAGCCTTTGATATAGGATCCAACCTTTAGTTTTTTTTTTCTCGTACAGTTGAGCCACCTACATGTATAATCATATTTAAAATCTTCAAATGGCAAAATTACTAACTAAGAAAACATACTTACATATATAAAATATAAAATTCATTAAAAAGACACTATGAAAGTACCTCCTATGGACCAGATTTGCCTCAAAGTTTGAGTCCAGTTGGTGCTTGAGGAGTTGTTCAAGGTCTTTCAGATTCAACAGCCCAAGATCTTCCCCGAAACGTTGCCTGTGATATGAACATTAAAGATCTTACACATACAAATCTATTAGCATAGTTTATCATGTTCAATAGCTTTCTTAAACACTACTTGCCTTCTAAGCGTATCCCTTTGTAACTTCACCTCTATGCCATTTGTGAGCACCTACAGTTTAGTTAAAATGTTAAAAAAAATGAGAAAATCGCGCCTCAACATTGGGGCTTAGACCCGGATGTGGTTCGGCCTACTTGACCTACAAGAGTAAAAAAGTACTATATTAGCTAAGGATGTGGTACTTCACCAAACTCAGTCTCTAACACCAAAATTTAAAGAGCCCAAGACCCCACCCCTCCAGAAGAAAAGAAAGAAATTTGTGTATCAATAATAAACCTGTGCTTGATAATTAGAAATGAACAATGTTCAATTACTGTCAATTCTTATTCAGATATCTTTGAAGGTGGAGTTAATCACTGGGTCGGCGATTTTGTTAATCTGCAAAGAAAAAAAAATATGATTTCAATAAATCAGCAAACATAAAATGCATAGCTTTAAGAAAAAACTTAACCAAACAATATACTGCTTGATCAGGTGTTGCAGCCATAGATGCTATTTTGTACCCACTCTCCTAGCTACTTCTGACTTTTCAAGGCATTGCGGATTATCCAAAAGATAGATCAGATGTTGCAACTGTTACAAAAGCTAGTAAAGTGCTTGTTCTAGATCCAAAATCTGGGACAAGAGTCCTATCTTGGTATCTATCATCGTCCACTGCAAAATAAAGTATTTTTTTAAATGGTGTTACAATACCAAAACAAAACAATACTGACAAAACATAACCGTCCATTTACTTCTTTATATCATTAAACTAAAACATGAATATATGATGTACACTAATAATCGTCCATAATTAACAAAAAAATGTTACTAACATATCACCGGAACCCTACAGCAGCAAAATCAGATAAAAAGATGCATAACTCTGCCTAGTTAATGACCTTGTGAGTAGCTTCAGTTCACTAGCAAGACCAATATGAAGAGTATACAGATCATAGTATAGGTAAAAAAAACAGACTATGAAGTGGGAATATTTACATGAGAACCACTCCATTGAGCCACTTGTGTAATCAAAGAAGAACCAATTTTATCTCCTAAAGCCCACATTGATAAAGCAGCGGGCTAGAAAATATAATTCCTTTAGCCTCCAAAGCATCTGCTAGTTCAGGGATTTCAGATGCATGACCCCAATCAAGCCAAACAGCATCAACATGTGTAATCTCAACAATCTAAAATTATTAACACAAACTCAGAATTATAATGATTATTTATGATGGTTTCTATCTCTCGAACGCTAAAGACAACCAATTCTAAAACAACATCCCCATTGTGGTTGGACATATAATCATGCATTAAATTAAAACAGATAGAACATACCTTTCAAGGGTCATTTGCAGTATCCTTGACTACTCAGCTACAACAACACTAAATCCAAAAAAGAATAAAATTCAAAGAATCGCTTAACATTATGATGAAAAAAAACACGAAAAACATCAATGTCAAACATCATAAGAATCACAAGAAAGAACCATTAACGTGGATGAAAGAATCGGCGGACAAGAATGAGCCTGCTCAGCATCACACAATAACATAAAAAAAAACCATCAGATTTGGACCTTATCCAAAAAATCAACGAAACCATATAACATCAAACCCTAAAACCTCAAAATTAGGGTTATGAGTGGATAAAGCGGCAATTCAATTATGTAAAACAGCTAAATAATATAAACAAAGAACAAACAATTTCTACAATTTAACAATTAAAATTTATAAAAAAATTAATGAAATTAGGGTTAGAATAAAAGCCAACCTGTTCATCTTCAACACGAGATCTCCTAACACAATAACAGATCCAAAATCATCCAAAACTTTTGCCAGATCTAACCCTAGATCTCTGTTCGCACATCCTTCAACACAGATCTGAACAAATTCATCATACTAAAGGTTTTGACCACTGATTAAAAGAAAAGTCAACTTAGATGAGATTGAATAACATACCTATTTAGATTGAACTGATAACAACACGGATAATCCATCGAAAACTATAAGATATACAAAACAAAGAGAACAATAGTCACAAAACCTTCGAAAATCAAGAATGATGATTGATTAATTGTCGAAATCTAACCTTTATAATGAAAATAAGGACACACAAAGATGGAGGATCAACAGAGACATTGAAGAAGAAGAAACCCTAATTGTCGAGCGGCATTGAAAGATCGAAGATTTGCAGACAAAGGACAGGCGGCGGATGATTTTTCTTGCTATGGATGCAGATGATTTTTCTCTAGGGTTTTCGAAATAATGTTTGAACGAATAATGAGAGAGAGAGTATAGAAGAAGCGTACAAAAGAAGATAAATCAATCATCCCCTATGAGCTATGCCAAGTGTATGATGATGTGGCTGCTTATTTGGCATCAACCATAGGGTGACATGTGTCCCCTAATGGTTTGCTTTATTAGATATATAGATTTAATTACCAAATAACACTTGTAGTGACATTCATAAATAAAAAATAAACAAATAAAAAACTTAAACAAAACTTTGAAGTTATTTGAAGTAATTATGTTGTTTAGGTAGTTGTTGGTTCCAAGCAACTTATTAATCACCACTATTTGATAACTTGATGCTTAAAAATGATTCTTAATAATGTAGTGTTTGCATATCCACTAAATGCTTCTACATTATTTCCTAGCCCCGACCCGACTACGATGACCGACCCGAAAATTTTAATTTTTGGTCGTGAAAAATTCTTACACCAAAAAAACAGACATAGTAGAAAAAAATCTTGGGTCCGTTAGTAGTGGTCAGTAGAAAGGCCTAATCTAATTCACACGAATTAGTAGAAAACAATCTGCATGACAATCTTTTGCAAACTTCATCATTAACCCCTTAAGCTATATGTCATTAAGTGGGTTTGAGATAAGACTAGCATATGCTAATTTATTCCACACCTTCTAACTTAACCTAAAGTTCCTTTCATCCCATATAAATCTTAGTTATATACAATGGTTTATGACAAAAATCATTAACTATATAGTTTCCTGTGTACGTTTTCATAAATCGCTTACTTTCATAAGGAATAAAGTATTGCATTGAGGTTGTAATGTTAAGTTCTTGTAACATTTCAGGGAACTTTCTTTTCTTAATATGTAACTTATGGTTGTGAGTTGGAACAAGAATTTAGAAAAGCAAAGATAAATGGAAGGAATACAATGCTCTTGCATTGAGGTTAGAATGTTATCATGTATTTATTATGGTTGGGATATGGAACAAGTATTTCAAAAAGCAAGAAATGGAATACAATTCTGCAAATTGTATTTTAAGTCAATATTGGACACTATGCTTCTTTCACTTGGGCTATGTGGAAATTGCATGGTAATTTCTTGGGTTTGTCCTTTCTCTTCTCAACCATATGATATAAATCCATGCTTTTAATACACTAGGGACGATACTAGCGTATTAAATTATACTTTTTATAGTTAATGCATTTCCTACGAATTTCACATATTATTAAAGAGAGACTTTATAAAAGTTATACTCATTGACCGAAATTTTAAATATAATTTCATTCACAACCAATGTGTAAAGAAATTTTAACTTACTATAGTTTATTTTTTTTAATCTTCAAAATCGATCATTATACATTGGTTTTAGTACATGATTTTTATTAATATTATACTGAGATGTATTTTACATTAAAGAATTCCACGTAACATTTTGAACTTTTGAATTATTTTGGTTGATGTCACTACCAAATGAGTCACCACCTGATGTCACACCATTTACACTTGGTACTCTTATTTTGAAATTATTAGCATTCATATTTATTATTCTCAATATTGTTAGGTCTGATAGTAAATACGAAAAACCATCCCTTCCTCTTTTTTTCCAACTCACCACAACCACAAACATCACCCAAAGATAACATACTACCTCTATCGAGGGCATGTGTCCAGGGGCGGTAGGAGTAGGACGAGGCGGAGTAACGTTGTGGTGATGTTCATCGATATGTTAGTGGTAAGGGTGACAACTATAGAGGACATGCATGCTTTAAACTTAGGAAGACTGTAACTAAAGATCAAGTTATTTTTCATAATTATAGGAAAATGACTATAAAATACTAATTAAATTAAGCATCATAAGTTATACATCTCGAATGTGATGAGTGACTCCTCTATGAACTTTCAAAACGCAAGGACTCATATTGCATTTTAAAACTCTAATGGTTTACCATATTGAGAGCTTTTTTGTTCTTTTTCTCAACTTAATATTAATAATGAAAGACTCATAATTATTAAAAGTATAAAACTTATCTAATCGATATCTAGTCATTAACACAACCACGATTATCGCTCAGTTGGAATACTATGAATGGTTTTCTTGCCTTGTGGGAGTAATAGAACACCAAAAGTTTACATTTTTTTTTTATTAATGTACTTTTTATACTTTCGTGTTAAACTTTTATTTAATAACTTTTAACATTGGATAGTTGTGTATGTTTAGTATTTGTTGTCTAATTTAATATATTAAAATTCCGTCTTGAAATAAAATTATTCAAAGTAGTTTTAGAAAATCAATATTTTGCTACTTATTTTTTTTTTAAAAGCAATGCATTTTTAACTTGTATTTGCTTCTTTATATTAATAAGAAAAAAAGTTTTTGGGATTCTACGATGCACGATGATTGTGTCGTCACGGTTCTTTTCAGTTTTTTTTTAAGATTATATAAAGCATTACAATTAATATTACTGAAACGAATATGCTTGTCACCTATATTAATATTTTTGAAAATCATCCAGAGACTAATATTTTTGAAAATCATCTAGAGACTAGAAGTACTTTTATAATTAGGGGAAATTGGTTTTTAATAAACCAACCTTTTTCGAATTGGTAATTAATAATCCCACCTACAGACTTGGTGTCTAATAATCCCACGTTTCATTATGTTGGTACTCAATAGACCTCCGTTAGTTTTTTTTAACTCAAGTTAGTTTTTAAGTTTTATTTATTACACAAACAGTCCCTGTAGTTATAATTTACTAGTTTTAAGTTTCATTTATTACACAAACAGTCCCTGTAGTTATAAAAAAATTCATAAAAATAAAAAAAAATTCAAAAAAATTCAAAAAAAATCAAAAAAAATCAAAAAAATTCTAAAAAATTCTAAAAAAATCAAAAAAATTCAAAAAAATTCTAAAAAAATCAAAAAAATTCTAAAAAAATCAAAAAAATCATAAAAATTCAAAAAAATCAAAAAAACTCTAAAAATCATACCGTTTCGACCCGGACCGTTTCGACCCGTACCGTTTCGACCCGTACCGTTTTCGACGCGTACCGTTTAGACCCGGACCGTTTCGACCCGGACCGTTTAGAACGCGTACCGTTTAGACCCGGACCGTTTTCGACGCGTACCGTTTAGACCCGGACCGTTTCGACGCGTACCGTTTAGACCCGGACCGTTTCGACCCGGACCGTTTAGAACGCGTACCGTTTAGACCCGGACCGTTTTCGACGCGTACCGTTTAGACCCGGACCGTTTCGACCCGGACCGTTTAGAACGCGTACCGTTTAGACCCGGACCGTTTTCGACGCGTACCGTTTAGACCCGGACCGTTTCGACCCGGACCGTTTAGAACGCGTACCGTTTAGACCCGGACCGTTTTCGACGCGTACCGTTTAGACCCGGACCGTTTCGACCCGGACCGTTTAGAACGCGTACCGTTTAGACCCGGACCGTTTTCGACGCGTACCGTTTAGACCCGGACCGTTTCGACGCGTACCGTTTAGACCCGGACCGTTTTCGACGCGTACCGTTTAGACCCGGACCGTTTTCGACGCGTACCGTTTAGACCCGGACTGTGGTGGTGGTGGTGGTGGCGGCGGTGCGGTGGTGGTGGTGGTGGCGGTGGCGGTGGTGGTGGTGGTGGTGCGGTGGTGGTGGTGGTGGTGGTGGTGGTGGCGGTGGTGGTGGTGGTGGTGGCGGTGCGGTGGTGGTGGTGGTGGTGGTGCGGTGGTGGTGGTGGTGGTGGTGGCGGTGGCGGTGGTGGTGGTGGTGCGGTGGTGGTGGTGGTGGTGGTGGTGGTGGTGGTGCGGTGGTGGCGGTGCGGTGGTGGTGGCGGTGCGGTGGTGGTGGTGGTGGTGGTGGTATGATTTTTAGAGTTTTTTTGAATTTTTTTGATTTTTTTAGAATTTTTTCGAATTATTTTGATTTTTTTAGAATTTTTTTGATTTTTTTATAATTTTTTTGAATTTTTTTGATTTTTTTTGAATTTTTTTTATTTTTATGAATTTTTTTATAACTACAGGGACTGTTTGTGTAATAAATAAAACTTAAAACTAGTAAATTATAACTACAGGGACTGTTTGTGTAATAAATAAAACTTAAAAACTAACTTGAGTTAAAAAAAAACTAACGGAGGTCTATTGAGTATCAACATAATGAAACGTGGGATTATTAGACACCAAGTCTGTAGGTGGGATTATTAATTACCAATTCGGCAAAGGTTGGTTTATTAAAAACCAATTTCCCTATAATTAGTGTTCTTACATTTGTTTCAAAATAATCGTATCGTTAACCAATTAACATTGACTTCTACTTCTACTTCCTATTGACGTTGTCGTTTGTGGTATTTTTTTTTCTTACAAACATCGATAAAAACCATCACAATTAACATTGACTTCTACTTCCTATTGACGTTGTCGTTTCCTCCTTGTGAGGTCGCCGGTTCGACTCTCGGCTGCGGCATATTGGGGGACGTCCCTATGATGGATCGTTCCTACCGAGGCATGGTTCGATCCGGAGGGCAACCCGGTTTTCACCCAGCGGTTTTACCCGTGTGGGGGCAGTATGGTTTCCGGGCGAAGGTCAGCTTACGAGGCGGCCGGGGCCCGATAGAACAACGCGTCCGCAGGGCGGGGCTAACAGAGGATTGTCTTTGACAAGAACCCGGTGACCAATAGGTTCAGTACATAGAAAGTCATCCTTAAAAAAAAGTTTTTTTTCATAGTTTCACATTAGCTATTTGTCGTTTTGCCTGTAAGAGAAATAGGGCAACTCTTTCATAAGTGTATGATTTTCTAATTGCAGAAGTATAAAATCATTCTTTTATTTTTAGGAAGCTAAAGCTAAAAGTAGGGCAATTCTTTCATAGTTTTGACGGAAAGTTATAAACTTTTGCAAATTTGCATTTGACGCAAATTTACAATTAGTTTTGACAGTGGCGTCTCTTAGAATTCACATACCCTTTCGAGCTCGAAAAATGTGTCCATACGCTTTAACGATAAACAATATAATTACGAAAATGACAAAAATTGTAGTATTTGATAAACTATGCAATTACGATAATAACAAAATCATAGTATTCTAATGAGTTACATACCGTAACAAAATAATAAGCTAATAATAATCGATATTCAGTTAACAAGAATACTCAATTCAATAAGATACATAATCGATGTTCAATTAACAAGAATACTCAATTCAATAAGATACGTACGCGCGGATACGGGTTCAATTAACGGTTTAACAAAATTAAACAATCGGACCTGCAATAGCCGTTTGATGTTGTTCGATTGATAGAATCACCCTACAAACAACCGTCTGAGTCTGATGTTGTTCGATTGATGATGTTCGGACAATCGGACCTTTTAACTTCATGATGAAAACAAACAGAAACAACAAATCAATTACAGATAAACAGATAATCATAAACAGAAACAAAAACAATTAAACATTAACAATTACAGATAATCATAAACAGAAACAGTTAAACAAATCAATTACAGAAGCAGCGTCGTCGTGTCGAGTTCTGATTCTGAACTTCTGAAGGTCGTCGAGTTCTGAACAGACTTCTGATGTTCGTTCGTTCAATCTTCAATGGCAGCCACCCCTGCAGTGTCGATTCTGAAATTATGTCGATTCTGAACAGACTTCTGATGTTCGTTAGTATTGGGTTGGGCCCAATAAACCTAATATATTTGGGCTAAATTATAAAACATAAAAAGGTATTTGAGTATGAGCCTCTATATTGGATTTGGTATGTATTTACATTTTTTTTTAAAATAACATATATATATATATATATCGAATTTTTTTTTTTAAATCATGTGCCCCTCGAAATCGCGGGCCTTGTGTGGAAGTCCTCCCTGCACACCTTAAGAGCCGCCCCATAGTTTTGACAAACTGTTATAGTTATATGTTATATATATATATATATATATATATATATATATATATATCGAATTTTTTTTTAAATCATGTGCCCCTCGAAATCGCGGGCCTTGTGTGGAAGTCCTCCCTGCACACCTTAAGAGCCGCCCCATAGTTTTGACAAACTGTTATAGTTATATGTGCACTATAACCCAATCTATATAAAAGTGCCCCATCCTTACAAAGTTTTCCGTGTAACTATATAAGATCCCGTAAACGTGTAAGAATATTGTAGTAATCTAACATGTTAATAAATTGTAGTAAGTATGATATATAGTACTTTTTAAGTTCTTTAAAAGTGTCAAAATTATAGAATTGTTAGAAGTGTGGTTGAGATATCTTGAGTCAATTTTTGAGGTGGGTGCATTGAAGATGGAGTTTTCTAGTAATGATAATCTTAACAAGTAGATTTTAACCGTCTAAGATTATAAACTACTATATATATGAGTGATGGATACCTAAAGAGTATTGAGTCATGGATACCAGATAGGTCCAAGACTGCATACGAGACACATTTATCGATTTCACCATGTTGTCATCGAAAATTGTGAAATAATGTTGGCGAGTGTCAAATAAATGAGTTGTAAATTGATAGGTTAACTAATGGATCCTATTGTGCACAAAAACTATTGAAATTTATATTTAATTTAGAGCACCTACAACAATAAAATCTAGAAATGTGCCACTTTAACCTAACACTAAGAAATATGCTCACACTTAAAAAAATCCATCCTACTAACATCCATACATTTTCAATATCATCACTAACTTCACATATTGAGGACTAAAATATATGTTTGACTAGATGAGAAAAAAAAAAAAATTATTCACTTCTCATATTTAGTGTGTTAAGGTCCATTTATACAATACGTTACAATATAAAACTGATTATTTTTTTTCAAATAATAATAAACAGATATAAAAGATTATTTAAAAAAATAAAACTAAAGCAATTGAAATAATTTTCCATGAGCCATTTTTCCAATTCATGCACACTTTTCTTTTTTTTCTTCATTTCTGTCACAGATTCCCTATTTCTTTTCCATATTTCGACAAAACCCTCCACCAATATCACAACAAAATCAACCAAAAGACTATGTGAGGACCCACAGAGACTCATTTGTGGTCATCTGTTCCACAGACGAGGCCACACGACACGGAATCCATAGAGATTGCAACTACTGGTGTGATTGTGACAACTCGTATTTTAAAACCTTTTATCTTGCCTTGGTGTAACTTGTATGAACATTACGTGACTTATTGATATGATTTGATTGCAAGGGAATGTTATGAATTTAAATGTTATGTGTTAGTACGAATAGAATTGGATGGAATGTTTAACTGTGTAAGTGTTATTGGTATAATTGGAATATGATCGCACAACATCGTTGGGCGGCACACCTTACCTTTGATCGCACACCTTCATATTGTGCACTAGTGTTCTCGGCCAAAAAACCCAACCCATCCGTGTATTAGCCTACGGCCCAAACAACTGAGCCCGGCTCATCTCTTGTATGCATACACAAGGGTGTATGTTAGTCCCCTCGTAATTCTTTCTTAACACCACACACAAACCCTAGTATTCTCTCCTCTCTCCTTGTGTACGCGGCAGTCATCATCATCACCTTCGAAGCACTTCAGTCTTTTGTTCTAGGCACTCTACTTCTCGGTTAGTAAAACTTGTTCATTGTTCGATTGAGATTCGAGTGTGTTTTCCTTATGTGCCTTGTATGATGTTATGATACTCGATTTCTATTGTTGATGAATGTTCATACCTAAATCTGGATAGTGATAAGTTGCATGTTAATGATTTGTATGAATTACATTCGTGATGATCATGAACTAGGGTTCCACAATAATTGAGGTTCGATGGTATCGAATTAGAAGTAATTTGTTAATATGTGGGTGTACAAATTGATGTGGTTATTGTGCGATGATGATGATGATATTGACTGTGTAAATAGTTGTTGTTAATCATTGAAGGTAATTAGGGTTTGTATAAAATTTAAGAATGTGTAACTATTTTGATCTTTAATTGGGGTGGAATGAATGGAAATTGTGTTTGCTAAAAATAAGGGAAACGGTTGACTGGTCCAACCGCACAAATCAATCGCACAACAGAATGTGGATCGCACAAGGGTGTGCAATCGCACACCTCTGCCCCAATCGCACAAGTGATTGGGCTTCATAAATGGTTTGGGCCTTTCATGTTTAACAAGTCTGTTGGGCTGTGCATGAGTCGCACAAGTTGTGCGATCGGGAAGGGGGCAGCACAAGCTGTTGCTGGGCCAGTCCGGTTGGGCCGGACCACACCAGAATCGCACAAGTGACCCGGATCGCACAAGTGCGGCTGGTCGCACAAGTTGAGGCCAATCGCACAAGCCCTTTTGGGCCTTAAATTACGCGGGACTGTTATGTTAAATGGGTCGTGTGGCGTTGGGTTGGTTTATGTGCTAGGTGTTGTCTATATGTGTATGGAATGTGAAACTTGTGAGCTTAGTGCAAAGTGCTAAACTATGTGCATGGATACGTAATTGGCATACAAACTGATAGAACATGTGTAAACGTTATAGGCTTTGATTGCTTAACTTGAACGTGTAAATTGTCTTACCGAGCAAATCTAAGGTGAGTTCACTGCTCTTTTTCAAGCATGCGTCCTAGGGAGGGACATCTGGTAAATATTCCGGGGAGGAATATTGGGTAAATGGGTTTAACTGGAATGTTAAACCTGGGATGTTGGTTAATACACTCATATCTATCACTTAAGTCCCATCATATACCGATTCGGTTGCCAGGGAGGACGAGCGTGAACTAATTACCTTAACCACTCGACCAATGTTTGATAGAGCATTGGGGAAGGGCAAATAATCTGGAGCCATCTTGTGGTAATCGAGTTATTAACAACATTGTATTCTGAAATGCCTTAAGTTTATACTGGGTAACTAAACGTTTTAATAAACTTTGAACTCACCAGATGTCACACCCCGATATTTCCACGTATTACCGGTGGGCCTGGTGGGGAGTATCGTGACGTAGTTGATATCATCATAGTCAAACAACACAAATTTAAATGCACAGCGGAAGCAAAGATAGATTCATTTCAACTTTAATAATTTGTAATATTAAATATCACGAAATAGTTGAAACGGATCCACAGGCGGGTCAAAATAAAAAGGAGATATTGTTCAACAGTTTTATTGACATCCAAGCTTGCGAGACTTATTGTGGACGCTAGAAGACAGCCAGCCTAGTACGAGTAGTACCTGCACTTAACCTTTTGGAAAAATACGTCAGTTGACACTGGTAAATACAATTTAACTGACTCATTTTGAAAAGGTTTGAAAATTGATTTGAATGCACGTGGCACAAAACATTTTATAACTTGGGATAATTATTTGAATATAATCTTGTAAGTGAATTACATGTTTCTTATGCGTTCAGTAGCCCGATCCATAGACCGGGTTAAAGATCAATAGACACACCACATTATTTGGTTAGGCACTGACGGGTGTACGCCTACACCCCGTGCTTAGGTCGTGGCCATCTCGTAAGATGATGCCAAGGATATCCGGGACATGGTCATTAACCCCCCAAAGGCTTTAAGCAAACAAAACATTTCAAAACGTAGCATATCAATGATTTAACCTCTATTCGATTAAAGATTCAATGCCGGACCAAGCGGTATTTTATATACCATACCCCAAGCCCGTATAAGCGAAAATAAGTTAAAAGTATTTACCTTTGCAAGTATAAATCACAATTAGCAAGTGCGGGTAGCTTTTACTGGTTCTCCTATTCTGGAACAAAGGTTTATAATAACCTATTAGATTTCTAACGGGTTTTTATTTAAGCTTAAGCTTAGACCGGTTAGTTTTAAAGGAAGATACGGTTCAAACGCACGATTAAGCGAAGACCGGAATGGAATGTGATTTAGACCCGACAAGTTTGAAGCCTTGTATAATATGGGTAAACTAATTACATTCTGGATTTTGAGACAAAAATGATAAGGTTTGACCCGTTTTGGTCAATTTATGCAAACTAGTTACATAAACCGAACCGAACGTGAAAAGGGCGTAACGGGTAACCATAAGGGTCATATGCAAGTTCCCTGAGTTAATATGCCTTAAACATGTTGTGATATCAGTAAGGTATCTTCTATTATGCCCGAAATGGATTTAAACTCAAAGTATGCCTCGTAAGGGCATTTTGGTCATTTAAAAGGTTATAAAAGAGTTTAATTAGTAATCTGAGTTACAGGTATGATTTATTCAGTGAATACACTTAATTTAATAAGTTATAACAGTAGGGTATGACCTATATGTGAAATTTATCATTTAAAATCAAACTATGCATCTTAGGGGTATTTTGGTAATTTCACTTAGGCTTAAAAGGTCAAAACTGGAAACCTGAGTTTAAAAACTTTTACTTACTGTTAATATATAAAAATATACTAAAAATATCAGTAGGTATCAACCTTATATGTTTAATATAGTTTTAGTACATGTTATGCGTTAAAAACGCTTAAAAAGGCGATTTGGAGCCATTTCCGGGTTTTTAAAGGAAAGCTGATATTTTTATAATTCCAGAAGGCTCAAAATATTTTATTTATCAAATAAAATCAGTTAGAAAAAGGTTTGGGGTCAAAAGGGTTTGTAAAACTCATTTTATGGCTTAAAAGGGCAAAACCGGCATTAACCGAATCAAACTTAGAGACCTATGTTATGCTCAGCCAAAAATTAAATAAAAATCTTCAAAAATCCCAAAATATTATATTACATCAGTGGGTAAAAATTTTGATATCAAAAAGTGGTTTTAAATAGGCTATATGCTAATTACGCCGTTTATTTAATAAAAAGCCTTCAAATTACGCTAATGAGCATAACTCTTAATCTAGACCTCAAACTGATGTCAAATTTTTGGTGCAAGTTTATAAATCAGTAACTAAGGTTTCTACACTTTTACTTTTTCAAAAATCACGTTTTATAGTCAAAAGGGCACAATAGTCAACATTTAAGCACTTAACGAAAACATGCATATGAATCGGATAACTAATGAACCAAGTTGTATAATCTCAGAGAGTTATACTTATATGAAACCTGGTCCAAATAAAGTTCTAAGGAAATTCTAAAACATGCATAAACGGGTCAGAACTGATAGTCAAAGCAAAAGTCAAATTATGCGACTTTCGGTTCCGATCCGGGTTTAAACTGAAAATTGTCGGGTTGAACATGTTTGGACATGTTCTTACATTAATTACCAAGTTATATTAGTGATCAAACAGGTTGCATGTCTCCTACATTGCTAATTATGCATTAATTTGAGAATAAGCATTCTGTTGACTTTTTAATAACAACTTTGACCCGACAATTGACCTAGTTAGAGTGGGAATCAGAGAGTACCCTTTTAAGGGTTTATTACCCACATAATTACCTACTTATAGGTACTTTCAATTCGATATTTGACTGAGCCAATTTTATTTAATCTCAAAGTCAAATGTTAATTACGACGGTTTGACTTTTAGCTAATTAACTAGGCTAAACTGAATTAGGAAGGGTTAAGGATACTTACAATAGTCCTATGCACGATTTGGGAGCCTAAGGAACTTGGTTGCTGATCAGGAGAGCTCCAGAAATGAGAATGCAAGTGAGTGAACAAATGTTGCAAACTTTGGGTGTTCTTATATACTCATTTTGATCTTCTAAGATGATGCCAAGATAGTCTATGAATGTTTCCAGATCAAGCCAAGTGCCCCTATTGCATGTTAAACCATTGGAGTAGCCCCTGGAATGTAAAACGAGAGTGTAAAGTCGGTTTCCGAGGTCTGACTAGCAGCTGGAAGTTGTTTCTGTCGCTGCTGCTTGTACGCGGGCCGCGAGAGGTCCCTCGCGGGGCGTCTAAAACCGGCGCAACCAGCCAATTAAGTTTCATTTATTACATTTCAGTCCCTGGTCCCTTGTAACGTGGTTTTGATTGTTTTTCTTGCACTTTTGGCCCTCTAACTTGCTTTTAAGGACCTTAAGACTTTTACAAACTTGGTTAAGTCCTTGGTTAACTTTGTGCTTACCCGAAAAGTCACCAATTTCAACGTTGACGCTTTTAACCCTTCGTATACGGATTTGATCATAACTTTCTCATACGATAACGAAACTTTATGAAATTTTTATCACACATTCTAGTGAGCATATTTTACCGTTACAAAGCTTCGGGTTTGCTAAAAGGTCACTCAGAGGTACACTTTCAACATGTTGACACATTTAACCCCTGTAGTTTGTAATTCCTCACTTTCTTTCATTTTCAGCTTCGTATGATCCATGATTTATTCGTTTGAAGGTATAAACATCTTGTAGGGCTATTTTAAAATATATTTATCCATTGTTGACACTTTGGACCCTTATATTCACATACTTTCTCTGTTTGTCAACTTTAGTCCCTCTAAAGTACTTTTTCGCATATTCAAAACTTATGACACGTGTCAATACATTATTGGGCATGAAATTTCGAGGTGTTACATCCTCACCCCCTTAAAAGAAATCTCGACCTCGAGATTTACTGAAACAAATGAGGGTATTTTTCTTTCATCGTGGATTCTACCTCCCATGTGTATTCGGGACCTCTACGGGCATCCCATTTGACCTTTACAATAGGCACATGCTTCCTTCGAAGCTTCTTTACCTGTCGATCTTCAATCGACAATGGTTTTTCCACAAATTTCAAGCTCTCATCTATGTGCACATCCGTATGTGGTATGACTAGCGATTCGTCAGCTAGGCATTTCTTCAGATTGCAGATGTGAAAAACATTGTGGATACCACTGAGCTCTTCAGGCAAGTTCAACTTATAAGCCACTGACCCAACACATTCGATAACCTCGAATGGTCCTATATACCTTGGGCTTAATTTACCTTTCTTACCAAATCGCATCACCCCTTTCCAGGGTGATACCTTAAGCAAAACTTTATCACCAACCTCAAACTTTAGAGGTTTACACTTTGGATCAGCGTAGCTTTTCTGCCTATCTCTGGCAGCTTTCAGGCGGTCACGAATCTGGACAATCTTGTCCGTTGTTTCAAAGACCAAATCAGGTCCTGATAATTAAACTTCTCCTACTTCCGCCCAACAAATAGGTGTTCTGCATTTTCTACCATATAATGCCTCAAAAGGTGCAGCCTTAATACTCGCATGGTAGCTATTGTTATAGGAGAACTCGATCAATGGCAGGTGGTTATCCCAACTGCCACCTAAATCAATCACACATGCACGAAGCATGTCTTCCAACGTTTGGATGGTACGCTCACTCTGTCCGTCCGTCTGTGGATGGTAAGCCGTACTAAAATTTAAGCGCGTGCCCAAAGACTGTTGGAAACTTTTCCAAAAATGAGAGGTGTATCTCGTATCTCTGTCAGAGATAATTGAAACTGGTACGCCATGCAGAGCTACAATCTTATCTACGTACAATTGAGCTAACATGTCAGAGCTATAAGTTTCCTTAATGGGTAGGAAATGTGCTGACTTAGTCAGTCTATCTACTATTACCCATATAGTATCATTTCCCTTCCTTGTCCTTGGCAACTTGGTGATGAAATCCATTGTCACCATCTCCCATTTCCATGTGGGAAGTTCAGGTTGTTGTAGTAAACCTGACGGCTTTTGGTGTTCAGCTTTGACTTGCGCGCACGTCATACATTTAGCTACATAAGCGGCTACCAACTTTTTCAAGCCTATCCACCAATAGTTTGCCTTTAGATCCTGGTACATCTTATTAGCTCCAGGATGAACAGAATATTTGGAACTGTGGGCTTCCTGGAGGATAATATCCCGAAGTCCTCCATAAACTGGAACCCATATTCATCCATTCAACCTTAGGATTCCATCCTTGTCATAGGATAACTGCTCCTCAGTTACTCCTAGCTTTTCTTCAGGATAGTTAGCTTCCAACACAGCTTCCTTCTGTGCAGCTAACAACCTTTCGTTCAAACTATTCTTTATCTCAATGCTCTTGGCATTGATTCTTATCGGCTTCACTCTTTCATTTCTGCTTAAGGCATCAGCAACCACATTTGCTTTACCTGGATGGTATCTTATCTCACAGTCATAATCATTTAAAGTTTCCATCCATCGTCGTTGCCTCATGTTTAAATCCTTCTGATTAAACAAGTGTTGAAGGCTCTTGTGATCTGAATAAATCACACACTTGGTTCCATACAAGTAGTGCCTCCATAGTTTTAGTGCAAATACAACGGCACCCAATTCCAAGTCATGGGTGGTGTAATTCTTCTCATGCACCTTTAATTGTCGTGAAGCGTAGGCAATAACTTTGCCTTTCTGCATGAGCACACAGCCCATACCAGTGTGTGATGCATCACAATACACCACGAATTCTTCTATACCATCGGGTAACGTCAAAACATGAGCATTGCTCAACCTTTCCTTAAGAATGTCAAAGGATTCCTGCTGCTTAGGGCCCCAATCAAACTTAACCTTCTTACGTGTCAACGAAGTTAGGGGCGCAGCAATCCTTGAGAAGTTTTCAATAAATCGCCTATAATATCCAGCTAAACCCAGGAAACTACGAATCTCAGTAGGCGTCTTTGGCTCTTGCCAATTCATAACTGCTTCCACTTTAGCGGGATCTACTTGGATACCACGCTCACTAACCACATGTCCAAGGAATTGGACTTCTCGAAGCCAAAATTCGCACTTCGAAAATTTGGCGTAGAGTTTCTCATGATGTAGAAGTTTAAGAATACAGTGAAGATGCTTCTCGTGGTCAGCCTGGTTCTTCGAGTAGATAAGGATGTCGTCAATGAAGACGATGACAAATTTGTCCAAATAAGGCTTGCAGACGCGATTCATGAGGTCCATGAATGCGGCAGGTGCATTAGTGAGCCCAAAAGGCATCACTAGGAACTCGTAATGACCATAACGACTCCTAAATGCAGTCTTGTGTACATCTTCATCCTTCACTTTCAACTGATGATAGCCTGACCTCAAATCGATCTTAGAGAAGTAACTTGCCCCTTGTAATTGATCGAACAGATCGTCGTTCCTGGGCAAAGGATACCTATTCTTAATAGTGACCTTATTAAGCTCTCGGTAATCGATGCACAGACGCATCGATCCATCCTTCTTCTTGACAAACAATATCGGCGCTCCCCAAGGAGACGAACTAGGTCTAATGAAACCTTTGGCTAGCAGGTCATCTAACTGCGTCCTTAACTCCTTCATCTCGGTTGGTGCCAACCTATAAGGTGCTCTAGCAACAGGTGCTGCTCCTGGGATGATGTCAATTCGGAATTCCACTTGCCTATCTGGTGGTAAACCAGGTAGTTCTTCAGGAAAAACTTCAGGGTAATCGGAAATGACGGGGATGTCTTCAATCTTAGGCTTCGGCTCATCAATAGTAACCTTTGCCATATAAATGACACAGCCCTTCTTCAAGCATCTAGATGCCTTGAGCATAGACACTTGCTCAGGCAATCCATGCTGGGTATCCCCCTGAATGGTAAGTGACTCACCAGACGGAGTTTTGACTACCACTTGCTTTTTGTTGCACACAATCTGGGCTTGGTTATGCGATAACCAATCCATACCTATCACTATATCAAAACCGGCTAGCTTAAAGGGAAGTAGGGACAAAGGAAAATAGTGGTTCCTAATGGACATAACACATCCATCTAACACAGTTGAAGCGGTTTCTATGGTTCCATCAGCTAATTCCACCTCATACTTAAGGCTTTTACAGGTAATTTCAACAATTCACAAAACTTGTTATCCACGAAGGACTTATCCGCTCCAGAATCAAACAACACTCTAGCATAAACATCATTTATGAGAAAAGTACCTGTGATAACGTTGTCGTCCTGAACAGCTTCCTTTGCATCCATCTTGAAGACCCTAGCATTGGTCTTTTTCCCATCCTCGGTTTTCTTGGTGATCTTTGGGTAATTGGACTTAATGTGCCCTTTTTCATTGCAACTGTAGCATGTTGCGTCCTTCAGCTTCTTGCACTCCAGAGTCTTATGTTCTGAAGATTTGCAAATCCCACAAGGCCTCGGATGAGACTGGGATTTTGACTCAAGTCGGCACCTCCCAAAATGGTGCTTCTTACAAACCTTACATTTGGGCTTGTCTCCAGATTGTTGCCCATCCTTCCTAGACCCAGACCCTTTCTTGTGGTCATTGTTTCCCCGGTGCTTCTTTTCTGACCGTCGTGAATTGTCATCTTCACGTTTCCTTTTCTCGGCATTCGTGTTCCTCAGCGATCTCTGCCTGACCGCGTCCAGCGTGAGGGACAAGGATATATCAGCTACGGACCTGAATGTAGTCGGCCGAGAAGCTTTTACACTTGCTTTAATTTATGGGGCTAAACCCCCCAATGAAACGAGCTATTCTTTTGGGTTCCGGGGTCACCATATATGGAACCAATCGTGACATGGTATTAAAGCTCGTAAGGTAAGCTTGGCAATCCAGATTTTTCATTACCAATGACAGAAAATCCGACTCAATCTTTTCGACCTCGTGCTGAGGACAATAGTTCTCTTTGATGAGGGTAGTAAATTGTTCCCATGACATATTATACAGTGGAATCTTCCCAGTGGCTTGCATCAACGATCTCCACCAGGCTAAGGCCTCACCTTTGAACGATTGGGACACAAATTTTACTACATCCTTTTCAGCGCACCCGCTGATATCAACCACGGTATCCATTTCGTCTAGCCATGTCATGCAGTCAATCACTCCTTTCTTCCCAGTAAAGTCTCTGGGTTTGCATGAGACGAAGTATTTATATGTACAGGACTTACCACGCGGTTCCTGTTTAAGCTCGATCTTCTTTGACGGGACACTGTGTTGGTTCGAGGAGTGATGTTCGTCATCATCCTTCTTTGGCTTATCTAGCTTGGAGGGTGGCTTACTATGAGCCTCAGAATGTGTTTTTGGCTTAGAATGGGGTGCTGATCGGGTCCTGCTTCGAGTACTACTCGATTCACTATACTGCCTCTCAATAGCTTTAGTGACAGCATTGTTAATCAATGCGTGGAGTTCTGCACCAGTTATATTGATCCTGGTGGCGTCATGATTCTCCTTTGGCCGACTGTTGACCTCGTCAGACTCGGCCATGTAGTTGAACTGCTACATAAGATGATGACAATGATTCATTTTTAGGGAATTATAATAGATCTGTCATCTTGATAATTTATTAACCATGGTAATTAAAGAGCCATACTAGTTAATTTGTTAAGTAATTTCATTCGGGACTTTTTATTAGTAACCCTGTTCTAGAATGAAATAAAATATTGGCACCACAGGCCTAGTCACGTGGACAAATTTAAATTATAAATTTAGATCTTATAGGATCTAGTTATTAAGGTTTAAATCAAGGTTCATTACCTTTCTAGACAGGGAGTTTATAATCTACGACTGTCTTTTGCCTTATATGATAATAATTATAGCCCGTAGGCATTACATCACAATTGGATGTTTTAAATAATAATAAGGAGTTTGGATAATTTATTAAAAGGGTGACATGTGTGATTTTGCGGATCACATTAGCCAAGAATGTTAACATGTTTGCAGATGTTAACAGAGATTTGAATCTTTTTAAACAGGTTTTACCATATTGGCCAGGTCTTATTATGACATACAAGCTAGGTTTTTACCTTTTAAGATTCTTATTATTTTATTAAAATGGTAAATCTATAAAATGAATGTTATTTTTCATTTATTCATATATTATATTTATGCATATAATTTAAAAATGAAAAATTTGAACTAACCATTCCATTAAAATTAAACTAGTACAAGTTTGCCCTAAACGGGACTTTTACATAAATAACATGCCCACGTAGGGGCTAAACTAACAAACATACCCACGCATGGGTCAACAGAAAGACATGCCCACGCAGGGGCAGAACATAAAAATATGCCCACGCAGGGGCAGAGTACAGAAACAAATGTCCTCGCAGGGACATGATTACAACACTAAAATAAACAAACAAACAAAGGATTTAGCGATCCTTCTTGCTTTTTCCCTTGATTAGATTCACCATTTTCTTGAACATCCCTTGGTTATGCCTACGGTCTTCCCGCACCTCCTGCCGCACCTCATTTATCCCTTGAAGGATTTCTTGATACTGTGGTGGTGACATCACCGGCGGCTGCGGTGGTTGCTGATAATGCAGAGGTTGAGGGGGCGGCGGTTGCTGATCAAGTGGAGGTTGAGGAGGTGGCGGTGGCGGTTGCTGATACCCATATGGTGGGTATCCATAGGTCGGGTATCCCGTAGTCCAGGGACCTCCATAGGGACCTTCCAGATGGAGAGCGTTGTAGTTCGCAGCTACCAAGTAAGGATCGGCCTCGGCATAGTTGTAATTGGTATGGATCGGCTGCTCGAAAGGATTATACGCCGCCGCACCAGTGTAGGTAGGAATTGGGTCTCCAAAACCCAATGGTGGTGGCGCGACTGGCGCAGAGTTTACTTCTGAGACGGGGTGTGAAGATTCTCCCATCTCCGGTTCTTCATGAAGTGGCGAGTATCGGCTGCCACTTGAAAGTGGAGGGGTGTTGATGCGCACTCCCCCTCGCGCGGATATCCGTGCGTTTGATCTTCTCCGCCTCGGGGGCTCCGGAGGCTATTGCTGTGGTGGTGGTGGCGGTGGAGTGACCGCTACGAATCGAGAATCCTCGGAAGGATCCCGCTGCTGCTGTTGCTGCTGCTGCTGGTGGTGCACGGGAGAGTTGTGGTAACTGGGGGTAAAAGCCCAGTCACACTGTCTGAACCTCTCCTCATAGCTGTCGAGACCATTATAAGGTGATCCCACAAAAGGTGACCCATCTGAAATTTCGATGGGGTGGTTAAGGGTTCCGGATGGTGGCTCGACAGGATCGGTGTCCTCATCTATATCCATCGCGTTGCCACCGGAAAAATGATCTTCAGGTCCAAATGGGTTAAAACCCACTGGTTCGCCAAAGTAGTCCGCAGGGTTGAACTGGCCCTGGAAAACAGGCGACAGGTGGTCGAAAGGTGAGTTATGACCTTGGAGAGGAATGTAGGATTGGTGGGAATTGTGGGGCTCATTTTCAGAATGAGGCCCAAAAGAGTGTGGAATAGAAGGGGAGGTACTCAGCGAAACTGAGCGCCTCGCTGGTTCAATGTAGGTCCTCCAGGGATCTTGAGGACCCGGGTTGTGGGGATCTGACGGTGTTCGCCGGTGCGAAGGTCTGGCCTCATGGTCATTTGGGGCGACGAGTGGCCCTTTTCCTCTTCCTCTTCCTCTCATCCTTGGTGGCATTTTGTCAACCTGTCAAAAACAAACAAGTGATACAACAAGAAAAATATATAAGACAAAGTTAGAAATAAAACAAAATTTTGGAAAATTCCTAAGTTCTTTGTCTAGACTCGAGAATCGAGGAATGTGCAATTGTGTAACTGAGATTAAACACAAAAAGGCTAGTGTTTAATTCACTCAGTGTTGGCTCTGATACCAACCTGTCACACCCCGATATTTCCACGTATTACCGGTGGGCCCGGTGGGGAGTATCGTGACGGTGTTGATATCATCATAGTCAAACAACACAAATTTAAATGCACAGCGGAAGCAAAGATAGATTCATTTCAACTTTAATAATTTGTAATATTAAATATCACGAAATAGTTGAAACGGATCCACAGGAGGATCAAAATAAAAAGGAGATATTGTTCAACAGTTTTATTGACATCCAAGCTTGCGAGACTTATTGTGGACGCTAGAAGACAGCCAGCCTAGTACGAGTAGTACCTGCACTTAACCTTTTGGAAAAATACGTCAGTTTACACTGGTAAATACAATTTAACTGACTCATTTTGAAAATGTTTGAAAATTGATTTGAATGCACGTGGCACAAAACATTTTATAACTTGGGATAATTATTTGAATATAATCTTGTAAGTGAATTACATGTTTCTTATGCGTTCAGTAGCCCGATCCGTAGACCGGGTTAAAGATCAATAGACACACCACATTATTTGGTTAGGCACTAACGGGTGTACGCCTACACCCCGTGCTTAGGTCGTGGCCATCTCGTAAGATGATGCCAAGGATATCCGGGACATGGTCATTAACCCCCCAAAGGCTTTAAGCAAATAAAACATTTCAAAACGTAGCATATCAATGATTTAACCTCTATTCGATTAAAGATTCAATGCCGGACCAAGCGATATTTTATATACCATACCCCAAGCCCGTATAAGGGAAAATAAGTTAAAAGTATTTACCTTTGCAAGTATAAATCACAATTAACAAGTGCGGGTAGCTTTTAGTGGTTCTCCTATTCTGGAACAAAGGTTTATAATAACCTATTAGATTTCTGTCACACCCCGATTTCCACGTGTCACCGGTGGGCCCGGTGGGGAGTACGTGACGTAGTTGATATCATCATAGTCAAACAACACAATATTTAAATGCACAGCGGAAGCAAAAGATAAATATATTACAATCCGAATATAAAGTAATATCTAAGTATTACAACGGAAGGTAAAGGATCCACAGGCGGATCATAAAACGTAAACATTGTTCAACAGACTTTAGACGCCTAGAACTTGCAAGATTCCTTATTAACGTCCTGAGCCGCTTCCAGCCTATTACGTACTTGTACCTGCCACTTAGACTTTTGAAAATACGTCAGTTTTCACTGGTAAATACACTCAACCGACTCATTTGAAAATGTTTATGAAAATTTATTTAGGTGCACAAGACACGTAAATGTTTCAACACTTGGATTAAAATGCGCAAGGCAAAGTTAATCTTTTATACTTGATTAAAATGCACAGAGGCAAAATTAATATTTTATACTTGATTAAAATGCACAGAGGCAAAATTAATATTTTATACTTGGGACAAACTATATTTCATGTTATCAGTTTTACATAACTTGCTCTACATGTGGGGCCCGAATCTAAGCCGGTTCATGATTAACCGACACACCACTATTCCCCTATTGGGAATTCCATATTGGGTATAAACATATGGCATCTGTCAGGTGTATGCCTACACCCCGTGCTTAGGTCGTGGCCATTGCAAATCATGAGTCAAGGATATCCAGGACACGGTCGCATTAATCCCCAATGTTTCAGTCAAGCAATACGAATCAAAAACAGGTTATTTGGATTTCCCGACTCATTGGTCTTTGAATCCCATACCTGACCATGCGGTATTTATATTACCGTATCCCAAGCCCGTAATAGGGAAAATAAGTTAAGAGTATTTACCTGAGCTAGCTCCTGTCTTAAATAGCAAGAATCTAATAACTCAGCCGTATTCACTTTAAGTAAACGTAGGTACCATTTACCGGAAGGCTCTAGTCTGGAATGATGGTATAAATAACCAATTAGAATGCTAACGGGTCTTTAATTAAGCCTAAACTTAGACCGGTTAGTCTTAAGGAATATACGGTTCAAACGCATGATTAAGCGAAGATCGGAATAGAATGTGTTTTAGACCCGACAAGTTTGAAGACTTGTCTAATATGGGTATTTCATACACACTCTGAATTTTGAGATAAAACCGATAAGGTTTGACCCGTTTCGGCTAACTTATATAAACCAGTTATATAAACCGATCCGAACGCGAATAACGCGTAACGGGTAACCGAATAGGTCACGAACAGGTTTCCTAAGTTAATATGCTTAAAATATGTTGTGATATCATAATGATACCTTCCATAATTCCCAAAACGAGTTAAATCCTTAATTATGCCCCGTAGGGGTATTCTGGTCATTTTAACGATTATAAAAGGGATCTAACGTAACCCTGATGTTCAGGACTGAAGTAATCAGTAAACAACTTATTTTTAACAGATTATATTAGTTGATAATAATCCGGATGTCTCAAAATAGTTTTAAGCCTAAACTACGCGTATAATACACGTATAAACCCGTTTTTAGCGACGTACGATTAAAAATACGATTCTGGGTTTTCTGATCAGTTAAACAGGCTCAAAACACTATATTTATTATTTAAAATCAGTAGCAATTGGATTCGCGTCAAAATTCCTTGTAGAAATCATTTTATGACCGAAAAGGGTAAATTCGGTATTAACCGAATTAAGGCGATAAGCCTAGCTTAAGATCAGTTTAAAAATAATTAAAAATCTTCAAAAATCCCAAAATATTATTTAACATCAGTGGGTAAAAGGTTTGGTGCCGAAAATCGGGTTTAGATAGGCTATGCGCTAATCGCGCCGATTAATTAATAAAAAGCTTACTATTTACGCTAATGCGCATATCTCCTAATCTGGACCTCAAATTGATGTCAAATTTGGAGGGCATGTTTATAATTCAGTAGACAAGGGTCTTGTCCACTTACATTACCAAAAAGCTCGTTTTATAACCGAAAGGGCATTACGGTCAATTTTAAGCATTTAACGGAAACGCGCGAACGAATCGGATAATCAACGAAACAAGTACAGAGGCTTATACCAACATGTAACCCGGCCCTAAAGAAACCTTAAGGCATGTCTACATCTATCAAAACCGGGTCAGAACCGAAGTCAAGCAAAAAGTCAAACTTTGCGCCTTTCGGTTCCGAATCGATCCCAAATTGAAATTTGTCGAATCAATCATGTTTAGTCATGTTCTAACATTGATTACTAAGTTACATTATGGTTAAAACAGGTTACACGCTTCTCGTATCGCTAATTACCCGATTAAAGCTTCTGTTGACATTTTCAAGACACCTTTGACTAGCCAAACTACCTAGTTAGGATGGGAATCATTGTGTGCCCTTTTAGGGGTTTAACACCCATATAATTACCTACATAACGGTACTTTTAATTCGCCAAAAGACTGAGCTAATTATAACTAATCACGAAGTCAATCGCTAATTACGATATGTTGACTTTTAAGCTAAATATAAAGCAAGACTTAATTAAGAAGGGTCTAGCATACTTACAAGCATTGTTGTAAAAATCCCGACTAGTCTCTGATTAGTCGCCGATTAATCACTAATCGGTGGTTCACCGATTAATGGCCGATTAATAGCTAGGCAGTCAATGACGGTCCTATTCTGGCCAAATTTTGGCAAGATGCCAGCCAAATTTTGACCAAACCATATAAATTCCTTCCAATTACTTAAAAAATGGGTTAATGAGGGGTTAAAACATGTCTACTTTAAAAAACTACATATAAAAATGTGTGTGTGTATATGTAACTAAAATTTACATATAAAAATCTCAATCCGATTAATTCCGATTAATCCCTATTAATCCCTAGGCGGTACCCCACCGCCCGACTAGCGCCTAGCGATTCTTACAACACTGCTTACAAGTGTCTAATGGATGATTAGAAGGGTCTTGGTTCAGCTCTTGTGCTTCTCAAATGCTCAGAAGTTGATGAATGAAGGTGTGATCAAGGTTGAAGTTTCTTGGCACTTATATAGTGGATTAAGACACCATAAGGTGTTGACAACTAAGTCTAGCATCCATCCACAATTGATTGACACATACCCTAGTGTTCTAGGGGTGTTTTAGGGGCCAAGTGAAGGGGCAAGATCGATCCATGTGGGTTGCAAGTGAAATGGCAGACAAAAGATCAAGGAAATCAACATTCTGATCTGGGGAGGCAGTCGCGTAGCGCGACGCCCTTAGCCCTCAGGCTCGTGCTACGCGAGCGTGTAATCTTCAGCCAAACCAAGTTTTGATAATTTGCAGATTGGTCCTTGTCTCTTCAAACTTTGTATAGGCACTCATTTATTGCATTTTGAGCCCTCGTAATTGATCTATAAGGGCCTTAAGACATATACCCTCTTTGTTAAGTCCCCGGGTAACTTTATTGTTACCCGAAAAGGCCTAACTTTCAACGTTGACGCTTTAAACCCTCGCACACGAATTTGATCACAACTTTCTCATACGTTGACGAAACTTTATGAAATTTAAACCGTGTATTCTAGTGAGCATAATTAATCGTTACAAAGCTTCGGGTTTGTCGAAAGGTCACTCAGAGGTATAAATTAGACATGTTGACACATTTAACCCCTGTAGTTTGTAATCTCTCACTTTTAGCTTCGTATGATCCGTGATTTATTCGTTTGATGTTATACACATCATGTAGGGTTATTATGATGTATATTTATTCACTGTTGACATTTAGAATACGTATACACACCTACTTTCCACGTTTGTCAACTTTAGTCCTTTCACAACTTTCTTTCACATGTTCAAACATTATGACACGTGTCAACACATTATAGGACGTGAATTTTCGAGGTGTTACAATTTCTAACAGGTCTTTATTTAAGCTTAAGCTTAGACCGGTTGTCGCAACCCCCGATCCCTTATCTGTCCCGGGAACGGGCGGACGCGAACTCAGTAGTGGTGATATCAGTTATTAAATCTTGCAGCGGAATTTACATCAGGACCGTAGTTAGGAAATGTTTATCAGAGTAAAACCACCATATTTGATATTAATAATAACATGGGCAAAACCCAAGTTTCTTATTACAATACATTTATAGGGACAAAACCCTATTTTATTGAATTTAAAAACATCGTTTATTAGGTAAATTTTATAGCCACATTTTCCCAAGCCTTCAGTGCTCTCCAGCTGGCTTTTCACTAATTGGCTGTTCACATTGTGTTACCTGTAACGCGTTTTAAAAACATTTGTCAGTCGGAAATACTGGTGAGTGAATCCCAATTTAATCAAGAAACATTTTATCAATTAAAACAGTATTGAGAGCGATCACATTGTTTATTTCTACACAATTACTCATTCAGTATTTGCCACTCGACCGGATCTATGGCTATGGTCAAATTACCCATTGGCTAACTCGTCGTCCAATGGTAATGCACTGTCATTCAGACTTACTACTACTCGTAGTAAATTTTGTATACAAAACCCCATAATACCGGCAGTAATTGAAGAACTACAAAGACTCAATCACCGCTTAATCGCATTGTAAATAATTAAGGTTTTGTAAAACATTCCAAAAACATTAACAAAAAGAGGATAAACTCACTTTGCTATCTTAGGCTTCTTGAAAGGGTTTCCTGGATATAATCTATAATTTATACAAATGTACATTGGTTAGTATCATAACCCTTTGAAAATATTAATGATACCCTCCCCGAGACGGCATTCCAACAACTACGTGCGGGCAAAACCACGATAGTTGTTACGGAACCCTAAATCAATCGGGCAGCGTAACTATTATGAAACTGGGGTTATAATACTTACAACATAGCAGAACCTCGCTAATTAGGGGTATAATACCCGACTATAATACCTCTTCTACAGAAATTGTGATTTAGAATTTGAGAATGAGCGAACTGAAATGAGATCCGAGGCCTCCTTTATATAGTTGCTGATATTGACTCTCAGGCGGCCCGCGTAAGGTAAGGCTAAGCCTTACGCGGCCCGCGTCAACACCGGTCAACATAATAGCTTAGCTGGGTCAGCTACTAGACTCGACACGATGTCGACACGTGTCGGCTTAGGATGTATCCGCGTGTGATGGTCTCTAGCGGCCCGCGTAAGTGTAAGCTTAAGCTTACGCGGCCCGTATCAACTTAAGAATTCAGTGGAGTCTGGTTCAAGCCCTCATACCGCCCGCGTGAGATGTTGGGGTGGGTCTACGCGGCCCGCCTCAACTCCGTTTTTCTTATTTTTTTTAATTTATTTTATAAACCCTAACATATTTCGGGCTTGGTTTTCACATACGGGGTATAATATAAGAAATATTGGGACATTTTACAATATACTAAAGTATCAGAAATATATTGAGGGTGTTGGTTTTACCGAGGGTTGTTACACCGGTTAGTTTTAAAGGAAGATACGATTCAAAGGCACGATTAAGCGAAGACCGGAATGGAATGTGATTTAGACCCGACAAGTTTAAAGCCTTGTATAATATGGGTAAACTAATTACATTCTGGATTTTGAGACAAAAATGATAAGGTTTGACCCGTTTTGGTCAATTTATGCAAACTAGTTACATAAACAGAACCAAACGCGAAAAGGGCGTAACGGGTAACCATAAGGGTCATATGAAAGTTCCCTGAGTTAATATGCCTTAAACATGTTGTGATATCAGTAAGGTATCTTCTATTATGCCCGAAATGGATTTAAACTCAAAGTATGCCTCGTAAGGGCATTTTGGTCATTTAAAAGGTTATAAAAGAGTTTAATTAGTAATCTAAGTTACAGGTCTAATTTATTCAGTGAATACACTTAATTTAATAAGTTATAACAGTAGGGTATGACCTATATGTGAAATTTATCATTTAAAATCAAACTATGCATCTTAGGGGTATTTTGGTAATTTCACTTAGGCTTAAAAGGTCAAAACTGGAAACCTGAGTTTAAAAACTTTTACTTACTGTTAATATATAAAAATATACTAAAAATATCAGTAGGTATCAACCTTATATGTTTAATATAGTTTTAGTACATGTTATGCGTTAAAAACGCTTAAAAAGGCGATTTGGAGCCATTTCCGGGTTTTTAAAGGAAAGCTGATACTTTTATAATTCTAGAAGGCTCAAAATATTTTATTTATCAAATAAAATCAGTTAGAAAAAGGTTTGGGGTCAAAAGGGTTTGTAAAACTCATTTTATGGCTTAAAAGGGCAAAACCGGCATTAACCGAATCAAACTTAGAGACCTATGTTATGCTCAGCTAAAAATTAAATAAAAATCTTCAAAAATCCCAAAATAGTATATTACATCAGTGGGTAAAAAGTTTGATATCAAAAAGTGGTTTTAAATAGGCTATATGCTAATTACGCCGTTTATTTAATAAAAAACCTTCAAATTACGCTAATGAGCATAACTCTTAATCTAGACCTCAAACTGATGTCAAATTTTTGGTGCAAGTTTATAAATCAGTAACTAAGGTTTCTACACTTTTACTTTTTCAAAAATCACGTTTTATAGTCAAAAGGGCATAATACTCAACATTTAAGCACTTAACGGAAACATGCATATGAATCGGATAACTAATGAACCAAGTTGTATAATCTCAGAGAGTTATACTTATATGAAACCTGGTCCAAATAAAGTTCTAAGGCAATTCTAAAACATGCATAAACGGGTCAGAACTGAAAGTCAAAGCAATAGTCAAATTATGCGACTTTCGGTTCCGATCCGGGTTTAAACTGAAAATTGTCGGGTTGAACATGTTTGGACATGTTCTTACATTAATTACCAAGTTATATTAGTGATCAAATAGGTTGCATGTCTCCTACATTGCTAATTATGCATTAATTTGAGAATAAGCATTCTGTTGACTTTTTAATAACAACTTTGACCCGACGATTGACCTAGTTAGAGTGGGAATCAGAGAATACCCTTTTAAGGGTTTATTACCCACATAATTACCTACTTATAGGTACCTTCAATTCGAGATTTGACTTAGCCAATTTTATTTAATCTCAAAGTCAAATGTTAATTACGACGGTTTGACTTTTAGCTAATTAACTAGGCTAAACTGAATTAGGAAGGGTTAAGGATACTTACAATAGTCCTATGCACGATTTGGGAGCCTAAGGAACTTGATTGCTGATCAGGAGAGCTCCAGAAATGAGAATGCAAGTGAGTGAACAAATGTTGCAAACTTTGGGTGTTCTTATATACTCATTTTGATCTTCTAAGATGATGCCAAGATAGTCTATGAATGTTTCCAGATCAAGCCAAGTGCCCCTATTGCATGTTAAACCATTGGAGCAGCCCCTGGAATGTAAAACAAGAGTGTAAAGTCGGTTTTAGAGGTCTGACTGGCAGCTGGAAGTTGTTTCTGTCGCTGCGGCTTGTACGCGGGCCGCGAGAGGTCCCTCGCGGTGCGTCTAAAACCGGCGCAACCAGCCATTTAAGTTTCATTTATTACATTTCAGTCCCTGGTCCCTTGTAACGTGGTTTTGATTGTTTTTCTTGCACTTTTTGCCCTCTAACTTTCTTTTAAGGACCTTAAGACTTTTACAAACTTGGTTAAGTCCTTGGTTAACTTTGTGCTTACCTGAAAAGTCACCAATTTCAACGTTGATGCTTTTAACCCTTCGTATACGGATTTGATCATAACTTTCTCATACGATAACGAAACTTTATGAAATTTTTATCACACATTCTAGTGAGCATATTTTACCGTTACAAAGCTTCGGGTTTGCTAAAAGGTCACTCAGAGGTACACTTTCAACATGTTGACACATTTAACCCCTGTAGTTTGTAATTCCTCACTTTCTTTCATTTTCAGCTTCGTATGATCCATGATTTATTCGTTTGAAGGTATAAACATCTTGTAGGGCTATTTTAAAATATATTTATCCATTGTTGACACTTTGGACCCTTATATTCACATACTTTCTCTGTTTGTCAACTTTAGTCCCTCTAAAGTACTTTTTCGCATATTCAAAACTTATGACACGTGTCAATACATTAAAAGGGTGAGGGTATTGATACATCCCTACTTTTTAAGTACACATCCCCCCATAGGTGGCATATAGGGCAATAAGGGGAGTATATAGTGTGAAAGAAATTAATGTGCCAGAAAAAGGGTTTTGATAAGCCTCTCATTTCCCTATGAGAGGCGTATAAGGTTGTGGTAGGTGGAGCATTAAACCCTATACGCCTCTCATTGAGCAATGAGAGGCTTATCGGCACGACTTTTGATGAATTTAAGGTATAATTACTGACATGAAAGGAGTTCAGTCTGAAAAAGCGTGAAAGTGACCCATATGACCCTTATCGACCTATACGACCCTTATCGACCCAAAAAGTTTATTTACCCAAACATACGGGATTTATGGCTTTCAAAAATTTTCAAACTCACAAAATTCCGATGAATTGATGAAATTTCTTAAATAAAAACGTTGGTTGAGACCGTGAAGCATAAAGATGTCGTTTTGGGACATTGGTAATTTTTTTTCGCGAAGATTCGAACCAGTCGTACGTATTCAAAAGCGTTGGTTATCCAGCATTGATCGAGGTGAGGAGGAGGTTGTGTCCGTGCCTCGTTGTGATGACGGGGGTGTGCGACCCGTGTTACCTGACTTGAACCAGGTGTTTGTTTATGAGGGGGAACCATCTTACATTGCCCAAAGTTATCCGGGACACGAATACGGGACTTACCATTCATATACGGAAAACCAACACAAGTTAGAGTATGAGGAGGGTGCTAAGGCGTATGAGGAAAATGATAACGAAGTCGAAGAAGGTGCTAACGACTTTGAGGAAAATGATAACGAAGTCGAGGAATGTGCTAAGGACTTTGAGGAAAATGATAACGAAATCGAGGAAGGTGTAATGCACTTTGAGGAGGGTGTTGACGACGAAGAACCTGCTAACGAGGAAGGTGTTCTTGATGACGAACGTGCTAACGAGGAACGTGCTAACGAGGAAGGTGCTAATGACGAGAAAAAAAAACAAAAAAAGGTATGACATAACCGTCAATTACGTGTTATTCGTGTTATATAATGTTGATATAATTTTAGAGTGAAAAAAATGATTTTGTATACGTGTTATTCGTTATATATAATTTTTATTAGGTAGGAGAAATCTAGAAAATGTTTGACCCGTCCCGACCTTAACCCGAACCCGACTCGAAAATTGTGTCATACATATTAACCCGATTTCGTTATCATTTTGGTGAAATATTATAGTTATATATAATTTTTATTAGGTAGGAGAAATCTAGAAAGTGTTTGACCCGTCCCGACCTTAACCCGAACCTGACCCGAAAATTGTGTCATACATATTAACCCGATTTCATTATCATTTTGGTGAAATATTATATATGTTCTGGTGAAATATTTTGTTAAAAATAGATTACTTAGGCTTGTAAATGAACCGAACGAACACGAACGAGGCATGTATACTGATTAAAAATAGAAAATGTATGACACGAAATTTCATACAACCCCAAAAATGTGTCATACATATTAACCCGAACCCGATGTTGAACCCAAGTTTTTTTATTGTTTTTTCGACAAATTAATATATTAATTTCATTTGTGTGGATTTCTAATGAACCTTTTTTTTGAGGTATTTGGGTCACTTGAAGAATTGAAGAATTGGGTATACAAAAGAGAAGTTGCGAAAGGTTACGTCATTGTGACGCAACGAACGATAACAAAAGGCGAAGGTGCGTCAGCAAGGACAGTGAAGATATGGTTGCAATGCGATCGTGGCGGTGAACCCAAAAGTAAAGCATCAGTTCGGCGTTCCGGTAGCAAAAAGGTTGGCTGTCCTTTTAGTCTAATAGGGAAACTAGACTCAAGTAGTGGTAATTGGAGCCTTGTGCAGAAGAAAAACATTCACAACCATGAGCCTGCTGAATTTCTCGAGGGCCACGCGTTTGCTAGAAGGCTGACCCTGGACGAAGAATCACTGGTGGAGAGACTTTATCTGCAAAACATGGAGCCTACAAATATACATTTAACCATAAGAAAGCAGTACCCACATAGCGTGTGCATTCTACAAGACGTACAAAACATGATGAAAAAGATTAAACTCAAAATGTACGGCGATTGAAATCCAATGCAGATATTGGACAGCATGTTGAAAGAAGAAACGTACGTTTATTTCACCAGAGTGAATCCCTCCACAAACGCGGTCGAGGAGGTTTTTTTCGTTCATCCGGACTCGTATAACATGTGGCGTGCATTCCCACATGTGTTGATGATTGATGCTACCTACAAGACGAATGAGTATAAGCTTCTGTTTATTCAATTTGTGGGTGTGACATCGACACACAAGTCTTTTTGTGTGGCTCATGCGTTTGTCTCTAAAGAAAAAAAAGATAACTTCTTATGGGTCCTGGAGAAGCTCAAAGAATTGTTGGTAGATTGCATGGAGCCACGTGTAATTGTAACAGATAGGGATCAAGCTTTGATGAATGCTTGCGATAAAGTATTCCCAAAAGCTTCCAAATTGCTATGTAGGTGGCACATCTCGCAGAATATTCTAAAACACTGTCGGGCAAAATTTACGGATGAAGACTGGAAAATATTCAAGCTTTCTTGGTCTCGACTGTGTAGTTCTCCCACTCCGACGCTATACAATTATAACTTTCAGTGGCCTTTCACGCGACTGGTTAACGGCGAACGATCAGGTACATATTATATTAGTTTACATACATTCATCCTTACATATATACATACAAACATTACAAATCATTGTATTCAATTTTTTTTCAGATGTTCTGGATTATTTGTATGATGTGTGGCTGAAAGATTATAAAGAAAAGTTTGTTTCAGCTTGGACTAACACAGTCCCCAATTTTGGTCAACATACAACCAACAGAGTTGAAAGCCAGCATTCTAAGTTTAAGAGATACATTAAAGGGCCAAACAACTCGCTCCATAGACTTGTTTGTCTTGTTGGCAAAGCTGTAGAGTCACAAAAGATACAAATAAAACTTAGTTTTCAGGAGAGCATGTCCGTGCAAATGGGGGACCACAGATTTCCATTTTTTGACAACCTAAGCGGTAATGTTTCCCAAAAAGCCTTAGAGTTATTGGTTGTCGAGAGGAAGAAGCTACATGCGTTGAGGGTAGGAGGGGGGACTTGTCGCCACCAGCTTTCTACGGGTTGTGGGTTGCCATGTGCTTGTCAGATGGAGTGGTGGGAAAATACAGGTAACATAACAACTATAACATATGCTTCGATCCATAGAATATAATCATCATTATAGTTCATGTTTTAACAATGATTCTTGAAAAACAGGTTACAAAATTCCACTTGCCGCGATAGACAAATTCTGGACAAAACTTGATTTTTCGACAGAAAAACTTAATCAAGACGAGTGTAATATTCAGATGGAAATGGATAAACTCACACAACAACTACAGACGCAGCCACCTCTAGTGTTAAAAAGTATGTTGTCGAAGATGAAAGCGGTGTTGAATCCAAGTATGACTGACCATCAACCGCCTGAGGTACAACAAGATACCCGGGGCCGCCCAACTACGAAAGCAAAACAACAAAAGAATGAAGACCTTGCGAGACGTAAAGATAAACAACCCGAATCACAGAGGAACGACTACACTCAAAAGCCAAATGTGCGACGTAGTCGTTCAAAGAAAAGCAAAGAAGAAAAAAATACACTTCCGATTATAGATAAAGACTTTCCACTGTTGGCCGGGCACAGGTACATACATATATTTAGAACTCTTTTTCAATTTTTTATTTTTTAATATTTTTTAGTTTTTTATTTTTTTGCCAATTATAGGTACAAAAACATGATCGAGCGTTTTAAGGATTGGCTTCCATCTAGCTATCGGAGATACATAACACATATCGAAGATGCCCAGCCAGACGGTAACTGTGGGTTTCGATCCATAGCTATGGGTTTAGGGTATGACCAGAAACAGTGGAAGTGGGTCTGCCAAGAGCTACTCGACGAGATGTTCATTTACAAAAAGCGTTGGGGGAATATACTAGAATCATTGGAGAAGGGATGTTATGAAAATGTGTATCGATCGATATATTGGTTAAATGTTGAACCTGCACCTATGGCATGCTGGATGGTGTTGCCCTACACAGGGTTGTTGGTGGCTCAAAAATTTGGGGTGATTGTTCAACATTTAAGCAACGGTGTTTGTCAAACTTACTTCCCGATGTTCGATGGACCGCAGGTTTACCCGAACCATTCCATTTTAACGATTGCTTATGTCGAAGATGGCCATTTCATCATGGTTAAGTTAGCGGATGATAGCCCAATGCCAGTACCAAATGGACTTTGGAATATATACCGAAGTATGGAAGCTATGGAATGGGAGACAATGTACATGTCTCGTTTTGCACAGGGTAGGGCGTTACTACGTAGTAATAGAACTCGACAAAAAGAAGTTATTGACTTGTATTAGGTGTAGCATCCTTGAAACATAGTGTACGCAACGAATTTATTAATGTTTATCTTTAATATAATTTAAATATATTGTAACATCCGTCAAATATAGTGTACGCAACAATTTTTTTATAAATTTTTTTTAATTAAAGTGTTTCATATAAAAGAAAGGAGTACAAAAAAAAAACTATTGTTTTAAAGGGATTTAAAAGACTCAAACTAAAAATAAAATCTGTTATTGTTTTTATTAATAAAAGGAATTAATTTTAATATAAATAAATGAATAATAAAAAATGTCAAAAATGCAAAAAACCGGCCATAAACCAGTTTCAACGCGGCTCGAACTCGTGACCTCCCAGTTAAATGCACCCGTCCCTTCCACTGGGACAAGTGTCTCACCCATTGATTATCCCGATTATTATTTCTCTTATACTAAGTTTCATAGATTCAAAATTAAAAAAGGAAAGTACAACTCCTATACGCCGCTCATTGAACCATACGGCTCTCATTGAACACAAACACTTTCCCAACTTCAATAAAGGGGTAAAATAGATCTAAAATTTGAAAACTCACACACTAAAACACCAAGAACACACACACAAACGCTCTGGACCACACGATTTTCACAAGACAAACTCTGGACCACACGATGAAGGTTAGTTTGTATTCCAAATTTTATTGCTTAATCTTCAACCTTTTTTTTATTTTTTGGTTTTATTTCCGCCATTTGTGGTGGTGTTGGGTTTGACGGTGGTGGGGGATTGATGGCAGTGGGGGGTTGATAGCGGTAGGGGATTGGTGGCGGTGGGGATTGACGGCGGTGGGGGATTGACTGTGGTGGGGAATGACGGCGGTGGTGATTGACGGCAGTGGTGGTGGTAGTGGTGGTGGTGGTGGTGGTGGGTGTGGTGGTGGTTGTGGTGGTGGTGGTGGTTGTGGTGGTGGTGGTGGGGATTGACGGCTGTGGTGGTGGTGGTTATGGTGGTGGGGATTGACTGCTGTGATGGTGGTGGTTGTGGTGGTGGGGATTGACGGCTGTGGTGGTGGTGGTGGTTGTGGTGGTGGTTAGGCGGGTGTGGTGGTGGCTGTGGTGGTGGTGGTTGTGCTGGTGGTGGTGGTGGTTGTTGTGGTGGTGGTGGTTAGGCAGGTGAACTTTCCGGATCTCGGGCATCGGTTTGTTGACGATCACCAACAGATTTTTGAACCCCAACCGATAGTCCACCAGGCACTGCTCGAGGCTGGGGAGGTGGAGATGCCGCATATTCTTGGCGTGCCTGTTATGGATGGAGACATGGAGTCTCAGGTTGACCAGGGGCATCCGCAGGACCCGCCACAGATTCCACAACGCGTTTATCATGCAGTGTGGTTGCTTCAGTCCACCCAACGTCTCCTTGAGAGGCTGGAGGCGGGTCAGGATGGTATGATGGCGAGCTGGACACAACAGTTTCAGCGGATGGACAAGTGGATGGACCGGATGGAGGATTTGATGGAGTGGGTGATGGCTAGTGAGGCCGAGAGACGTACCCAGGTGGGGTTGGCGGTTCGACCCCCGCCACATCCACGAGTGTATCCGGGTTTCGACATGGAGGCAGGTCCGTCCGGCACACAGGCAGGTGGTGGGGATGATTCTGACGACAGCGATGAGGACATGGATGATTACTATTTGTATTTGTTGGGTGAACTTTATTTTGTTAAACATTTGTGAGCATGTATGAACAAATTATTTTTCTTTTTGTTTATTTTGGTTGTGTTGGGCATCTTTGGACAAGTATATATTTCATTTTGGTATGTTTAAACATTTGTAACTTGATGAATGTTTGTTCGTTTAGTTATTTATGCTTAGTCGACTTATTATAAAAAACAACATTTTTTAAAAAACTTAATATATATAATAATATTAAAAAACGACATTTATAACTAATATTCGATTACATGTCTTGCATAAACTTACATACGAACAATGAAAAATAACAAGACAAACAACACAAAAAAAAAATCCAACTGATTATCAAACAACGTTCCCTCTTACGAACAACCCTTGAATGAATATCTTCAAATTCCGCTTCTTGCAATTTATAAATTCGAACCCCCTCTCTCAAATACTTGACTTCGTTTTGAAGCACAGCCTTCGTATCCATCAGTTCTTTGATGACCACACATGCCCGACGACACAAGGGAGGATCGACCCACACAAAGAAGTTGCACTTAGAACGCTGACACGAAAAAAAATAAATCACTAATATACAAGGGTTAATGGAAAAAAATACATTAAAAATTAGGGTAATACAACCATTGTGATTAAAAACATACCATACTGTGACAATTGTAAAATTGACGTCCGGGATTAGCTTCAGTCCAAGATGTTCTTAGTGCAGTCGTCCTACCACATTTGCAAACAACCATTGTGAATTTGTGATTGTGAAGATGGTGTATATTTCTGTGGCAAGTAAGGATGACAAAAATACCCGACATTTGCAACCAACATACACAAGCTTTAAAAAAAAACCAATATGTCGCTCATAGGCCCATACGCGCGTATAGTGGGTACGGAGGCTGACAACTTTTCAGCCCATATGCCTCGTATAGCCCGATGAGACTCTCATCCACCTACTTTTTCTGAAAAGTTGACAGGACATTTATGACACCCCACTTGCATAAGACTCTCATCGACCCATACGGGTCTCATTGAAGTTCAGTTTCACCTTTTTTTATAGTTTAACCGAGAACAAGTACATATCCAAAAGTTATTTTTTGGACGAGTTCTGGACCACACGATGACAATCCGGAAGGGGACCACACGCGTCTCTGATATAATTTTCGCTCTCGTATCAGTCTATACGGTCGGAATATTCAAGGTTTGTTTACCCTTGTTTTTTGTGGTTTTTTTTGGCGGTTTGTGGTGGTGTTGGGGTTGGGGTTGTGGTTGTGGTGGTGGTGGTGATGGTGTTGGTGTTGGGGTTGTGGTTGTGGTGGTGGTGGTGGGTCGGCTGTGGTGGTGGTGGTGGTGGTGGGGGTGGGTCAGTTGGGGTGGTGATGGTGGTGGGTCGGCTGTGTTGGTGGTGGTGGTGGTGGTGGGTCAGCTGTGGTGGTGGTGGTGGTGGGTCGGCTGTGGTGGTGGTGGTGGGTCGGCTGGGGTGGTGGTGGTGGTGGGTTGGCTGGGGTGGTGGTGGTGGTGGGTCGGCAGTGTTGGTTGTGGTGGTGGTGGGTCGGCTGTGGTGGTGATGGTGGGTCGGCTGTGGTGTTGGTGGTGGTGGTGGGTCGGCTGTAGTGGTGGTGGTGGTGTGTCGTTTGTGGTGGTGGGTCGGTGTTTTGACGGTGGTGGTAGCGTAATCCTTATGGAGAAACTTCGTTCGTATTTCAGATTCATGCACTAGAACGCAGATCTAGGATTACGTGTTATCGGAGTAGCCTGTTGCCTCGTCAGCTCCCAGTGACGCTAGCCAACGCGGTCTGCCCTGTAACATGTCCTTCTAAGAGAGGAGTTCATTAGTGTTCTCATGAGCCTTTCACCAACGGGAATGCCACTTCGCTCACCATCCTGACAAGAGGCGGAAGACTGGACGGTGGTTGATAAACGAAATGCCGACTCCACTGCTCTGATCTCCTGATCCCTTGTGCCATTTCAGTGTGGTAGATGTGAAGCAGAATCCCGTTGGAAGGTAGGGTTCGGTACGCAATTTCCAGACAGCAGGGCTGTCTTTGTATTGTGTATGCTGCACCCATCGTTTTCCTGTACAGGAATTCAAAAATATGTAACAATTAGCGATTTAGGGTTTAGGGTTTAGTCGTTACATTCTGTATCAAAGTTACATGTTTTGTGTATTAATATAAAACGATGTTTAATTACATTTTGAATTACGTTTCTTGTTGCGTTATGGTTAATAAACGACAATTGAAAAACAATTAAAGACTTTCAGAAGTTGACGTTTTTTAACATACACATTGCGTTATGGAAACAATTAAACACATAATAATAATTGATAAATAAAAAAGTTGACATTGAATAAAACGTTATAATATACCCATTTAATAAAATTTGACATTTAAAAGTTTGGCAATTAAAGACGTAATAATACTCATTTAGTAATATTAAATAAAAGTCGTTTAATAAAAATTTGACAGTTAAAAATTTTGACAATTTAACACATAATAATAATTCATAAATAAAAAAACTATGTTATAATATATACAATTCGTTTTATAAAAAAATATTGACATTTAATAATACTTGTAAAAAATTGGCATTTTATAATATACACAATTCATTTCATAAAAATATGAAGTTTTTATATTACTAACACAATTTTTTATAACAACATTTTGTAAAAAAAAAAATTTAACTTTCTTATATTAATATTTTCACAACTTCCCCATACAAATACCCTATCAAAATAAAGTTCATTACACCCAAATCATTGGTAATCATTGGCTGACACCCAATGATTGACATTAATTAGATGGTAGGTGTTATGGCTCATTTTCTAAGCATACATATCTTGATCTATATCCTGCTTTTAATTGTTTATCTGTGATCAGGATACTGGACGGGGATATTGCTAACATCCTGGGTGATATCCTGAGGTATATCGAATTAATCACGTGCAGGTTAAAGACTGGGACTTGCCAACGGTCAAATGGACTCCATCTTCTCAAGACTCGGGCGTATTTGTTAAAGGAGAGACGTTGAACCCGAAAGACCAGGTCTACAACGTTCGACTAAGGAATATTCGTTGGATCCCGGCTATGTAGGATAGTTAGTTACATTTGTTTTACTATAAATAGATGGGAGCGGATCAGATTAAGGCACAACGCAACTTTCACACACTCTCAAACACTTCTGCTTTCTAGCTTTCAACAATCACTACACACAAACACTTGTAATCGAATTACATTGTAACACCTAGTTGATCCGCACCACATCCTGCACTGTATCCTGATATTTGAAGCAATAGAAGAACAAGGCAGCTGCGATTGTCAGCTCCCGAGGTTTTATGCCGGCGATCTAGATTGATCAAGGGCTTTCCTCGTACATCATGTGTCAACCTTTACATTTTTGCTCATTGTTTGATTGTAGATACAGCTCGATATCCTGAGCCGTATCCTGAAACTGTTTTCATAACTAATTTGGTTAACACATTTTTCACACATAATATTAGCACACTACCTCACTTAACAAATTTGATCACTAAATTGCTTCGGTAATTTTTGACCAAAATAATTTGGCGCCCACCGTGGGGCAAGTGGTGCTACTTTTACTAAAAATCTTTGTAAAATCGTTGATCGGTTTTCTATTTTCAAAACTTTTTGCCACATTGTTTACAATGGCCTCAAGATCAAACATGAGCTCCTCCACTATGTCTGCTGCAACCTCTGCTACTACCGGTTCGGTGCTTCCACCACCTCCTCCAAGGATGCCATTTTCTTCACAACCTCAAGATGTTATCTCTACTCGGAGTGTTCAGGGATCTGCTCCCGTTTTAGCCTCTAATGATGAAATTCTAACTTTATTTGGAAGTGTGCAGGAACAAATGAGGCAGCAACAGGAAACTAACCAAATGCTGTTAAGAGAAATACAACTCTTAAAAGCTAGCTCGAGTAGACCTGCTGAAGAAACTGTCACTCCCATACAGCCCAGGGCTTTGAACTTCAGTTCCGCAGTTTACACTGAGGATAACAGGGGGAATATCGTCCCAAGCCATTCTCAGATTCATACCCCTGAGATACCCTCCTCGGTCAGGATGTTGACTGTGAGGAGTTCAGGATATGCTTCAGGATATGGCCAAAATCCTCAGACCGGTAATGTGTCAAATAATAATATTCTTGCTACTAACAACAATGGCTCTTTGCAGGATGCAGGTATGACGTCAACATTTACCAGGGAGCTCCAGAAATTGAAGGACATGATATCCAGTGTACCTGGAGTGGTCCAGCCAATTCCGGAAGTATCCCAAGACAGCCACAGGATATCCCGCTTTGCATATCCTATCTGTGATGCTGAAATCCCAAAAAGATTTCAGACTCCCAACATGAAGCTGTATGATGGGACTACGGATCCTAAAGAGCATATTGCCCAGTATAGGGAAAGAATGGAGATTAACCCTATCCCTCCGGAGCTCAAGGAAGCATGCTTGTGCAAGGGTTTTGGGTCTACCCTGATAGGATCACCCTTAAAATGGCTATTAAATGTCCCTCCTCACTCAATTACTTCGTTTGCTCATTTGGTTAATTTATTTAATAGTCAGTTTTCTTGCAGCCGGAGTGAAAGGGACATGCAAAGGAAGCTAAGAGTGAAAGGGGAGACAAACCAGTCAGGATGACTACCCTCACAACTGATAAAGTGATCACTTTCGATAGTGATGACAGGGATACTGTTCAGGATCCTCACCATGATGCTTTGGTAATAACATTATATGTGGCTAACCATTTTGTACGCAGGATACTGGTAGACAACGGTAGTTCTGTCAATATAATTCAGCTGGAAACATTGAAGAGGATGAATGTATCTTCGATGGACATTACTTCGAAGTCCACTGTGCTCGTTGGTTTCAGTGGAGAAGCTAGAAATACTATAGGAGAGATAAAGTTACCAGTATACGTTGAAGGGGTCAACTCGATACAACGCTACTGTGTGATGGACTCCTTTTCCTGCTATAACATCATACTGGGAAGACCATGGATTCATGATATGAAGGCTGTGCCATCAACATATCACCAATGCATCAAGATCCCTACCCCTTGGGGAGTTGTTAAGGTTGAAAGTGATCAGCAGGAGGCGAAAGAATGCTACTCATCCTCAATGAAATCCTCAACCAAGCCTAATCAAGCATAGCAATTAAAGATGCGGGCCTGATGCGTGTGAAGTGTCGTATATATTAGGTGTATATTTTAAGCCCTTTTTAACACTTATTTTAGCCAAGTTTTAAATTTATAAAACACGATATTTCACTAACACTAAACACACATATGGGCAAGTGCACCCATCGTTGAGTGTAGTATAGCGTTGGTAAGATACCGAGGTCGTCCAAGGACACAAGAGCTTTTAGTACCGGTTTATCCTCAACGTCTAACCAAAATAAAAGTTTAGAAAAATGTTTTAAACTAAGAAAAATAAAACTAACTAAAATGCTGAAAATAAAAATAAAATAAAAACAGATAGACAAGATGAATCACTTGGTTCCGACTCGTATCTAGTATAACCTTTGATTATTTCCGCACTTTTGCACATAATTAAGAGATTATCTTAGTTATTGTAGTAGGCCCCTCTTTTGAAGGCGACGTTACCCTCACCCCAGTAGTTTGAGTCAGCAGGGATACAATCCTAAAAGGGTGGATTATTGGAAGATAATGAATTAAGTTATTAATGCAGTATTGTGGTAGGCCCCGCTTTTGGCGGTGACGTTACCCTCGGCTAAGTAGTCTGAGTCAGCAGGGATACAGTCCTAAATAGCCGGGTTATAATATTAATAGTAGTTAACTTATGAGGGGATCAAAGAGTTTGGACCCCCGCCATCCAATACCGTGAAGTATTGAAGGAGGTCCTACTAAATTTGACCCAGGTCCATTGCAGGACCTCTAAACGCTGAACAATGGCAAGACCTTTACCAAACCGTTCCCTTAACCCCCTACCAGGTAGCCAACATATCTCCATATAGACCGTGGAGATATGAATGGTGAAAATCCTTTATTTTATATAGACAGTAAAATAATGCCAAGACACCACGGACAAACGATAAGGAAAGATCACCTTCAACATAAGTAACTAGTTATTAAAGTCATTAATACAAAACCAAATAAAAAGTGCAAAAGATTAGAAATAAAAAGTATTATACTAGACACTTTGTCTTCACCAAGTGATGTAAGAGACTTAGGCAAACATGGCCTTGATTGTCAAGAACTCTTACGATCAATCTTGGATCCCGGGACGACTCACACACTCTACGATGGACAATGGATGATGGTGGTGGATGATGGTGTTGTGATGGTGGTGGGTGGTGGATGAAGTGTGAGAGAGGTGGTGTGCCAAGGGATGGTTTGAGCTTGAGCCAAGCACTCCTATTTATAGCCTGTACAGAAGCCTGGACACGGACCCGTGTCTGCTGGACACGGCCCCGTGTCCACCCTTTTCTCTTTCTTCATTAATACATTTTGTCTTTATTAGCTCCACACGCCCCCGTGTCCGCTGGGCACGCCCCCGTGCTTGTCTGACATTCTCTCTCTTCATTAATTGTAATTCGCAATTACAATTAATGCGCCTGCTGTACTTTCGCCACGCCCCCGTGTTCACTGGACACGGCCCCGTGGTGGGCAATAGAAGCTTCTAGAGGTTTGTCTTTTGTGCCAGGGCTGACCATTCTGGACACGGCCCCGTGCTGAGCTGGGCACACCCCGTGTCGAGCTGGGCACAGCCCCATGCTCAGCTGGGCACAGCCCCATGCTCAGCTGGGCACAGCCCCATGCTCAGCTTTCTTCTTGTTTTTGCTTTGGGAGTTGTTGTCGAGGGGTCGGGCATGCCACGTTTCTTCCTTTTCTTTGTATTTATGTTGGTTTTGGCTGTATATTTGTTCCTTTTGTTCGTTTAAGCTCATTTGACCCTGTAAATTCAAAAGGAAGACAAAAACACACTTTTTCCAACATTAGTACTAAAAAAGGGTTAGTTTTATGCCTTATTTGATGTAATTTATATGTTGCATTTTACACACATCAAATACCCCCACACTTGAATCTTTGCTTGTCCTCAAGCAAAACTCTTTATAATGTGGCTTTACACTCCCAAATGGAATTGGTAGAAGAGAAGGTTTTTGGGCTTGTCATAGAGTGCCGGGAATCCAAGATTCTTTATAAGGCTTTATTTTTATGTTATTTACAATCCTATTTGTTATGATTTATTTTGAACTTTTCATAAGAGAAATTACTTATTTGGGCATAACATGCCTCTTTAAAATTTTATTTATATACAAGTTCACATACCTCACGGGGAATCACTCAACACTCGGCCGAAGATGTATTTTTGTGAAACACTCGAGAGCGGCATGGAACTTACTCATACCATAAGCTTGCCAAGCAATCAATCCTCCTCCTTTTTAACTATATACCTTTGTAAACATTAAGAGGACTTTTTGGGTGAAGGGTTAGGCTTGGGTTAAAGGTAGGTGGTTGAGTTAGTGGTTAGTAGAAAGGGCGAAAAAGCGTAACAAGCGTCGGTTTTCGAAAGACTTTTTATTTTTGCAATTTTTTTTTTATCTTGATGAAGCCAGTATTCAAACAAAGTTATTTTTGATGAACTTGCTTGTTTATTTATTTTGCTTCATCATCAACACATTTTTTTTTCTCTTTTTTTTTTTTTTTTTCTTTTTTGAAAAGTCATACGAAAAACCGAGCTTGTTACTAAAACAAAGGGTGAAAAATAAAAAGGGTTTAGGTGGGTGAAAAGGTGTTTGGTTTAGGTTAAGAAATGAAAAGGTTTAGGCTCAAAGGGGTTAACTAGGGGGATTTTGGGTAGGTGGTAAGAAAAAAGAAAAATAATGGTGTAGAAATAAAAAGGGTTAGTCCTAATGCCTCCATCATTTACTTACTCGGGTTTAAGTTGGTAAGGACCGGGAATGTATCGTCATGGCAAGTTCTAGAGTCGTAAGAACCAAGCGGCTATTCACACAAGAAATGGAAGATGAGCATTTAATTTAAAGGTATATATTTGTATGCTCAATAAAGGCTCAAAACTCACTTTTGTGGGAATGGGTTTTTATGTGATCAAATATATATAATTAAATTTTAACTAAGCTTGTCACGCCTTTTCATAATTTTCTTATGTTGGTTCTTTTTATCACGATGCTATTGGTTGTAAATTTGTAAAAATATAACCTTTTTAGAATTTTGAAATTCCCAAATTAAACCTAGACAAGTAAAAAAAATTGAAAATTTTTGAAAAAATTTGGGGTGATTAGCGGTTCCAATAGAGTTTTGTGTAAGGCTTGTTATTAGAACTTGCAAGATTCAAGGTTTTAGCATCCCCCCACACTTAAATTACACATTGTCCTCAATGTGTCCCAAAAATAAGTTTTTAGGCTGATTAAATGTGTAAAAATGGGTTAAAAACAAGATTTTATGGTACTGGGTAGCTGAACACGGGGTGGTGTTGGCTGAGCACGGCCCAGTGTCCAGACTGCCAGTACCAAAAGTAAACAGAAGGCTGGGCACGGGGGCGTGTCCAGTGAGCACGGCCCCGTGTCCAGGTACCTGAACTGGGCATTTTCTACAGAACCTTGGGCACGGGGCGTGTTGGGGTGAGCACGGCCCCGTGCTGAACTTGCTGTAATGAAGAAAAATCATCGGGAGGCTCTGTTTTTGTGTATGGGGTGTTGGTTCAAGCTTCCCTTATCATCCTTCACCATCCCGAGTGTGTTTTATTCCTGAAAATTAAAAACTAAACTAGAAAACATAAAGGTTAATCTAAACTAAACTACGGATAGTTCCGCGGAATACCTCCGTGGTGCGCCACGTTTATAAGGGTCCTTGGCTAGACCCACTTTATCAGGTGGTTCTGGCTCATCTTCAATTAGGGGGTCGTCATTGCCGAATGGATATTTCATTGATCGCTCAAGATCGACACTCTTTTTAAATGCCCCTAATTGAAGAGGTAGATTGTTGAACTTCCGGTTTTTCAAAGCTTCGTGAGTTTTTACAAATGGTCGTCCTAACACTAGAGGAGCGTCATCGAGGATGACAAAGTCGGTCGGGATTACCATCTGATTTGTTTGAACCAAGACATCCTCAACTATACCGGTTGATTTTATTACTTTCCGATTGGATAGAAAAATGGGTATTTGAAGTGGAGAAAAATCACTAATACTTAATTTTTCGAAAATGTAGTTAGGCATTATGTTAACACAAAGATCTTTATCGATTGTGACATTACTAATAAACGAATTTTGAAAGAAACATGGAACCGGTGTAATGTTAATTTCAAATGGGTCTTCTTTTATTAGCGAGGTTTGATCATTAGTTAACTTAACACTTACCGTTTCGTCAATTTTAGTGTTAGTGTTTAACTCTTTTAAAAACTTAGCATGAGTGGGTACTAAACAATGATTTTCAAAAGAAGGAGACAAGAGATTAATTTCTTCAAAATTAGACTCTTCTTGAATTTTAACGTTGTCGGACTCACCTTTTTCGTTGTTTAACTCATGTGTCGGTTTTTCACTTACTTGTTCTTCCATTTTAACACTTTCAGTTATCTCTTCCTTTTTTAATTCTTCTCTTGCGCGGGACTCCTCTTCCCTTGCGCGAGCTTCTTTTATACATCGATCGATAACTCTAATGTGTTCTAATATCCTATCGGTCACTTCGGTTATAGAAAAAGAATCGGGATTTTCTAAGCTTGAATCCGGTTGTTCGATCCTTTGCTCCTCATAATACCCATATGAAGTAGATGGTTCACACCATTGTTCTTCATTGTAAGCATATGATGGATAAGGGTCGTAATTTTGTTCTTCATAATACTCGTATGAGGTGGGTTGTTCACGCCATGGTTCCTCATAATAAGCATACGAAGGTGGTGGCTCATATCTTGGTTCCTCAAAGTATGAGTATGAAGGCTCATACCTTGGTTCATCAAAATATGAGTATGAGGGAGGAGGTTCATACCTTTGGTCTTCATAGGATGTGTATGAAGTTGATGGCTCGTACCTGGGTTCCTCATAGTAGGTGTATGAATTGGATGGTTGATATGAGTGACTATTTTGAACCGAGCGTGTGTTACGACAATTAGTGCAATAGTTACCCCTATAATCATCCTCCTCATAGGTGTAGTTGTAGCCTCCTGAGTATTGATCCATAAGAATCACTCAGCAGACCACAACCAAGTCCCGAGATCAGAAAACAAAAAGAAAAACGGAAACAGAGGCTGGACACGGCCCCGTGTTCAGTGGACACGGCCCCGTGTTCAGGATCTGTATCTGGGCGTTTTAATTAAATTTACTGATTTCGTTGAACACGGGGCGTGTTCAGTGAGCACGGCCCGTATTCAACCTACTGTAAATGCAAAACTAAACTAAAATGCAGAAAAATGTGGGCCCGTTTTGAAAAGGTTTTGAAAAACTGATTAGGCCGTCGATTTTAAGCTTTCCTAAAATCCTTGTGTCCCCGGCAGCGGCGCCAAAAACTTGATGCGTGTGAAGTGTCGTATATATTAGGTGTATATTTTAAGCCCTTTTTAACACTTATTTTAGCCAAGTTTTAAATTTATAAAACACGATATTTCACTAACACTAAACACACATATGGGCAAGTGCACCCATCGTTGAGTGTAGTATAGCGTTGGTAAGATACCGAGGTCGTCCAAGGACACAAGAGCTTTTAGTACCGGTTTATCCTCAACGTCTAACCAAAATAAAAGTTTAGAAAAATGTTTTAAACTAAGAAAAATAAAACTAACTAAAATGCTGAAAATAAAAATAAAATAAAAACAGATAGACAAGATGAATCACTTGGTTCCGACTCGTATCTAGTATAACCTTTGATTATTTCCGCACTTTTGCACATAATTAAGAGATTATCTTAGTTATTGTAGTAGGCCCCTCTTTTGAAGGCGACGTTACCCTCACCCCAGTAGTTTGAGTCAGCAGGGATACAATCCTAAAAGGGTGGATTATTGGAAGATAATGAATTAAGTTATTAATGCAGTATTGTGGTAGGCCCCGCTTTTGGCGGTGACGTTACCCTCGGCTAAGTAGTCTGAGTCAGTAGGGATACAGTCCTAAATAGCCGGGTTATAATATTAATAGTAGTTAACTTATGAGGGGATCAAAGAGTTTGGACCCCCGCCATCCAATACCGTGAAGTATTGAAGGAGGTCCTACTAAATTTGACCCAGGTCCATTGCAGGACCTCTAAACGCTGAACAATGGCAAGACCTTTACCAAACCGTTCCCTTAACCCCCTACCAGGTAGCCAACATATCTCCATATAGACCGTGGAGATATGAATGGTGAAAATCCTTTATTTTATATAGACAGTAAAATAATGCCAAGACACCACGGACAAACGATAAGGAAAGATCACCTTCAACATAAGTAACTAGTTATTAAAGTCATTAATACAAAACCAAATAAAAAGTGCAAAAGATTAGAAATAAAAAGTATTATACTAGACACTTTGTCTTCACCAAGTGATGTAAGAGACTTAGGCAAACATGGCCTTGATTGTCAAGAACTCTTACGATCAATCTTGGATCCCGGGACGACTCACACACTCTACGATGGACAATGGATGATGGTGGTGGATGATGGTGTTGTGATGGTGGTGGGTGGTGGATGAAGTGTGAGAGAGGTGGTGTGCCAAGGGATGGTTTGAGCTTAAGCCAAGCACTCCTATTTATAGCCTGTACAGAAGCCTGGACACGGCCCCGTGTCCGCTGGACACGGCCCCGTGTCCACCCTTTTCTCTTTCTTCATTAATACATTTTGTCTTTATTAGCTCCACACGCCCCCGTGTCCGCTGGGCACGCCCCCGTGCTTGTCTGACATTCTCTCTCTTCATTAATTGTAATTCGCAATTACAATTAATGCGCCTGCTGTACTTTCGCCACGCCCCCGTGTTCACTGGACACGGCCCCGTGGTGGGCAATAGAAGCTTCTAGAGGTTTGTCTTTTGTGCCAGGGCTGACCATTCTGGACACGGCCCCGTGCTGAGCTGGGCACACCCCGTGTCGAGCTGGGCACAGCCCCATGCTCAGCTGGGCACAGCCCCATGCTCAGCTGGGCACAGCCCCATGCTCAGCTTTCTTCTTGTTTTTGCTTTGGGAGTTGTTGTCGAGGGGTCGGGCATGCCACGTTTCTTCCTTTTCTTTGTATTTATGTTGGTTTTGGCTGTATATTTGTTCCTTTTGTTCGTTTAAGCTCATTTGACCCTGTAAATTCAAAAGGAAGACAAAAACACACTTTTTCCAACATTAGTACTAAAAAAGGGTTAGTTTTATGCCTTATTTGATGTAATTTATATGTTGCATTTTACACACATCAGGGCCCGGGATACCTTGGAAGCTTCAGAGCAGGATGTGAAGACAATTATCCTGGATCGGGATAATCCTGATATCTCGGTGCTCGTAGGAACCAATATCCCTCAGGATATTGAAGAGCAGTTAACTAACTTTTTGAAATGCAGGATGTCGACGTTTGCATGGAAGCATGAGGATATGACAGGTATATCCAAAGACGTTATCACTCACAAACTTGGAATTGACAGATCATTCAAGCCTGTTCAGCAAAAAAGAAGGAAATTTGCTCCTGAGCGGAATATGATTATCCAAGAGGAAGTTGAAAGACTATTGAAGTCCAGGATGATCAGAGAAGTCAAGTTCCCAAGGTGGTTGGCAAATGTGGTCGTAGTGCAGAAGAAAAATGGGAAATGGAGAGTTTGTGTAGATTACACAGACTTGAATAAGGCTTGTCCTAAAGATCCGTTCCCCCTTCCTCATATCGATGCAATGGTGGATGCTACTGCTGGGCATGAAATGTTAACGTTCATGGACGCATCCTCAGGATTTCAGCAGATTCAAATGGAGCCTTCGGATCAGGAGGATACTTCTTTCATGACACCAACAGGTATATATTGCTATACTGCTATGCCTTTCGGTTTGAAAAATGCACGTGCAACATACCAGAGATTAGTGAACATGATGTTCAAAGATAAGCTGGGGGACACCATGGAGGTATATATTGACGATATGGTGGTGAAATATAAAAAGGCTGAGGATCACCTCCAGGATATCAAGGGAGCATTTGATATCCTGGATCAGTATAACATGAAGCTGAATCCTGCTAAGTGCCATTTCGGAGTGGGGGCAGGAAAGTTTCTTGGATATATGGTGACGAAAAGGGGGATAGAAGCAAGCCCGGAGCAGATTAAAGCTATCCTGGATATAAAATCACCCTCGAATATGAAGGATGTTCAACGGTTAACAGGACGAGTAGCAGCATTGAACAGATTTATTTCGAGATCCTCGGAAAAATGCAAGGAATTCTATGATATCCTCAAGAAGAATAAGAAGTTCGAATGGGGAGCAAAGCATGAAGCAGCCTTGCAGGTTTTGAAGCGATATCTCTCAACTGCACCTCTATTGATGAAGCCAGAGAATGGTGAACCACTATCCCTATACCTCGCTGTATCAGGGAATGCTGTAAGTGTTGTTCTTATTAAGGATCATGAAGGTCAGCAGTATCCTGTTTATTATGTTAGTAAAAGTTTGTTGTATGCTGAAACTAGATATTCTCATTTAGAAAAATTGATACTGGCATTAGTTATGGAATCAACGAAGCTTAGACATTACTTTGAGACATATAGAATTCATGTTAAAACAAATTATCCTGTCAAAAATGTGCTTAGGAAACCAGAGATGTCAGGCAGGATGGCCAAGTGGTCAGTAAAGTTAAGTGCTTATGATTTAGTATATAAACCTAGAAATGCCATAAAGTCTCAGGCTTTAGCTGACTTTGTGGCTGATTTCAGTAGTGACATTCAGGATGAGGTAGACCTAGAAGTTCAACAGTTAGGAGAATCCTCAGGATCCTGGACATTATATACTGATGGTGCATCTAATGTAAGAGGAGTAGGATTGGGAATACTACTAAAATCTCCACAGGGGGACATATTACCCCAGGCTATTAGGTGTGAATTTCCTGCTACTAATAATGAGGCAGAATATGAGGCTTTAATTGCAGGATTAGAGTTGGCTAAGAATATGAATATCAAGAATTTGCAAGTATATGTTGACTCCTTGTTAATTACTAACCATTTTAATGGATCCTATGCAGTCAAGGGTGAGAAATTAATCGAATACCTCGATATTCTCAAAAAATTAGCAGGATATTTCGATGTTTTTACACTTGAACAGGTACCAAGGGAGGATATTGCTGAAGCAGATGCCTTAGCAAATCTGGGATCATCGATCAGGATACCAGAAGGGACCCAAATACCGATATTACATATCTTGTATCCTGCAACGAATCCTCAGGGTTAAGAAGTAGCGGGTATTCAGGATCCTGGAGCAGAATATACGGAAAATGATCCTAGATCTTGGACGGCTCCAATTATAAAATATCTCAAGGAAGGAGATATCCCCGGAGATGAAAATCCTAAGGCATTTAGGATGAAGGTATCACGATTCACTATCATAAATAATGTTTTATACAAGAAATCTCTTGCAGGACCGTATTTGAGATGCTTGGAGGATCGTGAAGCCAAAGAAGTACTTCAGGATATACATGAAGGGGATTGTGGTAACCATACTGGGGGCAGGTCATTATTCTCAAAAGTATTAAGGACAGGATATTATTGGCCGACAATGAGGAAAGATGCCACAGAATATGTTCGAAGATGTGATGCATGTCAAAGACATAGTAACATACTGCATCAGCCTGCTGAACCATTATATCCTATTGTTTCCCCTTGGCCATTTATGAAGTGGGGTATGGATATAGTGGGAAAGCTTCCAAAGGCTCCAGGAGGGAAGGTTTTTATGTTGGCAATGACAGATTATTTCTCCAAATGGGTTGAAGCCGAGGCATTTGTCCAAGTCAGGGATCAAGAAGTAGTATCCTTCATAAAGAGAAATATCCTGACCAGATTCGGAGTACCAGCCGAGATAATCTGTGACAATGGTTCTCAATTTATAAGCAAGAGAACTACTGACTTTTGCAAGAATTGGGGAATCAAAATGATAACATCTACTCCGGTACATCCTCAAGCGAATGGACAAGCAGAATCCTCAAACAAGATAATTGTCAATAACTCAAAGAAGGGACTTGGAGCCAAAAAAGGAAGATGGGCAGAAGAATTACCCTTTGTTTTGTGGGTTGATAGGACAACGGTGAAGAATGCAACAGGCTAAACCCCATTTTCCTTAGTATTTGGAGCAGAAGCAGTGATCCCGACAGAAATGGTGGTACCTACAGCAAGATCCAACCTCTGGGATCCTGAAAAGAATCCTGAAGTCCTATGCCAGGAGTTGGATACTATTGATGAGACAAGAGATGCAGCAAGGCTGAGGATGGCAGCATATCAACAAAGAATATCCAGAGCATATAACAAGAATATTAGGACCAGAAGATTTAAGGTTGGAGATTGGGTGTTAAGAAAGGCTTTTCAGAATACTACTAATCCTGCCGATGGCAAGCTAGCTCCAAAATGGGAAGGACCATATGAAGTTGAATCAGAAGCAGGGAAAAGAGCATATAGACTCAAGAATATGGAAGGGGATATGCTACTGAGATCTTGGAATGCTATACACCTTAAGCTTTATTTCAAATGAGCTTAGAATTTAATTTCTAACTCAGGATGGTATGAATTCTATCTTTCTTAAATATGTTTGGTTTAATTTATTCTTTGAAACCCAATACTAACTTAAGCATAGGAGGGGTGTTAGCCAAGCTAACACCCACCTTAGTTTAAGGATGTTTTGCAGTATATGCTTCGGGATATAGCTCCAGGATGCTCACTCAGGATACTTCAGAAGATTAGAGGATTGGCCCCCTCTCTCACGTACAAGGGATCCTGATCCCTTCACAGGTTTAAAGGTATTCACCTTTCTTTCGAGTTGGGTTTAAACACTCCGCCTGGAGCGCAAGTTATTCGGGAATAGTTCAAGGTGGCGGGACCAGTCCATGTAAAAGTGGCTGACAATTTCGTTACTGTTGGCTATATCCTGAATCCTAAAGGTATATGAGGATTGATCACCCTCTCTCACGAAAGGGTATTTTCATACTCTCTAAGGTTTAAAGGTTCTCACCTTTCTAAGTCTTGGAGTTTATACACTCCCGCCTGTAGCGCACGAAAATTTGGGATTTCCCCCATAATTCAAGGGATTTATTTCCAGTACATTCTTGGGTTTTACCCCTGTAACATGAAAAATTGTCTATACAACGGGGATTGATATCCAGAAGATTTCTAAGTATTTGAAGACATTGTACACAGGGGACATTCCTACCAAGGCAATGATGTAAAGCTCAAAGAATAAGGCTCGGAACTAATGCACTAAGTGTCTCAGACAGGGGACATCTTCATCGGAAAAGTTGCAAAGGGGATTGAGGTTTGATAATAGGGTTTTACCCTATTCCTGGTATGATCTTTCCTTACAATACTAGGTTTGGTAAAAGGTTAAACATCCTGATTAGGGTCAATTCTCGGGATATATTCTCAAAATATATTTTCAAAATACTTTTCAGGATATTTGATTAAGATATATGAAACTGGTACTAGTTTGAAACTTTAATTAAGCAAGTATCGTTATAATAGGTTATCTTTTAATTTTCTCTAAAGGTGATTGAATTAACAAAAGTTTTGGTAATATATCACTGACTATATTTTGCAAAACTAAGGTCTATAATAAGAAAGACAGAAAGTGATAGCAAGAAAAATGAAAGATAAAATTACTGGAAATAACGGTACTAGCTGATAACCAAAGGCTTCATCCTGAAACCCAGGACCCATCCGCCTTCGGTTATCAAATTGTTTTAATGCAGAACATAAAAATTGTTCATAAGACATAAAATTGCTCGAACAAAAGGAGATAAGTTTTAGGGGGCGGTGCCATCTTCGTTTGCGGTAATTTCAGCAGCATCCGTCTCAGGATCCACCTCAGCATCCCTCTCGGCATCGTTAGCTTTTTCAGCTACTTTGGAAGATCCTTCGGCAGCTGGTATAATAGAAATGCCGCCAAGATTCTTTAGCCTCGTTTCCCAGGCACCAACGTCCCAAGAAGGGCATTCAAAACCTAGTGTTTTGGCTTCATGGGCCATCTTCAGCCTGGCCTGGAGAAGAGAAGTGACGACGGAATTCTTAAGGCTATCCCGCTGCAGGATGTAATTTGAGAATACTAACCTGGTTAAGAAAGGAAGTCATAAACCCGCTAGCTTCAATGAACCCGTGCTTCTCATAAGGAAAAGTGTCAGAAATGACGGGGGAATCGGGCTCTTTCCTTTTACGAGAGCTGGAGCTCCGGGGCTTGGTAGTTGGCAAAGGTTTGCTGATGACAATGGCTTTGGAACCACTGGGTTTGGATGAGGCTGTGGCCCTGGGACTAGGTTCCTTCTTGACCTGAACCTAATCAGAATAACTGTCCAACTCGTCGAGGTCAAAGACTTCAGGGATCTTGGCCGATGCTGCATAAAGGAAAAAGTTTTGCATTATTATTACTTTCCATTCTATTATGCTATACTAACTAACTATTTTAAAAGTAATCCTTACCAGACATTTCAGATGACGAGTATTGACTGGAACTCGGGACGTGTGTGGTGAAACTCCTGTCTATTGCAGGTAATTGGTAAATAGTTTTGATTCTTTCCTCTGATTCAGCGGTAGGGGGAGCTACTTCCTTGAAGTTCACTGCATAAGAATCAAAAAGAAGGATATTAGTAAAAGATAAAAATCTAAAGGTACATGAGAACATTTATGACCCTACCGGTGGTTAACCACTCCATCGGAAAGCTGGCACCCTCAGCAATGGAGTCTCGTTTGACAAAGAAAAATTTGCGTTGCCATCCATCTTCGTTTTTGGTGGCTTTAAGAATAAGGGGTTTGCTAGAGGTCGAGAAAAGCAAGAACCGGCTAGAGCCGTGGGATCGGAGGCGATAAGCAATAGGCAAATCCTCGATGCAGAGGTCGGGGCAGTGAAGGTTTTTGATTTGGTTAAGTACGATTAATACTCTCCAAACCATGGGCATGGTTTGAGCAAAAGAGATGCCGGTGGTTCGGAAGAATTGCATCATGAATTCGGGAAAGGGGTATCGAAGACCCAGCGAAAAAGGGTATGCTGGAAAGCAGACCCAATCTGTGGAAGAAACATCCGATCGAATTGACCGATCGAACGATCTAAAGACTGTGTTATCAGGGAAGGCACTGGAAGCTCTCAAAGCCGCGATGTCTGCGTTGTCGAAAGCACAGACCTCCTTTTCAGAATTTTTGAGGAGATTCTGCTGAGTGAAGGTCTCGGCAGCCATTACGAATAAGGCAAGAAAAATTGACAGAAAGTGAATGAGAAATGGGGAATTACCTGGAGACTCTGTTGGAGATATCTGCTTTTCAAACAAGAAGAGTGAAGATATAGGGGCATTGTGGATCTCCATTGAGCTAAAAGCGCGTTGGAGGTTATGATGTGATCTTGACCGTCGCTTCGTTTTAAATGCCTTGAATTACGGGATAAAACTTTTAAAATATATCCGTTGGATTGGTATACCAACCGATATATTTGGGGACAATTGTTATGGCTCATTTTCTAAGCATACATATCTTGATCTATATCCTGCTTTTAATTGTTTATCTATGATCAGGATACTGGACGGGGATATTGCTAACATCCTGGGTGATATCCTGAGGTATATCGAATTAATCACGTACAGGTTAAAGACTGGGACTTGCCAACGGTCAAATGGACTCCATCTTCTCAAGACTCGGGCGTATTTGTTAAAGGAGAGACGTTGAACCCAAAAGACCAGGTCTACAACGTTCGACTAAGGAATATTCGTTGGATCCCGGTTATGTAGGATAGTTAGTTACATTTGTTTTACTATAAATAGATGGGGCGGATCAGATTAAGGCACAACGCAACTTTCACACACTCTCAAACACTTCTGCTTTCTAGCTTTCAACAATCACTACACAAAAACACTTGTAATCGAATTACATTGTAACACCTAGTTGATCCGCACCACATCCTGCATTGTATCCTGATATTTGAAGCAATAGAAGAACAAGGCAGCTGCGATTGTCAGCTCCCGAGGTTTTATGCCGGCGATCTAGATTGATCAAGGGCTTTCCTCGTACATCACGTGTCAACCTTTACATTTTTGCTCATTGTTTGATTGTAGATACAGCTCGATATCCTGAGCCGTATCCTGAAACTGTTTTCATAACTAATTTGGTTAACACATTTTTCACACATAATATTAGCACACTACCTCACTTAACTAATTTGATCACTAAATTGCTTCGGTAATTTTTGACCAAAACAGTAGGGATCATTTTCAAACGTATTGGGCAATGAGGGGCGTATGGTGGGGTCAGTTTGAGACGTATTGGGCAATGTGGGTCATTTAGGGTTAGGGGATGTGTAAATACTTTTGGGGGGATGTGTGGATACCTCCACCGTTTTAAAAAGAGTAAGACTGGTTCGAGTTATCATCAGTTCAAGCCGAATGATGCAAAACCCGAGTGTAAAACCTGCGATAAACGGCATTTTGGAAAATGTCAACATGAGCAACTATCACAACCCCCGACCCCCCCTGGATAACATAAACATAACGTGTTGAACTGATCTCTTCACAAATATATGAAAAGAAGAATCATTTATATAGATTATTATACCCTATCTTTGTTCATAATTGGTTATGTTTTGAGATTTGGTTGTCTTATAATCAGAAGAGTATAAATGAGTTTTATGACTTACTCATATATTACATAATAATGCTTGGTTTAAATCCTTCAAGTGCATGACATTTATGATCAGATCACTTGTCTTACACGTCAGACCATATGGTTTAGTACATATGTTGACTTACATTTAGAACATATTTTGGTACATAGAGATGGTAGATGTTTTACCGACTTACATTAGCATCTGACTTCATAAACAACTTAAGATTGTTGATAGTTGATACACAATCAGTCTTTCACCTATCTACAAATCTTTCTTTCCAACTACAAATCATATATTAACAAAATCTATATCCATTCGATATCATAAAATCACATTTATCTTTTTTGACTTTCATTTCATTCACCGTCATTGCGTCAAAAAGCCTTGGCAATATTTGAGGTGAAACTTTTTTATGTCCCAATATTTATGGACAAAACAAAACATAATGGTGTGAGATTTGTTTAAGGTGTCACACTATATATGTATATATAGAGAGAGAGGAAGGTTAACGTACATTACGGGTTAACGTACATTACGACTTAACGTACATCACGTACGACATGTAATTACGCACGTTCATTTTAAAATCACGCACGTTATAACTCAAAAATCCAAAATCACGTATGTTGAAACACAATAATCACGCATATTGAAAACATTAATCGCGCATGTTATATAACAAATCACGCACGTTGTCCTACGTGAAGTACATTAAGCCGTAATGTACGATATACTTTTTCTATATATATATATATATATATATATATATATATAGGGTAAGGTTCATGCGAGAACCACCTTTATTGCAAGAACCGCGAGAACCAATGTGAACACAACAAAAAATACATAAAAACAACCTAAAAAAACCTAACCCCCCTAAGCTAAATGCTAAAAACTAAACCCCCCAAAAAACCTAAAAAAAAAACCTAACCCCCCACCCTCCCCCCCACCCACCCAAGCTAAAATGTTAAAAACTAAACCCCCCAAAAAATCTAAAAAAAATAAAAAAAGCACACAATTTTTTTTTTAATATTTTTTACATTAAAATCGCTACTTTTATTAGCCAAAAAAAAAAAAAAATTTGGTAACGAAATCCAGCGATTTTTATATAAAAAAATTAAAAATATTTGTGTGTTTTTTAGCTATTTTTGGTTGTGTTCACATTGGTTCTCGTGGTTCTCGCAATAAAGGGTGGTTCCTAACGGATCCCTCTCCTATATATATATAGAGGATGGATCATGAGAAAACTAGTTTAAATGAGAAAACAAAAAAACTAGCAAAAAAATGCCTAAAAACATACCAAAATTTTTTTTTTACAATTTTTTTTAGAAAAATCGCTACTTTTTATTTATGGAAAAAAAATTTCAAAAAAAAAAAAAAAAATTTTTTTAGTTGTACTGCACATGTGCACTAATACATAAAGCTTAAACCACTTAACCCACCCCCCCACCGACACCCCCCAAAAACCTAAACCCCCCACCCCCACCCCCCAAAAACCTAAATTCACCCCCCCCCCCCCACCAAAAGCCTAACCCCCCCACCCCCCCAAAAACCTAAACCCCCCCCCCCCCCCCACCCTTCCGAAAACCTAAAACTAAACCCTAACCATAAACCCGAAAAAAACCTAAACCCCCCCACCCCCACCCCCCAAAAACCTAAACCCCCCTCCCCCCACACCCAAAAACCTAATCCCAATCCTAAACCTCCAAAAAAACTAACCCTAAAAGCTAAACTAGACAGCTAATTTTAAGCATGTAATGCAATTGTAGTAAATGTTATATTGCACATGTGCACTACTATAATAATAGTATTGAAAACAAGACGACACCATAAATCTTTTTTTATGTCATAAAAAATATGCTCGAATATACTTGAATGAAAGATACAAAAATTTGTGATCTTATGGTGCCATTTTTGTTTTAAAATGATAACGTATGGAGAAATGGGAAATGTTTGAAAAGTTATATATATTTTTTTTTTCCAATTTTACCCCTCCTTCATTAAAAGCCCCCCCCCCCCCCCCCCCCCCCCTCCTTCATTAAAAGTCTCCCCCCTCCTTTTTAGTGTTTTTTTTGTTTTCTCATTTATATCTAGTTTTCTCATGATCCTATATATATATATATATTCAGTTAGATAGATTTGTGGATTGAACTTTTTGCTTAGTTTAGATTGATTTTCCTGGTTCGAAACAATTAAAAATACAAGTTCCCTCTAAATTGTTATGTGTTCATACAATATTCATAACCTAGTTGTAATGATGAGAGACATGATTATGACTATTTAAACCGCCCTAGATTAAACTTTGCACACCCTCATTAGGGGAGGGGGTGGTTTACTAGTGATGAGATTCCAATGTACAAGTATTAATGCACAATGTACAAGATACACATTCATCACCAAAGTTTTTCAACGCGTTATATATATAACGAGTGATACTCTATCACTCGTTATGGAAGTGGAGGCGGCGGTGTTCCACGAGTGATAGAAATTTATCACGGTAAATAACGTTCCCACCCCGTGTGCCCTTATGAAGAAAGATTTAAAAAAGTTAAATGAGGATTGGATTTGAACGTTTATTTTCATAAGTTCTGTTAGTTTTAAGTTTAGAAGAGAGTAAATTGCCATTTTAGTCCTAGAGGTTTGGTCCAAATTGATATTTTAGTCTAAATAGTTTTTTTTCTCATTTGGGTCCCTGACTTTTCCATTTTCTTGTCATTTTGATCACATTGCCTAACTCAGTTTAAAAATCTGGTTATAACTTGGGGTATTTTTGGCATAAATTGTTGTGTAGTAATAACCAGAGGTAGTTTACAACATAATTTATAAACCTCATAATAATTTAATGCCAAAAATACCCCTGATTATAACCTGATTTTTAGACTAAGTTAGGCAATGTGATCAAATTGGCAAGAAAAAGGAAAAGTTAAGGACCCAGAGGAGAAAAAAAATTATTTGGACTAAAATGACAATTTAGACAAAAACTCAGGGACTAAAATGGCAATTTACTCTTTAGAATAATTTTATTGTTTGTTTGATTAACTAGTAGTTGTTAATCCTTGCATTGCCGCATGGGTGTTGAGGGCGATAAACTTAAATTTGTAAGACTCAGTTTTATAATAAATTAATGAGGAAATGTTGATAAAAAATAAGCACGTCATAACGATATATTTTGAGTTTGAATAAACTTACATTAATGCTTTGATTAGTACATTCTTAAGTACAACTCTCTTTTAAATAAAAATGACACCGAAAAGTAGATAAAAGTTTGCGTTGCAATATCATATTTAAAGTTACAATTGTATATTACTCTTTGATGAATAGTAAACTTTGTGTTTTGTATATATATGAATATTATTAAATCATACATAGCTCAAGAAACCGAGTAAAAAAGATTGAATGAATAGAACATTTTAGGTACGAAAAAATACAAGATAAAAGTCGCAATGTATTATTACATCCCATAATTTTACAAACTTAACATTTACGTGGTTCCGTCCTCAATATGTTGTAGCATGCCAAGAGTAATTTTTCATTGTCAAAAGAGTAATGGCTGGCTGTTCTTGGTAGGGTGTAAAGTGTAAACAAGCTGAGTCCGGATCCACCTAAGCTCGAACTTGGTTTTCCTAGTTTGAAAAGGTTCGAGTCTGACTATTTAGCGCACTATAAAAGCTCGAGTATGCCTTGTGGGTAGTTTTTCAAATTTGATTTTGGCTCGAGCTCAACTCATTTATTAGTATATAATTATTTATTTGTCTATATTTATATTCACGTTTGTATATTTATAATATTAATTTTTTATATAACATAATGTATATTTATTCTTTATTTTATCATAATCTGATCTAGGGGGCCGCTAAAATGAAAACTACCACAGTTAAGAGAACCACGAGAACCACTTTCCAACCATTGATCTTTGAAAATGGATGGATGAGATTAAAAGTAATAAAAACAATATTAAATTCTTTTTGTCTTATTATGTTTTTAATATTTTAATGTAAAAGGACAGTTTAGTAATTTGCTCGTTTTGTCTTATTGTATATATTTTGTCTTATTAAATTAATTCTTTTAATTAAAATCAGATTTTTTAATTAAAAAACATTTTAAAATCTGATTTTTTTACAAAAGCCAATTTTTGTCAGGATTTTTTTACAAAAAACTTTTTTACGAGCCGTTTTTTACGCCCCGTTTTTACGCGCCGCTTTTACGCGTCGTTTTTTTACACTCGGTTTTTAACGCGCCGTTTTTTACGCCCCGTTTTGACGCGCCCGTATTCACGCCCTGTATTTACGCGTCGTTTTATCACCCGGTTTTTTTACGAGCCGTTTTTTACACCCCATTTTTACGTGCCGTTTTTACACCCCGTTTTTTACGTGCTGTTTTTTTTACGCGCCGTTTTTTTCGCCCCGTGTCTACGCGCCGTTTTTTAAACACACGTTTTTAAACTTTTTTTACGAAAACTTTTTTTTACAGTTTTAAACTTTCTTTTTACAAAAAAGAATTTTTACAAATACTTTTTAAGAAAGAACAAAAATTTATACGAAATTTTTTTACGGTTTTAACTTTTTTTTATACAAACTTTTTTTTACACACGTTTTTTTAAAATTTTTTACGTTTTTTTATGAAAACGTTTTTTACGGTATTAAATTTTTTTTACCAAAAATTTTTTACAAATTTTTTTTTTCACAATTTTTTTTTTTACAAAAGACAAATTTATTCGAAAACTGTTTTACGGTTTTAACCTTTTTTTACACACACGTTTTTAAAGTTTTTTACATTTTTTATGAAAACTTTTTTTACGGTTTTAAACTTTTTTTTTTACAAAATAACAAAAAGAAGAGAGAGAAATGTGAAGAGAAAGAAATTGAAAAGACTTTAAAAAGAGACTTTAATTAGGAGAGAGAGATGATTTGATGGTTTTGATTAAATGACTATATTACTCTTTTGGTTGTCATTATCTGATTGGTGGAAAGTGGTTCTCGTGGTTCTCGCAACTTGGGGTGGTTTTCATTTTAGTTGCCCTCATCTATAATACTAATTATTATATGTGTGATATGTATATTTAATGATATTAAATAAAACTATGTAACTCCAGGCTCGTTTAATATGTCTCGTGTTTGAAATGCGAAACGCAAGCTCGAATTCATTTACTAAAAAAACTTCAATATAATCTCGAGCTCGGTCACAAACTCGTTTAAGCTCAACATAATTCAAGTTGTTAGTGAGATAATTTCGAGTGGCTTCAAAACTGCCATTTGTAGCCCTTGGGTAAACTAGAAATAGAAAAGCCAAAAACATGATACCAACTGATAAAATATACGGGAACTAAAGTAGATTCTACTCATGATGGTTTATAGAAGGCAACAAACACATCACTCTATTGGTGTCACAATGATACAAGGAACTTAATAAACCAAGATTGGCAATCTAGTTGAATATGACACTCTTTGGCATAGTTGGGGCCAAAATATCATGGGAACATATCATCTCCGCCCTAGTACTCGCGGTTCCGAAGCACAATCGATGAAATCCGAGTCTCTCGATTTCCTAGCTCAAAGGGTCCCCGAAAGTTAACATCCCTAAAATCTGCCATTTCATACTCACCTACTAAGATGGGGTTGAGTCGTTGACAAACGATAGAGTAAGAATGATGAAAGTACATAGAAGTGGAGTGGTGTTAGAATATGTTTTGACTTTTGAATAAGAAGTCAAAAGATGCATTTTTGAGTCTATAATGAGGCAAAATCACACGTAATTGGTCACGAGACTCAACGTAAGAAGCAGAGTTTCTAATGGGCACGTCTACCACGTGAAACATAGATTTTTCGAATTAAAAATTTTCCCACTAAAAACAGTCAATTTAGTTCTAATAGAAACCAATTACAATTACACTTCTACTTTTATTTATTTTTTTTATTCAAGTTAAAAATGATTGTTTTCGTTGACAATCGTTAATTAAAACAAGTGGGATATGGTTAGTCATCAAGCTGTTGGTCTTTATTTAGGGGTAGGGACGTCCATCACCCATCACTTACAACTTTCAATTAAAACAAGTGGGATATAGTTAGTCATCAAACATTATTCCATCACTAGTGATTGATTTTAGTGGAAATGCTCACCACTTGTGATGGAATTCCATCACTCACAACCTATTTTTTTTAAATTATAAATTAACAATAAAACAATAAAATTATAAATTATAAATTTCATTTAAATTAAAAACAATATTTCTAGAAATATTTTAGACTACAATAAAAATAAAAACATACATAAAGAAAACCTACTTCTCATCTGAATCAGGAAATTCCAAACCTAAAGAACCTACAAGTTCAATTAAATCGTATCTCAACCGAAAGTGAATTTCTTTATCACGCAAGTCTTGTTGGACATTTTCGGGAACGAGAACTTGTGTAGGAGAATCTGGCAACCAATCTGGAGATATTGCACGTCCGTCTTCTTTGATTAGCATATTGTGCAATATAATACATGCATATACTATGCTATGTATTGTTTTCTTATTCATCGCACGAACCGGTCGGTTTAGTATGCCCCATCTACCCTTTAAAACACCAAAAGCCCTCTCAACATCTTTTCTTGCCGATTCTTGCAAGCTTTTGAACGCCTTTTCTTTAACCTCGATAGGAAATGAAGGAGCTTTCACAAAAACAGACCATGATGGGTAGATACCATCCACAAGAAGAAAGCCTCGTCTGTAATATCTTCCGTTAACATAGAATGGACAGAAGGGTCCGTTACGGTTTCAAACAACGACGACATGTGCAAAACATTGATGTCATTGTTTGAACCTGGAACACCAAAATATGAATGCCAAAACCATAAATCACTCGACGTCACCGCTTCAAGTATGATGGTTGGTCTTTTGACGTCACCCCTAACATACGCCCCATCGCAACTCTCTTGGACAATTTCTCCATTCGATATGTGTATAATCGATGCTACCGATCATCCCTTGAAAATGCCATCTAGCCTCATGTGCGGCGTAAATACGTGAGATGTCATGTCTCGTCGGCTTACGTAAAAGCTCTTTACCATACAATTTAATGATCACGTTATAAAAAAAATGCAAACATTCACGTGAAGTCCTGTCCGACATAGCTAAGTATTCATCAAATTGATCGGAAGGGTTAGTTGTCGCCAGTTGGCGAATGACGGATGTGCATTTTTTATCGGCGTGAAACTGTGTTTGCCCTCCCGTCGTAACGTTCTTGAAGCCATTATTCGCTTGCTTCGATGCCTCTAACAATCTTTAAAAATAAATCTTTTGGTAAACGAAACCGATCTCTAAACGTTTCGGCATTGTAGACCAGATTATCCACAAAATAATCGTTCATTAACACTTCGTTGGCATGTATACAATCACGATCCACCATTTTCTTCTTTGGGCGGCTCGAACTTGCTCAAGTGCGTTATACACCGTCTCGAAAAATTCAAGCGTCTCATTGTTGGAAGACGTTTGGCTATCGCTATCGCTGTCCATCGGAAACGTCGAATCCGTAGGAAAATCCATTTGTGAAATATGTGGAATGTGTGATATGTATTTTTTTGTGTGGGTGAAATGGGAGGAAAGTACGTGTGATATATATATATATATATATAGGATTAGGTTCAAGAGTGAACACTAGTGTAGCTTGCGAACTGAGTGAACTAATCCTGACCTTACACGTGTGTAGATCAATGGCCAGGATTTGATGTTGAAACCTAGTGTATTTTACGATTTGATGATGAGATCCGAGCCATACATGTGTGTAGATCAATGGCCAGGATTTGTTCACTCAGTTCGCAAATACACTAGTGTTCACTCTAAAACCTCACCCTATATATATATATATATATATATATATAAGTATCCGCTAAAATGAGAACCACCTCGAGTTGTAAGAACCGCGAGAACTTTTTGATCCGGGGCGAGGTGGACCAAAACTTTTTTTCATAAACGTAGATGCATGTATAAAAACAACATTTGTAAAAAACATTCAAAAAAAAAATGTCGTGTGTGTAGTTTTGAGCAACACAAGTTTGTGTTTACGGGACCCGTAAATTTTCCGGCCAGATTTACGGTACCCGTAAACACAAACTTGTGGCGCTCAAAACTACACACACGACATTTTTTTTTGAATTTTTTTTTACAAATGTTGTTTTTATACATGCATCTACGTTTATGAAAAAAATTTGGTCCACCGCGCCCCCTACAGTGTAGTTCTCACGGTTCTTACAACTCGAGGTGGTTCTCATTTTAGCATTCCCCTATATATATATATAGAGAGAGAGTGAAGTTATTGTAAAAAGGACCAAAAGTGTGAGAAAGGTAAGAAAGAATCTCAACCATTAGATCTAAATTAATTGAAAAGGGTATAATTGTAAATGCATTAACAAATTCAAATATGGTAATCCTTGATTTAAGGATTTGGAGAGAGAAAATCCTTGATTTAAGGACTTATAACCGTCCATAAATATAACACCATTCAGAGCATGTTCATACATGGTGTTTTAAATATAACACCATTCAGAAAATATAACACCATTCAGCACAAATATAACACCATTCAGCACAAAAAAAAACACCATTCACACAAAAATAACATCATTCAGCACAAAACATAACACCATTCAGCACAAAAAAACATCATTCACACAAAAATAACATCATTCAGCACAAAAAAAACACCATTCAGCACAAAAATAACACCATTCAGCACAAAAAAACACCATTCAGCAGTAAATAAAATAAACACCATTCAGTACAAGAATATAACACCATTCAGTAAAAAAACACCATTAAGAAAAGAAAAATAACACCATTCAGAAAAGAAAAAAAACACCATTCAGAAAATAAAAAAAACATCATTCAGTACACAAAATAACACCATTCAGTACAAGATATAACACCATTCAGTAAAGAAAAATATAACACCTCTGTATCATATTCTCCACTTCCGGCACCACCACTGCCACTTCCGGCACCACCACTGCTGCACCACCGCTACCGATCCGCACAACCACTGCCGCTGTCCGCTCGCCGTCGCCGCTGCCGCTCGCAGTCGCCGCTCGTCGCCGCTGCCGCTCGTCATCGCCGCTGTTCGAACGATTAGAGAGATAGATGAAATTGTAGAGAGAGAGAGAAACTGTTCGATCAATTGGAGAGAGAGATCGGAATTATAGGAATTTTGATTTACAGTTTCCTATTTTGAATGGATATAAAGACTTTATTACCCCTATAATTTTCAATTCAGTCCAAATTAAGAAAAAATATTTTACATTTTGGTCCCTATTGATCTCAACCATTAGATCAATTCTTTCTTACTTTTCTCACACTTTGGGCCTTTTTTACAGGATCCTAACTCTCTCTCTCTCTCTCTCTATATATATATATATATATATATATATATATATATAGGGAGGGAGTTGGCTACGAAGTCCATTTTTCCTACAAAGTGTACAAAGTCATAAAACATCACAATTTCAGCTATAAAACACGCTCAAAACCCACAAATAACAAAGTGGAGATTACTAAAACACCATATTTGTGGGTTTTGTGTTGTGTTTTGGATGATAAGGCTTTGATCATCAAATGACTAACATTAATGTGTTTTATATTGATTATCATGTCGTGTTTTAAATTCATAGTTCTACGATGGTGTGTTTGAAGTTTTTATGAACTGATAGGGTTTGGATATTGTGTTTTAGTGATCTTCATTTTGTTATTTGTGGGTTTTCAGTGTGTTTTATGGCTGAAATTGTGGTGTTTTATGACTTTGTACACTTTGTAGGAAAAATAGACTTTGTAGCCGAACCCCACCCTATATATATATATAGTTCAAGTCTTTTTTTTTAATTCCAAACGGTAACTTACAACGGTCAACAAGCAACAATGTGTCAATTTTTCAAAATTTAACGCGTGACAAAGATGACACGTTATATGTTCCACGCGTTGTCAAAACTACCGGCGACGGTGTGCGTTATGGATCCACGCGTGATGGAGGTGCCATCACGTGGCGCCCCGTCCCCCTTACAAAAGTATTATTTACAAAAATGGTTAAATAAATTAATCTTTTTAACTTGTTAAATTGAGTATAAGTCAAACGGATCGTTAATAGAGTTGGTGAACTGTGTTTTATTCGATGGGTTAGCGAACACCTTTTATGTTAACTAGATTTTGCCCCGCCCGCGTTGCGGGACACTAAGCCGAATATTTCTCACTCATAACATGTACGTCTATGTTTCGGTTACTTGTACATACTACTTATAACACGATCTCAAAAAAAAAAATATATTGAGTCAACCAATTAAATTAAAACACTATCATACTTTTGCTTAAGAAAAACAAAAATGATAGAAAAACAATAATTTTAAACCGGGGGCAAAATTGTAATTTTTAGAATAAATGAGGGTGTGCCACGCAGCCGCCTGGCAGGAATAAAAATTACACCAAGTCAAACAATTAAAACAAAGCACTACTATAGTTTTGTCAAAAAAAAAAAAAACTAAAACGATGGCATTATTGTAATTTTACACTGGGGCAAAATCGTAATTTGACTGAGAAAGTAAAGGAAAACGATGGCAAAAATGTAAATTTAAATTGAGGGCAAAATCATAATTTGGCTGGGTGGGGAAAAAACAAAACTAATGGCAAAACTGTAATTTAAACGGGCCAAAATCGTAATTTGACTGGGAAAGTAAAGGAAAACGATGGCAAAAATGTAAATTTAAATTGAGGACAAATCGTAATTTGGCTGGGTGGGGAAAAAAACAAAACTAATGGCAAAACTGTAATTTAAACAGGTCAAAATCATAATTTTGAACCGAGAGCAATATGGTAATTTTTAGTTGGGGGCAAAAACATAATTTTATTTTGAACTGGGGTAAAAACGTAACTTTGAACTAATGGCTAAATCGTAATTTTAAAGCGGGGATAAAATCGTAAATTGGTTGGGCCAATGGGGGAGTGCCAGACAGCTTCCTGACACTATTCCCCCATCTTGTGTCTGTAGTTATACACTGGGGGCAAAATCGTAATTTTACTGGGAAAGCAAACAAAAACGATGACAAAAATGTAAATTTAAATTGAGGGCAAAATCGTAATTTAGCTGGGAGGAACAAAACAAAACTAATGGCGAAAGTGTAAATTTAAACAGGGTAAAATCGTAATTTCGAACCGATGGCAAATTTGTAATTTTTAACTAAGGACAAAAGCATAATTTTATTTTGAACCGAAGGTAAAAACATAATTTTAAACTGATGACAAAATCATAATTTTAAAGCGGGGAAAAAATTGTAAATTGATTTGGCCCAAAGCAGGTGAACTGATTTTCACCAAATTTCATAAATATTATAGACTTAATTAATGTGTTAGGAATGACACCGTTGGCACCAAGCTAAGAGAGGATGTGAACTATTTTGTACTCATTGTGGTAACATGAGGTGCTATAGATATAAATCCTAAACCTTATTGTGAGTTTGTGTTAAAGAGAGGATGATAGATATAGGGAAAATTACCAAAATGTCATTTGACCAACCAGCATTACTAAAATGTCACCCTCATGCGTCATTGGACGGACTCCTGCAACATGGTTCTTTCTCTAAGACCGTGGTTAAGAAGTTTCGTCGCCTTACTCAGCATTAGATGCGGCGTAACGACTCTTTTTGCTTGTGGTGTTCATTATTTTCAACCAATCAATTTTTTTTGCATTTTTTTTTTTTGTATTTTGTTTAATAGGAGGCTTTAAACCATATCATGCAAGTTAACGATAAAGCTCTCGCTTACATGGTGCATACGTAGCTCTGACGTGATATTATAAAGCCCATAGGGGCTTTAAATCACTATAAAGCCCCTAAGGTTGTAGGATGTGGTTTAAACCCTTTGAATTCATATGTATAATATAATAACATCAATAATAATAATAACTTGACAATATTTATGTTACTGTTCGAAAATAATTATTGCTTTCTTTAATGATGGTAGTATAAAAAATTAATATTTATGTCACTGTTCATCAATCCTTTCAATTAATATGTATAATAATAATATAATTTGGATTTTTTTAATATAATTTCACATAACAAGTTTCTCTTCATTTTCTAGAAATATAAAAAATATATATAAGAAATGACATTTTTTTCTTTCAACTCGCAAGAATTTAATCAAGTTTCAACATTTAGCAAATTAAAAGGACGTATGTATGTATGTATGTATGTGTAAGTATGTATGTATGTATCTAACAAAGTTAGTTTCTCTATAATTTCTTGTCAACGACATAAAATATATATTAAAAACACTAGCCAGAAGCTAGATGGTAACAAATTGTGCTTATTACATGTTATATATATAGTCTCATGCTCGTGTTTAACGTTGAAGAGCGACATTTGCCGAAACATACGCATCACCATTACCTTGTTTTTTTCTATCATGCTAAAAACCTATGTCTTTTTCACAATTCAAACTCCATCCACATGTTTTAGTGGATTATGATTGTTGGCTTGAAATTAAATTTGATTAACATGTTATTGTTGTGGTGATATCATTATCATGATGTAGACATTGTGGAAAATGAAAGGTGGTGTAAACGTCAAAAGTGAAAGACAAACATGATGGTATCTAAGGCGAAGGTCTAGAACATTAGATAACCAACAGATGAAGAACAACGAAAGAGTTAGTATCTAGATTACTAATAAGTAATGATGGTGAGGGAATAAAGAGTATCGGGAAATCGATAAGATCCTTATCGGAAGACGAAGCATATATGGGAAAGGAAGATTGGACAAAATGTGTAAGTACCATAAGTTTGAAGGATATCGTACACACACACAAAGATGTATAGTCGTTCAAATGGATGTTAAAAAATGTACATTTAGTATTTGATTTTGTTGAAGATTGACACTTTTATTGATATTTTGCTTAATGAGAAATACAAAGGAAACAATCAAACTAAATAACCAAGAAAGCATAAATCACTCCTAAAAAGGAGGAGGGCCCCAACGAGATGGTCGACACACCAAAAATACATAAAGTAGATTTCTATCTCTAATATTCCCCTTCAGCTCAAGCGTTGGTACGCAGATATATTCAAGCTGGATCTGAATGTTTCGAACAAGAATCTTGGTAACCCTTTGGTGAAGATGTCGCCATACAGTTGAGGAGATGGGATATGAAGCACCCGAATGTGACCAAGCTGAACCTTCTCACGAACGAAGTGAATGTCCATCTCCACGTGTTTGGTTCTTTGATGTTGGACAGGATTGCCGGACAAGTACACAGCCGATATGTTGTCGCAAAACACTATTGTTGCCTTGTGAGTCGGGTTGCCCAACTCGAGTAGTAGATTTCGAATCCAAGTTGCTTCAGCGACCGCGTTCGGCTTCCGCACTTGACCGTGATATAGTTGGTTGTCTCTTTGAGGACCATGAAATGAGGTTGTCACCAAGAAAAGTACAATAGCCAGAGGTAGAGCGGCGTGTGTCAGGACATCCCCCCCAATCGGCATCAGAGTAAGCGGTCAATGAAATGTTTGGTGAGGCCGATAGACGTAAACCCATGTCCATGGTTCCGTGGATGTATCTCAAAACCCGTTTCATGAAGTCAAAGTGAGTGTCACGAGGGGCATGCATGAATAAGCAAATTTGCAGAACCGCATAAGCGATGTCTGGCCTCATGATTGTAAGATATTGGAGAGCACCTGCCAAGCTTCGATATAGTGTGCCGTCTGGTAAGGGGTTTCCATCGGATGCGCTAAGCTTTGAGTTGGTATCGGCAGGCGTGTGACAGGGTTTGCAAGCAGTCATGTTGGCCCGATGAAGGATGTGTTTAGCGTATTGAGTCTGAGCTAGGAATAGAGACTGATGATCACGAGTGACGGTAATCCCAAGGAAGTGGTGGAGCGACCCCATGTCGGTCATAGCAAATTCAGATGAAAGCTTCTTGATGAAGTGCTTAAGAAGGTTTGGATGACTGGTCGTTAGGACAATGTCGTCAACGTACAAGAGGAGATAGGCAACTTGAGAGCCATTCCGATAAATGAAGAGTGATGTGTCGCACTTACTGTTGTGAAAGCCCAATGTGTTGACGAATGTCGAGAACCGAGTGTACCATGCTCTCGGTGCCTGTTTCAGGCCGTATAAGGATCGGTTGAGGCGACATACATGTTGTGGATGGTTGGGGTCCTCAAAGCCCGGTGGCTGAAGCATGTACACAGTTTCCTGCAAGTGACCATTTAGGAACGCATTTTTTACGTCCAGTTGATGTATCGGCCACGACGGTGAGAGTGCCAAGGATAAGACGGTTCATATAGTAGCTGGTTTTATGACCGGGTTGAACATCTCGGTACAGTCAATTCCCACGGTTTGAGATTTTCCATTGCAAACAAGTCTCGCTTTGTAGCGGTCTAAGGTGCCATCCGGTTTGAATTTGTGGCAAAAAAGCCACATGGATCGAATAACCGGGTTGTTTATCGGTCTCGTCACTAACTCCCACGTATTATTAACCTGCAAAGCACTAAATTCATCATTCATGGCGCGAAGCCAGTTAGGGTCCGATAAGGCCTTGGTAGGTGTAGTTGGAATGGGCGATATGGTGGAATGGGCCGCGAGATTGTATCTCGGGTTTGGTTTAGAGACACCAGCCTTGGATAGGGTTTGCATGGGATGGTCGTTTGTTGATATGGGTGAGGTTATGTCGACAGGTGGGGCATCCGGATTGGTGGTTTGAGGTTGAGTGTTAGTGTGGCCATTGCTTGGTGGGGATGGAATTTGGTTTTGTTGGTCAATAGGAGAGGTTTGAACAGAGGGGTTTGGGTCATTGTTGGGTGGGGATGGTTGATCAGAGGGGAAGGATGGGGGGAAAATGACGGGGTTTAGAGGGGTTGGGTCATCGAGGAATATGTAGGATGAGGGAGATGCTAGCTCAAGGAATGGGTAGGTTGTCTCATCAAAGACGACGTGGCGTGAAAGGTGCACATGACCCGTTATGGGATCGTAACATCTATATCCACGAAAATCTGATGGGTAGCCAAGAAAGACGCACCTGGTGGATCTTGGTAAGAGCTTGTTTGGTTGGGTAGCGATCATATTTGGGTAGCAAGCACACCCGAAAGTGAGAATGTGATCATAGGTGGGATGTCGAAGATAAAGAGCAAAGGTGGGTGTTTGGAATTTTAGACGTGGAATAGGTAAAATATTGTGAAGATATGCGGCGGTGTGAAGCGCTTCCACCCAAAATTGTGGTGGTAGGTGAGCACGAACGAGGAGAGCACGTATGACTTCGTTGAGACGATGAAGCATCCGTTCGGATCACCCGTTTTGTTGGGACGTTTGGGGACACGCAAAACAAAAAAGGAGTCCGTTTTGTTCGGCAAAAGCTTTGAAATTATTGTTGTCAAATCCCCCCCCCCCCCCAATCGCATTGAAATGTTTTTATAAGTAGGGAGAATTGGGTTTGTATGAGTTTGTGGAACTTGGTGAATGTTTGAAATGTTTCGGACTTGTATTTAAGAGGGTAGACCCAAACGTAATTAGTGTAATTATCAAGCAACACCATATAGTATTTGTAGCCAGAATTACTAGTAATCGGTGATGTCCACAAATCGCAATGAATTATATCAAATGGCTTAAAAGTTTGCGAAATAGAATCCGAAAATGGTAAACGCTTACTGTTAGCTAATTGACCTAAAGAGCAAAAAGACAAATCAACATTTTTATTGCTAGAAATACTAAAATTGCGAGAAAGATAATGTAGCATGGCCGTTCCGGGATGTCCGAGTCGATCGTGCCACGGTGGGTGAGAGGTGGATTAAAGCAACGTGAACTCCGGCTTGGTGAACAGGTAAAGGTCGCCAGTGCTATTGTGGCGGGAAAGGAGCAGTCAATCCTTGAGGTCCTTCAAAGAAAAACCAAAAGGATCAAATTCAATAGAAACCCAATTATCAGTTGTGAATTTTCGTTCAGATAAAAGATTTTTGACGACAGATGGTGAGTGAACAATGTTGTTAAGGGTATAGGTCTTGTTTGGAAGTTTGTAGAGGCCATTACCAGATCCCTTAACGGGTAAACGCTAACCATTACCGACAAAACTAGGGCCTTGAGGTAATAAAGATGGAGTTAAAATCGTACCTGGGTCCAAGGTAATGTGAGATGACGCTCCTGAATCCATGTTCCATTGTGGATCTTAATAGTTTAGGCTCATGCTGGAGAGTGCCACTCCAATGTCTGTCGGGCATAAAGCGTTCCCAGAAGGTGAGCTGAAGCCTGGCGGGGCCGAAACATGTTGCTGGGCCACATGTGCTTGATGAGGTTGTGAGTACTGAGGGTAGTTGTGAGGAGGGAATTGGGCTGGGTTTGATGGGTATGGGGTGGGTGGTGGGGTCCAAGAGGGAGGGCCATTTGTGTGAGACCAGGTGGGCTGTAGCGTGAGGTGTGTGGGGGATTGGGTGGATGTAGTTTGGGGTGCCGGCTGGTTGAGATAGGTGAATCCCCATGTACCTGTTCCACGGCCACCTTGAGAGAAGGGGCTACGGATGGGATGGCCATGGCGACCGCCCCGAAATTGGTATCCCCGTCCACGAGCCGCCTTGACCGGGTCATAATTTCGTCCCTTATATCCGTTAGGATATGGGGATCGCTGCGGGTCCTGTTGTGAGTGGGTTGCCGTGGGGTTTGTGGAATGGAATAGTACCGTGTCACGGTTCAAAGTGGATCGGGCAGCTTGTCGGGATTGTTCCTCTTCGATCATGCTGCGAGCAACCTCCCACTTGGGTTTTTCACGGTTAATAATGGCAGCACTAGTATCGTATTCAACGGGAAGACCACGTACCATTTGAATGACGAGCCTGCTTTCGGTTACGGGTTGGTCGACGTCACGTAGCTGCTCGGCGATATCTTTAAGTGTTTGGCAGTAATCTTCAAAGGAAGAGCAGGAGTTCAGTGTTGTGTTCGTGAACTTGATTTCTAGTGTTACCGCCCGGGCGTGTTTGTTGTTGACGATGATGTCTTGGATTTTCAACCATGCGTCTCTAGCCGTGAGATCGTTGTCAAGAACACGCGATAACAATTCGTCCGAGAGGGTGCTGTATATCCACTGCAGAATCAAGGCGTCTATTTCCGACCAAGCAGGGAATTGAGGGTCGGATTCAGCGGGTGGGTTTGTACCATCAATATAGTGAAGAACTTTGTAAGCACGAACATGGAGTTTAAATAGTTTCACCCAAGATGAATAGGTTACCTTCTTACCATCAAGAGTGCGGATTTTGTTGTTAATATTAGTCACCGTATACGCCGGATGGAGTGGCTGTTTTTCCGATTGAAGCTGGTTGCCGCCGGATGCATTGGTGTCGCCCATGGTGAATAGAAAGAAAAAAATAGGGTTAATAACTAGCTCTGATACCATGTTGAAGATTGACACTTTTATTGATATTTTGCTTAATGAGAAATACAAAGGAAACAATCAAACGAAATAACCAAGCAAAGCATAAATCACTCCTAAAAAGGAGGAGGGCCCCAACGAGATGGTCAACACACCAAAAATAAATAAAGTAAATTTCTATCTCTAATAGATTTTCTTCCAAGAGTTGTTTCACTAACTTTCATTCTAAAAATACGCAGAGATCATCTAGTACAGTCTTCTTTGAAAGTTGGTAAAGATCAACAATGTGTTATTTTAAGTACACTTGGTTGGGATCACCAAAATATATATTCCTGGTTACACTTGGTAAAGATCATAAAATGCTTCACCCTTATTACACATGGTAGGGATCATCGACAAGTTTCCCCGGCCTAACAAGGTAGAGATCACCATTCTCAAATACATATAAGTTTTCAAACAAATGATATAGTTTGTCTCACAAACAAGTTTATCTTGCTAATTTGTGATCTCAATCAAATATAATACAAGAGACGTGTTAGGGACAAAGATCATTTAACAATGAATTAGAAATCATAAGTTTTAGCATGCAAAACAAAAGATGAGTTAATGTTGGTGGAAATGTTGCTTATGTAGAAGTTATGTAGAAAAGTGAGTTAACTTTTGGGAAAAGAGGCAATACAACGCATGCTCAATCCAACTTTTGGCTGAGTCTTGCATCAATCTTGCTCATATGTAATATGTCATATAGATGTGTTTTTTACTAATAGCTTTTGTTTTGCCGGTAACAGTGATCAAAAGGAGTTTGCTTTAGGAAGATGTCATTTGATCATATTGTCTAGAAAAGAGGCCTAGCTTAGTTTAAATGATTTATTGTTTACTTCATTGACTAGAAAAGAGGCTTTAGTTTAAATGATTTATTGTTTACTTCATTGACTAGAAAAGAGGCCTAGCTTAGTTTAAATGATTAATTCATGAAAGATGTTGGGGGTATACCAAAAGTATTTGTCATTTAGCCATGAAGTCCAATACATATTACTATGATTGGTTCGATCTCTTTAAAACATTTGCATATGAAAAAAAAATGTTTAGAGATTATGTGATATAGACTCACATTAAATAATTATGTTAGTAACACTTCAACATAAATTAATTCTTAAGCAATTAACCAAAAGTTCCAACACACGGATTTCCTTTTTTTTTTGTTTAACATGTCTTGCGTATTCACATTAATACTTAGAGTAAATGCAATTTGCGTCCCTGTGCTTATAGGCCGGTATCAGGCCGCGTCTCCCAAATGAATTTTTCGACCAATGAGTTCCTGGTCTTGTAAAACCGCTACATGGTGTGTCCCCCTGGCCAACGTCCGTCCATTTTGCCATTTTCTTTACATGAAATGTCTAATATGCCCCTATTTAAATACAAATTTTCTTATTTTAAAGCCCTAATTCCCCGTTCTCCTGAGAACTTTCTCTCAAGCAATTTCGCATGAAGAAACCCTAATTCCCCCAATTGATCAAGAAGCTTCAATCCTCTATCAACAGTGTCGCAAAAATCCCAATTGATCAGGAACCATCTAAAAGCATACATGTAGAACGTACCAACTTCTTTTAGCATTTCGTCCAGGTCATCAATACTCAATGCATGCAACATTCACAATATCAATGAAGGTCATCTTACCACTTAGGTACTTCTTGGATAATCTGAAAACTCACCTCCATGGTGAACCTTAAGTGTACAATAGGTTGATTGATCGGTTGTACACACACATACACAAATGTTTAGTGAATTTGAACAACCAATTTCATGAAAAAATGAGGGTTTTTTTTTAACTCCAAAATACTTACGGTATAATTCATCAGGATCACAATAATCATCATCAACACGAACTCTCCAATACCTATCAGCCATTACTTGAATCGATAAATGTTGCATGAATCTTGGTTGAAATACTAAATTTAGGGTCTGTACAGGGTTGTGATGAAAGATTGGGGAAGAAAATGGGGATGACAAGGTGTAATCTGGTATATTTGGGGAGTTTTAGATAGGAAAAGACCAATTTTCCCTTGACACAAACGACGAAACGGACAGATGTTGGACATGGGGACGCAACATGTAGCACTTTTACAAGACTGGGGACTCATTGGTAGAAAAATTCATTTGGGGGATACGATCTAACACCAGCCTATAAGCACAAAGACATAGATTGCATTTTACTCTAATATTTATAGTGTTAAGACTTAAGATTTAAAAAAAGGGAGTTGAATTATTAGTTGGTTTTTCCCAAATGTAGCATGAGTGATACATAGTTCGAGTGTTCGACGTGTATTAAGAGTCCTACTTTTGTTCACTTTTTTCTTCAATGTTTGGTTTGGACATTTGTTGATATTTAAAAATGTAGGACATGCATATATGTGTATTTATATTTATAGTTGCATAACATTTTATACTTTTATTGTTATTAAAATTAAAAATGTTTTTTTTCTACAATTTGTGATAATGTATACACTAACATTGTGGTCGAATACAAGGATCGACTTACATCCCAAAAAATACAGTTACCCAAAAAATTAATATGTGACGATTTAAAATAAAAATATACATATGTGTGTTTGTGTGTGTATAATATATAGGAGAATGTTAACGTACAATAACTGCTTAACTTGCGAAGCATACGCGAGTAGATTACACTAGTTATAATTTATAAACCCTGATTACACATGACCACAAAAATCACGCATGGTTAAAAAAATCACGCATGACAAACACAAAATCATGCATGGTCAGAAATCCTAATTACGCATTTTGTAGCATAATCACACACGTTATGCTACGCACATTAAGGACTTTTGTATTTTAAACATTTTTCATAATATATAAGTGTTTTAATATATATATTGAGAGAGAATGTATATAAAATCTCTCACAATGTGTCAAAGGAGTTTAATTTTGGTCATTGTTCTTCTTTAAGTAATTAAAATGTGTTAAAGGAGTTGAACTTTGAAAATATTAGATTTTGATTTGAATTTATCAAAAGGAATTGAGAACTGAGGCATTTGTTTGACAAACATAATGATTTGGTTCGTAATTTGTTAAAGGGGTTGAAATGGTGGATGTGGTGGGGTTAGCGGCGGTAGATACAGATCTAAGATTGTTTTTTTACTTAACTTTGTAATTTTTTTCACTCGTATGGTGATTCACTATCTATATGTCACACCTAAGATCAAGTATCAAATACTATAGAACACTAAAAGTGTTCATATGGTTCGTTTGACCGAGATAACCAACACTTGAATTTGCCGCTCAATATATGTGGTTATGACTAAACCGGGAAGGTTATAACAGTTCTTAAACGTCAAGAGGGCTAAACTCGGTCCAAGGATCTCATCTCAGAATCCGACAATGAAACGTGGTGGGATGAAATAAATAAATAACATAATACCATGTTAATGAATAACATGGACTTTGACAAAAAAAAAGAAACTAATCATTAAATGCATTACACGTTCCATGTTGCATCACGCTACTTTGCAACCCCTACCTAGATCTAATCTCAAACCTACCATCTCTTTAAATCTTTTAATGTGATGATTGACTTTCTAACTATTATATATGTTACATTTTTTTTTTAAAAGAGAACTTCACTAAAAAAACACACATCCGATTCAAATGGGCAAAAGGCCATACAACACACTCACCCCTGACCCAAACGGGCAAAGGGCAAAAAATTACAACATATACATAGGATAATTACACCACCCCCCCAACTTATAATAACATGACGTTCTATTTTTAAAAACCATGCATACCCTCTCGATTTAATCTCTCTAACGATCTCCTGCGGGCTTCCACTGATTTGCTTGAAAACCAACTCGTTCCGCTCTTTCCGTATACACCAACACGAAGTGATAACCAGACCTTGAATGATTTTTTTTGCGTTTTTCCAACTTAAGAATAATTGTGTATATCCAAAATATCTTTAAAGTCGAAAATATATATTGGGGGAATTTTACACCATACACTTATCTCCGACCAAACCCGGCTCGCCACAGAGCATGCAGTAACAAGGTGCTCCACCGTTTCCTCAAATTCGTTACAAAAAGGGCACATAATAGATATAATGTCCACATTCCTTCTTCTTAAATTCACTCTCGTCGCGAGTCTATCCAAGTTTCCCCTCCAAGCCACAATGTTGCATTTAATAGGAACCCACTAGCACCAATCAAAATTAGGAAGCTGATTGTTTCCCCTTTATTCGATTAAAGCCATTTTAACCGCCTTTACCGAGAATCCCTGTTGGTTGTCTTCATTCCAGATCCACCTATCCCTAGAGTTGGTAAGCGTCATCTTCTTAAGGGTCTCTCTGCCATCATGCCATTCCTTTAATTCCACATCCGACTCAGGCAATCTAGACCAATTCCACGTATAGCCACCATTTCTCATGTTCCCCTCCACTCTATCTGCAACCCTGCAAGTTTTAAACAATTCCAACCCGAACAAATGTGGCCATTTTTCCAAAAAAGGCCTTTCTCCCTCCTAAGTGTCAATCCAGAATGTTGATGCATAATGTCTATCGCCTGCGTCATCAGTCCATGTCGTGTCGTTTATATGTAATAGATTGAAAATGTAAAGTTTATGTAATTTGGTCCAGGTCGCACGACCTGATATGGTCAGGTCGCACGAGCTGGTGATGTCAGTTCGTGCGGACTGGGAGTGTTATTTGGTGCGATCTGGTCAGCCTATAAATAGGCTAGTGGTGTTCTTCATTTGTAACTTTCTGGAGAATTTTGTAACGAAGTGCTGACGGATTCTCTCTGTACCAAAACGTATTATATCAATGAAGAACATGTTTAAAGTGAATTTATACTCTTCTAGTATTGTTCTAACACTGATTGACGGTTTCTAGTCTGATTTCGCCTTTCTAGAAACTAGATCTGACTCTGATTGACTCGTTTTGGACGATTCTTCGATCCTACAAGTGGTATCAGAGCTCAGGATGAGTCAAATCTGTTGATATCAGTGTTTTGAACGGTTTAGAACCATATACTTCTACTCTTTCTTGGATTTTCAGACGAATTCACGGACAAAATGGACTGAATTTTGGATATTATGTGTAAAACATCATTTTGAACAATCGTACAAAGTTGCAGACCATAAATTAAACTAAAACTGATCCAAAAATGTCAAAAACTTCAAACCATATGAAAATGATGTCCAAATCGTGTGAAATTGACCAGATCGTTTGATTTTTGTTCAGATCGTTTGAAATTCTGGTCCAGATCGCACGGATTGGACCAGATCGTTTGAAAATTTTTAAAATTGTGTGACCAGATCGCACGAAGTGGTCAGATCGCACGGAGTGGTCATCTCGCACGATTTGGCAATCCAGGTCACACGGTGTGGACAGTCCAGGTCGTTTGAAACTGTCCAGGTCGTTTGAAACAGTCCAGGTCATTTAAAACATTCAGGTCGTTTGAAAAGTCCAGATCGTTTGAAAGTCCAGGTCGCTTGAAATTGTAATTTTTCAAAACTTAGAAATTTTTCGTAACATTTTTCCAAGTATAAAAATGGACCATCAAGAGTTTTACAATGCGTTTTTCGGAGGAGGTATGACTGTTCAAACTCCAGCAAGTATAGCCCAGAATGTGAATATGGAGAACGAGCTAGGAACCATGCAAAAACCACCGAAACTGCTCAACATTGAAGATTATTCGGGGTGGCAGGATAGATTTCGTACGTGGGTTCAGGCGAATCACCTTGAATGCTGGCTGAAAGTTGAAACGAAATATGTAGTTCCTATGAATGATGCTGGTCTTCCGAAAACACTTAACACGTTAACTCCGGCTGAACAAGAAAACTTTAAAGCCGAGAAGAAGATGGTCAGTATATTGCAACAGGCAATTAAGGAAGACATTTTGGTACTGTTACAGCATAAGGGTGACGCGCATTCTATTTGGAACGCTCTTAAAATCAAATTTCTTGGGAGTGCTTCAATGATCAAAAGCAAAAAGGCATTACTGAAAAAAGAATTCGACATATTTACTGCTATCAGTGGAGAATCAACGAAAGAGTTAATTGAGAGGTACTGTCACTTGGTAGTGAAGATGAAACGTTTGAATATAGATAAATCAGACGAAGAGTGGGTTGATAAGTTGGCTGACGCACTACCACAAGAAGAGTGGGGTACGTTCTTATTGGTTTTGAAGAATAATTTGGAATACGTGGGTTTCAATTTGAGTATGTTTATTGAGAGAATTGAAGCTCAAGAGGTTGAACTTCGGAAGATGAGGAAAATGAAATCTGCAAATGTACAACAAGATGTTCCGCTTTATTACAAAGGAAACTCATCTTCCACATCTGCTCCGAGTCCAAAGATTCAAACGGCATTCAGTGCAGATTCTTCATCGGGAGTAACTCAAAGCATGCCTAACAACAACCTTTCACCGTTTTCAAATTACGAACCGAATCCTAAGGTTCAGAGTTTTCAAGAACATGTTTCTCCTCAAAGTTCTTCAGGATCGAACAATCAGAGTTATAGTCAAGGGATACAGTGCAATATCGCGGTTAATATAAAAAACGGTCAAGATTTTATCGAGACAGCCGCAAAGCAGCATATATCACTTCTAGCTTCTGTACTTGAGTCTTACGAGAGTCTAGTAGCCGGACGAATTGGTTACCCAGACATGACAAAAGAAGATTACGATCAAATTGATCCCGAGGAACTAGAACTCATCGAAATAAAATGGGGTATGGCGAGCATTGTGAGAAGAGCTCAGAGGTTCATGGAAATTACCGGAAGAAGCAGTCTCGCAGGTCCTGATTCTAAACTTGGATTCGACAAATCGAAGGTGACTTGCTTCAAGTGTAAAGAGAAGGGACACTTCAAGCGCGAATGTCCGAACAGAGAAGTTAATAACCAACAGAATCCATTCGCCAATGATTATTACCGACAGGCCATCTATCATAAAAACAGTCAACAACCATTCAATCCACGACCTCAAATTGAGAACAGTCCATCCAAACAAACAGAAAAAGCTCTTTTGGTGAATCAAGATGACGAAAAGATTCCAGAAGGTTTCAATTGGGATAAGTACGTTCCAGGAGGTGGTCTTGCAATGATGGCTGAAATTACTGAAGAGACAGAACCGGAAATCGAGGAATGTATTCCTGAAGTTGAAGAAGTCAGTGAAGTGGTGAATGAAGAAAGTTTTGCAGATCTAGAAGAGGAGGCAGCAGCGGTCTACTATTATCAGTCTGAACAGGAGGTTATTACTAATGCATTTAAATCTATAATGCCAGCTAATGTGTTTGATTCTTTTGCAGGTTTCTTTAGTGAACCGACTACGGGTTTTTGCCCACAGTACGAAGTTGAACAAACTCCGGTTCAAGAGATCATTGATGTCTCAAAGGAAATGAATGAAGAGACTTTGAAAGAAATACCAGACAAAGCTCTTATGGTCAAGCTGCAAGAGGTAGAACAAACTAAATCACCTTCTGATAACAATGAGACCAAAGATGCAACTCAAGAGTCAGTGTCGGTTGAAAAGGAGTTAATTATCGAGACTTGTGATACGTATGAGTCAGGAGAGAAGTCCGAGTCTGATGACAAATCAGAAAATATGAAGTCCGAATCCGAAGAGAAATCTGAGTCTGAGTCCGGAGAGTTTGGTAAATCGGAAAGTAAAAAATGATAAACAAGAAAATGTTTTTGAAAAAGTTGATTCAATTCTTGAAACACCATGCGAAAACTGTTTAAAACCATGCATTGATTGTCTTGAAAAAGACAAACAATTTCAAGAATTAAAAAAGTTTAACGACAAATTAAAATTTGATTTTAATGATGTTAAAGAAGCTTATGACACTCTGTCACGATCAATTAAAATGATTCACACTGAGAGTAAAGAAAATGATAAAATTGTTAATTTGCTCAAAGCTACGGTCATGGATAAGCAAATGTCGATTAACATCCATCTGGACACAATCGCATCTCTAAAGAAGGAACTTGAACTAATGCGCATTGAGATAGAAAGAGTCAACAAAAAGTTGATCAGTTACCTTTTATCTTCATATGTGATTGATCAGATTGTTCCTCAACAAACTGAAGTTAAACCAGCTTTCAAAAATGTTCCACCCCCAATGTGGAATCATTATACTCAGAAATATCCAGACGGGGTGGAGGAGACATTGAATCTCAAACTGAGAACAGAAGAGAATGAGTTACCGGAAAACATAGACGTTACATTCTCTCCGTCTGACACCGACAACGAGTCACAACTGGTTAAAATAGTTGTAGACCAAGTGTTGGATGAAGAGAGTGATAACACTGATTTCGAAACGGTTAAAACTCATTTTGAGAATTCCAATTCAGATTCTGAAGATGACGGAAACTTTCTTGATAAGTTTATCCCAAAGTCAGATAAAGTTTTGGATGACGATTCGATCATTGTGGTTTACACGATGACCGGAACTGACAAACTGTATACTGATTTTGAGTACCCGATTCAGAATGCGAACCTGGAAAAGGTTGAAAAAGTTTTTAAACTTGTGGAAATTGATATCTCAGAAGTTAACAACAATTTGTTTCTATCAAAACCGAAAAAATATTTTGTTAAACAACAACCGACAAACAACCCGGGAAAGAAAAATGAATGGGTGGGTAACAATGGTAATAACAAGAGACATGGTAATAATTACAAAAATAAAGGTATTGGTTTTGAGAAGAAAATGGCTAAGAAAGATGTTAAGCCAAAAGAAAAATTGAGTGAAGTGTTTGTGGCTGGTAATAATTCAGAAGTCGAAAAGGATTATATCTTTAGTAAGCAAGCAATTGACGATTTTATTGCTGCCAAAAAGATAAGAGACGAGGCTAATAGATCTACTTTTGTTGAATATGACAAAAGAATCTGTTATCGATGTAATGAAATCGGTCACATGGCCAAACAATGTGTCAAAAAGATAATAAAACCAGTTTTCCATAAACCAAAACCAAAAATTTCAAAGGATGATAAGGGAAAATCACCTATGCTATCCCTCGTGCGTATTCTTAAACTCGGTGAATCATTGAAGTCAGAGGACAAACCAAAATCAACTTTTGAAATTGGTGAATCTTCAAAATCACAAAAGACTTCAAAGGTTTATACTAAAACAAAGATTTCCCAAAGTTAATCATGGGTGGAGAAACCTAAACATTCTTTTGAGGAAAAGAAAATGGAAGAGGTTTTAAAATCTGAACCGAAAATCTTTGCAACCATTGATGAGAAAATTGAGTTTGAGTTAGATAAATTGATTGAAGAATTCCCACCTATCAAGGAAGGAACTCTAAAATCAAAACCAGAATCTGATGTTCCAAACGTGTTTTTTAACATTCCAAAAGTTGACATAGTAGCTCATGATATTGTCTTTGGTAGTATACCAAATGTTGAAAAATCTTGGGTATCATTCTTTAAGTAAATATCTTTTGATGTGTGTAGGGGCTTCCAAGGTCTATCATTTCTAAATGGATAATGGATAGCGGCGCCTCACGGCACATGACAGGGATGTTAGCACTGCTATACGACGTTAAGTAAATCAATGGAGGTTATGTCAGGTTTGCTGGAACTCAAGGTGCTTAAGAAAACAGATGATCATCAAGTTGGAAAGGGAGCAGCCTGGCACGAGGAGAGGAGGATGCTGGTCCCTGCGTCTGAAATTAGGGAGTTTAATAAATAAATCATATTTCAAAACCCTAAAAATTTAAAAATTTACAAAAATATGTTGAGTGAATATGCCGAAACCCTCACGGCGGAACAAACATGATTAATTTCACAAAGATTGAAAAACGGTTTTCAAACTGTAAAATATCAATGTGTTGTAAATCATGGGGGTAATTTCTGCTTCACATGTTATATTTTCTGCAATTCAGTGCACGAAAAGCAGAAAATGGATGGCGAGACAAAGCTATCAGTACCAGGTTATCAAATTTTCTTTAAATGATTTTGCATTTTAGGGGGAGTAAGTATATTTCATAAAATAAAAAAACATTAGTGTAACACCCTTCTAATTACTACTCGACTTTAATCAAAATTCATATGATTTTATATATAAAGTGCGTCTAGGTTAAAACATAAGTTCCAAAGTGACCAAAGATTAGTCAACTACCGACTAATTCAAACATTCATAAATTGTTTAGCAAATTGTTTACATTCCAAAAAAAAAAACATTGTCTATTAAAGTTAGATATCGCGGAAGCTTCTAAAGTGTGTTCGGTTCTTCAAAACTAGCTTGACCGCCATCCGTAAGATCCCCTTTTGTCACCTAGGGTCAAACCACTTAAAAAGTTAGTATTGACATGATTATAATGCATATAAACAAGTTCTAGTATCAAATCATCGAAATAAAAATAAAATTTCAGATTTGCTCCTGTCGCGTGTCGCGACAGGTCTTCGCGTGACGCGAGGACTTCTCGCGTGTCACGCCGGTTTCAAGCGGTCCCCTCGCGTGGCGCGGGGGAAATGGTTTTCCAGCAGGTTTATTTTTAAGAGATGCACTTGCTGCCAGCTCCGGAAATTCAGAATTTTAACATCGTTTGGCCATAACTTTTGACTCGTAAGTCCGTTTTAGGTAATTCTTTTTCCTATACGTCTGTAAATTCATTACCGACGTGCCTATTACAATTATCTTACCAAAAATTTGATTTATGGACCGAAAGACTAAATGTCACTATGCATTTATTCGACCCACTCTAACTTTACCCATTTTTTTTCAAGTGAGCCTACGGCACCTTATGCCCATTATCCAAGGCTTAACATCACTTGCATTTCTTCACCAATCCATGGTTTAATGCTCTTGTGATTGTTAACGCCATTGCTAACTAATTAAAACACAAGTACCACAATTTACACTATTATTCGACCCGTTGGCTCATCTTGTGGGATCCTCTCTTATGATGACTACCAATTGGTTCCTTGACAACTCTAAGTCTATTAATTCAAGTAACGATCATGGTCACTATAATCAACAAAATTTCTATCCGACAATACGAATATACATAATTTATCAACAACTCACTTAATGTAACGAGTCAAGTTACATACCTTCAAAGCACACCCTTTAATCGTGCATCAACACCGGCTTGTCCGCTCGAAGCTCCGGCTTCCTTTCCTATAGAGTTCAATCACATTGTATTTAGAACCCTTTGTTTCACATGTAACGCATAATTTATCATTTAGCCCAATTTATGCGTTTTTGTTTATATCTCAACATTTTTTTGCCTTCTATTTGACATTTTCACAAACACTTTAAGGGCAGATTTTTATATCATTTATATTCAAGTTCATGGATTGCTATTTAGCTAAAATTTACATCAATTAAGCTTTCATATAACATTAAACATCATTATTTCAGAAATCACTTTCTATGACCCATATTACACTAGAATAATCATTCAAAACCCTAGTGTTTACTAGTTTCCCACAAAACCCATGAATCACCTTCAATGTGTTCATGAGATTTTCAGGAATTAGCCATGATTTCACATGTTATTGTCTAGGTTTTACTCCTAGACACTATATCATCTCTATTATATCCAAATAGCAAACATGCAACATCAAACTTCGAATTTCCCAAACTCATGAGAATTTCAAACGGAGAATTAACATCAAAATTTACATACCTTACAACCCCCTTGCAATGGGGATTAGTAATCTATGCTCGATTTTTTATTTTAACCTGGTTTGAGCCCTCAATTTGTGAGTTTTGTGATGAACTAGGGCTTTGGGGGAGCTTGGTGTCGCCCCTGCTTCTGGTCGATCACAACAACACACAGGCAAGTGTGTTTTGAGTTTAATTTTGTTATTTTATTAAAAATAGTTTTCATTTAGACACTTTTAGTCCCTCATCTTTTATTCTTTATTTGTTTTAACTCTTAACTACTCATGAGTGATCAAGTAATTAGGTTAGTGTCATTCCTAGTTAGTTTATTTTACTAATTTATTTGCAACCTAATTGCAAATTTAAGAATTTGCATTTTCGGGATGTTACAATTAAAAATTTTGAAAAAGCCAAAAACATGATAAAATACAAAAATGAGGTTTTGTGTAAAAAGAGGAAATGATAGTACATCAGTTAAGACAATCACAGTACGCTAAAGATTTGGAAAGTTAAAATATGATAAACGGTCTCACTGATGATATGCCAGTAGGTTTTTACACGCTTAGTAGATAGATTTCGAGATATAAACCTAAATATCAAATACTTACTTATCTCGTGGGGAACATCTCTCGGATATATGGGTAACCCCCGGAATTTTTATTGAGAGATTGCCTGATTCTGAGATACTAGGTCTTTATACTGTTTGATATCTGGGGTATTATACCTGGTCTTCTGATATTGCGGAAACAATGGCCTAGACCTCGTATAATACTTTATGTGCTTTTAAAGCTTACCCTCTGCATAAAAATTGATAAAATATCGAAAGATACAAATCAAGTGCAGTTGTAAAGAAGATTCCCTAAAGGGAACACACCTAAAGTTGAGCCTTCATCTCTTTGATTGAACGGTAGTTCATACCTGAGCTCTCAAGGTCTCGCACTAACCCAGATACAGATATCAAATTGGTATATTCACCTGTAAGACTGAATCTAGGGAATTTTGATACAGGAGTATATTCTACGGTGGGACACGCGAATAAGTTAAGACCTTAAAACACTAATCTCGTATCTCGAATCGATTGAACTTTGTGTGAAAATTTAAGTGGACCAGTATACTGACAATATAAGTGAATCGTTTAGAACTTAAAGTGTTTAAAGCTCAACGGTGCTAGTGATTTGTCATAAACTGATATGATCCTCTGACGCAAACTCAAACAAAAATATTGTCTGTAAATATGTTTGTAAATATTTCTTTACTGCTTTTATGGTTCAGAGAAATATAAAAAGATTTTGATTTCTACTTTATTTTCGACAACCTATGTCCGAAAGCTGAGTTTCAAAATCTGAGTATGCTGATCGTGTTTCTGAAAATAAACAAGTTTATTAATTTGAAACTTGAAGTTTTTAGTCAAAAATCAAAAACAGTTTGTGAAGTCTCTAAGGTCATTAAGTTGGACTTGGATGATTGACTGTGAGGGATTTGGATGCTCAACTTGGTAAAATCTGATTGTAAAGAGATAGATTTCGTTGTTTGGATTCTTAATATAATCAAATCTTTATAGTATTTTGATAGGGGGAGAGAATCAAGTAATCCTGGACAACTAAAAATGCTTTCACTGTAAAAATTTTAGCATATGTTGAAAGAGCCAGGTCATCAATCCTGGACATTCAAAATGATTTTTCTCATAAATGTTTGAAATTTGCATATGAAAGTTCCAGATTACGACCCCGATAGCCGAGTTTAAGGGGGAGTCAGAAGACGAGCTTATCGCAAGGGGGAGCTTGTAACCGGAAAGCAAGGTGTCGATCCCAAAAGCACGAAAACTTAACAAAAGAGGGAGCCTGAAGAAATAGTCTCTTAAAGCAAAGAAGAGGAAAGAAGAGCGTAAAGAAAAAGACAGAATCACTCGAGCTACATGGCAACAAAGGCTAGCTGAAGATGAGCAGAGAGCTGCTAAAGAGAAGGAATAGCTCAGGAAAGCATTATTGAAAAAGCCGAAGCAAAGAGAAGAATTTTTCAAGTCTTTGTGAAGAAGGTTTTGAAGAAAGGCTGACTGAAGACTGCGGCAATATCCAAGGGGGAGTTTGTTGATGCATAATGTCTATCGCCTGCGTCATCAGTCTATATCGTGTCGTTTATATGTAATAGATTGAAAATGTAAAGTTTATGTAATTTGGTCCAGGTCGCACGACCTGATATGGTCAGGTCACACGAGCTGGCGATGTCAGTTCGTGCGGACTGGGAGTGTTATTTGGTGCGATCTGGTCAGCCTATAAATAGGCTAGTGGTGTTCTTCATTTGTAACTTTCTGGAGAATTTTGTAACGAAGTGCTGACGGATTCTCTCTGTACCAAAACGTATTATATCAATGAAGAACATGTTTAAAGTGACTTTCTACTCTTCTACTCTTGTTCTAACACTGATTGACAGTTTCTAGTTTGATTCTGCCTTTCTAGAAACTAGATCTGACTCTGATTGACTCGTTTCGGACGATTCTTCGATCCTACACAGAATCTAATATCCTCCCCGTTCCAAATCTTACCCAATACTAAATGGTTTAGACCCTTACCTTTAATTTTAATATGAGCAATCGATTTCACTATATTTTTCAAACACCCTCCCACGTTACCGTTAAAAGGAAGAAAACTCCTCTGATTTAATTTGCTATGACAGGCATCCACCACTTTCTTCCATAAGTTTTGATTCAACCCTATTTCACCAAAAGGGCCTCATTAACCTCTTTAAGGCCGTTAATACCCAACCCCCCTTTAGATTTAGGCCATGTCACCCAATCCCAAGCCACCCTATTCATTTTATAATGTTTATTTGACCCACCCCTAGAGAAATTTTCTCATTTTAGCTTCTAACACCTTAATGACCCCAGCCGGAAATTTATACAGGGACATGTAATATATAGGTAGGCTTTCCAACATTGCGTTAATCAAGGTAAGTCTCCCCCCAATCGAAATAAATTTAGCTTTCCAAACCGACAGCCTTTTATCGAAAATCTCCATGATCGGAGTCCAATTACTTATTCTATTCTGTAATCTCCAAGTAAGATAGGGGAATCTTATCTGTGTTACATCCCACCACCTTGGCCATATCTTTAATATCGCCAGCTCCCACCCCCATCCCGCATAAATTAGGGGATTACATGAAATGAACTTGGACCATCAACACCAATACTAGCCAAGGTGAATACCGATTACTACCAACCGAAAACTTACCATGATGGGAGATGCAATCCCCACAAAGGCGACAAACACCCTACCTGTTCAAATGCCAATTTATTGCATGTATCCCCCATTTGCCTAATACTTGTCTCAACTTTTGTATCCTAAGTCTTCACCCAAAACCCAGCCCAACCCGTTCCCAAAACCTAACCCAATAGCCATAATACATCATCATCGCGTAGAAATCGTAGAAAGCAACCAGATGAGGCACGAGCTCTAAAGACACATGAAAAGTAGACAAGCAAAAAGGAGTTAGCCATAGCATGCGACATATCCGGAAACCCCGTTGTTGGTGATATATTAAAATTGTTTAATTGTTTATTTAACAATATTTTAAATGTTAAAAAATTCTATACTTTAGATAATTTTTTAGATTGTTGTTTTAAAAATATTTTGTTAAAATAGGCAGTGGTCAAGACGTACCGGTTTTTACGAGACAGATTTGCAATTTTTTTGCTGCTACAAAGCACAAATTGTACCGTACAAACGAAATGCAGCAACTTCAACAACATTGTGAACCACCATATAAACAATCGAATCAGAACTAGCAGTTCAAGTGACACAGACGTCATGTCGAACCGCCCACAATGAGTTTAGAGTAACATATGGTTGCCCATTTACCATGGTAGAACCTATGGAGGTGCTTAAAAATTCTCCAAAGTGGTATCTTGTGCCACCAGTCAAATCTGGCCAATCATCATCAGACATGCCTGAGCCGCGCTCATCCGCTGGGGGGTGAGATGCTCGTTCTTATTTAGACCTAAATGACTTCAGCTAGAGTTTGAGGAACCACAAGAATTGCAACGCCTACCAAGTAGAGAAAAAAGCAAGACAACTACAACAGAAAGAAATAGAAAATCGATTTCTACAACAACAAATACCGAGGGTGGACCAGGTTTCTTCAAAAAAGCAAGACAACTACAAATACCAGGTTTCAGCGAACAGTTCGTGAACCGTTCGGCGGGAAGTTCGTTTATTGTTTGTTGGATTAGCTTAACGAACGAACACGGAATTTTTTTTTCGTTCGGTTAGCTTAGCGAACGAACACGAACACAGGACTCGTTCGTTCGACTATGTTCGTGAACGTTCGGTAATATGTTCGTTTGATTATATCAAAAAATAATAAATAATAAACCTTTTATCTAAACATATTGAAAACTTGAAAGCTTATTTTTTTCTAATTGTCGCAGCCCCCGCCCCCTATCTGTCCCGGGAACGGGCGGCCGCGAGAACAGTTTTGGTGGTATCATTTTTTTTATCAATTTGGCAGCGGAAATTTCATCAGGACCGTAGTTAGGAAATGTTTATCAGAGTAAATACCCCACTTTTATAATATTAAACATATTGGGATAAAACCCAAGTTTTCATTACAAACATTTTCATAGGGAAAATCCCTATTTTATTGAATAAAACATCTTCTTTTATTTAGTTAACTTTTATAGCCACTTTTCCAAGCCTTCAGTGCTGTCCAGCTGTCTTCTAGTTGGCTTTCACATTTTGTTACCTGAAACACGTTTAAAAATATTTTTTCAGTGGAAAATACTGGTGAGTGAACCCCAGTTTAATCAAGAAGAATTTTATCCATTAACAGTATTGAGAGCGATCACATTGTTTATTTCTACACAATTACTCATTCAGTATTGTCAATCCTGACTGGTGGGTCATATTACACATTGGCTAACTCTTTGTCCAATGGTAACGTGTTCCACATTTTGTATACAAAACCCCAACATACCGGCAGTAATTGAAGAACTACAAAGACTCAATCACTGCTTAATCACATTGTAAAATATTTAAGGTTTTGTAAAAACAGTTTACAAAAAGGAGATTACTCACATTGCTGTCTTAGATTTCTTCTAAGGTTTCCTAGTGATTATCTATAATTTATACAAATGCACACGTGTTAGTATAATAACCCAATATGTACATTAGTAATACCCTCCCCAAGACGACATTCCAACGACTACGTCGGGCAGAACCTCGACAGTCGTTACGGAACCCTAGATCAATCGGGCAGCATATCTAATACGTAACCGGGGTTATGATACTTACATCGGGGCAGAACTTCGTTAATTAGGGGGGCATTATACTCGGGTATAGTGCCTACTATATAGTAATTTGAGAGAGAAAGTGAGAATTGAGCGACGGAAAATGAAAGCCGAAGCCCTCTACTTATAGCGCCTGATTTTGGTCTTGTCTCGCCCCGCGTAAACTCAGGCCAAAGTCTACGCGGCCCGCGTAGTAGGCTGGTAGGCCCTAGCCTGGCCCAGTCATCGTACTAGCTCCGCCTCGATAATGACACGTGGCAGCACCGGGTGTCGCCTGATTTTGTAGCTGTCGCGGCCCACGTAAGCAGTAGCCAAAGGCTACGCGGCCCACGAGCGCCCATAAAAACTTGATTTTAATTAATTTTTATAAAAATAAAGGTATTCGGGCTCGGTTTTCACATACGGGGTATGTTTTAGGACATATTGGAATATTTTAATATATTTTAGGGTGTCAGAAAAAATTCAGGAGGGTTGTTATATCCTCCCCACCTTGTTTTAGAGCTCGTCCTCGAGATCTATTGAAATAGGTGTGAATATTTTCTTTGCATTTCTGATTCAAGCTCCCATGTGTATTCTGGTCCTCTTTTGGAGTCCCATTTTACTTTGACCAGAACTAATCTCTTGTGCTTAAGGTTCTTAACTTTCCTGTCTTCAATCTGTAGAGGCTTCTCTACAAATTTTAACTGTTCATTTACCTCTATATCCTTAAGAGGTATCACTAGTTATTCATCAGTTAAACATTTCTTGAGATTAGATACATGAAATACATCATGTATTCCTGCTATTTCCTCTGGCAGTTGTAGCTGATAGGCTACAGGTCCTATTCTTCTAATAATCTCAAAAGGTCCAACATACCTGGGGCTTAGCTTTCCCCTTTTGATAAATCTTACCACTCCTTTCCAATGAGAGACTTTCAATAACACTTTATCTTCTACTTGAAATTCCAATGGCTTTCGCCTGTTATCAGCATAACTCTTTTGTCGATCACGTGCTGCTTTCAGCCGTTCCTTGACTTGAATGATTTTTCTGTTGTTTCTTGTAATATCTCGGGTCCAGATAGTTGCTTTTCTCCAATTTCTGCCCAACAGACTGGCGTTCGGCACTTTCGTCCATAAAGTGCTTCGAATGGTGCAGCATTGATACTTGTGTGATAACTGTTATTATAAGAAAATTCTATCAATGATAAATGATCGTCCCAATTATCTCCGAAATCAATTACACAAGCTCTAAGCATGTCTTCCATTGTCTGAATTGTCCTTTCGCTTTGTCCGTCTGTTTGAGGATGATAAGAAGTGCTTAGATTCAACTTGGTTCCCATTCCTTTTTGGAAGCTTGTCCAAAAAATGAGAGGTAAAACAACTATCTCTGTCAGAAATAATTGATAGAGGAATTCCATGTAATGAAACTATTTCATTTACATATAATTTAGCTAACTGTTCCATACTGAAAGTTTCTTTCATTGGTAGGAAATGAGATGACTTGGTTATCCTGTCTACAATCACCCAGATTGTATAATTACCTTTTCTTGTTTTGGGTAATTTGGTAACAAAATCTATTGTTATCAATTCCCATTTCCATACTGGCATTTCTAACTGTTGCAATAAACCTGAAGGTTTCTGATGTTCAGCTTTGACTTGTAAACAGGTTAAACACTTTGCAACATATGCTGCTATATCCTTTTTCATTCCTATCCACCAAAAAATTTTCCTTAAGTCTTGATACATCTTATCACTTCCAGGATGCATCGTATACTTAGACTTATGGGCTTCTTCTAATATACGGTGGCGTAGGTTTCCTAATTTAGGTATCCACATTCTTTTCTTATGGAATCTCCAAATTCCATCTTTTCCTTGTTCTAATTCCTTAATCATTCCTTTTAACCTTTCAGTATCATCCTTGATTACTGATTCTTGTGCTTTTCTAATCTGATCATTTAAATCTATTTGCAGATTTAACTTAAGAGAATGTACTCTTTTTGGTCTTTCATGATACTTTCGACTTAAAGCATCAGCTACTACATTTGATTTTCCTGCATGATACTGGATATTACAATCATAATCACTAAGTATCTCCATCCAGCGTCTTTGTCTCATATTCAACTCCTTTTGCCCAAAAATATACCTTAAACTCTTATGGTCGGTGAATATGGTAAACTTACTACCGTAAATGTAATGTCTCCAAATTTTAAGGGCAAAAATTATAGCTCCTAATTCCAAATCATGGGTTGAGTAATTCTCTTCATGATTCTTAAGTTGTCTAGACGCGTAAGCTATAACCTATTGACGTTGCATTAATACACATCCATAACCTAATTTAGAAGCGTCACAATAGATTACAAAATCTTCAGTTCCTTCTGGTAACGCTAGTATGGGTGCATGGGTTAATCTTTGCTTAAGAATTCTAAAGGCTTCTTCTTGTTTTGGTCCCAATTCAAACTTAATGGATTTACATGTTAACTTAGTTAAGGGAATGGCTATTCTAGAAAAATCTCGAATAAATCTTCTATAATAACCGGCCAATCCTAAGAAACTTTTAACCTCAGTTGGTGACTCAGGGGTTTTCCACTTGGTAATCGCCTCGATCTTGGTGGGATCTACATGAATTCCTTCATGATTAACTAGATGTCCAAGAAATTGTACCTGTTCCAACCAAAACTCACACTTCGAAAACTTAGCATAAAGCTTTTCTTTTCTCAGTAAATTAGAAGTGCGTGCAGATGCGCTGCATGATCTTCCTTGCTTTTGGAATAAATAAGAATATCATCTATAAAGACACTTATGAATTTATCCAAATATGGCTTACATATTCGGTTCATCATGTCCATAAATGCAGCTGGGGCATTGGTTAAACCAAATGGCATGACAGCAAATTCATAATGGCAATACCTTGTTCTGAAAACGGTCTTAGGAATGTCCTCTTCCTGTACCTTTAATTGATGATATCCTGACCTTAAATCGATTTTAGTGAAAAATCGTGCTCCTTCCAACTGATCAAACAGATCATCGATTCTTGGTAATGAATACCGATTCTTAATCGTGACTTTTTTCAATTCGCGGTAGTCAATGCACATACGCATTGATCCGTCTTTCTTTTTAACGAATAATATCGGTGCTCCTCATGGCAATGAGCTTGGCTGTATGAATCCTTTCTCCAACAATTCATCTAATTGTTTCTTCAGCTCTTGCATTTCCGCGGGTGCCAAACGGTAAGGTGCTTTGGCAATTGGTGCGGTTCCTGGTATTAAGTGGATTCTGAATTCAACTTCCCTATCTGAAGGTTGCCATGGAAGCTCTTCTGGAAATACATCTGAAAACTGAGATATCCTTTAATTCTTTTCCTTTAGTGTTAGTGATTATAGAAATCAAATACACTAATGATCCTTTCCTTATATAACTTGTTGTTTTCATCACAGAGATGAACTTTGTGGATTTAAATGTTTTATTTCCTTTAATTGTGATCTTTTCACCCTTGGTGAATTTACTTGAATTGACTTTTGATCACATAAAATACTGGCTTTATTGACTATTAACCAATCCATTTCTAACACAACATCAAATCCTGCCAGATTCATGGGGTAAAGGTTTGCAATAAATTTCTGATTTAAAATTTCTATTCTTGCTCCCTGCAAGATTTTAGAAATTTTAATGGTTTCCCCATTTGCTGTCTCTACTAGACATTCTTGTGGGAGTTTAGTTAATGATTGATTAAGAAGTTTGCAAAATGAAGTATTAATAAAACTTTGGTTCGCACCAGAGTCAAATAATACTTTAGCAAAAACATCATTAACTAAAAACGTACCAGTGATCACATCTGGGATTATCTTTGTTTCTTCTGCGGTCAGAACAAATGTTCTAGCATTTTTAGTATTCTTGGTGTTCGTGGCTAGAGCTAGCTTTGGACAGTTAGGCTTGATATGACCTTGTTCTCCGCAGTTGTAGCATATCCTGTTGTTAGGCTTTTTCCTGCAATCTTCCTCCTTGTGTCCGGATATTTTGCAAAAGTTACAGTATATGGAGCATTTTCCTGAATGCTTCCTTTTGCAATACTTACAGTAGGGTGCAGAGGTAGAACCTATATTTCTCCCACGGTTAGAATTTCCAGAACGGAATTCTTGGGTCAGCTTCTGGGTTAGGTTCCTCCTTTGATCCTCTTCTCGTGTACGGACTAACTCATCTGTCAAGGTGTTTGCCAGTTCTACAGCTTCTTCTATGGTTTGGGGTCTAGCTGCCTTGACTACATGCCTTATCTCTCCAATTAATCCCTAGATGTAACGGGAGATTAATACTGGTTCAGGTGAAGCAAGGGTTGGTACTATTATAGCATATTCAAAGAATAATGTAGTATAACCCTTACTATCTACCCCAATCATCCTAAGGTTTAGGAATTTGTTTGCTATCTGTTCTTTTTCATTAGGAGAGCAGAATTTCCTTTCTACCATGTTTTTAAACTCCTCCCATTCCATATTGTAAGTTCTATCATTTCCCCTATACTAGAGGATAATGTTCCACCATTCTAGTGTTGAATTCTTGAGCAGATTGGAAGCAAACATTATTTTATCGTCTTCCGCATTTACTTATTCTTAAGACTTCCTCGGTCTTTTCTATCCAGCGTAGAGATGCAACGGCCCCTTCATTGCCCGAGAATTCCATTGGTTTACAAGACCAGAATTCTTTATAAGAACAACCGTAAGACACGATTCTTCTTCTTTTGGGAATGGGCACTTGAAGTACGGGTCCATTTTTTACGTTGTTTTCAGGTTCAGAGGGTCGTTTGCTATCATGCTTACTTTTATTTTCCGCTTCCTTAACCGTTTTGATAATATATGGCATCGCATCTATTATCCATTGTGCCACTATATGTTGCATGGCACTGTTATCCACTTGGTTTCCATTATTATTGTTGTTCGGGTTAATGTTACTCTGGTTATCATTATTCTTGTTTTCCTGGTTTACTTCGTCGTCCATCTGAATTTTAAATATTTACCAATTATTAATATCACAAAATAATTAATAATTTAGGCAACAATCACAAATATTGGTCAAAAGCGTCGAGTATTGCGACTTACTCTTTTCTATTATAGTATGCGTCAAATACACACTAAGACTGGAATTAAAATTACAACACTATTATGCATCGCTAACCACAAAGTGGACTATACTACAACATATATTATTATTATTACACACACACACACACACATATATATATATATATATATTCATACAAACATATTATATATTATTATATTATTATTATTATTACCAACTCCACCATCACATTCACTAATCTGGATTCATCCAGTAATCCATATTGCGCTCGTCGTACTTCCAGACGAGTCGCTCTCCTACCTGCCTCATCCTCTCACTACTTTCTAAAATCTCTTCTCCGAAAGTTCGGAGCTCATGCACATTTTTTGCACTCATTGGGGGTGCAGATCCTGGTACTGGGTCTGGGTACTGGGGCATGGGATTCTCCCGAGGGTACGGATTCTCTAAGATCTCCCTAATGTATTCATCGTTATCGTAGTAGTAGGGATCTAGAGGGTCCAGACCTGGATAGGATGCTAAGTTTGGCATGGGTTCGTCCTTTAGGTGGTAGCGTGGCACATAATCCCTATGATCATCGAACCATGGATCATAATCTGGATCTAAGGGATTAGGGGCTGGTATCCTAGGAATCTCATCAGGGTTGAAATCATGCATTTGGACTTAATTTTCTGGGTTGTTTTCTATCTCCATCGGCTGCGTGGGGAACAAAGGTAAGGGTTGTGGGGCTACTAGTTGTTCCAGGTTTGGGTCGGCAGCTGTTGTTGCTAGGATATGAAAATTGGCTAAGCTCCTATTAAGCATATCTTGTGTATGGGCATCTGACTCTCGCTTAGCGGCTGCTAGGACTCTCTGCTGTTGCAACTTTCGCATTCTTTTCCTACGCTCGAATGCTCCCTTACTGAACCATCCTCTCTTTTTCTGAGGGAATGGCTCTTCAGACTGAGCCTTAAAGACAAACATCCCTTCTTCCTGGTCAGCTGAATACCCAGAGAGGGCAGGCTAGGAAGAGGTACCTTCACTCCTAGGTGAATCAGACAACTGACGATACGCGTCTGAGGTTCCTTGATCACTCATATTATAAACTAACAAATAGTCAAATAACACAACAATAAAATACAATTACGCACGTATTTCCATAATTAATTTCCTAACAATTTGAATAATATATTGGTGTCAACAGAACACTTCTGTGGCTGAATCAGTGGCTTAGCTCTGATACCACCTTTTGCCGCAGCCCCCAAACCCTATCTGTCCCGGGAACGGGCGGCCGCGAGACCAGTTTTGGTGGTATCATTTGTTTATCAATTTGGCAGCGGAAATTTCATCAGGACCGTAGTTAGGAAATGTTTATCAGAGTAAATACCACACTTTTATAATATTAAACATATTGGGATAAAACCCAAGTTTTCATTACAAAAATTTTCATATGGAAATTCCTATTTTATTGAATAAAACATCTTCTTTTATTTAGGAAACTTTTATAGCCACTTTTCCAAGCCTTCAGTGCTGTCCAGCTGACTTCTAGTTGGCTTTCACATTTTGTTACCTGAAACGCGTTTAAAAATATTTTGTCAGTGGGAAATACTGGTTAGTGAATCCCAGTTTAATCAGAAGAGTTTTATCCATTAACAGTATTGAGAGCGATCACATTGTTTATTTCTACACAATTACTCATTCAGTATTGTCAATCCTGACTGGTGGGTCATATTACACATTGGCTAACTCTTTGTCTAATGGTAACGTGTTTCACATTTTGTATACAAAACCCCAACATACCGGCAGTAATTGAAGAACTATAAATACTCAATCACTGCTTAATCACATTGTAAAATATTTAAGGTTTTGTAAAAACAGTTTACAAAAAGGAGATTACTCACATTGCTGTCTTAGATTTCTTCTAAGGTTTCCTAGTGATTATCTATAATTTATACAAATGCACACGTGTTAGTATAATAACCCAATATTTACATTAGTAATATCCTCTCCGAGACGGCATTCCAACGACTACGTCGGGCAGAACCTCGACAGTCGTTACGGAACCTTGGATCAATCGGGCAGCGTATCTAATACGTAACCGGGGTTATGATACTTATATTGTGGCAGAACTTCGTTAATTAGGGGGGGTATTATACCCGAGTATAGTGCCTACTATATAGTAATTTGAGAGAGAAAGTGAGAATTGAGCGACGGAAAATGAAAGCCGAAGCCCTCTACTTATAGGGCCTGATTTTGGTCTTGTCGTGCCCCGCGTAAACTCAGGACAAAGTCTACGCGGCCCGCGTAGTAGGCTGGTAGGCCCTAGCCTGGCCCAGTCATCGCACTAGCTCCGCCACGATGATGACACGTGGCAGCACCGGGTGTCGCCTGATCTTGTAGCTGTCGCGGCCCGCGTAAGCAGTAGCCAAAGGCTACGCGGCCCTTAAGCGCCCATAAAAACTTGATTTTAATTAATTTTTATAAAAATAAAGGTATTCGTGTTCGGTTTTCACATACGGGGTATATTTTAGGACATATTGGAATATTTTAATATATTTTAGGGTGTCAGAAAAAATTCAGGAGGGTTGTTATACTAAGGGGCTGTTTGGCTGAGCTTTTCAAAGTTGCTTATTTACTTATTTGCTTTCTGAAAAGCAAATAAGCAACTTTGAAAAGCTCAATTTTAAAGCTTTTCAAAACACCTTATTTGCTTATTTGCTTTTCTGCTTATTTGCTTTTCAGAAAAGCAAATAAGCAAATAAGTTGTTTTGAAAAGCTTAGCCAAACAAGCCCTAAGTTAGCTAAAATTTGGACATTCTAATATATTTTTGGAGATAATTATGTCTAAGTTACTTTAACTTTATTCATCGTTTGGTTGTGTAGTAGACTTCTTGTGTTTTAAGTTATTATTTGATAGTTGTATTTAACTACTTATATCCAATGTTTAAGGATAACAATGTTTTCATTTTTTTATTTTCAAGTTAAATGTTCGTTTGCGTTCATTTTTATTTGATTGCGTTCGTTGGTGTTCGAGACTAGTGTTCACGAACTGTTCGTGAACAATTGAATTTCCTTAACGAACGAACACGAACATAAACTTATGTTCGGTATGCGTTCGTGAACAGTTCGCGAACATGTTAATTTCCTTAACGAACGAACACGAACATGCCCTTGTTCGTGTTCGTTCGGTTCGTTTACAGTCCTAGGTGCGGGGAGCTGAGGTGGCCCTCATCTCCGACGGAGAACAACCTCCCCCCCTCCCCCCTCAATGTTTGGTGCCCACGGGGGTTGAACCCCGATCTCTCCGAAGCAAAATTTCAAATATTTTAAAAATATATTCGCTTGGTAATGACTATTTTCTAAAAAAAAATCCATTTTATTTTAAAACCTATTTAAACCCACACTTTTTACCTGAAAACTTCACTATTTCACACCTTCTCAAACCATTCCTACTACATAATGGCAAGACAGGTATTGACCGAAGAGGACGAAATTTGGTAAGGAAATTAACATGTTCGCGAACTGTTAATTATCGGTATAAGTTGCATAATTATAAACAACTTTTTTTTTTCTTATCACAATTTATCATTTATGTAATGTATAGGATTCTAACCTAGTTAATAATATAAGAATAGTACTAATTACATTCGAATAATGTGGGTTTTCCTACTTGTTCCCTTAAAATAATTTATAATAAGATAAGATATCATGTACAAGAGAGAATTATAGTATGAAGTATATGAGACAAGCTCAACCATTGATCTCTCAAGATCAATGGCTCAAAATTAAGTGGTGGCATTTTCGTAAATATAAGATTCAAACAATTGAAGAAACAAATAAAAAGAAAAGGTATTCGGGTCCTTTCTCACTTGTACTCTTTCCCCCTTGATTTCAAACGGCTATAACTTTTTCATACGTTAACATTTTTTTTTAAATTACACCGTATTAACGAGCATTTCAATCTCCTGAATTCGAGCAGCCCATTGCTATAGTTTTCTTAAAAAATTACATGATTTTGAATACCCATTATATGGTTACGTGATTTTGAATAACCAGCACATGACTACGTGATTTTGAATACCCATTACGTGATTTCATTATAGTATGTGGTACCACACTAGTGATTACATAATTACGTAACAATAGTTGACTATGTATTATTACGTGACTACGGGATTTGAATTATACTATGTTTTATGTGAAGCTACACTGAGTGATTATGTTATAAGTATAATTGTAATAACATTAGTTATAACAAATCATATTGAATATGTAATCACGTAATATGTTTATATCGAATGTGTAATCACGTAAGGATTTATGTAGAATGTGTCATCACGTAATGGGTATTCAAAATCACGTAGTCATGTGTTGGGTATTCAAAATCATGTAAATTTGTTTAAGAAAACTATAGCAATAGGTTGCTCGAATTAAAGAGAATGAAATGCTCGTTAATACGGTGTAATTTAAAAAAATATATATTAACGTATGAAAAAGTTATAGTCGTTTGAAAATCAAGGTGAAAATTCGTTTCAAGTGAGAAAAGACTAAATTACCCTTCAAGCCAATATCACTTGTCCTCTCTTCCATGTCACCTACACACTTCGTATGAAAGATTTGTATTGTATGGGATCTTTTCTCAATATTATAAAAGTAGTTTAGTTTTCTTAAAGAAAACTTGTTTTTCTACAAATGCAAATGCTTGAATAAAATATATATATATTTTAACTAATTGTTCTATAACCGATAAAATTAATGTTATTTTTGGCGTCCACGCCTTAAGCCTTTTTATATATCTTCAGAATATGTAAACTTAAAAATATCAATTATTTAACGTTTTAAATAGTTTCTTGTGTATATCAATTTTTTTCTAGAAAAAATTAAAAAAAATGACGGCCTTGATCCTGTGGGCTAAAACCACGTTACTAAAATGTGTGGCTTTCTATCAAGTAAACAACTAAACACGTCAAAAGTTCTTATTCTTTTGATAGTGAATAGTGATCCTGAATATTCTACTAAATAATGCTATAGGGTGTGGTCATTACCCTCATGACCACCAAGATCCTTCACATAGATATCATGTCATCCATCTTTAATTCATCATTTAAAACCACTACCCTAAGGGTGTGGTCATCACCCAAACCACTATCCCCTTTATTTTTTTAATTTATTTTTGTCTTAAAATTTTCAAACGGGAGGGTCGTGGCAATGGTGGTTTAATCCATGGGAACCACAATCAATCAAGGAGGGGGGGAGGGGGTTATATACCATTTAATTAATGGTCCTGTATGGAAATAATGTTCCAATACATGACCCCCACACGCCATAGCTAAGAAATGCAACTTAAAAGCTTCTGTCAATAGTGGTTAGAAGATTTTCCTTTATAGAAGTACATCAGTTATATTAGATTAGAAATTTAAGTATTACATATGTTGAATAAAAGAAATTAAATAGTTTGTATTTAGCATTTAGAAATTATAAAACGATATTTTAAGATTATATACATATATGAGAAGCGAGAAAAAGAATCTTAGGGGTTGTTTGTTTACTTCTTATTGAGGCTCTTAATAGTTTAGACCTCTTACTGATTCAACACTTAGGGTATGTTTGGCAAAAGTAGCTGGTGGCTGCTAGCTGGAAGCTGTAAGCTGGTAGCTGGTGGCTGGAAGCTGGTAGCTGTAGCTGGTAGTTAGTAGCTGTAGCTTTTTAGATATATTTGGTTTTTGTTAGAGTAGCTGGAGCTTTTAATAAAATGTATAAAATGATCAGAATGGACATAACTAAAAATTTAGAAAGTTGATGAATTAAAAAGTTTCCTATTTTTAGAGGTTAAAATAGTCATTTTTCCCTAAAAGCTTGTAGCTCCTTCTAAACGCTACTAGTAGTAGCGTTCAACCAAAAGCTTCAAGCTCCTAACCTAAAAGCTTAAAGCTCCTTCAACCAAACAAGACTTTTTATTGAGTAGGAGCTTTTTCTTAAAAGCTTAAAGCTAGAAGCTCCTAAAAGCTCCTAAAATCTCCATGCCAAACGTACCCTTAATAGTTCAGACTGTTTGTTTCACACACAGATGCCTGAATGGTTCAGACATTTGCCTCTAAATGGTTAAGCATTATACCTAGTCTGAATGCTTAAGACCTCTAATCTAAATTGGTCAGACATTTGCCTCTGAACGGTTAAGCATTATACAGGCTCTTAATGGTTCAGACCTCAACACTTAATGGTTCAGACCTCTTACTGGTTCATCACCTAACCATTCAGATGTTGTCAAACAGCCAGTCTCGTATGACACGTGATAGAACCAATTACTTATTTATTAAATTAAGTAAATAGATTCTCTTGGTCATCTGATTTTTCAATTTACAATCTTGTTATTGTATTTTAATAACTATTTGTTGTTGTCCTCACTAATGTCGTCTATTGTTGTTGTTGTGCGTACACATGTCGCCCCTTCATTGCTTCATTTCATGTACTTTATTTTCCGAAATCCACATGACAACAAATAGCTTGGAAGATACAATCCTTGATGGGAACACAATTTCCTCCAAAATCTTTCTCCTCCACCGCCTCCATGAAGACCTAATAACCAAATACCTTTCCAGTGTTGAACCTTTTGGCATGTGGAGGAACCTCACAAATATGTTTTAACGCCAGAGTTTGGCTATCTTCCTAAAAATCGCTATGAATTTCTCCATATGCGATTGCAAGATTTTAAGACGATTAGAGAGTACAACTCCGCTCTTTTCTGCATTACTCGAGTTGAAAATGCAAAGAGAACATCACCAATACGGGAAATGTTAAAAAGACATTATCCGGATTCCACATTCTAAAATACTCTAGTGCTTATTGATTCCTTGATGCAAATGTTGTTATTGTTCAAGGGGCAGAGAGGATAGGACGGAGGTCCGAACCCAACATAGCTTGTGGGTAGGGCTGTCCAAACTACTCGACGATCGAGGATCGCTCGAAAAATGCTCGTTCGATTCCCGCTCAATTTGCAAATGAGCCACTCGGATCGGTTCGATTCAAATTCAATCCAAGCATGAGCAGAGGTCCGCTCGCTCGTCGATCGCTCGGTTTCGCTCGAATTATTTTTATTAATGATTAATATATATATATATATATATATATTATATAGATTTTAAATATTAAAAGCCCAAAATATATACTAGCCCAACTTAATAGTTAATATCAAAATCTAACCCTAAATCCCTAATTCCTAAAACAATACTCATAAACTGATTGTTCGAACTTCGAAGATTTGCATATCGCCGCTTCCAGTTGCCTTGCCACACACCAAAATCTAACATCAGAAGTTTATGGCTTTTGAACTAAATGACAATTTGTATTTCGCACTTTATTTTGTGCTTCTTGATATTGTTAAGAACATTTTATAGAATCATGATTTTAGTTATGTATTGCTTTTATTAGTAAAGTGTTGGACATGTTTTAATTAAGTTAGGATTTGTTTTTGTTGAACGTAACCTTATAATTCAATCGAGCGAAAACGATCCACTCGATTTTAGTTAGGATTTGATAAAAAACCGAGCGAAAAAGATCCGATCGATTCAAATTTAATTTGAGCATGAGCATCACTTTTGTGCTCGGTTTTGCAAATTCGATCCGATCGGATCGGATTGGTTGTAATTCAATCCGAGCATGAGCAGACCCTCGATCGGATCGGATCGGCTCATGAACACACCTACTTGTGGGCATGGGAAAACTAACTCACTGTGGTGGAAGGTCGATGATTGAAAGAAAAAGTGGCATCAATGGTTCAAGTCGAGCGAGGACGAGGCGACCACCTAGGAGGAGGTCTTACAATGGCACAAAATAATCTGTTGGTTCAGTTCTGTTTAAACATAATGGAAAACATGAAAACATACCTATTACAGCAGACAGTGCAGTGGAGAATCCAGTCAGAGAAGATGACATCAAGTTTGATATAGTTGTCAGTGTGATCTGGTTCCTCCTTAGGGTGCTAACTGATGATGGTGATGATGAGAACCGAATAGGGGATTCGGTTATGGAGAAGAGGTCGATGATGTTATGCTAATAGGGTATGTCTAATTGTGTAACTAAGTAACCCTTTAACCTCTATATAAGTCCCCTTATATAAGCACCCAGGAGGAAACCTAATTAGTTAATAAGGGTAATATGGTCCATCAACAATTACCAACTAATTATTAATAGGTTGTTATATATTTTGATCCATATAATGTAAATGATTATAATGGCTACTAGATTAAATATTAAATCATAATATATTTAATCTTACATTCTCCCACTTAGCTGAGTAATCATTTACTATGAGTATTAGATAAGCCTGATTAGGAGTTAACACTCATTTTAGCCTTAAACAAGTACTATAGCAGAGAAATACAGCCGTTGAATCATTATGCGACTCAGGACCCCCATTAATCATACTATAGCCTTAATTTAAAACCTAATCGTTATGATCAAAATACGCATAAGCCCTTTGTTTGATTTGTAACTATATTTGTCTATATGCCATTATGCTAGCTTGACATATTCTTAGAGACATACAAAATCAAACTGATGAGGAAAATTAACTAATAGTTAATCATTCATAGTACGATATGCAATGCGCACGACCATTAATTAATACCCGTCTATGAGCTCTCTTAATAAGACTTATGGGTAGTGGCCCTTCAGATATAGGATCCTTAAGCATATCATGAATGTATCCGATACAAAACTTAGTTTCCTCAATTCGTTCATAAACGAATAATTAATTGCGTATCGAAATTTAATGCAGCACCTCTTGAACTGTTACTGTTCAAGGAGTCATGGTAGCTGACTTTATCACACTAAGTCTTCAAAACATTAATTATATGGAATTAATAAACTTATGAGTCTACTGATAAATTTCCAAGAACATTTAGTGACTATATTATGTCGTTATAACTTAGGTTATTGATATCAGTCCATTATGACTCCTCCATGAGATAGGTTTTGTCTGCTGACATAAAGATATACCCGACATTACATTTTGTCATCTTTGAACATTACAAAGTTAAAGTAATAAACCGGTTTTAATTCTCACTTCTTCTTCAAATCATAGCCTCTCGTTTCTTTAAAGATATTGTAATACTCTATTAGATGCTTCACATTAATCTAGACATATCTAGTGTGTTGCAATGTGAGTAATATCTAGACGAGTGTAGACTTGAACTTACATAAGGCTTCTAATTAATGAAGCGTAAATAAATAATCTCATTTATCCTATTATCCTCTAAAGGAAGAGCAGTATTGTTTGTTACATACGTAAGGACCCATTTACTGTTAAACTTATGGAACAGAACTAATGTCCCACTGGGTCTATCTCGGTATGTTATGATATCTATCACGTAAGAGATATCTCTGAGATATATTATATCAAAGTTTGTGTTAACAATGCTTTGACTTATGTAACACATACTTGTCAAAAGAATGTCATCTATATAGACAAGTTTATCTTAATTGCTCCCACTCATTTTGAGGTAGGTACATTAATTCACTTGATTCTTGATGAAAATAATTGCGTTAAGATTTCATCACATTATGATGTTTGCATTAACCCATACATGGATTTTATTGGCTTACAAATAAAGTGTTCTTTAACCTTCAGTTTTGAACTTTCAGGCTGTTTTATGAACATGTAAATGTGTCAGCCAATTGTTAGGGAAAATTGTTTTAATGTTCATCTAATGTAGCTTTAAACTATTATAAGCTACTAGAACAGTGATGATCCTCAAAGAAATCTTTGATAATTTATTTCTTCCTAAGTATAACCTTTGACAATCAATCATGCTTCTTAGTGTCTTAACGTTTATATATTAGGATTTGGTTTAGTTATGAACACTCTTAGGTAATTCAATCAAATCCTAAACGTTATATGAACACATAAAATCAGTTTTACTAGAAAACTGTTTTATTCCATTTAGAAGATTAATTGACACTAATGGCTTAATTTGAAGAGATAGGATCAGTAAACATTTCCAAAATCCATTTCAACTTCAGTTAGGGAGGTTATGTAATCATCAAAGTTAGTAGGTTTTTAAATCTAGATGACCTCCTGAGTTGATTATTGGGTTCATTAGAAGTTTCAGTTTTATGGATTAGCTCTTGGTTAGGTTGCTATCATTTTCAGGATTCTAAGTCTATAAGAGTTGGTGCAGTATGGTGTACAAGAGGTGTAATCGGAGTTAAATTCGGAGTGAAATTTAATGACACTCTTCCCCCCGCCTCTTGTATTCCTTGCAATTCATGATAAGGACTTTGACTGCTCCCACTGACCTTAGAAATCTTTAGGAACTCAGCATGCTTAGGGTCAATATGTAACGACCAACAAATTCTAATAGAGAAACAAGTTAATGACGTTAGTCGTTGTAGTTTCTCTTGTTGAGGATTATGTTAGTTTAGGTAAGAAATCTAAGTGCGCCCACAATTAGGCAACAATGAAGCTTTTGTAAGAGTAGCATTAGATTTAAGGAGATAAGTTTTTGATACAACAATGTCGTGATGGAGCGGTGTCTTGTACAAGAGGTGCAAATTAAGGTAATGTAAAATTTTCACTCCCCTACCTCTTGCAACTATTGCAAGTTATTATTAAGACACTTAGTGCTCCCAATGATCTTTAATATCTCTAGAATGCTACAAGAGAAGTTTCAATGAGCTACGTGACGTGGGAACCTATCACATATACTTTAGACTTTATTTGATTTCTTCAATGGCCAGATATCACAAGAAACTTTAGGTACATATCTAATAGAAATCTTATTAAGTATATATATATGAATAGATTTCTTCTAAGACCGTGGGCCATATGCGACAAAATTTAGATACAAGTTGATAGTATTTCAAATGATAAATGAATTATGTCTGAATATTCCTTTTTAGAATAAGTTCCACGAATGTCAATGATTGACTTATGATGGACCCATACTTATTCCTTAAGCCAAGTCATATTTTAGGGCTTTAATGTCATGATTTAAAATAACTTAGAATGAGATAAGATAAAAAATCATCCTCATTAACCATGTCATGATTTCTCATGAATTTCAGTTATAATGGATGAAATTTATAAGTCTCATTTTCCTTTTGTCAAATTCTCATTTGCATGATGACAAAAGTTGTGAAAGTGTAAGGTATCACCTAGTTCCATCTTAGTAATGTTTCAATCCAGATATTTAGAACAAATAAGATGAGAGTTTAAGGTAAGTGTGACTTTATGTTGACTATGCAAACCTCACAACGTTCATAAGTTTGCTTAATTATGATACTATATTCTGATTAATCTTCAGAATATATAAGGTATCGAAAGACGTTGTTAGAAGACTGCTTATTATGGTTCTTATAGCCTTAACATTTAATTTTGTCACTAACTCTCATGTTAGTTATTTGTCGAGTTCTGGTAAGGAAACGTATGGAACTAGAGTCAACTAATCATGTGTTAATTGGAATATTAAAAATTATCAGACTTAAATATCATTAGGAAATGACTACATAATTAACTTATCCAACTGTTCTTTAGAGTAATGGATAGTCTCGTTGCTTATGCCTAGTCTAATGGCATAATTATGCAGTGAGATTTTCCCTTGAAGAACCTTAGAGTTGGGATTTTGTACTTGTATTTTGTCTATGGACCTTAGAACAATCCTCTTTTAAAGTTTTAGTGGTTGTAAGGTGAGTAACAACTTATTTTCCAGCTTCAAACATTTATTTCTTTGTACATATGTTGCTTATCAACACACTCGTTATACTTTGGTACTTTTGAGTGTTATAGTTGATCTATAAGGCATCACACTGTACTAGTGAAAATCTTAGTATGTAATGTACTGGAAAAATTTACTTATTTCCATGCGTAAGCCCTTAACTTTATAGGTCATGGTATTGTACATTATAATGTATTCACATATACCACTTAACTTTATAGTTTAGAATTTTAAATGAAGGCATGTATCTTAGGAGTTCTAGTGATTATTCCACAATTATAGATTAGTCTTAGGAAAGACTTAATCTGGAATAACCTTTTAGTGACAACACTTATGTTAGAGAGTTCTTGATTATCATAAGAGACATCATGTTCGATTTATCCTAATCATCATGCTCTACTTTTCTTCTGTAGTGCTTTATCAGAAGAGAGCAATAGGATTATCGTGTCTTAAGAGATAATCAAGGATTTCATTTAAGAGCTAATCTTATAGAAACTTTAAATAAAGCAAAACATTTTAGGTTTAAAAAATTAGAGTGGATGAGATATAGATTTATAGAAGAAAATTATAGTGAGTAAAAGTTATGGGTACTAAGAATAAGGCAGACGAAATGATCATAAAAATTAATTAAGGATCATTAATATAAGGATCATTATGTGAAGAGGTTGTGATATGTCTATTACTAACATCAAAATAATAGACTTATTTAAAATTCTACTTAAACAAAGACAAATCAGCTTTGGCCAGAATTGTAATCATTTAAGCATGTGTGCAAAGTGGTTGTAACAAATCAACTTTGGCCAGAAATTGAGACAATCACTTTAGTTATGCACTTGTTAAGTATGTCATCTATGAAGGAATTAAATCAGCTTTGGCCAGATATTAAGACATTCATGTTTATAATGCACACTTAACATAGCTTTCGTAATACTTGGATGATAAGTAGATGTATCAAATCAGCTTTGGCCAGAAATGATAGATCAGAAGCTCATTCAAGTAAAGCCATTTTGGTTTTGTAAAACATTATTTGATCCTTATTAATTAACTAATTTTTTACAAAAACCAGTTATTTAATAGCAAACCACCTGTTAGCGCGGATCGAACTCCGCGGTGAGTTCGCTGCAGGGTGCAGGGGGAGCCCCGAGCTAAATCTTAGTTCACATTAAATAGCCTAAAATATTGAGGTTTCGAGTCAGGTCTCGACTGAGTTATGAGATCTCGAGTCAGTTATGAGGTCTCGAGTCGCAACCTTGTTGTCTCGAGTCGGAACCATGGTCTCGACTACTATATCTTATGAGATCTCGGTTCATGATGAGGTCTCGAGTCGCAACCACGGTCTCGAGTTATGACCTTATGGTCTCGAGTCGAGACCTTATGGTCTCGAGTCGAGACCTTATGGTCTCGAGTCGAGACCTTATGGTCTCGAGTCGAGACCTTATGGTCTCGAGTTATGACCTTTGTCTTGAGTTGTAAACTTTTGAGCCCTTATGATTTCGAGTCGAGACCTTATGGTCTCGAGTCGAGATCTGTTGTTCTCGAGTTGTGAAGGTTTAAGGACTTGATGATTTCGAGTCGAGACCTTATGGTCTCGAGTCGAGACTGATGGTCTCGAGCCCACTGTTGATAGCTGTTTATTGTGATAATAACTGAAAACTCGAATTCTAAGGGATTATGAGATATGATTTCCTGTTTTAAGATGATCTAATTTTATCAAAATATTTCGAAAACTTTATCTGATTATCTATTAACAGATTTCGAAAATCTTTAGAATGCAAAACCGATCAAACAGGAAATAACACTCATAAATCCTAATTACATTCCAAAACATAAGGGAATTTTCGAATTTTCCTAAGAACACATGAAGAACCCTAAACATAAAAACAAAATTCTGGAACCCGAAACCTGAATTTTTAAGCTTTTTATAAACAGATTTCGGACTTGATTTTAACCATTATGATTTCGAGTCATTTATATAACATTCTTTTTCCGAATAAATTGATTTCGGCACATCAGACCCGAAACCAGCCGTGATGTTCATTAAATTTTCAAAACTTATGTTTTCCAGATTTCAATCCCAGAATTAAGGATAGGAAAACAGAACCGACTAATCAACATATGCTCTGATACCATATGTTGGTTCAGTTCTGTTTAAACATAATGGAAAACATGAAAACATACCTATTACAGCAGACAGTGCAGTGGAGAATCCAGTCAGAGAAGATGACATCAAGTTTGACATAGTTGTCAGTGTGATCTGGTTCATCCTTAGGGTGCTAACTGATGATGGTGATGATGAGAACCGAATAGGGGATTCGGTTATGGAGAAGAGGTCGATGATGTTATGCTAATAGGGTATGTCTAATTGTGTAACTAAGTAACCCTTTAACCTCTACATAAGTCCCCTTATATAAGCACCCAGGAGGAAACCTAATTAGTTAATAAGGGTAATATGGTCCATCAACAATTACCAACTAATTATTAATAGGTTGTTATATATTTTGATCCATATAATGTAAATGATTATAATGGCTACTAGATTAAATATTAAATCATAATATATTTAATCTTACATAATCTGCTATAAATTCCAAATGACCATCCAAAAGTTCATTAAGACGATTACAAACATAAACTTATTTTTATTGAAAAGCTCCATACATCTATCATAACTATAGGAGACAAATGTCTTACATACAACTGTCTCTAGTAAAAATACGTTGGTTTATGTACCAATGTTGCTACCATGATCACCAAAGAAGAACAACAAAGAACAATAATCTTGACAATGGCTTTTACTCCCGCTTAATTTTTACAATAAGGAAAGACTAGTGACACATAGAAGAAAACTGAATGCATCATCGCTATTAATTTTTAACCCCCCCACACACACACCCCAAAATGGTCAATGTGAAATTGAAGTCCATAATGTGATAAATTTGTAAAAAAATAGCAAAATGAATTACTAGATACAGTCATATACAAAAATGGATAAATACTTAAATTGTTAATGTCACACCCCACCAAGGCGGAAACGCGCAGGTGCAACTACGAAAAGTTTTCAAGCATTTAATTAAGCCAATATCTATGTGATTAAAACATTATCATTGATACCGAAGATTTCAAGAGTTTACAAACTTCAAATAACTTGTTCAAAATTGTTACATTGACCCAAATGCATTTATTTTGATAAACTAGGGATTTAACACTTAAATCCCAAGACGTGACGAAAAGTAAAAGTAAATCCCTCCAAAAGTGGTATCAAATGATGCATGCTTATTTTCCAAACTCCAAGACTTCAAATCAGTTTCCTAAAAAACACTCAAAATTATCAACATAATGTTGGTGAGTTCACAGATTTAGAGACTCAATTGTAATTTTTTTCCCCATGGAAACGATTTATAAAAATGTACGCACAACTTATATAATAATGAATAATTAAATTAATATTTAGCAAGGACATTAATATATGTGACATCATGAGCCTATAACCAAACCAAGACGAAAATTGCCCCATGCAAATCGAACAACAAAGTCAATAACAGTCATGAATGGCAATTACAAGCACTACTCTTGATTATTGGAGGGATCATTCAGAAGTGAGGGTATCAATCCAATAGATCTATTTGAGAATTCCATAGCGATAAACATAACTAATGTTTACAGTTTAACAAGGACATTTGAGTGCACAATTTCAACCAAACTCAAAACCTATGAACACAAAAAGATCACATATCACATCTACAACTAGTGCACGTGTAAATGAACATTGCATGTTTCCCCCCCAAAAGTATAAAATAGTAAAAAGAGGTCGTGAAATTCACCTTGAATCGAAGCAAATAGTAGCAAATAAAATTCAGCCCGAGAAACTCAACCTACATGTGTCCTAAAATATATAAGACCCTTACGGTCTAATAATGAGTTTACATGGCAAGTTTTTCGCTCAACTTACTAGACTTGATGAAATGTTTATACTTATGAAAAAAGTTGAACTTAACGTTCATTAGTGATGATTATTATCCTAGTTACAAATATATATATATATATATATATATATATATACACACACACACACACATAGGGTAAGGTTATTGTAAAAAATGTTAAAAGTGTGAGAAATATTGTGGAGATGACATGTGTCCTAAATCTAAATTAATTCAAAAGGGTAAACAAGTAATTTTATCATTAATTCAATTAATTAAAAAATTCCCATAACCGCCACCTTAATTATAGGAACTGGATTTTTTTTAAAAGATCTCTATAAACACCATTTAGCAAGTATATAACACCATTCAGTAAGTATATAACACCATTCAGCAAGTATATAACACCATTCAGCAAGTATATAACAGATTAACACCATTCAGTAAGTATATAACACCATTCAGCAAGTATATAACACCATTCAGCAAGTATATAACACCATTCAGCAAGTATATAACAGATTAACACCATTCAGTAAGTATATAACACCATTCAGCAAGTATATAACACCATTCAGTAAGTATATAACACCATTTAGTAAGTATATGTCGCAACCCCTGATCCCAAATCCCCTGGAACGGGAGACCGCGAGCCAGTTTCGGTGGTATCGCGTGTTTGTCTAATTTGGTAGTGGAATTTACATCAGGACCGTAGTTAGAAAATATTTTATCAGAGTAAAATACCACATTTTATATAAATAAACATATTGGAATAAAACCCAAGTTTTTATTACAAACTGATTTATAGGGATAAATCCCATTTTATTTGAATTAAAACGCCTTCTTTATTTAGGTAACTTTTATAGCCACTTTTCCAAGCCTTCAGTGCTGTCCAGCTGGCTTCTAATTGGCTTTCACATTATGTTACCTGAAACGCGTTTTAAAAACATTTGTCAGTGGGAAATACTGGTGAGTGAATCCTAGTTTAATCAAGAAACATTAATTTAATTTAAACAGTATTGAGAGAGTATTGAGAGCGATTACAATGTTTATATCTACCCAATTACTCATTCAGTACTGTCAATCCTGACTGGTGGGTCATATTACACATTTGCTAACTCTTCGTCCAATGGTAACGTGTCTCACATTTTGTATACAAAACCCCAACATACCGGCAGTAATCGTAGAATTACAAAGACTCAATCACTGCTAAATTGCATTGTAAAATAGTTAAGGTTTTGTAAAAACTGTTTACAAAAAGGAGATTACTCACAATGTTGTCTTAGATTATCCTTTAGGGTTTCCTGGTGACAATCTATAATTTACACAATTGCACACGTGTTAGTATAATAACCCATTTCAACATTAGTAATACCCTCCCCGAGACGGCATTCCAACGACTACGTCGGGCAGAACCACAACATCCGTTACGAAACCCTAGATTATTCGGGCAGAGTATCTAATACGTATCCAGGGGTTATGATACTTACAACGGAGCAGAACTTCACTATTTAGGGGGTATTAGACCCGAGTATAATGCCTACTGTGAGAGATTTACGTTTAGAAAGAAAGATTTGAACGAGTTTTGATGAAACCCGATGCCTGCTATTTATAGTGCCACATCTCGACTTTTACGCGGCCCTCGTAAAGGTTAACAAAGGGCTACGCGGCCCACGTCAAACACGGTCAAAGGCGTAGGTGATCCGGGTCAGCTTATAGGTTCAACACGAGTCGGACACGTGTCAGCACCTGGCTACGCCACATTCTTGATCTCTAGCGGCTCGCGTAAGATCCCTAAGGGGTCTACGCGGCCCGCGACAAACCCCAAAATTGATTTTTTAATTATTTTTAATAATATTTAAGGTATCTGGGGCCCGTTTTCATGTATGGGGTGTATTTTTGGACATATTGGGATATTTTAAAATATATTGGGGTGTCGGAAAAATATTCAAGGGTGTCGGTTTTCTTTAGAGTTGTTATATCCTCCCCACCTTGTTTTAGAGCTCGTCCTCGAGATTTACTGGAATAGGTGTGGATATTTCCTTTGCATTTCTGATTCAAGCTCCCATGTGTACTCAGGTCCTCTTTTGGAGTCCCACTTTACTTTGACCAGAACTAATCTCTTATGCTTGAGGTTCTTGACTTTTCTGTCTTCAATTTGTAGAGGCCTTTCTACAAATTTGAGTTGTTCATTTACCTCTATATCCTTAAGAGGTACCATCAGAGATTCATCAGCTAAGCATTTTTTGAGATTAGATACATGAAATACATCATGTATTCCTGCCATTTCTTCTGGCAGTTGTAGCTGATAGGCTACAGGTCCTATTTTTCTAATAATCTTAAAAGGTCCAATATACCTGGGACTTAGCTTTCCTCGTTTGATGAATCTTACTGTTCCTTTCCAAGGAGAGACTTTCAACATCCCTTTATCTCCTACTTGAAATTCCAATGGTTTGCGTCGGTTGTCAGCATAGCTCTTTTGTCGATCACGTGCTGTTTTTAGTCGTTCCTTGACTTGAATGATTTTGTCGGTTGTCTCCTGTACTATCTCAGGTCCAGATAGTTGCTTTTCTCCAATTTCTGCCCAACAGACTGGGGTTCGGCACTTTCGTCCATAAAGTGCTTCGAATGGTGCAGCGTTGATACTTGTGTGATAACTGTTATTATAAGAAAATTCTATTAAAGGTAAGTGATCGTCCCAATTACCTCCGAAATCAATTACACAAGCTCTAAGCAAGTCTTCCATTGTCTGAATCGTTCTTTCGCTTTGTCCGTCCGTTTGAGGATGATAAGCGGTGCTCAGATTTAACTTGGTTCCCATTGCTTTCTGGAAACTTGACCAAAAATGAGAGGTAAAACGGCTATCTCTATCAGAAACAATTGATAAAGGTATTCCATGTAATGAAACTATTTCATTTACATATAATTTAGCTAGCTGTTCCACACTGAAAGTTTATTTCATTGGTAGTGTTAGGATCGAAGGCTCTCATGATTGTGCTTGTTTGTATAATTTGAACAAATCAAATAGAAATGAATAGAGTTTAAATGCAGCGGAAATGAAGAACAAGCTTTGTAAACACAATCAAAGGGAAAATAGTTTTGATAAACATTTGCTTCTCATTAAGTTGAAAGATTACAAATCAAAGCAAAAGATTATAATGCAAGCTTACAAACTAAGCTCCCCCTCAGCCTAATGCTCCAAGGTTGGTTGTACAAGATGAAAGGATTGAATTGAGGATAAGAACTCACTCAAAATGATCAAATGTAACAGTACAGAGTACTGTTCCATTTATAGACAATCCAAACCACTGAGGCATCTCAGCTGACGTCACCATGAAAGCGACGTCTAACAGCCTAACAACCTGTATCTACTGTTCTTTTACAAACACTGCTAATCTTAACCACTGACTATACATAAAACAGTTGACATACTAAACTACTGCTCTCTCTTTACATTAGTGCATTCCTCAAGGTTGATCAGTCCTTGATTTGGCAGTGCTTTGTCATCAGTAGATTGTACCAGCAGTGCTTAGTTCTCAGCAGTCTTCTGGCTTCATCAGTGGTTTTGAATAACAACAGCAGTTGTATCCGGGCAGTGGATGTAAGACCATCAGCTGTTATAATCACTTTCAAGGGAGAAGACTTAGTGTAAACAGTTGCTTATTGTGAATCCACTGTTGTGATCCGGTTTTGGCTTTCATTATCTGTTCCTCTGGTAGGGTTCAATCCCAACAATCTCCCCCTGGAACAGATAATGCCAAAACCCTTCATTATTCTGGATTTTTATATCTCATCAGTAGTTCCCTTGCTTGTCTTTTAAATTCTTCTTCAAATTCTTTGGAACTTGTGTCATCCTCATCCCTGCACAATGAAAGTTCAAGGAGATCCTGCAAATCTTCAACACTAAGGCCTAGTGCTTCTTTCCTTGATATATACTTCATTTCACCATTGGATCTGACCAGGGTCAATACATGGGTCTTTTGATCAGAGAGCCACTTTAGTACTTTTGAACCCAATGGGTTTCTTGGGAGAGATTTCTTTTCTGATGAGCTTGGAGATTTTGGCCTTGAGAAAAATTGTAAAGCAGTATCCTGAACTTCAGACATTCTTTTGAAAGCTTCTTCTATGACTTCGTTTGCTGCAGCTATGTCTTTTGCAACTTCTTTGTCAATTTGCTCTTGTGTCTTTTGTTGATCAAGCTCACTGTCTGAGATATCTGCTGAAATGTTTGGTGATGCAGCTTTGGTTAATACCCTTTTGAAAAGGTTTTGAAGGCTCACTGAACTATCTTCTTTTAGACCCATTTTCTTGATGGCTTCTGTGAAGTACTCAGCTTCCTTTTCTTTATCTTCTTCACTGGTCAGCAATTTTCCTTTTTCTTGGTTTTTCACAAGGATAGGGTTATCTGCTGATGTGAGCAGTGTTTTAAGAGCATCCAGCTTTTGTTCCATCTTGTTGTAGTCTGGCTTTTTAGAAGTGTATGGGACTGCTGTCCTTCTTTTCTTCAGCCTTTCATAAGCTTCGTCAGTATACTGCTTTATCCATTTTGTTACGGCTTCAGCAGTATCTACCTTAGCATCTATTAGTTCCTGTTTCTTCTTTTTGTACTCGGATGTCAGATCAGCAATAAGCTTTTTATATTTGTTCCAATTAGGAGTTGTCTTCTTCTTTCTCGGATCATTTTTAATCCGTTCAATTCTGTTAGCTTCATGCTTTAAAGCGATCATTGGCCATTCTTCAAACTGTTTTTCTTCAGCTGAATAGAATTTTTCTTTCATTATGTATGCAAGATATTCTTTTCTCATTGCTTTTCGTTGATCTGCCTTTTCTTTGCTCAGATCTTGTGCATAGTTTTCCATCAGCTTGACTTTTGTGAGCAAAAATTCCAATTTTTCAGAAATGGCTTCATCACCTTGATCTTTGCATTCGAGTTTAGCTCTAATCTTTGCTTGCCTTGCTTTCATCTCGAGATATTCATCCATGTCTTCTGGGACTATGAAGCCTATGAGAGAAGGAAACCTTCTTTTTGAAGGATCATCCTCAGTGTAAAATTGTTTCATCTCATTTTTCACAGCTTCTAGTTCCAGTGGATATTTAGCAGCAACAAGATCATACTTTTCATCAGTAGCCTGAGTTGTTTCTCTTTTTCTTTTGTGAAGCTTTGGTGGAGGTAATTTTGGTTGTGATGTAGGAATGATGAGAGCAGTGGTGGATGGTTGACAAACAGCTGTTGAAACAACTGGTGCTTCAACCTCTGTTGTCATTACAACTACTGATGTGTCAGTAGATGTCTTCTGCTTTCGAGCAGGGGTTGAAGTTTGTGAAGTTGTTTTTGGTGATGTTGATGGAGAATCATCATCAGGAATGAAAACCCTTTTCCTTTTTATTGTAGGAGATGCTGATGATGTCTTGGGTGGATCAGTGGTTTGAGTGATGGAAAGTGTCTGACTAACAGCTGTTGAAACAACTGGTGGTTCAACCGCTGTTGTCATTACAACAGATGTTGTAACATCTGTTGTCTTCTGTTTTTATGACAGGAGGTAATGGTGGTAGAGCAGTGGTTTTGGTGGTGTGTGGTGAAGTTGTGTGTGTTGATGAGTTGACAGCTGTTTGGCTACTGCTAGCGGTTTTTGTAACTACTGCTGTATCAGCTGTTTGGATGGAAGTTTGAGATTTTGAACATTTTGAGGATTTAGATGTCTGTTTTTCTTGTTTTGGTTCAACATACATCCCATCTTCAATTCCCTTTTTCTTCAACTGCTTGATATTCTCCTCCTTTTTGGCATTATCTGCAAGGGGTTTTTCCATGAAGAGGATAGTAGATGGAACTTTTCCAGTGGTGCTCTGGATGCTGGCCTTTATAGCCTTAATGTCTGCTTGAGTATCTTTGAATCTTGATTCCACCATGTTTGTCAGCATTTGTACATGTATTGCATGCTGCTGATCAGCCATTTGTTTTTGTTTTTCAAGCAAGGGTTGAAAAAGATTCCAGAGCTCATTTGCAGCAAGTGCTTGTGGTGGAGCAGGTGCTTGAGGTGGAACAGCAGTGGTTTGTGCTTTTTGAGCTTTTAATAGCTGTTACACCATATCCTTTATCTCAGCAACTGATGTTTCAAGTTTTTCAACTCTGCCCGTCAATTCCTGATATTTTGAATCATCACCCACTTTAATGGGATCATCTGAATCCCCACCAGTAGTGGTTGTACCAATGTGTGACTTAGGAACTGAGTCCCAAAAATCACCCATTGATGCCCCTTGTTCTTGGTACTGGGGACTTCTTTCTTCAGCACTTGATAATCCTTTGATGGTACCAGTGGACAAAACAGCCTCACTAGTGGTTATCAGTGGTGCTATGGAAGAAATTGCCTTCAAGGGAGTCTGACTAATGAAACAACTGTCCAAATATAGATCTGTTGATCCAACATTTGTAGTTGCTGCTCCGCTTGAACTACCACCGAGAGTTACTTGTAACTCAGGGGGTGTAACCTCCTCAGTTGTTGCTGGGATAGCAGGGGTAGTAGCATCAGACCCAGTCACTTGTGGGAGTATACTCTTAGTGACAGGTGATAGAGAGGAACTGGTTTGTGTCTGAGCTATAGCAACTGTATGCAACAAGGGTATTATGGATTATGGTAATATGATTGGTGAGGGTATGGGTGTTGAAAGAGACATGTCCTTGGGATCAGGACTGAGGAAGATGGATCCGATCGGGTCCAGAGCTTCATATTGTGGGGTCCCTGTGCTTACAACCTGATCCTTTTGTGAGGATACAGGAGGAGTTTGAGGTAAGGGTGGAGATCTTTCTACCAACTGCTGTGAGGAAGTAGCAGCAGTGGTTTTTGGTGACATTTGTTTTGTCACTGGCAATTGCTCTGGGATCTCATCTTCCAGAGTTGCCTTTGTTTTGGGTTTGGTGGGCTTTTTGTAAGACTTCTTTTTGGTCTTTTTGGTAATGTCAGGTGTGGGTTTCAAAGCAGTGGTTGTGCTGCTATGATCACCTGGAGCAGGGGGCTCAGCAGCAGATGTCTGAGGAGCAGTGGTAGCTGCTAAATTCTGCTCAGACACCTCTTCTTTTGTTTTTATAGGTGCCAACATTCTAGTGAATGTTTCAGGTGTTAAACTTTTTATTTGAAAATAAACACCTTGTTTTAGCAGATTTTCATTTTCTTTTTCAAAATTTTGTTTAAAATAGTAGGTTAGAAATCTTGGAAAAAGTAAAAATGCTTTGCTATCAACGTTTTTTACCAAGTCATTAAAGATTTCCTGGGAATAATTGTAATTTTCATTATTTAAAATAGCATAGCCCAGACATTGAATCTTCAATGGTATTTCGTTAAAAGCTGTTGTTTTATTTGAAACACACATCAAAAGTGTGTGAAATAAAAACCTTGGTGCAGAAGGGAAGTAACCTTTTTGTAAGGTATCTACCTTTTATTGTTCTGCATATCCCCTTTTTAAGAAATCAGTTTTCAACTCGGTTTTATCGAATGAGGTTTTACCTTTCTGATCATCGAGTTTAAAGACTTCTGAGATGGATTGAGGAGTAATTTGAATCGCTTTACCCTGTATGGAGGAGTTGATGGCTACTACTTTATCGTCTTGTTTTTCCAGCGTAGCATTTTTTCAAAACTCTCTCTGGGTTTGCAGGTAAATGGAAGCATCTGCTGTTATCAAAGTTTTGTACTTTGATTCAGATAAGATGTTAATGATGGAATCGAAGGTGTGGTTGTTTGTGGGTTTTGTGAGTAGACCCACATAATTATGAGGAGATTTGTATGGTATTTCAACGGATTCAGCGGCCGTTTGAGCGACCTCTTTGGAAGATGATGGTGATTTTGGTTTTGATTTTGATTTTGATTTTGATTTCGTCATTTTGAAAGGAAGAAGAAGAACAGAGAATGATTTGGGATGGAGGGTTGAAAACTGCTTTGAGAAGAGAATTTTAGAATTCAATTCGACAGTGTAAAACCCTGTTTGGGGTTTTGATCAGGGTTTTATTAAGGGAAAAATGAGTGCTGATGTGGCAGCGGTTACAAAGATCTGAGGGCTAAAAACTGACCACGTGCCAACCTCTGATGAAGTGGATGAGAGTGGAGGACAATTGTTTTGAGAACCACTGATGTACCAAGCCTCAGTAGTTACAACGGTAATAATGTGATAACAGTGGATGATTTTTACTATCAGTAGATAGCATATCAGTGGATAAGACATTGATTTTGAACATCAGTGCTTGCCAAGAAATTAAAGGATCAGTGGCTGACTTTCAGCAGTGGACAGTATTTAGGAAACAAATGTTTGAGCAAAACAGTGGTTAGGGGTAAGATAATGGTAATGATTTGAAAGACAATTATGTCAGCAACTGTTTTGAGAATTTTCATTCAAGGTTTTGCCACATGTCATTTACGCATTTTGAAGTTTTTACAACTCCTTGACAGTGGTTTAGTACCCCAGATGATGTAAACTTTTTACTAAGGCTACTCATTCTTGCTATAATATTTAGATTAAAACAAGAGTACCCCAGTTTTTCAATGTCTTTTGGTAATCAATCTTTGATCAGTTTTAAGACAAACTTGAGTTAGATATGACCTTGACACATGTACCAAATTCCTTTTAATCGGTTTTGAGGATAATACAACCAACATAAATAAAGGTTATACATCCTGATAGGAGATTGAAACCTTTACTATCAAAAACCAGTAAGGGTTCAAAATATATTATTCAAAAAAAATGAGGAATGATATATCCTGCCTTATTCGAGAAAATCCTTTTAGAAAAATAAATAAAGGATTTTCTGAAAACAACATAAAAAAGAATCTGGTATAATTTTCACTGAAACTTCTAATCATATCAATCTCAAGCTTATGAAAATGGCCAGTGATTTGACAACAGTGGTATGAAATTTTAAATACATTTTGACCACTGTTTGGTACCATTCTCTTGTTGATTGATTGACAATAGACAAATGAGGACACAAGATCACATGAGTTTCCGAAAACCCTGGTGTAGATTTTGTTACTATGTGATAATTCTGAAAATTTGTCTAGTCCTTTTGAAAGTTTATTCTCTGCGAATACTATTGTTACCTGAACCTTTCCCTGAACCAATGAATGCACACAGTTTCTTAATGACCATTGTTACCCCAACTTTTGACTCTTAAGTGTTTTGTATTTATACTCTTTTCTTTTGACTTCAAAAGTTTTGAGATAAACACACATAAGATCAAGTGACTAAAGTTTTAATTTCCCTCTTTTTCGTTAGCAAAAACATCATTGTTTTTATGAACATAGGTTTTTGTTAATCCGAGGTTCATACTTTAGCATATAATATAATGAAAACATCACAAATTTCATAGCAACAGTTGAAATCAATTTTGACGAGAAGAAATAATATCATAGTTTAACAGACATGTTTTAGATCTAAAAACTATGAGTGATTTGTGCATGACCTCACATGTTGTGTGAAATTTGTGTGTCTTATGACATCTTGGTTGTTTCACAGAGTATTTGAATAATATCTTTAAACCTGATCACACGTTATTCTGTTTTTCAACTGAATACAACCAACCTTAGTATCAACGAATTTTGAGCTGAACTGTTATGTCAAATTGATTGTTAGATCGAATTTGACTGTCCAGGCTCTGATACCAATTGTTAGGATCGAAGGCTCTCATGATTGTGCTTGTTTGTATAATTTGAACAAATCAAATAGAAATGAACAGAGTTTAAGTGCAGCGGAAATGAAGAACAAGCTTTGTAAACACAATCAAAGGGAAAATAGTTTTGATAAACATTTCCTTCTCATTAAGTTGAAAGATTACAAATCAAAGCAAAAGATTATAATGCAAGCTTACAAACTAAGCTCCCCCTCAGCCTAATGCTCCAAGTTTGGTTGTACAAGATGAAAGGATTGAATTGAGGAGAAGAACTCACTCAAAATGATCAAATGTAACAGTACAGAGTACTGTTCCATTTATAGACAATCCAAACCACTGAGGCATCTTAGCTGACGTCACCATGAAAGCGACGTCTAACAGCCTAACAACCTGTATCTACTGTTCTTTTACAAACACTGCTAATCTTAACCAATGACTATACATAAAACAGTTGACATACTAAACTACTGCTCTCTCTTTACATTAGTGCTTTCCTCAAGGTTGATCAGTCCTTGATTTGGCAGTGCTTTGTCATCAGTAGATTGTACCAGCAGTGCTTAGTTCTCAGCAGTCTTCTGGCTTCATCAGTGGTTTTGAATAACAGCAGCAGTTGTATCCGGGCAGTGGATGTAAGACCATCAGCTGTTATAATCACTTTCAAGGGAGAAGACTTAGTGTAAATAGTTGCTTATTGTGAATCCACTGTTGTGATCCGGTTTTGGCTTTCATTATCTGTTCCTCTGGTAGGGTTCAATCCCAACAGGTAGGAAATGAGCTGACTTGGTTAATCTGTCTACAATCACCCAGATTGTATCATTACCTTTCTTTGTTTTGGGTAATTTGGTAACAAAATCCATTGTTATCAATTCCCATTTCCATACTGGCATTTCTAACTGTTGCAATAAACCTGAGGGTTTCTGATGTTCAGCTTTAACTTGTGAACAAGTTAAATATTTAGAAACATAGGTTGCTAAGTCCTTTTTCATTCCTATCCACCAGAAATTCTTTCTTAAATCCTGATACATCTTATCACTTCCTGGATGCATCGTATACTTAGACTCATGGGCTTCTTCTAATATTCGATGGCGCAGGTTTCCTAATTTGGGTATCCACATTCTCTTCTTATGGAATCTCCAAATTCCATCTGTTCCTTGTTCTAATTCCTTTAGCATACCTTTTAATTTTTCAGTATCCTCATTGATTACGGATTCTTGTGCTTGTTTTATCTGATCATTTAAATCTACTTGCAGATTTAATTTAAGAGAACGTACCCTTTTTGGCTTTTCGTGATACTTTCGGCTTAAAGCATCAGCCACTACATTTGCCTTTCCTTCATGATACTGGATATCACAATCATAATCACTAAGCATCTCCATCCAGCGTCTTTGTCTCATATTTAACTCCTTTTGCCCGAAAACATACCTTAAACTCTTATGATCAGTGAATATGGTAAACTTACTACCATAAAGGTAATGTCTCCAAATCTTAAGGGCAAAAATTATAGCTCCTAACTCTATATCATGGGTTGAATAATTCTCTTCATGATTCTTAAGTTGCCTAGATGCATAAGCTATAACCTTTTGGCGTTGCATTAACACACATCCGTAACCTAACTTAGAAGCGTCACAATAGATTACAAAATCTTCAGTTCCTTCTGGTAACGCTAGTATGGGTGTATGGGTTAATCTTTGCTTAAGAATTCTAAATGCTTCTTCTTGTTTTGATCCCCATTCAAACTTAGTGGATTTACAGGTTAACTTAGTTAAAGGAATGACTATTTTAGAAAAATCTCGAATAAATCTTCTATAATAACCGGCCACTCCTAAGAAACTTCTAACCTCAGTTGGTGACTCAGGGGTTTTCCATTTAGTTATCGCCTCGATTTTTGTGGGATCCACATGAATTACTTCATGGTTCACTAAGTGTCCAAGAAATTGTACCTGTTCTAACCAAAACTCGCACTTAGAAAACTTAGCATAAAGCTTTTCCTTTCTTAATAGACTTAAAAGGGCGTGCAAATGCTTTGCATGATCTTCCTTACTTTTAGAATAAATGAGAATATCATCAATAAAAACAATTATGAATTTATCCAAATATGGCTTACATTTTCGGTTTGTCATGTCCATAAATGCGGCTGGGGCATTGGTTAAACCAAATGGCATGACAGTAAACTCATAATGGCCATACCTGGTTCTAAATGCGGTTTTAGGAATATCCTCTTCCTGTACCTTTAATTGATGATATCCTGATCTTAAATCGATTTTAGAGAAAAATCGAGCTCCTTGCAGTTGATCGAACAGATCATCGATTCTTGGTAATGGGTACCGATTTTTAATTGTGACCTTGTTCAATTCACGGTATTCAATGCACATACGCATTGATCCATCCTTCTTTTTAACGAATAAAATTGGCGCTCCCCATGACGATGAGCTTGGCTGTATGAATCCTTTTTCCAGCAATTCGTCTAATTGTTTCTTCAGTTCCTGCACTTCTGCGGGTGCCAAACGGTAAGGTGCTTTAGCAATTGGTGTCGTTCCTGGTAGGCGGTGAATTCTGAATTCAACTTCTCTGTCTGGTGGTAGTCCTGGTAATTGTTCTGGAAATACATCTGAAAACTGAGACACTACTGGAATGTCTTTTAGCTCTTTTCCTTTAGTGTTAGTGATTATGGAAATCAAATACACTATAGACCCTTTTCTTACATAACTTGCAGTTTTCATCACAGAGATGAATTTAGTGGATCTAGAGGGTTTATCTCATTTAATTGTGATCTTTTCACCTTTTGGTGATTTACTTGGATTGACTTTTGATCACATAAAATACTGGCTTTATTGGCTATTAACCAATCCATTCCTAAAACGACATCAAATCCTGCCAGATTCATGGGATACAGATTTGCCATAAGTTTTTGGTTTAAAAATTATATTCTTGCTCCCTGCAAGATTTCAAAAATCCTAACTGTTTCTCCATTTGCTATCTCGACTAGACATTCTTGTGAGAGTTTAGTTAATGGTTGATTTAGAAGTTTGCAAAATGAAGTATTAATAAAACTTTGGTTCGCACCAGAGTCGAATAATACTTTAGCAAAAACATCATTAACTAAAAACGTATCGGCTATTACGTCTGGAATCATCTTGGCTTCATCTGCAGTCAGAACGAATGCTCTAGCATTTTTAGTGTTCTTGTTATTTGTAGCTGGAGCTAATTTTGGACAGTTTGGCTTGATATGACCTTATTCTCCGCAGTTATAGCATATCCTGTTGTTGGCTTTCCTCCTGCAGTCTTCTTCCTTGTGACCTGATATTTTGCAGAAATTGCAATATATGGAGCATCTTCCAGAATGCTTCCTTTTGCAATACTTGCAATAAGGTGCAGATGTGGAACCTATATTTTCCCACGGTTGGAATTTCCAGATCGGAATTCCTGGGTAAGTCTTTGAGCTAGGTTTCTCCTCTGATCTTCCTCTTTAGTATGGATTAATTCATCTGTCAAGGTGTTGGCTAGTTCTACAACTTCTTCATTGGTTTGAGGTCTAGCTGCCTTGACTACATGTCTAATCTCCCCGATTAATCCCCAGATGTAACGGGAGATTAATACTGGTTCAGGTGATGCAAGGGTTAGTACTATTCTAGCATATTCAAAGAATGTAGTAGTATAACCCTTACTATCTACCCCGGTCATCCTAAGGTTCGAAACTTATTAGCTATATGTTCCTTTTCATTGGGAGGGCAGAATTTCCTTTCTACCATATTTTTAAATTCCTCCCATTCCATGTTGTATACCTTATCACTTCCTCTTGATTGGAGGATAGTGTTCCACCATTCAAAGGATGAGTTCTTAAATAAATTAGAAGCAAACATTATTTTATCTTCTTCGGCATACTTGCTTATTTTTAAGACTGCCTCAGTCTTTTCTATCCAGCGTAGAGTTGCAATGGGTCCTTCATTGCCCGAGAATTCTATTGGTTTGCAGGACCAGAGTTCTTTATAAGAACAACCATAAGGCATGGTTCTTCTTCTTTTGGGAATGGGTGCTTGGAATACGGGTCCATTGTTTACGCTGTGTTCTGGTTCAGTTGGTCGCTTACTGCTGTGCTTACTTTTATTATTCGCTTCTTGAACCGTTTGAATAATAAATGGCATTGCATCTATAATTCCTTGTGCCACTATGTGTTGGATGGCACTATTATTCACTTGGTTTCCATTATTATTGATGCTTGGATTCTCATTAACCATGTTAATGTTACTCTGGTTATCGTTATTCAGATTTTCTTGATTTCCTTCGTCGGCCATTGTTTCCACCATCACATTCATGGATATGGATTCATCCAGAAATCCATATTGCACTCGACGTACTTCCAGACGAGTCGCTCTCCCACCTGTCTCATTCGTTCACTACTTTCTAAAATTTCCTCACCAAATATCCTAAGTTCTTGTACATTGTCTGCACTCATTGGGGGTGCAGGTTCTAGGACTGGGTTCGGAATCTGGGGTGCGGGTTCCTGGTACGGAGGTGTAGGGGCCTGAAATTAGTAAGGATTCTCTAAAATATCCCTAATGAATACATCGTGGTAATAGGGATCTAAAGGATCCAAACCTGGGTAGCCTCCTATGTTTGGCATGGGCATGTCTTCATGTATCGGGTAACGTTGCACATAGTCCCTATTATCGTCCCACCAGGGGTCGTAATTTGGGTCTAAGGGGTTTGGTGCAGGTACCCTAGGTATTTCTTCTGGATTGAAGTCATGCATTTCTACTTGATTTTCAGGGTTTTCTATTTCCATTGGTTGGTCAGGAATTGGTGGTTGTGGTTGGGGTGCTATCATTTGTTCCAGGTTAGGGTCAGCTGCAGTGGTTGCTAAGATGTGAATGTTGGATATACCCCTATCAATCATATCCTGGGCATAGGCATCGGTTTCTCTTTTAGCTGCTGCTAGTGCTCTCTGGTCTTGTAACTTTTTCATACGCTTCCTACGCTCGTGTGCTCCTCGACTGAACCATCCTCTCTTTTTCTGAGGGAATGGCTCCTCGGACTGAGCCTTAAACATGAATATTCCTTCTTCCGTATCAGCAGAGTACCCTGAGAGGGCAGGCTGAGAAGAGGAGGTGCCTTCGCTTCTAGGCGAACCAGACAATTGACGATACGCATCAGATGGTCCTTGGTCGCTGATACTATAAACTAACAATTTAGTCAAATAACACATAACAAGAAATACAATTATGCACGTATTTCCGTAATTTATTTCCTAACACTTTAAATTTTGATGTCAGCAGAACACTTCTGTGGTTGAATCAGTGGCTTAGCTCTGATACCACCTTCTGTCGCAACCCTCGATCCCAAATCCCCGGGAACAGGCGGCCGCGAGCCAGTTTCGGTGGTATCGCGTGTTTGTCTAATTTGGCAGCGGAATTTACATCAGGACCATAGTTAGGAAATATTTTATCAGAGTAAAATACCACATTTTATATAAATAAACATATTGGGATAAAACCCAAGTTTTTATTACAAACTGATTTATAGGGATAAATCCCATTTTATTTGAATTAAAACGCCTTCTTTATTTAGGTAACTTTTATAGCCACTTTTCCAAGCCTTCAGTACTGTCCAGCTGGCTTCTAATTGGCTTTCACATTGTGTTACCTGAAACGCGTTTTAAAAACATTTGTCAGTGGGAAATACTGGTGAGTGAATCCTAGTTTAATCAAGAAACATTAATTTAATTTAAACAGTATTGAGAGCGATTACAATGTTTATATCTACCCAATTACTCATTCAGTACTGTCAATCCTAACTGGTGGGTCATATTACACATTGGCTAACTCTTCGTCCAATGGTAACGTGTCTCACATTTTGTATACAAAACCCCAACATACCGGCAGTAATCGTAGAATTACAAAGACTCAATCACTGCTAAATTGCATTGTATAATAGTTAAGGTTTTGTAAAAACTGTTTACAAAAAGGAGATTACTCACATTGTTGTCTTAGATTATCCTTTAGGGTTTCCTGGTGACAATCTATAATTTACACAATTGCACACGTGTTAGTATAATAACCCATTTTAACATTAGTAATACCCTTCCCGATACGGCATTCCAACGACTACGTAGGGCAAAACCACGACAGCCGTTACGGAACCATAGATCAATCGGGCAGAGTATCTAATACGTATCCAGGGGTTATGATACTTACAACGGAGCAGAACTTCACTATTTAGGGGGTATTAGACCCGAGTATAATGCCTACTGTGAGAGATATACGCTTAGAAAGAAAGATTTGAACGAGTTTTGATGAAACCCGATGCCTGCTATTTATAGTGCCACATCTCGACTTTTACGCGGCCCGCGTAAAGGTTAACAAAGGGCTACGCGGCCCGCGTCAAACACGGTCAAAGGCGTAGGTGATCCGGGTCAGCTTATAGGTTCAACACGAGTCGGACACGTGTCAGCACCGGACTGCGCCACATTCTTGATCTCTAGCGGCCCGCGTAAGATCCCTAAGGGGTCTACGCGGCCCGCGACAAACCCAAAAATTGATTTTTTAATTATTTTTAATAATATTTAAGGTATTCGGGGCCCGTTTTCACGTATGGGATGTATTTTTGGACATATAGGGATATTTTAAAATATATTGGGGTGTCGGAAAAATATTCAAGTGTGTCGGTTTTCTTTAGAGTTGTTATAGTATATAACACCATTCAGCAAGTATATAACATCATTCAGTAAGTATATAACACCATTCAGCAAGTATATAACACCATTCAGCAAGTATATAACAGATTAACACCATTCAGTAAGTATATAACACCATTCAGCAAGTATATAACACAATTCAGTAAGTATATAACACCATTCATGGACTAAACATCTGATCGAAACATATTTTTTCTCTGTATAAGTATAGCAATATGGTACTTATATTAAAGATAAAAAAACGCTCGTTATTATGGTGTAATTTTTTTTTAAAAAAGTTACGTATAAAAAGCTATTGACGTTTAAAAAAGACCGGGGGGGGGGGGGGGGGGGAGTTACATGTGCATTAATGTTAGTTTCTTAATTTAAAAATGTTAAATTTACCTATATACCCTTAATCTAAAAAATTAATATGTTTAATAGTAAACATTATTTACAATTTTGCCATTATGATCTCAACCATTAGATCAAAAATCTAATGGTGTTGTTCTTTCTTACCTTTCTCATAAAAAACTTTTTTTTACAGGAACCTCTACCTATACACATATACATGCACAACATATATAATCAACTTATAAGTTCAATCAATGTTGGGATCAAAACCTCATTTGAAAACTCATGCCGTCACACTACTCGTTCGTTTAACAAATATATTATAAAATAATGTATTTATTATATGGAAATGTTCAATATCCTTACAAAATAGTGTGGAAATAATATATTTTATATCATACAACTACTAAGACATTCACTTGTCAAAAAATCACTATCACATATCCACATATTCATTCGCATACGTATATATTCACGTATCGAGCACTTAGTAATCCAAAAAGGAATATAATCACACTTATTATATTTTTGACAAAATAATCAAATCATGTATTAAAAATATATGTTTTCATTATATATATATATATATAGGACGGGGAAGGATCCACTAAAAAGTGGATTTTGCCTAAGTAGCCTAAGAAGGATTGTGATGATGACATGTGGCACTCCTAATAAGTAGAAATCAAGGGCATTTTGGTCCTTATAAATAGGAGTAAAAATGATATGTGGCACCCCTTTTGTTTTTTAAAAATACAAAAAAAAACCTAGTACAAAAAAATATAGCACAAACAATCTAGTACAAAAAAATATAGCACAAAAAATGTAGTACAAAAAAATATAGCACAAAAAAATCTAGTACAAAAAATATAGCACAAAAAAATTCAGCAAAAAAAATGTAGTACAAAAAAATCCAGTACAAAAAATTGAGAAAAAAAAATTAAGACAAAAAAACTTAGCACAAAAAATTTAGTACAAAAATATAGTATAAAAATATATTACAAAAATCCAGCAAAAAAAATGATATACAACATAGAAATACAACACATTTTAGTGGGTTTTTTTATTCTTCATATTTTATATAGCAATATGGTACTCAAATTAAATATAAAAATACGCTCGATTTTATGGTGAAATTTTTATGAAAAAATGATGTTGTATAAAAAAGTTATGAACGTTTAAAAAATGGGGTTGAAATATGCATGTGCCTTGCATGTGGAGAGAGAAAGTCTATAAATAAGATTTTCTCAAGATACCCTTGCACTTCTCCTTTCTCCTACCATATATATATATATAGGGTAGGGATCCTAAGAGTAGTCCACCCTATTTGAGAAACTTGAGAAGCAATCTGGACCACACATTTTCCCTAAGCAAAAAATGCAAAAAAAAGTGAAAAAAATGCAAATTTTTTTTTTTTTTTTTGGAAAAATCGTAGTTTTTTCTTTAAGGATTAATTTTTTTATTTTTTTTAAAAAACAAATTTTTTTTTAGATTTATACACATGTGTATATTGTTAATTTTTTAACTATACATATATGTATATTGTCAATTATACATATATGTATATACATGTTTAAAATTGAAAAAATATGTGTTATAAATCCTAAACCTTATACCATAAACACTAAAGCTAAACCTTAATGCTAAACCCTAAACCCTAAAGCTAAACCCTAATTCTATACCCTAATGCTAAACCCTAAAGCTAAACCCTAATTCTAAACCCTAAAGCTAAACCTTAATGCTAAACCCTAAAGCTAAAACTAAACCCTAAAGCTAAACCCTTAATGCTAAACCCTAATGCAAACCCTAAAGATAAAACTAAACCCAAAAGTTAAAGCTAAACCCAAAAGCTAAACCCTAATGCTAAACCCTAAATACTATTACTAAACGCTAATGCTAAACCCTAATGCTAAACCCTAAAGCTAAACCCTAAACCATAAAGCTAAACCCTAAACTCTAATGCTAAACCCTAAATACTAATGCTAAACCCTAAATAACACTTATTTTTCAACTTTAAACATGTATATATACATATATGTATAATTGACAATATACATATATGTATAGTTAGAAGATTAACAATATACATATATGTATAAATCCAAAAAAAAAATAAAAAAAAAATTAAATCCTTAAAGAAAAAGCTGCGATTTTTCCAAAAAAAATATATATATATATATATATATATTTTTGCATTTTTTTGCTTAGGGAAAATGTGTGGTCCAGAATGCTTCTCAAGTTTCTCAAATAGCCTACTACTTCTCACATGATCCTTATCCTATATATATATATATATATATATGGCTTAGTTAACATACAATTGGCTTTAACGTATGATGCGTACGCGGTTTGCGTTCCCCATGTTATAATCCGCCAAATTATAAACCCGCATGTTATACAAACATAAACCAGCATGTTATACAAACTCGTAAGGATCCCAAACCCGGAAGGAACCCAAACCCGGAAGGATCCCAAACCCGGAAGTATCACAAACTCGCAAGCATTTAAAACATGCGGGTTTATGTTTTTGTAAAATGCGGGCTTATAATTTATAACATGCGGGTTTTCGTTTGGCGGATTACTAGACATTGTTAATTAAATAATTACACAGTTAATTAAATAATTACACATAGTCTAATATAAATTTAGGTGCAGGAAGGGTAATTAGTGAATAAATTAATAATAATACGCAAAAACCTAACAATAAAACGTTAATCTATCAATTTTAGGGTTTCACACAGTTTTACACCGAATAATACCAATAATTTAGGGGTTGTTTGTTTAACTCTTAATGGTTCAGACCTCTTATCGGTTCGGCACTTAATGGTTCAGACCGTTTGTTTCACGAGCAGATGTCTGAATGGTTCAGACAATTGCCTCTGAATGGTTAAGAATTATACTGAGTCTGAATGGTTAAGACCTCTAATCGGAATTGGTCAGACATTTGCCTTTGAACGGTTAAGCCTTATACTATCTATTAATGGTTTAGACCTCTTACTGGTTCAGCACTTAACCATTCAGTGTTGCGAAACAGCCTCTTAATGTTGCAGGTATATTAGAACAATTTCAAATTCACCGGGTGGTCACCAACGCCCGTTTCATATATTTTTATCGCTATGCGATATGGCAACAACTAACGATTACCGAATGGAAACCTATACATTTAATTGGGCCTTGCTAGACTTCTATAGACTTAGGAGCTGTTTGTTTAGAGCTCTTAATAGTTCAGATATCTTACTGTTTCATCACTTAATGGTTCAGACTGTTTGTTTCACAAGCTAATGTCTGAATGGTTCAGACATCTGCCTCTTAATGGTTAAGCATTATACTAAGTCTGAATGGTTAAGACCTCTAATCTGAATTGGTCAGACATTTGTCACTGAACAGTTAGGCATTATACTGGCTCTTAATGGTTCAGACCTCTTACTGGTTCAGCAATTAGTGCTTTACACCTCTTACTGGTTTAACACTTAACCATTCAAAAGTTGTCAAACAACCCTTCATTTAATCATGATTAAGTCTAAATGCACATACTTAATGTAAATTGGTTTTGTTAAGGTATACGGATTAACCTGATTAATTGTCGGGTGTCATAGTTAAAAATGACTAAACAGATGAAACAAGCCCCCCAAGGTATGTGTGATGTGATACTAAGAAATCTTTATATCATCTCATGCAATCTGGTCATATGTGGTATAATCGGATAATTAATATCTTGAAAAATAGATGTACGAGTATGATGTAATCGACTTATATGCTTTGGTATATGTGCAATGGTATATCTGTATATCCACCAGTTAAACCACATGGAAAAGATGTTAACAAGATTAAATATGGATAAAACTTATATGTTGCGCATGCTCATAGTTGTCTGATCGCTATGCACTAGGATCATAATAGTCCAAGGAAGAAGGCGAAGAATTATTGTAATGTATATGAGCACGAATGGTGTAATATTGTATCTCCTAAATAACTTGATACATGATATTTCGTTTTTGGTACATGAGCTAGCGAGACATTGCCCGAACCCAACACGGTGTCTATTAGGACAATATAAAACACTTTGTTTTATATATTTGTGGGGCAAGAGACTTATGTCTCCTCAACCAGAAAAATGACAAGTCTTAACTAGTTCGGTATCCGATTTTGGAAATCTATTAGATCCATATAAAGAATGACATCGGTTAAGTTACATGATCAAATACGTCAACACAACTATTTCTTCAAGGTCGTCAAATTAAACCTTGATAGAAACATCATCGAATCTTGTTAAATTTTTTAACGTTATGTGATGTCTGTCAATAAATACGTGTGGCTAAGGTGAGTGATCCGGCACATACAAGAAGCATTTGGTATAGAGAAAATAAAAAACTACCCTACAATTATCTATGAAGACATTGTAAATTGTGTTCCTAAAAAAAAGGAAAATTACCAAAATGTTGGTTGACCAATGGTGTTTTCAAATTTGTCACCCTCATGCGTCCTTTGAAGAACTACTCAGCCTCGGAAGCGTCCGCCTTTCACGTTGAAGCGTCCGCCTGTCACGTTTAAGCGTCCGTTTCCTTTCAAGCGACACGTGTCCGCTGTTGAAGCATCCGCCTCAGTTGCTAACGCGTCCGTGAAGCTTCGGAAGCGTCGGTCAAAGACGCAGTTTTGTATCTTTGTCCAAATTTTTTTTATAACTTATAAACATTTCTAAAATGGGATCCGGTTAAGATGTATGTTAACGGAGCAAATTTTAAACGATGTTTTAACATGTTATTTTTTAGTCAAAATTTTTTATATTAAACACTAATTAAACATCAAAACATAACATAATAAAAAAAAAACAAACAACACATAATATTAATTATATCTAAAACCATATCCTAATAGCCTCCCACTCCGAGACATGTTTGAAATCATGTATCTCTTCATGACGGTAGTTGATGAGGGTCACCTCCTTCTGATCGTCCTCACCAAGGTCCGGTTGTGGTCCGGACCACGTAGTTGGGCGAAATTCTGTTGAACACGGACCCAGAGCCCACCGTGTCCTCGACGTGGAGGATCGATCATGGCCTGCTCCCATGCTTCGCACAGAGCAATGTCTTCAATGTCAGTCCAGGAGGTGGCCATTGTCGGGTCGTTGACGGCGTCGAAGTTATAGTGAAAATGGCTGATTTTGTTTGCAAAATTTTTGAAAACGGCGGGTGTTTGATAAGTGAACGGGTTATATAGTGGGGGTAAATGTGTGCAACGGTAAAAGTTAAACGGCTTTTGAGTTTCCAAATTTTTTTTTCGTAAGCGTCGGGAAGCGTCGGTCAAGCCTCGGGGGAGCGTCGGTCAAGCCTTGGGAAACGTCGGCCAAACCTCGGGGAGCGTCGGTCAAGCCTACACTACAAGAATGGGAGGCCATTAGCGGCGGCACCATTAGCGGCGACAGGCCTAGTGTCGCCGCTATTGGTCGATCCGCGTCACAGACCCTGAGACCAAACCCCAGCCGTTGATCAAAATCCTGATCTAACGGTTGGGGATTTAAGAGGGATTAGCGGCGACGGTATATGGGCAATAGCGGCGACACGTCGTCTCCGCTAAAAGATTATGTCAGAACTTTAAACCCTAGCCACACAAACCTTATCTCTTTTTCACACGTTAGCGGCGTCGAGGGGCAATACCGGCGACACGCTGTCGCCGCTAATGATTAACGCCTGATCAGTCCCATATCAGCGCCAATTTCTCCCTCCTCCTTCACTTTTCCCCCAAAAAACGAAACTCGCCGGTCAGACGCGATTTTTCCCCCAAATTGGTTAGTTTAACTTTGTTTTTGTTAAATTACTTCTTTATTTTGTTATATACATGTTATAGGGTTTAATTTTTGTGTATTTTTGTGTTTATGTAAGAGAAATCGGATCCGTGGTCTACTTCTCCGATCACCACCACAACGAATCCGGTCACCACCATCACGAATCCGGTCACCAACTCGTCTCCGTGATCTACTTCTCTTTGAAACTTGAAAATACGGTTAGTTTTATATGTATATTTTTTTCAAAGTTTAGAGATTGTATAATTTTTGCTTTAGGTATGTAAATGTGTATGTAAGGATGTATGTTTATATGTCAAATGTATAATGTAGGTGTCTTTGGTGAAAATGTTTATAAGGAAATCTATGTATTTGTGTATGTAAACATGTATGTGTGTATGCATGTCTATGAATGTATGTATGTAGGTGTATGTTAGTATGTCAAATGTATAATGTAGGTGTATTTGGTCGAAAATGTGTACATGAAAATCTATGTATTTGTGTATGTAGGTGTATGTAAGCATGTATGTGTGTATGCATGTCTATGAATGTATGTATGTAGGTGTATGTTAGTATGTCAAATGTATAATGTAGGTGTATTTGGGGAAAATGTGTATATGAAAATCTATGTATTTGTGTATGTAAGCATGTATATGTGTATGTAAGTCTATGAATGTATGTATGTTAGTATGTATTTGTGTATGTAAGCATGTATATGTGTATGTAAGTCTATGAATGTATGTTTGTAAGTATGTATGTGTAAGTTGATGATTTCTATGTTTATGGTCATGTTTGAAAAAAAAATATATATGTTTAAGTTGATAATTTCTATGTTTATGCTTAGGTTTGAAAAAAAAAGTTTAAGTTTGATAATTAGTATGTTTGTGTTTAGGTTTGAAAACATTTATATTTACCTTTGAAAGATATATATTAGTTAGGAAATACCCTCCTTGAATTAAAATTATCATTTAAAACATAACGAACATAGAAAATACCCGCCAAAATTGAAATAACCATTTAAAACAAAAGGAGCTAAGAAAATACCCGCCAAAATTTAAACCATCATGAAGAACATTACATATTTAAAAAATCGTGCCTGATATTGAATTCATCATTTCAAACATAACGAGCTAAGAAAATACCCAATCGAAATTGAAATCATGATTTAAAACATAACGTTCCGCCCAAAATTTAAAACAATCATTAAGAACATAACAAGCTTAAAAAACTATGCCCGTGTTTGAATTAATCATTTTAAACATAACGAGCTTAGAAATAACCGCCTGAAATTGATTTAGAAATTAATTTCGGGTTGTCCCCGTTTATCTTGGGACTGCTTTTTGAATACTTTATCTCATTTAGGATGTGAATGTGTATTACATGATTGTTTGTTTAAGAAGGATTCAGTTATCATTTTCTCTTTCCTCCTCGGGTATATATATCATTACATATATACTTGGGAGCTAAGAGGAAATGCTGCCGAATTTTTCTTAAACAAACAATCATGTAATGCACATTCACATATGAGATAAAGTGTTCAAAAAGTGGGTTTAGCAGCCTACCCTTGTCTTGTTAATCCTAAATTAGATTTTCTTTCAGTTGCATAATGCCTATCGATAAAAGTTGGATTGATTCCCCCACGTCATTCACCTCACTACAAGCAAGGACTCAAGTCATTTATCGAGATGTGTGAAAGAGTGATAAAAAACCACGATGAAGTTAGATGTCCGTGTACCCAATGTAAAAATTCCGACTTAAAAACTATGGCAGAAATGAAATACCATTTGCGTATTAACAATTTTTGGAAGGAATACACGAAGTGGACCTATTATGTGGAGTCTGACTAAAAGAAAAGTTATTGTAATTTATATTGATTTGTATTTGATAAACACTTGTTTGAAATATTTATTTGAGGTTGATTGTTGTACTTTCCCTTAATTTCTATTAGATACACATGTTGTAACATTTGTAACTTTATAGGGATTACGTTTTTCGGTATTGCTGATATTCGCTTATCTGATGGCGGATGTGGCCCCCTGGGGACATGGGGGTGACGGCGCTGGTGATCCACCGCTTCCTCCTGGTGGATTTCGTGGCACGCACGAGACTGACGGTAAGTCTTTTACTAAATTATTTTGTAGTCCTTATATTTTATATATTATAAATGTTGTTCCTAATTATTTTTGTTTTAATTGCAGCGGCTCCCCCAAAGAAGGTTAGGGGGAAAGCCAAAAACGAGAAACTACGGCGTCTAGTAAAAGCGGGGGGGGGGGGGGGGGGGTGTATCGCTTACGTTTGACAGACAGGTCACGTTTACCCCTGTTGGTAAATCAAGAGACATGTTTTCACGGGAGGCCGGCCTGTATATGTGGCGGACCATCCCGTTCGATAAAATTGGATGAGATAACGTTGAACAACATTACAAGGATGCCGTCATGAACCACTTATGGGTAAATAAGTTATATGCATAAAATTTTATCAAATATTTAAGCACATGCAAATCTAATTTATATATGATATTTTAAATTTTTTATTTAATTTGTAGGAAAATTTCAATTTTGATGAAGTGGAACGTGATTATGAGGCGAGAAACTTGAAGGGTGGTATTAGGAGTGTGCTTATGAAGCGGTACACTGACCGCAAGTATGAAGCTAGACAATTATTTGATAGCAATGGAGGTTATGATGATCTTGAGAGGGCAAGGGCATACCATCCCGTGGATATGCCCTATGAAAACTGGTTGAGAACCATCGAAGGTTTCCGGCAAGAAAAATATATTAAAAAAAAGCAAGGCCAACAAACTAGTACGCGACAAACAACAATTCCCATACCGTGGGGGGGACATCGTCGTACGGTAGCACCGCCTATAAAAATGTAATGTTTTTTGTATGTGTGCGTGTGTGTAAGCTTTTGTTTATTTAATGTCTAATCTAAGTTTAATGTTAAACAGGATATGGATTGGGTACCTACGTATGCTAAAACCCACACGGACAATCAAGGGAATTGGGTTGATCCGGTTGCTGAACAAAATTACGTAAGTATTTCTTTTAAGTATTATTTTCTATAACAAATATATATATATATATACACACATATATATTTAATCATCTTCGTAAAATACAGCGGAACATACAACATGCCACAGATGAATGGAGTGGCGATGGTCCTCTAATTGCCCCGTATCAAGAAGCGTTGGGAGAGCGGCGAGGATGGTACCGCGGGATGGGGCCTAAACCTACTTCCAACACGTCCTCGAACACGTCCTCGAACATGTCGTCTTTGCAAGCTCGGACGCAAGAACCCTTTTCCGAGGTAAACTACGCAATTTATAAAATGACAAACGAACGCATGTTTCCTTGTTAAATATATGTTGGTAGCGTTAATTAATATGCTAATATACGTTTTGATATCTATTATTGTAGGATTTTGTTAACAGCTTGTTCCAAACTCCGTCATTTTTGAACCAACTTAACAACTATCTTGCTTCACATGGGAAAGGAAAAGGAAAGTCAAAAGACTACGATTCTGACGACTTATTCGATAATGAATCCGACGACGAGTGACTTGTTTTTAATGTATGATTTAGATTTAATTAAACGTTGTAGGATTATAATGTACGACTTAAACGTAGTTTTTAATTATATTACCTTTAGTATATGTTCGTGGCGTATGTTTGTGTTGTTTGAAATAGGCAGGTTCTGTTTTTTCGGCCGAAAAAATGGATGGGTGCTGTAAATACAACAGCTGTATTAAAAAAAAAGACTTTTAGCGGCGACATGTGTCGCCACTATTGACTTAAACCCTTTAGCGACCAAGAGCAATACCGGCGACCTTTTAGCAACGACAGATGTCGTCGCTAAAGGTTCAAGACCAATACCGGCGACGGCTACCTTTAGCGACGACAGGTGGCCAATAGCGGCCAATCAATACCGGCGACCCTTTACCGGCGTGTTGTCGCCGCTAAAGGTCAATAGCGGCGACAAATTCGACCAATACCGGCGACACCTGTCGCCGCTAAAGGTGGCCCGTTCTTGTAGTGCTAGGGAAGCGTCGGGTCAAGCCTCGGAAGCGTCGGCAAGCCTCGGAAGCGTCCGGCAGGCCTCGGAAAACAGGGACGCATTAAAAAATTTATGGTTATGAAGCGTCGGTAACTGCCGCAATTTCGTAACGGAACGGACGCTTCAACGTGGCGGACATGTGTCGCTTGAAAGGAAACGGACGCTTCAACGTGACAGGCGGACGCTTCAACGTGAAAGGCGGGCGCTTCCGAGGCTGAGTAGTCCTTCCAAGGACGCAGGAGGGTGACAAATTTGAAAACACCATTGCTCAACCAACATTTTGGTAATTTTCCAAAAAAAGAAGGCTACATACAAAGGTGGCAAAAGAAAACACGTAACTATTTCTCAATGTATTATCGATAGAAAGATTAAGAAATGGATGTTCACCAAATCAGGTCAATCAGTTGTAACAAATGACATGCTTGTACTCTTTATTTTTACTAAGTTTTAGCCTAGTAGGTTTTTAAGTAATCTTTTCTTAGACAACATAATTATAACAGTATATCAGTTTATATTTTTTGGTAACAAAGCACCGATTTAAAATCATTTTAAAATATGTTATTAATTAATAATGTGTAATGAACGATAATATGTTAGAGAAGAAGTATAACAACTCACATTAATTGAGAAAATGTAACCTATTAAAAGAGTTAAACCTCACATTATATATATATATATATATATATATAGTTAGTTTCGTAGGGGAAGGTTCATTTGAGAAGAAAATTTAATTGAGAAGAAAAAGAACAAAGGGTATAATTGTAAAACATTAAATACTTTTTCGTTTATTTCATTTATTATCATCTTTGACTAATTAATTAGTCATAAAAACTATCATCCTTCACACTAATGTTTTTTTACTACACACATCAAAAGTTACCCTACACCTTTCGAAATTTACCTTACACATGTTGAAATTTATCCTACACAGCTCGTAATTTATCATATACACATTGTAATTTATCCTACACTCTAAATTATTTTATTTTATTTTATTTGAAAAAATATATATTTTGAAGATAAGTTACAAATTTTAATTTAGTTAGCTATTAAAGAAGAAATACTACTAATTAATGATCTTTGTAGGTTTACCATATTACCCTTATAGTAACATTAAATACTTATATTAAATGAACTAAAATGAAGCATTTTTATTGGTTATAATTTCTTATTTTTTCTTCTTACAAAAAGTTTCTTCTCATTTGAACTCTCCACTAGTTTCGTATTGTATGTTCATACAATGCATTAATAATGAATATGTGAGAATCGAGTTTTGAGATTTCTCCTCCTTCTTCTAAGCATTACAAGTATAATTATAACTATTTATTTGGTATTATTATTATATTTGTACTCATGGTATTTGAGATTTTTTGAAATTTAAGATAAATTTGAGAGGCATGAAGGGCTGTAAACGAGCCGAGTCGAGCCGAGCTAGACCCAGCTCGAGCTCGGCTCGAACTCGATTCGGCTCGAACTAACAAAGAACCGCAAAATTTACTATTTAAAAAACCCTTAAAAATGAATTCTTCATGGACTAAGGGTCATAATTGCCATTTAATTTAACCATATGGCTAAATATGCAAGTATAAATAGTTAATTCACTTTGTACATTGTCTTTACCTTCTTTTATGGTGGAGATACTCCTTTAGCTTTTGTTTTCTAAGCGATGTGGGACAAAAAAATGAAGGATGTAAACCTTATCGAGCCAGCTCACGAGCCGAGCCAGGCCAAGCTCGAGCTCGGCTCGTTTACAAACCGAGCCGAGCCGAGCTGGCTCGTTTACAACCGAGCCAATTTCGAGCCGAGCTTTCTTCGAGCTTTTTTCGAGCGAGTTTCGAGCGAGCTGCGAGCCACGAGTTTTTTGAACACCCCTAGAAGCATGGATATTCACACACCTTTTTGCCTATTTGTACACCCATTAGGACTCATATATACGTATTGTACAGGCCTATACGACGCATATAGCCTTTTTCAAATTCTAAGAGAATCTCTGACTGTGTCATATCATGTCCTATACGCCTTGTATAGACCTAAACGGGGCGTATAGAAAAAAAAAAGACAATTTTACCCCTGGTTTGGGGGCTCTACGTAGGCCAAACCAGGGTTAAAATAGTATTTTTGCGCCTCGTATAGTTCTACGAGGCATATATAAAGGTTTTTTATAGCATTTGTGGTACCCGAGGAAAACCCACAATCATCTTAACTTATCTTTTCACTCTTTTGTGTCTGCTTATCAAATTTCGGGACAAAATTTCTTTCAACTTGGGGATGATATGACAACCCACAATTTCAGGTTAATACTTTAACCTAACCACAGTTACTTTAGACATATAGTCATAGCACTGCATTAACTAGGGTTAGTTAAATGAGTCTACATTGGTAATTCGGGGAATTACCGGAACACACACACAAGTTAATTCTCGGACGTTGGTGACTAACTCAAATAATAATTATAAACGGATGATTTATACGAAACTTATACGTTGAGTGACAAATACGTGAATTATATGTTTTAAATTGCAAACTGCAAGATGTTATGTGCTTTTGTTTAAAAGTATATAGTTAAGGGTGTGTTAAGACTAATTTAGAAACTTTAATAAACTACTGCAACCCTAAAACTCCCCATAATCTCACTATACGGCAGTTGCGTTTTCTCTGATCATTTTGGCTACACAAATCTCACACACACTCATCAATCTCTGATCTTTCAATCCATCAAGAACAAGCACTAGATCCAATCTAAGGAAAGTGTTTTGTGTTATACATTGATAACTTTGTTCTTTTGATTTCATGCAAAACCCTAGATATCCAAAAAATTGATCTGTGGTTAGTTTAATCAGGCCTGAATGAATGTGTTATTGCTTGTGAATGAATGTGTAATTGGTTGTGAGATGTTAGTGATGCTATCGACATGTTAAACTGCTAAACTACTAATTGGTTGTGAGATGTTAGTGATGCCATTTTGTTCGATGTCTTAAGGTCGGTCAAAAATAAAGTTAAAGTGTCATATTCACCTTTTACTAGTAAAGGAAAAAGTAGGGTGTCGAATCCACGGAGAATCAGTGGAAAGTATGAAAGCTCGTTGTTTGTGAAGATTATCTAACTTAAATCTATTAGCTTTGTGCAAAATGTGAGACGAATTATGAAAACATAATTAAATTGTAGTTGTAAACAATGATGAGAAAATAACCAATCTCTGGATTTTCAGGATATGCAGAAAATCAGGTTACTCAATTACCACTAGTTGGAAATCACATAGACATGATTTGATAAAATTTGTTTTGATAAATAATTAACAGATAATATATTTGATTGCAATGATCCATGATCGAAAACGAAGGATTGATGCAAATGAATAGGAATCCAATTAATTACCAGTTCGAGATTTCATAAACATAATCATGTTCAATGATTAAAGGTTTAAAACAATGACAATTTAGAAGTTAATCCCAATCATAGATGAACAAACCAAATAATTGATGAACTTAAACGTTTACGATAATCAAATATTGTTTAATCGAAACAAGAACAATAAGAACGACTAACCCAATGATTAATCAAATCCTAATCCAAATAGTTGTAACGATACGCAAACCAATGTTTCACACATAAACCCTATTCCCAGATATGATCATGGGAAGACTAACTGCTCATGACGTTCGAACAATCACACCTCCACTGTATCATGTAACATGGCACATATCAAAAGGACTTTCTGTTTTGGGCTTAGGCTAAGGGTAGGAAATTTTTGGCTTATGTTTATATTTTTATGTGGCGAACAAATAAACAACCAAACCGTGACAACTTTATTTGTAACACATAACGACTAACACTTTGGGTTGGTTTCTACCCAAGAACATAAACAATATACACAAAACTTTCTTTTTTGTCTTTTCTTTTTCTATACATATATATATATATATATATATTTAAATGATAACTTGTCGTACACGGTCGGTATCAAAACAATTCACATTAGGTGGACAAACGAAAGGTAAATAGGCTCAACAGGGCTACTAAGGGTGATAACTAGGTAAAGACAAAACAAACAAACAGGTGTACTAGATATCCTAATGCCTTTATTATTTACGTGCACATGTCAAACCACAATCTCAGCATGTATCAAATCATACAAGTTCTAACACAGAATAACATGTGGCCTGTTCTTAACAAATGAAGTCATAATATAAATCATTCTATTAGTTCTACAGGCTCAAATTCTCACCAAGAAAGGATAAAAGAGTTACCGACATGTAGCCTATGTAATCTAAAGCATGTTACCCCTAAATAGACATCTCTTTTCAATTTTTTCTTCCTAAAAACACCTGTCAGACCTACTCTCATGAAACTTAAAGGAACAACCATGACAAGAGACTACGTTAGTTTACTACCAGCAAGGAACCCATTAGTGATTGAAATGATCAGTTTTCGTATCCGTTTAGTTCACTAAAGGCAATGAAATTCTTTAAAATTATCAAAATTTCCAATTTTTTTAGTGACCATCATTTTCATTCACTTTCAACCTCTTTCAAACTCTTATCCCAAACCTTTCCCTTCCCGGGTTTCCACATCCCCACACTTGGGCCCACATTGTCCCCAGTGTATCGTGCTTTTTAAAATAACCCGGGAATACCAACTAACTAACCCCGTGAGCGACCATTCCTAACACAAATAATTTAAACACATTCCCTAACACAATAAAGTTTACACCACCAAATACGCGAATATAAATGCAATAACAAAAATGGAACAGACTCCCCTGGTTTAAAGCGTATAATCCTTATGCGTCATGTTCCACCACGAACGTATAGTATTTCATTCGCGGTCGTGTCCAACAAGTCCTTGGGTCAATATCTATAATTAGTGTCCAGATCATCCCCGTCCAAATGGAGATTGAATATGGACAGTTCTGATTGAACTCTAACCCGTGCGTTGTTCACAACTACAACTAGAACGTATTGGGACTTCACCAAACATCCCCACACTTGGACCATTGCAAAAATACTCACGCAAAAATAAAACAAATATACACTACTCTACATCCTCGGGCTGCCTCCCGAGAGCGCTAAGTTTATAGGTCTTCAGCCAGACCGTACCTGATATACCCTCATGGTGGTCGAGTGGGCTGCTTACGTCCATGGCCTCTAGGTACGTACTCCGCCAATGCTCTAGTAAGTTGTCCACTGTATTCCACATTGGACCAAATAACTCCATCCTCCTTTTTGCATTATCAACTTCAGGCGGTTTCTTTTTCTTCTTCTTCCCTCGTGGCTCCCCATTTTCTGTCTTGAACACCTCATGAGCCACACCTTCCTTTTTCCTCACTGCTTTTCTCCCTGCCACTTCAAACTTGTCAACCATAAAACACTCATGTTTGGTTTGAATCCCCTTTGCAGGAGAGACATTTTCTTCACCACTTTCAGCTTTTGAGTGTTCACCTGAAATTAGAGGATTAATGACATTTGAAAACACATTTAACCGTAACTCACGGTTACCAAACTTCATACTTACCGTTCTATCAACACAATTGATAATTGTATGAGTAGTGGCTAAGAACGGTCTACCCAGAATGACTGGAGGGTGCGTGCTCTTTGAACTTGTGGTACAATCGAGCACTAAGAAGTCAACTGGGTAGTAACACTCTTCTACCTTCACAATTATGTCTCTTACAATCCCCCTCGGATACATGGGAGTCTGGTCAGCCAACACCACGGTGGTGTTGACTTTTTGTAACAGACCAAAATCATATTGGTCATACAGAATCCCTGGTAGAATACTAACACATGCTCCAAGATCGAACAGTGCCCTTTCTATTTTAAATTGACCCACTTATACTGAAATAATGGGTGCTCCTGGATCTTGGAGTTTTGGGGGAAGGGTAACCAACAAAACGGCATTCACATTTGCAGTCAAATCAAGTTTTTAGGAAACTTGTGAAGTCGTTTTTGGATACTTAACTCTTTCAAACACTCAACATGATCGGGACTCTCTTTAATCTCATCGAGTAAGGGTAGATTAATTTTAGCTTGTTTAAAATTTTCCCACCTTTCATCCCTTAACACTTTTTAACATCAACTTCCCTAAACATTTCAGTTTCACAAAAAGATTTTTTCAGCTTAGTACTTTCTAGATCATGTTGAGAATCCGATTCAGTATCAACATCATCCACCATCTCCTCAACTAATTTTGATGGTGGAGTAATTGTGACACTACCAATTTCAGAAGTTGGAAGAATACTTACCGTGTTGATGTGCACATTTATTCCATTTTTTCGAGCTAGATGACTGATGTGCTGGATTAACTGTGGTAGTGCTCGGCAACTTACCTGGATCTCTTCTCAGCTAAGCTAAATCTTCTGCTAGTTGCCCCAACTGCTTCTGCATTGCTTCAGAATTTTTGTCTCGAACTTCATTATCTTTCTGGATGTCCTTCATGAACTTCATAATAGCATCCAATTTGTCATCACTCGTTCCACCACTACTTAAGGAGTTCCCTTGTTGATTACTTTGATTATACTGGCCCTGAGTTTGGTAATTTTCTTGTGAGTAATTACCTTGACGGCTCTGATACTGCTGGCCTCCGTGCATAGGTACCTGAAAATTAGGGTTGATTTGATTAGCAGTATTTCCATAACTAAAATTGGGTGATTTCACAAACCTAGATGATATGTATTCGGTTTCATATCATATTGTTTTCATTCACCGAAAACTTGGTTCACTTCTTCATTCGGGCCCATCCTTGTGGGACACTCTCCAACCTGGTGTCCTAACTCACCACAATCTATACACACCGCAATTGCATTAGCTGCCCTAACTTCGATTCCCTTTCCCAACTTCATCTGAGCTACCTGTCGCTCTAATAGCAAATTCCGGTGATTCAGTTTCTCAACCCGTTCTTCAGCTTCATAATCAATTGCTCTCGCTGACGCTGATCTTGCTCTCCTGCTAGACTGTGCCTGCCTTTTAGATGTGGCACTCTGTCTCTCCAAGTAGCCCAATCTGCAACTTCTGTATTGGTGAGAAATGTGCCATTGCTGACAGCTATAAGATCTCTAACATCTTCAAGAAGCAGCCCATCATAGAATGCTTTAATCAACACCCATGTCTGAATGCCATGATGTGGACATTTTCTTAGCAACTCCTTGAACTGTTTGAAAGCTTCATGAAATGTCTCCCCTGAATGCTGTTGGAAGGCTCTGATTGCTTCCCGAGCTTCATTGGTTCTGTTCATTGTGTAATACTCCTCCAAGAAAACCTGTTGCATCTCTTGCCAAGTGTAGATACTACCTGGAGGTAATGCCGCGAACCACTATCGTGCTTTATCTTTCAAGGTGAACTTAAACAACATCAACTTAACTTCATCCTTTGTAAACCCTGATGCCCCAATAGTCTGACAAATCGAGTCAAAACTTGCAATGTGCAAGTATGGTTCTTCGGTCCTTTTTCCATAAAACTCCGGGAGATGGCCCAAGTATTGAGGCCTAACCTCAAAAGGTCTGTTATTGTTTCCAATCGGTGTAACTATTGTCGATGAATTTATCACTATGTTGTCACTACAGTGACCTTCAACTCCTTGAACTGGCACCCTTTGAACAACCTGTGGGACACCATCCATGAACTGCAATTGATCGCCCCAACGCGATTCTTAACTCTTTGATTTCCCGCATTAAACTGTGGGATTCCATGTTGACTTGATTTTGTGGATCGGGTGCAGGATGTGATTTCTTTGATTGACCTGTTGTTGTACCAGATATCCTTGATTCACATTATACCCTTAATTGTACCTGTAATCCGCGCACCTCCCGTCATACTAGTTTTGATAATCATCTTCCCAACCAGATTCCCAAGTATGAACACTGCCTTCTCTGTGTTGGGAATCCTCATCATACCCGTGTTGATGTTGTGGTTGGTTAATACGAATAATTTTCCCATGTCAGAGATTTAGATTCCTAGGTTAGGTTTGTGGGCCTGGGTTGAATTGTGGAAATGGTTGTGGTGGTGGTTGATTCCGATTTTGGTTATTGGGCTGGTTTTGATTTTGATTTTGGTTTTGAGGAATTTGTGGATCTGGAATGGGAGGGATTGGTTCGTTTTGTGCAACTTGGTTTTGTGGCTCTTGATCGGCCATCTCGTGAGCTGCTTGTTCAAGATCTTGAGCAACTGTTGATGACTGAGCTTTAGCTTTCATTGCTGAACGTAAGAGAACGCGATTCTGTCAAGCAGTCTTTTCGATTTCTGGATCGAACAAGAGCGGTGATGATTTCTTTGAAAACCTAGTATGCATGCAACGCTAGATTCACCTACACACAGGCAAACAAGAAACCAAGCGTAATACGGAACAAAACAACTAAAAGACAAACAAAAGGAAATATTTTTGGATTTTTCTGATTTTTAGGTTTTTCATTTTTAAGAAAAACAACTAACAAAACTAAGCGCACCAACTTCCCGGCAATGGCGCCATTTTGATCGATGTTGTAAGGTCGGTCAAAAATAAAGTTAAAGTGTCCTATTCACATTTTACTAGTAAAGGGCACGTAGGGTGTCGAATCCACGAAGAATCAGTGGAAAGTATTAAAGTTCGTTGTTTGTGAAGATTATCTAACTTAAATCTATTAGCTTTTTGCAAAATGTTAGACGAATTATGAAAACAAAATTAAATTGTAGTTGTAAACAATGATGAGAAAAGGACCAATCTTCGGGTTTTCAGTTATGCAGAAAATCAGGTTACTCAATTACCACTAGTTGGAAATCACTTAGACATGATTTGATAAAACTTGTTTTGATAAATAATTAACGGATAATATATTTGATTGCAATGATCCACGATCGAAACCGAAGGATTGATGCAAATGAATAGGAATCCAATTAATTACCAATTCGAGATTTCATAAACATAATCAAGTTTATTGATAAAAGGTTTAAAACAATGACAATTTAGAAGTTAATCTCAACCGTTGATGAACAAACCAAATAATTGATGAACTTAAACGTTACGATAATCAAATACTGTTTAATTGAAACAAGAACAATAAGAACGACTAACCGAATGATTAATCGAATCCTAATCCAAAAAGTTGTAACGATACGTAAACCAATGTTTCACACGTAAACCCTATTCCCGAAGATGATCACGTGAAGACTAGCCACTCATGACGTTTGAACAATCTTTAGAGGCTTGGTAGAAAGTTGAGTTCATGATCGATCTTTGTAAGTTGTGGATGATGACTGATGATGTTGAGTGACTTGAAGGCTCCAAAGTGTGTAGTGTTGCTCTAAAATCGTGATAATGAAAAGTGTTTTTCGAATTAGGGTTTAAAAACCCTTAAAGTATTCCCACCAAAAAACACGTGCAACCTTCCAAATATACGCCGTAGCTTACGGTTATACAACCGTAAGTTACGGTTTGCACCATGTTGGAATTACTCTTAAACCGTAAGCCCAGAGATGCAGCCGTAAGCCTTATGTCAATGTTGTTGTGACCACTTGTGAACATCTACAACAAACCGTAAGTCACAGTTTTGAATCCGTGACCCACTTCATGTCCTCCACTTCTTCTTTCTTCTCACATATAACTTTCACCTATTGGCATTTTCACCGCCTATACTTCATTCCTTCATAATCCTCTTGCATTTTCACTAAATTTAACTTCCAAATAATGACACTAAGGCCCCTCAAATTTAATATTTCATAAAGCTCGAACATCCACACTATGTTTCACTTTCCGATAATGACCGAAAGGTACCTTAACTTCAATTCTTCGTATTTCTTTCAATTCTAAGTTATTATTCAACCCGAAACATATCCGAACACTTCCGTTAGCTGTACTCATCAACCTTACATGTTTCGCTTTATATCTAAACCCCATAACTTCACCAAATTATGCGTTCTTACCTGTAAACATACAAACACTCGCAATAAGCCTATTCTAAGCTTATAATCACATAAAACTGAACAATACATGCAAGATAAGCACTCGAACACCCATGTTTCACATTCTCTATCAACTACTGATTTGCGTTGAAACATTGTTGAGATTAGGATTTGGTCAATGAACTGTTACATTGAAAAACTGCTATTATTGCTTCTTTTGTGTTACTGTGTGTTTGCACTTGGTCCGACTTTGTGAAGTCACAAAGTCTGGGTTTTTGGAAGTTATATTGATCCGAGTTTATATATATATAAAACAAGTGTCTGAGTTTATTATTAAAATAAGTAGTCCGAGAATACGTATAATTATTCTGAGTTTCTATGTTTAGTCTGAGTTTGGGAGTCCGAATATACATATTTGTTGGTCCTGGGTTTTGAGAGTCAAGGTTTGTTCGAGTTTTAAAATGAGTATATGGATCTAAGTCATATGAGTATGTTATTCTGAGTTTTGTATAACAGTCGAGTCCAGGTTTATTTATTTATTTGTATGCTTGTTCCGAGTTTGTTGATATTATATACAGATTTCCGAGTTTATTATATGTTCCAAGAAATTTCCGAGTTTTAATATATGTTTTTCCAAGTTTATTATTGTTCTAAGGGTTATATAATTTTCCGAGTTTGTGGGAGTTCAAGGTGGTCCGAGGTTATATGTTGGATTGGTCCGAGTTTACACATGATAATTTCAAGTTTTTGTGTAATACATGGTGACTTCGAGTTTAGTACATGCTTTGGTCCAAGTTTATACATTTGTGTATCCGAGTTATGTATAATTTGATGGGTCAGAGTTTATACATTTGTGTATCCGAGTTATTTATAATTTGATTGGTCCGAGTTTATTAAACAAAAGAAAGGGGTCCGAGTTAAGATGATGATGAGTAGTCTGGGTTTAAGACAATGATGAGTAGTTCGAGTTTATGAGAATATTTAATGATGTCCGAGTTTTGTTACTTGATTCTGTGTTTGTATATGAGTTCCATACGATGTCCTAATTTTGTACACTTGATTCCAAGTTCCTTGTGTCTGAGGATGTGTATGTGTGTTTCCGAGTTTAAATATATGATCCAAGTTTATATATTTATGAGTTCATGTATATATTTGTTTGTGCCGAGTTTATATATTTGTTTGTTCTGAGTTGTATACTTGTTCTGGATATATATGTATAAGTCCGTGTTTATTTGATAAACTATATACCCGAGTTATCAACATGAATGTATCCGAGTTTCTCAAAACCACATTACATGTCACCAACTAGAGAAGCCCACTATGTGTTAAACTTGTTAATCTGTTCACAGTAAACACTTGGTTGTTTGGACACTTAGGGCATTGCAAAACCCTACTTGTATACTTACTTGCATGTTATTTCACATTAGGTCGCGCGTAACGGACCTAACACTCTATTAACGTGTACAAACACATTAACACATATCAAGCAAACTAAGGTGAGTTCACTACTCTTTCACAAGCATGCGTCCCCGGGGGACAAACTATTATTCATGGGAGGAATACTTTTTAAATGTTGTAGTTTAATTTCGATGTCAGTTAATAAAATCAATCTCTATCATGTAAGTCCCTACTTATTACCGAGCTAGTTTCCTGGGAGACAACGGGGTATTAGTTCATACCGCTATTAGGTTTGACAAACCTCACACCATGCTAGGAGCCTGGCGTGAACTAATTACCTTAAACATTTTGGATCAATGCTGATAGACATTGATGAGGGCACAACAAATATAATCAGTCATATCGGTACAAAGTTTATTATTTCTTGACATGTCTTTAAAGCTAAACATTTATATGATTTACGTTGAACAAAACCGTGAACTCGCCAACTTTATGTTGACACATTCTTCTGCATGCTTGCAGGTCGTTAGGTACATCAATGCATGGGAACTTGCAATCTGGAGAGTTGGGAGTGTCGTGAGGCATGCTGTTAATGAGAACAATGGTTATTATACAATTTAAAACAATATGGTTTTCTTTGTTTGAAACAGTTACTTTTGCTTCCGCTGAATCTATACTTTGTTTGAAACGTTTATTTTGAAATGCACTACTCATGTTGGACATGATGATTGTGTTTAATATTATTTACTATTAGTTCGTGTAACACCTCGGAAAAATCACGTCCAGTGATGTATTGACACATGTAATAAACCCTAATGAAGTCAAACACTGAAATTAAGGGACTAATTTTTCGAAAAATCGAAAACCTTGATTATGAAAGGACTGGAAGTGTTAACATACCAAAAATAAGTTTCTGAATAACCTCGTACGGTATTTATATTCACAAATGAGCCGTTTGTTGATCGAGTGTAGTCGTTCGCGTAATTAATTGAAAGTTTGCGTAATGAAGGGTTAAAAGCGTCAACATGTTAATTCTTACCTCTGAGTGACCTTTTAACAAACCGGGAGCTTCATGATATTTGATTATACTCTCGGGAATGCCAAACATTGGCCGTCTAAAGTTTTTATGCCTATAAGTAAAGTTACGCGCAACTTTGCAAGTTAGAGGAACTAAAAGTGTCAATATGTTTAATTATACCTCTGAATGACCTTTTAGCGAACCCGAAGCATCGTGATGTTTAATAATACTCTCAAGAATTCCTAACATGGATTAGATAAGGCCTCGATACTATTAAACGATGATATGCACAAGTTTGCGCATTAGAGGGACCAAAAGCGTCAACTTTTGAATCTACGTCTTTCGGTGATCATTTAAGCGAACGGGAGCATAGAATAATTTAACACATGCTTGGGAATACCCATCATGGGCCATGGAAGGCTTGGATATCATTAAAGGACATTTGGCGCTACCTTGTGCAATTAAAGGACTATTTGCGACAAACTGCAAAAGTATACCTATTCGTAGGATATCGAACCTTCCGGAATATGACCATGAGTTAAACATACCCTATTTATCCTTTATAAATCTTAGATATAGGCTTAGAGGTGTTTGGTGCGCAAAAATAAACTTTTAAGTCAAGTACGGACTAAAAGTGTCAAAAAGTGCACAAGTTTGTATTTTCGCGCATATCTCACATTCTGAATATAACCGGACACCCAAAAATTTATGTAAGCACGAAAATATTTTATTTCAGTGTTCGGCATGATAAAATTCCATTCGTCGCGTAATTTGTATCGTTTTTTGCGTCCGTTCATGTTTCGTCGTAATTAGACGAACAACGTGACCGTACGGCCAAACGAACCGACATCCGACATGTTTTTGAGCATGTTTCATGTCCCTCATATTTAGGCTTCATTGTAGAGCCTTGAAAATAGCTTAACGGGCCTTAAAAGTGCCAAACGTGACCTTAAAAGCTACCAGGAACCATTTCTGTAATTATTTCAAACTCGATTGCTGAACCAGGGACCTCAGGTGTAACAAACCTCGGTAAAACCGACACCCTCATAATATTTCTGACACCCTATTATATCTTAAATTTTCCCAACATGTCTTATATTTTCCCCCTATGTGAAAACCAAGCCCGAAATACATTATAGTTTATAAAAATAAAATAAAAATCTGAAATTAGAGTTGAGGCGGGCCGCGTAAGACCACACCTCAAGCTCATGCGGGCCGTGACAGATCATGAAACGAGGAAGCATCCGGTGATGACACGTGTCATCATCGTGGCGGACCTACGTATCGAATCAGCTAAGCTATATGTTGACCGCGTGTTGACGCGGGCCGCGTAAGGCTTAGCCTTACCTTACGCGGGCCGCCTAGAAACCAGAATCAATCAGACCATATAAATAGATGGCATCGGATTACAATTTCCGTCGCTCATTTCATTCTTTCAATCTCGAATTTCTGTAGTAGAGACATAATACTCGGGTATTATACCCCCTAATTAGCGAGGTTCTGCTCCGTTGTAAGTATTATAACCCCTGTTTCATAATAGTTACGCTGCCCGATTGATTTAGGGTTCCATAACAACTGTCGTGGTTCTGCCCGACGTAGTTGTTGGAATACCGTCTTGAGGAGGGTATCATTAATATTTTCAATGGGTTATAATACTAACCAATGTACATTTGTATAAATTATAGATTATAGATTATATCCAGGAAACCCTTACGAAAAGCCTAAGACAGCAATGTAAGTTTATCCTCTTTTTGTTAACCTTTTTGGAATGTTTTACAAAACCTTAATTGTTTTACAATATGATTAAGCGGTGATTGAGTCTTTGTAGTTCTTCAATTACTGCCGGTATTATGGGGTTTTGTATACAAAATTTATTACTACTTGTGAGTAGTAAGTCGGGAACGACAGTACATTACCATTGGACAACGAGTTAGCCAATGGGTAATTTGACCATAGCCATAGATCCGGTCGAGTGGCAAATACTGAATGAGTAATTGTGTAGAAATAAACAATGTGATCGCTCTCAATACTGTCTTAATTGATAAAATGTTTCTTGATTAAACTGGGATTCACTCACCAGTATTTCCGACTGACAAATGTTTTTAAAACGCGTTACAGGTAACACAATGTGAACAACCAATTAATGAAAGCCAGCTAGAGAGCACTGAAGGCTTGGGAAAAATGTGGCTATAAAAGTTACCTAATAAACGATGTTTTAAATTCAATAAAATAGGGTGTGTCCCTATAAGTGTATTGTAATAAGAAACTTGGGTTTTACCCATGTGATTATTAATATTAAACGAGGTGGTTTTTACTCTGATAAATATTTCCTAACTACGGTCCTGATGTAAATTCCGCTGCAAGATTTAATAAACCTGATACCACTGAAACTCTGTGATCGCGTCCGCCCATTCCCGGGGATCAGGGATCGGGGGTTGCGACAGAAGGTGGTATCAGAGCCTAGCCACTGGTCTGAGCCAAAGAAGTGTTCTGCTGACATTTAAAATCCTGAAAATTGTGTTAGGAAATAAAATTATTTAAATAAGTGCATAACTGTATTTATTTGTTATGTGTTATTTGACTATCTGTTAGTTTTCAGTATGAGTGATCAAGGACCAGCAGACATGAATCGTCAGTTGTCTGAATCACCTAGGAATGAGGGTACATCATCACAGCCTGCCCTTTCAGGGTATACTGCTGATCAGGAAGATGGAATATTTGCTTTTAGAGCTCAATCTGAAGAACCATTTCCTAATAAGAAACGAGGATGGTTTAGTAAAGAAGCTTTTGCTCGTAGGAAGAGAATGAGAAAATTGCAACAACAAAGAACTTTAGCAGCTATTAAGCGAGAGACAGATGCCCATACTCAAGATATGCTTAATAGAAGACTAGCTAATTTCCATATCCTAACTACAACTGCTGCTGACCCAAGTCTGGAACAACTAGTAGCCCCACAACCCCAAAACCCAGAACAACCTATGGAGATAGAAAACCAGGAAAACCAAGTGGAGATGCATGACTTTAACCCAGAAGAAATCCCTCGGGTACCTGCACCAAACCCCCTAGACCCAAATTACGACCCCTGGTGGGATGATAATAGGGACTTTGTGCAACGTTACTCTATCCAGGATTATCCACCCATACAGAACATAGAAGCCTACCCAGGTATGGACCCTTTAGATCCCTATTACCAAGATGATTACATTAGGGAGATATTAGAGGATCCTTACCAATTTAAGGAAATGTCACCCCCATATCAGGAACCCGCACCCCAGATTCCAAACCCAGTCCGAGAACGTGCACCCCTAATGAGTGCAGAAAACGTTCAAGAACTTAGGACTTTTGGGGAGGAAATTTTAGAAAGCAGTGAAAGAATGCGTCAGGTGGGAGAGCGTCTCGTATGGAAATACGATGAGCGCAATATGGATTTTTGGATAAATCCATATCCGTGAATGAGATGGTGAAACGATGGTAGTAATAATATAATAAAAAAAATATGTGTGTACGGATGCATATTATTATTAGTGTAATTTTCTTTCTGTTGGTATTGTAATCTTTATTTCTGTACTAGTGTGTAATAGACGCATAGTATATGAAAATAGAGTACAAGTCGCAATGATCGACGATTTTGGTTAAATTGCGTGTCATGTAATTAACTATATTACCTATTATTTGTGATATTAATATGGGGTATATGTTTAAAATTCAGATGGCCGACGAAGGAAATCAAGGAAATCTGAATAATGATAACCAGAGTAACATTAACGTGGTTAATGAGAATCCAAGCATCAATAACAATAACAATTAAGTGGACAATAGTGCTATCCAATACATAGTAGCACAGGGAATTATAGATGCAATGCCATTTATACTTCAAACTGTTAAAGATGCTGATAATAAAAGTAAGCATAGCAGTAAGCGACCAAGTGAACCATAAAACAGCGTAAATAATGGACATGTACTTCAAATGCCCATTCCCAAAAGAAGAAGAACCGTGCCTTACGGTTGTTCTTATAAAGAATTCTGGTCTTGTAAACCAATGGAATTCTCGGGTAATGAAGGGGCCATTGCAACCTTACGCTGGATAGAAAAGACTGAGGCAGTCTTAAGGATAAGTAAGTGTGCTGAAGAAGATAGAATACTGTTTGCTTCTAATTTATTTATGAATGCAGCACTAGAATGGTGGAACACTATCCTCCAAACAAAAGGAAGTGATAGAACCTATAATATGAAAATGGGAAGAATTTAAGGACAAGGTAGAAAGAAAATTCTGCCCACCCAATGAAAAGGAACAGATAGCAAACAAATTCCTAAATCTTAGGATGACTGGTGTAGATAGTAAGGGGTACACTAAGATATTCTTTGAATATGCTAGAATAGTGCCAACTCTTGCTTCACCAGAACCAGTGTTAATCTCCCGTTATATTTGGGGATTAATTGGAGAGATTAGACACGTAGTCAAGGCAGCTAGACCTCAAACTATAGAAGAAGCTGTAGAACTAGCCAATACCTTGACTGATGAGTTAGTCCGTACCAGAGAAGAGGATCAAAGGAGGAACCTAACCCAGAAGTTGACTCAAGAATTTCGTTCTGGAAATTCTAACCGTGGGAAAAATATAGGTTCTACCTCTGTACCCTACTGTAGGTATTGCAAAAGAAAGCATTCAGGGAGATGCTCCATATATTGTAACTTTTGCAAAATATCGGGACACAAGGAAGAAAACTGCAGGAAGAAAGCTAACAGTAAGGTATGTTACAATTGCGGAGAACCAGGTCATATCAAGCTAAATTGTCCAAAATTAGCTCCAGCTCCAAATAACAAGAATACTAAAAATGCTAGAGCATTTGTTCTAACTGCAGAAGAAGCCAAGATGATTCCAGATGTCATAGCTGGTACGTTTTTAGTTAATGATGTCTTTGCTAAAGTATTATTTGACTCTGGTGCAAACCAAAGTTTTATTAATACATCATTTTGCAAATTTCTAAATCAGTCATTAACTAATCTACCACAAGAATGCTTAGTAGAGACAGCTAATGGAGAAACCGTTAAAATTTCTGAAATCTTGCAGGGAGCAAGAATAGAAATTTTAAATCAGAAATTTATTGCAAACCTATATCCCATGAATCTGGTAGGATTTGATGTTGTTTTAGGAATAGATTGGTTAATAGCCAATAAAGCCAGTATTTTATGTGATCAAAAGTTAATTCAAATAAGTTCACCAAAAGGTAAAATGATCACAATTAAAGGAGATAAAATTTCTAGGTCTACTAAATTTATCTCTGTGATGAAAACTGCAAGTTGTATAAGAAAAAGGTTCTATAGTGTATTTGATTTCTATAATCACTAACACTAAAGGAAAGGATTTAAAAGATATTCCAGTAGTGTCTCAATTTTCAGATGTCTTTCCAGAAGAATTACCAGGACTACCTCTAGATAGAGAAGTTGAGTTCAGAATTCATTTAATACCAGGAACAGCACCGATTGCCAAAGCGCCTTACCGTTTGGCACCCACTGAAATGCAAGAATTGAAGAAACAATTAGATGAATTGTTGGAGAAAGGATTTATACAACCAAGTTCGTCGCCATGGGGAGCGCCGATACTGTTTGTTAAAAAGAAGGACGGATCAATGCGTATGTGCATTGACTACCGTGAATTAAACAAGGTCACGATTAAAAATCGGTACCCATTACCGAGAATCGATGATTTGTTTGATCAACTACAGGGAGCTCAATTTTTCTCTAAAATCGATTTAAGGTCAGGTTATCATCAATTAAAAGTACAGGAAGAGGACATTCCTAAGACCGCTTTTAGAACAAGGTATGGCCATTATGAATTTACTGTCATGCCATTTGGTTTAACCAATGCCCCAGCTGCATTTATGGACATGATGAACCGAATATGTAAGCCATATTTGGATAAATTCATAATTGTTTTCATAGATGATATTCTAATTTACTCTAAGAGTAAAGAGGATCATGCTAAACATTTACACGCACTTTTAAGTTTGTTAAGAAAGGAAAAGCTTTATGCTAAGTTTTCAAAGTGCGAATTTTGGTTAGAACAGGTACAATTCCTTGGACATTTAGTCAATCATGAAGGAATTCAGGTGGATCCAACCAAGATTGAGGCAATTACTAAATGGAAAACCCCTGAGTCACCAACTGAAGTTAGAAGTTTCTTAGGATTGGTCGGTTATTATAGAAGATACACACATATTGCAAACCGGTAGTTTCCAAACATACACAAACAAGTAATCAATAACATAATGCTACAAACACATTACACAAACAACCATATGGATGTCATAACACACTTAGTAAAACAGCCTCATAAGGCTACATAACATGTTATGGGACCTAGAAATTGTCTTGAAACATAAAAATTGTCTAGAAAGTAACAACCATACTACATAAAAACTGTCTTAACTTTGTTAGACAACATCAAACAAACAACCATCATTCCACTAAGCATTCTGACTTGCACTTGGTGCGCCTTGTGTAGCTTTTTGTGGTTGCCGGCCATTGTCACTGCCTTGTCCCTCATAACTTCTAATGTTGTGGCCTTGGTTACCACACTTGCTACAAGTGAAGGTGGTGCCTTTCCAGGTCATCTTTCTGCTAGTGGAGAATTAGCTTCAACTTCAGTCTCACCAAACACCTTCTTGCTCTTCTTTTTTGGGCCTACCAACCTACAAATAAGTTCATAATTGCATTAGTCTACTCTGGGTAGCTAATCAAATGGAAGTGCATGTTAAGTTACCAACTTATGATGTTTAGGTAGAGTAAGTGTAGTTAGACATCTTAAGGGTCTCCTATTGTCTGGCCCTGGATTGGTTTTATGAAATGCTCATAAACCTTTTTCTATGTATCCAACCAATACACCTCTGACACCCACTCTTCTGGAATACCAACCCTGATATCATTTCTAGCCATGTCCCATGTAGCGGCAACTGCATGCTTACATGGCATTTCCATTAGATCCCATTTCCTACAAGTACATATTTTCTCCTTGGCATCTACAATACACTGAGACCTTGTCTTGTTGACCTTGTAATGATCAACATTCACCATCAATACATTCAACTGTGATGCTTCTTCCTTAATCTTGTTGAACACCTTTTTAGAATGAGGACTTAATGGACCAATAACTTTTTCCAAGATTTCTTAACATTCACAATCCTTTTGGTCATGTAAACTCTGATAAAGTCCAAACAGGTAAATATTAGCTTGTCTCTTGCACCAATTAATTGTATGTTGAACACCTTTGTAGCATGGGGAGTTAATGGACCAATAGCTTTTGCCAAGTTTTTTTTAACATTTACAATCCATTTGGTCATGTAAACTCTGATGAAGTCCAAACATGTAATTATTGGCTTGTCTCTTGCACCAATTAACTGTCTGTTGAACACCTTACATATGTTGTTCAACAGGATGTCACACTTATGTCACGGGCCAAATGTTTGAAGATCACAATGCTATGAGCTGTGCTTGAACGCTTGGGTTACTGGCTAGTCCTGGACTTTATCAGGGGACAGAGTCAGTGTCAATGAAGAGGTGTACGTTCCTAGTCGTGCAAACGACGAACGCACCACTAGTCGAGAGCTGGCGCCGCTCACATGATGAGTCCAAGGCAGGACGAAACCAGTGACCCACACAAAGAAGCGGGATGTATTGGCTTGTCCCTGGGGACTTGGGGACGCCACACGGGGGTCGAAAAGTAACCCCGTGACAACTTGGTATCAGAGCAGAACGATTCTCGGATACGTTGGAACTTGACTCTTAACCAAATGAGCTTAACATTTAGAGTATGGTTGCGCAATGGAGGTGGGAGAAGACTTGCTTCGGCAAAGGTCTTTGTACTCCGCGAGTATGGGATCGTGAGAGCCGCTCAAGTATAGTTGCAGTGAAGCCCTCCGTGTTATGTTAAAAAATCTACGGTTCAAGCAGCGCCGTAAAAAGGAAGTTTTGTGAAAGCTGCTACAACTATTCAGGTCCCCGTATTCCTGAAACAAGGTGAATCATCGGCACCTAATCCAATGTGGCGGACGTCAGCGCCACTTATAACCAAAACTGACGTACTATATTGAACATGCACGACCGAAGATCATTGTTGCTGTGCTTTCGGGTGTCCTACCCTCCAAGAGTGAATCATGCTCAACATAAGGGGACCATGCATTGTCAAGTATGCGAGCTGGTATGGGACGGCGAGCATGCACGAGGACGTGCATGAAATGGTGGTGGGAGAGTGTCACGGGCCAAATGTTTGAAGATCGCAATGCTATGGGTTGTGCTTGAACGCTTGGGTTACTGGCTAGTCCTGGACTTTATCAGGGGACGGAGTCAGTGTCAATGAAGAGGTGTACGTGCCTAGTCGTGCAAATGACGAACGCACCACTGGTCGAGAGCTGGCGCCGCTCTCCTGATGAGTCCAAGGCAGGACGAAATCAGTGACCCACACAAAGAAGCGGGATGGATTGGCTTGTCCCCGGGACTTGGGACGCCACACGGGGGTCGAAAAGTAACCCCGTGACACTTAGCCCTGCCAGTGAAGTGATAATGACACTAGTAGTTTATTGGGAACCATTTCATCCATTCATATAGTTTAGGTTATGCTTTTTTTACCTCCTCCATGGCATTTTCCGAATAAGGCACATATGTCTTACATGCTACTCCCTATAGCATGTTTTTATACTAGTCCCCACGCCATTGTTTCTTCATGTTTTCATGGATATGCCTTAAACAATACCCGTGCTTTGCACGGGGGAACACCTTTGACAAAGCCGGCAAAAGACCCCACAAAATATTCAAGGAACTGTTAATCCCAAAACAAGAAACATATATTTAAAAGTTGTATGTTTTACCTTTTGCCTATCTGTGATGAATGTGAAATTGCCATAAATTGGTAAGTCAAGATCATTTTGTAGCAAATCCAAAAACCATTCCCAAGAATTGAAGGTTTTGGCCTCAACTAAGGCATAAGCCATTGGGTAGATATCATTGTTACAATTGATACCAACCGCAGTAAGAATATGCGCTGGAAATGGGCCTTTCATGAAACACCTATCCAGACCTAGAATTTCTCTTCTAATTGCCTTGAAACCTGCCATCATTGATGCAAAACAAATATAAACTCTTCTAAAATGCGTGGTAAGACTACCAGGGTTAAAACATGGCTCAACATCAATCTTAATTGTGCTGCCGGGGTTGGCTCTATGAAGTTCTTCACGAGAAGCCCTAAGTAAACCATAAAGTTCCCTATAGTCTTCTATAATTCTTGTTGTTGCAATCCTTTTGGCTCTAAACACTTTCTGAATTGAAACAATAAGCTGATGCTTCTTCGCTGTTGTTTCTTGAATATCTAGCAAAGGCATTTCTAGATTAGATTCAATCATTGGTTGGATCTCCTTGGCCATAGCACTCATCGTGTACATGTCTACTTCCCTTGTTGTCAAGCAATGATGTTGCTCATGAATGGTTTTGACACACCACAAGTCTGCCCTAATTTTTCTTGAGTTCTGAATTGCAAAGGGGCAAGTGGGCTTCATGTGCCTTTTATCATGTCTTAACCCTAGGCCCCTATAATTCCAATTTTCCCCCGACCTATAGACAAGAAACTAAGCTAGGATTTGAACCCAAACAAACAATCATGTACCTCAAATGCTCATTTTTCAAAATGTAAATCTGCCTCCCGCTCCTAACAGGATATGATTTCACCATTTGATTTAACTTTTCCTTATTTGGAATCAATTGACCAACATAAAACGGAAGCAATGAATCATAGACTTCAATATATTTCCTTTTCCGCTTCCTTACTATCACAAAAATCATCTATATCACAAGTTATAACTTCCTGCATCAGTTCTATATCAATATTCAAATTTCTTGTATTCTCAATTGTGTCATTGACTTCTTTTGGTTCAAAATCAACACAGGCCCTAAATTGTTCCATGTCAGCTTCAAAATGTAACATGTTATCAGGATCCTCATTAGCAACATAGTCAGCTTCCTATTCATTAGAATCAGACTCTTCGAATTCATCAGTAGGCTTTGATTGGCCCTGAAATGGATTGCTTGACGAGGAAAAACATTTGACTTTCTATAAAATCAGCATTTTCAACAATCATAATGCTAGATAGGGCAACTGTGTTACAAGGGGTTAGCGGGTTCCTTCAATTGAATCACCATTCTATGATGTCTCAACATCATCCAATGAGTGGTTCATTACATTGGAATCCCCATTTTCAACATACAAATCAATAACCTTATACCCTTTAGTTACTTGAACACATAAATGTTGTAAATCAACATCAAGACTCAATTGCCTAAGTCCAAAATCCAAACAAATGTGAGGATTTTTCATAACATAATTAAAAAAAACATCATCATCTGAGAATCCAATTTCTTTCATGATTTGGTCTAGAACATCAAAATGCAATTCTTTTGTATTAACATTATCAACATAGTTTATCTTACCATTTATGTACTCCCTTTCTGGGTATTCTAAAAACTCACCTCCATGAAAAAACTTAAGTGTACAAAACTTTGATTGATCGGCTGTAAACATAAATACACAACTGATAAGTCAATTTGAAAGACAAATATCATCAAAAATCAAGTTTTAATACACCACCAAACTTACGATATAAATCTTCAGGATCACACTGATCATCTTCACCACGAATCCACCAATACATTTATGCCATTACTAGTTTCGATCGACATTGCATGAGGAACGATTGGATTTTGGGTTTCTCCAGGGTCTGGAGTGTCGAATGGTAAAGGAAATGGGGTTCGCAACATGTAATCAGATATATTGGGGGCGGGGGGGGGGGTTGGAAGGCAAATTTACTTACCTATCCTTGGCACAAACGACTAATTTGACAGACGTTTGCTTCAGGGACGCAAAATGTAGCGCCTTTCCAAGATCGGGGACGCGAGAAGCAAAAAAATCATCATGGGGACGCAACTAGAAACCGCTTGTTTTCCTTTAGGACGCAAATTGCAGTTGATAAAAAAACTAGTTATTTGAGTATCAGTGACAACTTTTTTGTAATGTAATTACAAAAAAAGAGTAAACTTCCGTTTTGCTCCCTGTGGTTTCATCACTTTAACGGTTTTGCTCCAAACCTTTAAAAATAACCATTTTACTCCCTGATTTCTGAAGCCTTTCATGATTTCACTCCCCGCCTCTAACTCCAGCCAATTCAACTGTTAAATTCTGGTCACATGCCCCTCACATGAGGGGCATTTTAGTCTTTTCCACTCAAATAAAAGATTATATTATATATATTAGTAAAAAACAACAAAACCATCATCTCTTCTCTCTACCCTCTGCACTCTCTCTTCTCTCTCAACCCTACCCAGCCACCATCAGCCCCAATTTCAAACCACCTTCAAAATCAAACCCTTCTCGATTATCATAAACCCATCACTCATTTCCACAAATCATTCAAAATATCACCATGGGATCCCTGCTGTATGATTCTTTTATCTACTCGATCTCGTGAAGTTTGCAGGGACATGGCTGTTGATGTTCCTTTTCAGTTAAATCTTATGAATGAAGAAGCTGCTTGGAATCTTTTCGTTCAAAGTGCTGGACCTGTACTTGATTCAAACTGTATAGAATCTGCGGCAAGGAAAATTGTTGTGGGTTTCAGTGGGTTACCATTGGCAATCAAGACTCTTGGAAACTCAATGAGGGACAGATCCAGATTCTAAAGCAATGCTTTCTGTTTTGTTTTTTATACCTAGCAAGTTGTTCAATAGATGTTGGTGAACTAATCCAATGTTGGGTATCTGATGGTTTAATCAATGAAAACCAAAGTGTCAAGAAGGCATACTTGGGCTTCTGATTTCGATTCAGGTGGCGGTGAGGTGGTGGCGATTGGTGGTGATGGCGGTGGTTGTTGGGGATGAAGAGCGAGGGTATAAAGAGAGAGAAGATAGGTGGTTGTTCTGATTTCAAGCTGATGTCTGATGGTGGTGGGCGGTCACCGACGGTGATGATGGGGCTGATGGTGACTGGGTAGGGTTAGGAGAGAAGGGAGAGTGCAGAGAGGGTAGAGAGAGATAAAAGAGATGATGGTGTTGCTATTTTTTATTATTATATATAATATAATCTTTTATTTATAGTTTTACTAAAATACCCTTAGTTTTATATTTGAAGTTACAAAACACCCTTTCAGTTAATAAACAATTTCGATGAAGTTAGAGGCGGGTAGTGAAATCATGAAAGACTTCAGAGATCAGGGAGTAAAATGACTATTTTTAAAGGTTTGGAGTAAAACCGTTAAAGTGACCAAATCATAGGAAGTAAAACGGAAGTTTACTTAAAAAAAAAACAATCGACCTTGGGTTTTACTTAGAATACTAGGATCCATTAGTTGGCATTTTGGTTAAACGTATAGTTACGGGATCCGAATTAACTTGTGATTCATGATTTCTTTTCTTTTTGAAACGTGAACTTTTTTTATTTCTGTCGTATGTGAGACTTGAATATAAAATCTTTAAATCTAATTTTTTCTTTATCAATGGCCACCAACCCACCAACCAAATGATAATTGAAATTCTATTTGGATCCTTGAGGTATAGTAAATGGTTTAAAATATAAATCTAATAGTGTATAGATAAAAGTAATAACAGTAATAACTAATAACAGTAATAACTAATAAGTATCAAAAAATAAGTAGCTAAATCTTGAGTGTTCTAAAATACAAAATAAATATTCAATTTGTAACAACTTAAAAACACGGTAGCCGGTTGGTGTTTTTGGATTGTGACCTCCGCCTACCACTAATTATTCGATTTTCATGCCACTGCCCCCTCTATATATACCCCATACACCCATACCACCAACTTATAACTCTCTTATCCATTCACAAAATACCACCTTCTTAAAATCTGTTCTAAAGGAAAAAAAAATATATATATTCTTGCACATCTCTTTTTAGTTATTCCACACACAAAAACACATTCTTTTTTTCTTGAATCAAACAACACGAAAGGCGATAATCGAAGATGATGTGTATGGTTTCTAGAACTGGCCGGGAATTGCAACGTTATGACATGGGTCGTCGACTTGTTGTCGGGTATTTTAATTTCTTTCTTCAGCTGTCATATTGATCTCTCTATCTTCCACAACGAAACCACTCAAAGGATTACCGACGAACACTGTAAATTTTTTTAATGTTTTTAAATGTTCATTGGAGATTCGTAGGTATTTAACCTACTTGTAAGTGATTTTTCGTCGATGAAAATCCTTTTTCTAGCAGTGAAGAACTCACTCGTGTTTCTTTTTCATATCAGTATTCGTAACTATAATAAATTAAAATAAATAAATCTCGATTTTGTGATAAGTGAAGCATGACTAGAACTACAAACTTGTAAAGAATTTTATGTGATATTAATATTAATATTTTATGATATGATTGCAGGTGTATTCCATATAGATATAAAAATGAAAATGGTGAGCTTGAAGTCCTAGTTATCAGCTCGCAGAAAGGCCATGCTATGATGTTTCCTAAGGTATTTACTGCTTCTTTTAATAATATATTCAACTTATTTAAAAATACATACAAAATAGTTGGAAAAAGTAACGAGAAGCCACTTGATTTGAATATGTAATTTTATCGAAGACTATTCAAACTTATACTAGAAATTTTCATATTTTCATTTTCCATGCCACATTAAATTAATAAAACTGAAGTACTTCAAAAAATGACAATTTCAGGGAGGTTGGGAGCTCGATGAATCTGTCGAAGAAGCTGCTTCGCGGGAATGCTTCGAAGAAGCCGGTGTTGTTGGAGTAGTCCAGGTTTGTATACTCGTATTTGATCTAACATACGCCTAAAATATTAAATTAAGAGTATAAACTATGATGAAAATATATGTATAGTTTAACTAATATGGATTTTTATGACGTATAATGCAGTGTACATTAGGAAAATGGAGTTTTAAGAGCAAAAGCCAAGGATTATACCGTGAAGGCCACATGTTTCCGATGCTTGTCGCTGAACAACTTGAACTTTGGCCGGAGAAAAACCTTAGGCAAAGAGTTTGGGTAGGTATTTACATTTTAAGATGAAAACATAATAAATACAATAAGAAAACATAGTGAAGAGTTAGGTTGCGTATTCAAGGTTTCATATTTCATTTCATGTGGTATGTAGAGGTTAATTAGGGTAAAAAACATTGTGATAGTGTTATCTAGTATTCGTTTAATATTTGTAATATGTGAAAAGTAGAATTAGAATCAAATATAAAGGCTCCTTATTGTAAGAAAGGTACAAAGCTTCTAAAAAATCCCATTACAAAAAGAAAAAAAAAAAAAAAAAAAAAACCTAAACAACCACTACCATCAAAAAACCTAACCCCCTCATCACCCACCAAATATTTGTCAAGAGGAGGTGGGTGGGGGGGGGGGGGGGGGGGGGGGGGGGTTTAGGTTTTTGGGTGGTGGTGGGGTGGGGTGGGTGTTTAGGTTTTGGGTGATGGTGTAGTGGGTTTAGGTTATTGGACACTTGTAACTCTATAAATCTTTCTTACAATTAGGAGCATTTGTAGAATAACTTAACCCATGAAGAGTAACCCTGATAAGAAAAAGTTTAGACGGATCATTAGTAGAATATGATTAATAACAATAATATAACATAAACCAAGATAAAACTCGCAAATGAAGCTTTTTCTTTTCTTTAAAGTATATTTGTAATTAATTAAAACTGATTTTGTTTGGCAGATGAAAGTAGAAGAAGCAAGAGAAGTATGCCAGAGTTGGTGGATGAAGGAAGCTTTGGATGTATTTGTTGAGAGACTTGCTTCACCAACTGAAAAACAATAATGTGTAGCAGTTGTTTTATTGTTCTTATTTTGAATATTACTATACTATATGTGTCATGTACATATATAAAGAATGAAAAAGGCTCATGCTACTAAACGGTTTGGGCAATGAAATCAAGTCACAAAGAGTATAGCAAACAAGATCAACGAATTTGCTTTTTGATTATGTAATGAAATGAGTGTTTTGTTAGGGGTAGGGTGGTTATCACTCACCAGTCACCACCTATTTATCACTTACAACATCCAATCAATTTCTGTCATGTCATCAACCATTATTCCATCACTCACAACAACCAACAATAAACCCTCACACCTCCTCACATCCTTTCATTTATCACGCGTCAATTTTATCAGGGAAATTATTTATCACGCGTTAAAGTTTGTTGGTGGCGGTGGTTTGTTGGATTATATCACTCGTGCAAAACAAATATCACGGGGAAATACTTCCCCACCCCAGGTCCCCTTAGACACCGTATCACGACATGCAAAGAGAAGAGACGATTTCCGAGGACAAGAGAGTCCATGAAACTAAATCTTGATATTATATATTATAACATAAAGCTCTTAAGTTTTCTCTAAACGAACTCAATTCCAAAACAACTACAGATTGTATTTGGTCAAGATACTTGATTAACAAAGGTTATAAAACTATTAAACAATAGACGTAAAAGAAGATATAAGGTAATTGTGTATCTGAGTATCTCTTGTCACGAGTGTGTTTAATACAAATCTGAATTATCTAAAAGTTTGAGTTTTGAATGCACGATTCATAATTTCATATCCATAAAAATGAGTGATCATCAGACTCACCGTAAGTCCCCCTACTTGAGGAGGTTTGGGTTTTCCAATGGAGACTTATGTTCAATTCTTACTTGTGTCATATGAGGTGGATCAGTGGCGAAGCTTGAGATTTCCAACCGGGAGGCGGAAGTTACCGAACCTAAAAATTTCTATAAAACTAGGGGGTCGAAAACGTATATACCCAAAAATTTCTATATGGAAATTACATACTCTCCACTACTGAGCGAAAATTAAGTTGGGGGGGGGGGGGGGGGCAACAGAATCAATCCCGAGCACTCCTGGGGCACCACTGGACAAACGGAGTACTCCGAGAGTAACCCGAGTCCACCACCAATTCCCGGGAAAACCCAGTAATTAACCCACCTGCCCGTAGACACAACGGTAAAATTACCAATAAAACTCGTTTGACTCAAGGATCCAATCCAGATTTTCCTAAGTCTCCTGTATTACAAAAATACGACTGTCCTTTTTTTTCACTTTGCACGATAGTGTACTATTTGTGCACCGAGCACTCTTGGGGCACCACTGGACAAACGGAGTACTCCGAGAGTAACCCGAGTCCACCACCAATTCCCGGGAAAACCCAGTAACCCACATGCCCGTAGACACAACGGTAAAATTACCAATAAAACTCGTTTGACTCAAGGATCCACTCCAGATTTTCCTAAGTCTCCTGTATTACAAAAATACGACTGTCCTTTTTTTTCACTTTGCACGATAGTGTACTATTTGTGCAAGATCCAACATTCCAACCCCCTTGACTTGTAATCCTTTTTAAAATTACAATATTTTATGTGATCTATTTTATGTTTACACATAAATACAATATTTTAAAATTATACTTTAGTCAAGAATTACTTTTCTTTTGTCTGATTGTAATAAAATCATGATAACTTTATTTTTATAAATTCTATCAAAGCTATTTCAAATACGAGAGCTTCCAAACATTATATGGAAGTAAAAGAGCATACCATATTATATTTATTTAAGAGTAAATTACGTTTTTGGCCCATGTGATTATATCACTTTTACTATGTTAGCCAAAAATAAGAATTTTTAACATATCTGCCCTCATGGCCAAAATGGTTAGTTATAGAAACCATGGGGGCAGATATGTTAAATTTTTTTATTTTGGGCTAATATAGTAAAAGTGATATAACCACATGGGCAAAAAATGTAATTTACTCTTTATTTAAAGTGAAGTTGATGTTGAACTTCGAGCATATATCCAAACATTGTATGGAAGTAAAATAGCATACCATGTTATATTCATTTAAAATGTTATATTCATTTAAAGTTAAGTTGAACTTCGAGCATATAAATTGACATAAGCATAAATTCTATTCAGATTTTGGTGTCTAACCTTAAAAAGTTACATATTTATATTTTGGTTAAGTAATTGTCATATTGTAATGTGTTTCACTTATAGTACTTACTAACTTACACCCAAAATATGTTAAGTTTGTATAAAATAACCATTTGCCCTTTTATATTTTAAGATACTATATTTGTGTAATTTACCAAAATTATAAGGGAAAATAGCCAAAATGGCCAAGTTATGGTCAACTTTTCCAAAATAGCCAAGTCAAACGTCCTGGGGAGACGCCACAAACATGTTCTAGAGTCTTGGCGGCTGACCAACCAAACGCTGCCACGTGTCTGACAGTAAAGTCAGGCATCTGGACGTGTTGGCTGAGACGTTTCAGACAGCTTGAGACGTTTCGTTATGGCTGCCCATTTTTCCAGACGACTTGAGACGTTTCCGCCCGGCTTGAGCCATTTCACTCTCTTTAGCCGGCTACATCAGCTCGAGCCGGATTTCTTATTTTAACACGTTTGTTGTACGAATTGAAGACGTTTTTGTACGAGTTTAAGACGTTTTTGTAGGAATTTAAGACGTTTTGCATTTATTTAAAGGGATCCCTTATTTAAAGATTCAAAAAGTTTGTTTTTAAGTAATTATCTCACAACATGAGGGTCAAGTTTGTTATTTATACTGGGGGGAAGTGGGATGTCATTAACGGAAACATTGAGTATGTTACTGATGGCGATTCAAGGAGACGTGGTTTAGAAATTGAAACAGATCATTCATATAATAGTGTCACACCCCAACTTTCCACGTGTCACCGGTGGGCCCGGTGGGGAGTATCGTGACGTGGTTGGCAACATAATAGTCAAACAACACAATTATATAAATGCACAGCGGAAGCAATTTAAAAGATATAATACAACCGAATCTATTATTGTAATTTCAAATGTCACAATATTCGGAAGTTTAATCCACAGACGGATCGAAAATAAAATAGAAACAATAGTTCAACAGACTTTAACATCTATAGCTTGCGAGACTTGAGTAATGATGCCTGGAGTAGCCAACCTATTTCGTCTAGCACCTGCACTTAACCTTTTTGGAAAATACGTCAGTTTACACTGGTAAATACAACTCAACTGACTCATTTTGAAAAGAGTTTGTAAATTGATTTGAATGCACTTTGGCACAAAATGTCTTTATAACTTGGGACAATTATTTGTATATAATCTTGTATACAGATTTACTTATTTGCCGTCCATTAGCACCGGTTAGAAGAGCCGGTTTAAGTTAACTGACACGCCACAGGTATAGTGCCCACAAGGTTGATTCCTTTAGTGGATTACCAGTTTTTACATAATGCATCTGTCAGGTGTACGCCTACACCCCGTGCTTAGGTCGTGGCCATTTCGTAAAATGATGCCAAGGATATCCGGGACATGGTCATTTAACCCCCAAGGGCCATACATCAAATAATACAGAATAAAGCGGGTTATGTAAATACATTAATCACAATCCGATTTAAATGACTACATACCCGACCAAGCGGTACTTTTATAGTACCGTACCCCAAGCCCGTATAGGGAAAATAAGTTAAGAGTATTTACCTGAGCAAGTATAATTCACAATAAGCAAATTGCAAGTAGCTTTTACTGGTCCTCCTAATCTGGAACGAAGGTTTTATAATAACCTATTAGAATTCTAACGGGTCTTTAATTAAGCTTAAGCTTAGACCGGCTAGTTTCAAAGATACGGTTCGTACGCACGATTAAGCGAAGACCGGATAGAATGTGATTTAGACCCGACAAGTTCAGAGACTTGCTTAATATGGGTTTATTATTCACATTCTGGATTTTGAGATAAAACCGATAAGGTTTGACCCGTTTCGGCTAATTTATGTAAACTTGCTACATAAACCGAACCGAACGCGTAAGAAGCGTAACGGGTATCCGTAAGAGCCATATACAGGTTTCCTAAGTTAATATGCTTCAAATATGTTGTGACATCAGAAAAACGTCCTTTATTATGCCCGAAACGAATTTTAAACATAAACTATGCCCCGTAGGGGTAGTTTGGTCATTTTAAAGGTTGTAAAAGAGTTTAAGTGATAACCTGAGTTACAGGCCTGATGTAATCAGAAAATATACTCAATTTGCTAAGTTATATCAGTAGGTTAAAGTATATGTGTGAAATCTATCAGTTATAACCAATTATGCACCGTAGGGGCATTTTGGTAATTTCACATAAGCCGAAAAGCTCAAAACCGGAGTCTGAGTTAATCAACCTTTGCTTACTGTTAAAATATTCTAATTTGCCTAAAATATCAGTAGGGATCAACCCGGGCATGTTCAATATGATTTTAATACATACTATGCGTTAAAAACGCTAAATAAGGCGATTAAAGGCCATTTCGGGGTTCGATACTTATATCTGATATTTTTATATTTCCAGAAGGCTTAAAATAATTTATTTATCATATGTGATCAGTAGCAAAAGGTTTGGAGTCGTTTAGATATGTAAAACTCATTTTATGGCCCGTAAGGGCAAAACCGACAATTACCGGATTAAGCCTACGACTACTAGTTATGCTCAGCCTAAAATTAATTAAAAATCTTTAAAAATCCCAAAATAATATATTACATCAGTGGGTATTAAGTTTGATACCAAAAAGTAGGCTTAACTAGGCTATACGCTAATTACGCCGTTTTATTAACATAAAGCTTTAAATTTGCGATAATGAGCATAACTCTTAATCTACAAGTCAAACTGATGTCAAACTTCGCATACAAGTTTATATATCAGTAATTAAAGTTTCTACTCTTTTACATTTCCAAAAATCACGTTTTAAGGTAATAAGGGCATAATGGTCAACATATGAACAATTAACGGAAACATGCATATTAATTGGATAACTAATGAACCAAGGTGTAACATCACAGAGGGTTACTCTAACATGTAACCTAGTCCAATTAAAGCTCTGAGGCATTTCTAAAACATGCCTAAACGGGTCAGAACTGAAAGTCAAAGTGAAAGTCAAACTATGTGACTTTCGGTTCCGAACCGGGTCTAAACAGGAAATTGTCGGGTTGAACATGTTTAGAAATGTCCTTACACTAATTAACAAGTTATATTAATGATCAAACAGGTTGTATGTGCTCTACATTGCTAATCATGCATAAATCGCATTTTAAATATCCTGTTGACTTTTTATAAACTAGTTTGACCCGACTTTTGACCTGGTTAGAGTGGTAATCAGGGGGAACCCTTTTGAGGGTTTATTACCCACATAATTACCTACATATATCTACTTTTAATTCGAGATATGACTGAGCCATTGTTGACTAATCTCGCAGTCAAACCGTAATTACGACGGTTTGACTTTTAGCTAAATAACTAAGCTAAACTCAATTAGAAAAGCTTAAACATACTTACAAGTGTCTAATGGATGATTAGGAAGGCTTGGGATCTGCTTTGGAGTTCCAGAGATGATCAGAAGTGAGTGCAAGAATGTTTGTAAATTTGAAGGCCTTATATACTAGTTGTAATCACCATAAGATGTTGACAACTAAGGCTACAAGTGACCACAATTGTCCAACAGGTGTCCCTGGGGTCTAGGAACATTTTAGGGGTCGCCCATAATGCAAAAAGATCGGATAAAAGTCGAATACCCGCTAATACAGGCTGCTGGTCTAATTTTTCTGCATCTGGCATCCTGATGCGGGCCGCGTAAGATGTCTTAATGGTCTACGCGGGCCGCATGGCCCTTTTGATCAGACAAAACGTTTTTGAGTTGTTGCATCACACCTCTTGGCCCTTCCGAAAGGTCAATTGAGCTAATTACTTGCAATTTGACCCCTTATTAATTACCCACAAGGGCTTTAGGACTTATACCCACTTTTCCAAGTCCCTGGACACTTCCGGTTAACCCGAAAAGTCATAACTTTCAACGTTTACGCTTTAACCCCTCGCACACGAATTTGATCATAACTTTCTCATACGATAACGAAACTTTATGAAATTTTTATAGTGCATTCTAGTGAGTATAATTAATCGTTACAAAGCTTCGGGTTTGTCAAAAGGTCACTCAGAGGTATAATTTAAACATGTTGACACATTTGGTCCCTGTAGTTTGAAATCTCTCACTTTTAGCTTCGTATGATCCATGATTTATTCGTTTGAAGGTAGGAGCATCATGTAGGGTTAATGTACATTATATTTATTCACAGTTGACACTTAGAATACGTATATTCACATACTTTCCATGTTTGTCAACTTTAGTCCTTCTATAATGTTCTTTCACACGTTTTAAACATATGGCACGTGTCTACACATTATAGGACGTGAATTTTCGAGGTGTTACATCCTCACCCCCTTAAAATAAATCTCGACCCGAGATTTACTGAAATAAATAAGGGTACTTTTCTTTCATCGTGGATTCAACCTCCCACGTGTATTCGGGACCTCTACGGGCATCCCATTTGACCTTTACAATAGGTACATGCTTCCTTCGAAGCTTCTTTACCTGTCGATCTTCAATCGACAAAGGTTTTTCCACAAACTTCAAGCTCTCATCTATATGCACATCTGTATGTGGTATAACCAGTGATTCGTCAGCGAAGCACTTCTTCAGATTGCAGATGTGGAACACATTGTGAATTCCATTGAGCTCTTCCGGTAAGTTTAACTTATAGGCAACTGACCCGACACGTTCGATAACCTCGAAAGGTCCTATGTATCTCGGGCTTAGCTTGCCTTTCTTACCAAACCGCATCACTCCTTTCCAGGGTGACACTTTAAGTAGGACTTTGTCACCTACTTCGAAGTGAAAATCCTTACGCTTAGGATCAACGTAACTCTTCTGCCTATCTCGGGCAGCTTTGAGACGGTCACGAATCTGGACAATCTTGTCCGTCTTTTCAAACACTATCTTTGGTCTTGATAATTGGACATCTCCAACTTCCGCCCAACAAATAGGCGATCTGCACTTTCTACCGTATAATGCCTCAAAAGGCGCAGCCTTAATGCTGGTATGGTAGCTATTGTTGTAGGAGAATTCGATTAATGGTAGGTTCTTATCCTAGCTACCACCCAAATCGATCGCACATGCACGTAGCATGTCTTCCAACGTTTGAATAGTACGCTCACTCTGACCGTCAGTCTGAGGATGATAAGCCGTACTAAAATTCAAACGTGTGCCCAAAGATTGTTGGAAACTCTTCCAAAAATGTGACGTGTATCTAGTATCCCGGTCAGAAATAATAGCTACAGGTATGCCATGTAGGGCTACAATCTTATCAACGTATAACTGGGCTAACATGTCGGAGCTATAAGTCTCCTTGATGGGTAAGAAATGTGCTGACTTAGTCAGTCTATCAACTATAACCCATATTGTATCATTTCCTTTCCTTGTCTTGGGTAACTTGGTAATAAAATCCATAGTTACCATTTCCCACTTCCACGTAGGAAGTTCAGGCTGTTGTAGCAAACCTGACGGTTTTTTATGCTCGGCTTTGACTTGCGCACATGTCAAGCATTTAGCTACATGGGTGGCTACAGACTTTTTCAAGCCTATCCACCAATAATTTGCCTTTAGATCCTGGTACATCTTATCAGCTCCAGGATGAACGGAGTATTTGGAACTATGGGCTTCCTGGAGGATGACATCTCGAAGTCCTCCATAAATTGGAACCCATATTCGTCCATTCAATCTTAGAATTCCGTCCTTGCTAAGAGTTAACTGCTCCTCAGTTACTCCTAACTTTTCATTAGGATAGTTAGCTTCCAACACAGCTTCCTTCTGTGCAGCTAACAACCTTTCAATCAAATTATTCTTTATTTCCATGCGCTTGGCATTGATTCGGATAGGTTTCACCCTTTCCTTCCGACTCAAGGCATCGGCGACTACATTCGCCTTGCCGGGATGGTATCTGATTTCACAATCATAATCATTCAAAGTCTCCATCCAGCGGCGTTTCCTCATATTTAATTCCTTCTGATTAAACAGATGTTGAAGGCTCTTGTGATCAGAATAGATCACACACTTAATCCCATAAAGATAATGCCTCCACAGTTTTAGTGCGAATACAACGGCACCCAATTCCAAATCGTGGGTGGTGTAATTCTTTTCATGCACCTTTAACTGTCTTGAAGCATAGGCAATAACCTTGCCTTTCTGCATAAGCACACACCCCATGCCAGTGTGTGATGCATCGCAGTAAACCACGAACTCTTCTATTCCATCTGGCAACGTCAGTACCGGGGCGTTGCTCAACTTTTGCTTCAAAATATCAAAGGACTCTTGCTGCTTAGGGCCCCAAATGAACTTTACTTTCTTCTTAGTCAAGGAAGTTAGGGGTGCAGCAATCCTTGAAAAATTTTCAATGAAACGCCGGTAATATCCTGCCAATCCCAGGAAGCTACGAATCTCTGTAGGCGTCTTTAGTTCTTGCCAGTTCATAACTGCTTCAACCTTAGCGGGATCCACTTGGATACCACGCTCACTAACCACGTGTCCAAGGAATTGGACTTCTCGAAGCCAAAATTCACACTTGGAGAATTTGGCGTAGAGCTTCTCCTGATGCAGGAGTTTGAGAATACATCGTAGGTGTTTCTCATGGTCAGCTTGATTCTTCGAGTAGATAAGAATGTCGTCGATGAAAACGATGACGAATTTATCTAAGTACGGTTTGCAAACGCGATTCATGAGATCCATGAACGCGGCAGGTGCATTAGTGAGCCTAAAAGGCATCACTAGGAACTCGTAAAGACCATATGGAGTCCTAAATGCTGTTTTATGCACGTCTTCATCTCTAACCTTCAGTTGATGGTAGCCTGACCTCAAGTCAATCTTCGAGAAATAACTTGCCCCTTGTAATTGATCAAACAAATCGTCGATTCTGGGCAAAGGATACCTATTCTTTATCGTGACCTTGTTAAGCTCACGATAGTCGATGCACAGACGCATCGATCCATCCTTCTTCTTGACAAACAGGACTGGCGCTCCCCAAGGAGACGAACTAGGTTTAATGAAACCTTTAGCTAGCAATTCGTCCAGTTGCGTTCTCAGTTCTTTCATCTCCGTTGGTGCCAAACTATAAGGTGCTCTAGCAACTGGTGCGGCTCCGGGGATGATGTCAATTCTGAACTCTACTTGCCTATCTGGTGGTAAACCAGGTAGATCTTCAGGAAACACTTCAGGGTATTCAGAAATGACTGGGATATCTTTAATCTTGGGTTTCGGTTCATCAATAGTCACCTGTGCCATGTAAATGACACAACCCTTCTTCAAGCACTTGGAAGCCTTGAGCATGGTCACTTGCTCAGGCAATCCATACCGTGTATCTCCCTGAACGGTAAGTGATTCACCAGACGGAGTCTTTATCACCGCTTGCTTTCTGTTGCAGACAATTTGGGCTTGGTTATGAGATAACCAGTCCATACCCAGAACTATGTCAAAACCGGCCAACTTAAAGGGAAGCAGAGACAGAGGAAAAGAATGGTTCTTAATGGATATAACACATCCATCTAACACAGTTGAGATGGTTTCTATGGTGCCGTCTGCTAACTCCACTTCATAATTTGCACTTAAGGTTTTGACAGGTAAATTTAGCAATTTACAAAACTTATTATCTACGAAAGACTTATCAGTGCCTGAATCAAATAGTACTCTAGCATAGACGTCATTTACAAGGAAAGTACCTGTAATAACGTTGTCATCTAGAATCGCTTCTTTGGCATCCAATCGAAAGACTCTAGCATTAGTCTTCTTAGCCTCTTCAGGCTTCTTGGCGTACTTAGGGCAGTTGGTCTTTATGTGCCCCTTCTCATTGCAATTGTAGCACGTGGCATCTTTTATCTTCTTGCACTCTATCGTCTTGTGCTCTTTAGATTTGCATATCCCACATGCAGGTGCTCCTGACTTAGAATCAGACTCAAGTCTGCACTTTCCAAAGTGGCGTTTCTAGCAATTCGTGCACTTTGGCTTTTCCTCTGTTCGCTGATTGTTCCTTCCAGACCCAGACTTCTTAGAGTCGGTGTTTCCCTTGTGCTTCTTCTCTGACCCTCGTGAGTTATAATCCTCACGCTTCCTCTTACTTTCTTCAGATTTCTTTAGCGATCTTAACCTGACCGCATCTAGAGTAAGGGATAAAGAGAGATCAGCTCCTGACCTAAATGTAGCAGGTCTTGAAGCCTTAACACTGGCCTTGATTTCTGGGGCTAAACCCCCAATGAAGCGAGCAAGTCGCTTGGGCTCTGGTGTTACAAGGTAAGGAACCAGTCTGGACAGGGTATTGAAACTGGTGAGGTAAGCTTGACAGTCTAAGTTTGTCATCACCAATGATAAGAAATCAGATTCAATTCCTTCGACCTCATGTTGAGGGCAGTAGTTTTCCATAATGAGGGTAACAAACTGCTCCCATGACATGTTGTAGAGTGGGATCTTCCCAGCAGCTTGAATGAGAGACTTCCACCAAGCTAGTGCCTCTCCCTTGAATGATTGGGATACATACTTTACTACATCCCTTTCAGCACAACCGCTGATGTCCACCACCGTGTCCATTTCATCCAACCAGATCATACAATCTACTGCTCCTTTCTCCCCAGTGAAATCTCGGGGTTTACAGGAAACAAAGTACTTATAGGTACAGGACTTGGTATGCGGTTCATTATCGAACACTATCTTCTTGGATGGAACACTGTGTTCATTTGATGAATGGCGATCATCATCCTTCTTTGGCCCTTCATTCTTAGAGGGCGGCTTGTTATGAGGCTCTGAATGAGTTTTAGGGACAGATTTAGAGTGGGGTATAGATGAGGCTCGACTATGCGTCCCACTATACTCCTTAAATTGTTCTTCTACAGCTTTAGATACAGCTGTGTCAATTAGTGAACGAAGCTCTCCTTTGGTTATATTAATCCGATCATTATCATCGCGGTTTTCCAAAGGATGACTGTTTATCTCGCCAGAGTCAGCCATGTAGTCTTAGTTGCTACAAAAAGAAAATAAGGGCAAGGTTTATTTAGAAGCCCTTTCAGTACTATCGTTCTTAAACGATTTATTAACCATGCTTTTAATACACATTTTTAGTTAATTTGTTAAATATAAACATTGTTCAGGATCTTTATCATAATCCTAAATTATAAGTTAATAATAGCATAAAAGGCCTAGTCACGTAGACAAGTTTAATTTATAAGCCATGATTTCAGAGAATCGAGGCATTAAGGTTTGAATCTAAGTTCATTACCTTTTCTTGACAGGGAGTTGTAGGCTACCACTGTCTTTAGTCTCAGAGGACGTTAATCATAGCCCGTGGGCACTTCATCCATAAGGGATGATTATAAAAATAAGGGGATTTAGAATAACCCAATTAAAAATGACATATGTGATTTTCATCGTATCACACTTTGTCGAGCATGTTAATATGCTTTCAGATGTTTAACAAAAATTTGAATCTCTTAAATAGGTTCTACCATCTTGGCCATGTCTATAATGACATTTAGGCTAGGTTTTACTCTTTAGATTCTTTTTAATAATTAACGCAAAACAATCCTTAATTGGAATGTTGACGAGGATCTGAATCTAATTGTGGAACTACCATCTTGGCCCTGCCTTAAAATGACACATGAGCTAGGTCTCGTCCTTTTTAGATTTTGCCATTTTATTATAACGGTAGATCTTATAATATAGGAATGATGTTTTTAAACATAATCGTTCCTTTAAAATTTAAACAAGTATATGGTTGCCCTAAACGGGACTTCTAATAAAATAAAAAATGACTTGCCCATGCAAAGGCTAATCAGAAAGATAATCAAGGGAGCAATTAAAAGACAATGAAACAAATTGGAATTTGTCCTATGTTCTTGTCTAGACTCAAGAATGTGCAACTGTGTAACTGAGATTAAACACAAAAGGCTAGTGTTTAATTCACTCAGTGTTGGCTCTGATACCAACCTGTCACACCCCAACTTTCCACGTGTCACCGGTGGGCCCGGTGGGGAGTATCGTGACGTGGTTGGCAACATAATAGTCAAACAACACAATTATATAAATGCACAGCGGAAGCAATTTAAAAGATATAACACAACCGAATCTATTATTGTAATTTCAAATGTCACAATATTCGGAAGTTTAATCCACAGACGGATCGAAAATAAAATAGAAACAATAGTTCAACAGACTTTGACATCTAGAGCTTGCGAGACTTGAGTAATGATGCCTGGAGTAGCCAGCCTATTTCGTCTAGCACCTGCACTTAACCTTTTTGGAAAATACGTCAGTTTACACTGGTAAATACAACTCAACTGACTCATTTTGAAAAGAGTTTGTAAATTGATTTGAATGCACTTCAGCACAAAATATCTTTATAACTTGGGACAATTATTTGTATATAATCTTGTATACAGATTTACTTATTTGCCGTCCATTAGCACCGGTTAGATGAGCCGATTTAAGTTAACTGACACGCCACAGGTATAGTGCCCATAAGGTTGATTCCTTTAGTGGATTACCAGTTTTTACATAATGCATCTGTCAGGTGTACGCCTACACCCCGTGCTTAGGTTGTGGCCATTTCGTAAAATGATGCCAAGGATATCCGGGACATGGTCATTTAACCCCCAAGGGCCATACATCAAATAATACAGAATAAAGCGGGTTATGTAAATACATTAATCACAATCCGATTTAAATGACTACATACCCGACCAAGCGGTACTTTTATAGTACCGTACCCCAAGCCCGTATAAGGAAAATAAGTTAAGAGTATTTACCTGAGCAAGTATAATTCACAATAAGCAAATTGCAAGTAGCTTTTACTGGTCCTCCTAATCTGGAACGAAGGTTTAATAATAACCTATTAGAATCCTAACGGGTCTTTAATTAAGCTTAAGCTTAGATCAGCTAGTTTCAAAGATACGGTTCGTACGCACGATTAAGCGAAGACCGGATAGAATGTGATTTAGACCCGACAAGTTCAGAGACTTGCTTAATATGGGTTTATTATTCACATTCTGGATTTTGAGATAAAACCGATAAGGTTTGACCCGTTTCGGCTAATTTATGTAAACTTGCTACATAAACCGAACCGAACGCGTAAGAAGCGTAACGAGTATCCGTAAGAGCCATATACAGGTTTCCTAAGTTAATATGCTTCAAATATGTTGTGACATCAGTAAAACGTCCTTTATTATGCCCGAAACGAATTTTAAACACAAACTATGCCCCGTAGGGGTAGTTTGATCATTTTAAAGGTTGTAAAAGAGTTTAAGTGATAACCTGAGTTACAGGCCTAATGTAATCAGCAAATATACTCAATTTGCTAAGTTATATCAGTAGGTTAAAGTATATGTGTGAAATCTATCAGTTATAACCAATTATGCACCGTAGGGGCATTTTGGTAATTTCACATAAGCCAAAAAGCTCAAAACCGGAGTTTGAGTTAATCAACCTTTGCTTACTGTTAAAATATTCTAATTTTCCTAAAATATCAGTAGGTATCAACCCGGGTATGTTCAATATGATTTTAAAACATACTATGCGTTAAAAACGCTAAATAAGGCGATTAAAGGCCATTTCCGGGTTCGATACTTAAATCTGATATTTTTATATTTCCAGAAGGCTTAAAATAATTTATTTATCATATGTGATCAGTAGCAAAAGGTTTGGAGTCGTTTAGATATGTAAAACTCATTTTATGGCCCGTGAGGGCAAAACCGACAATTACCGGATTAAGCCTACGACTACTAGTTATGCTCAGCCTAAAATTAATTTAAAATCTTTAAAAATCCCAAAATAATATATTACATCAGTGGGTATTAAGTTTGATACCAAAAAGTAGGCTTAACTAGGCTATACGCTAATTACGCCGTTTTATTAACATAAAGCTTTAAATTTGCGATAATGAGCATAACTCTTAATCTACAAGTCAAACTGATGTCAAACTTTGCATACAAGTTTATATATCAGTAATTAAAGTTTCTACTCTTTTACATTTCCAAAAATCACGTTTTAAGGTAATAAGGGCATAATGGTCAACATATGAACAATTAACGGAAACATGCATATTAATTGGATAACTAATGAACCAAGGTGTAACATCACAGAGGGTTACTCTAACATGTAACCTAGTCCAATTAAAGCTCTGAGGCATTTCTAAAACATGCCTAAACGGGTCAGAACTGAAAGTCAATGTGAAAGTCAAACTATGTGACTTTCGGTTCCGAACCGGGTCTAAACAGGAAATTGTCAGGTTGAACATGTTTAGACATGTCCTTACACTAATTACCAAGTTATATTAATGATCAAACAGGTTGTATGTGCTCTACATTGCTAATCATGCATAAATCACATTTTAAGTATCCTGTTGACTTTTTATAAACTAGTTTGACCCGACTTTTGACCTGGTTAGAGTGGTAATCAGGGGGAACCCTTTTGAGGGTTTATTACCCACATAATTACCTACATATATCTACTTTTAATTCGAGATATGACTGAGCCATTGTTGACTAATCTCGCAGTCAAACCGTAATTACGACGGTTTGACTTTTAGCTAAATAACTAAGCTAAACTCAATTAGAAAAGGTTAAACATACTTACAAGTGTCTAATGGATGATTAGGAAGGCTTGGGATCTGCTTTGGAGTTCCAGAGATGATCAGAAGTGAGTGCAAGAATGTTTGTAAACTTGAAGGCCTTATATACTAGTTGTAATCACCATAAGATGTTGACAACTAAGGCTACAAGTGACCACAATTGTCCAACAGGTGTCCCTGGGGTCTAGGAACATTTTAGGGGTCGCCCATAATGCAAAAAGATCGGATAAAAGTCGAATACCCGCTAATACAGGCTGCTGGTCGAATTTTTCTGCATCTGGCGTCCTGATGCGGGCCGCGTAAGATGTCTTAATGGTCTACGCGGGCCGTATGGCCCTTCTGATCAGACAAAACGTTTTTGAGTTGTTGCATCACACCTCTTGGCCCTTCCGAAAGGTCAATTGAGCTAATTACTTGCAATTTGACCCCTTATTAATTACCCACAAGGGCTTTAGGACTTATACCCACTTTGCCAAGTCCCTGGACACTTCCGGTTAACCCGAAAAGTCATAACTTTCAACGTTTACGCTTTAACCCCTCGCACACGAATTTGATCATAACTTTCTCATACGATAACGAAACTTTATGAAATTTTTATAGTGCATTCTAGTGAGTATAATTAATCGTTACAAAGCTTCGGGTTTGTCAAAAGGTCACTCAGAGGTATAATTTAAACATGTTGACACATTTGGTCCCTGTAGTTTGAAATCTCTCACTTTTAGCTTCGTATGATCCATGATTTATTCGTTTGAAGGTAGGAGCATCATGTAGGGTTAATGTACATTATATTTATTCACAGTTGACACTTAGAATACGTATATTCACATACTTTCCATCTTTGTCAACTTTAGTCCTTCTATAATGTTCTTTCACACGTTTTAAACATATGACACGTGTCTACACATTATAGGACGTGAATTTTCGAGGTGTTACAAATAGTTTTTTAAACTATCTTTCTAAGATGTGTGATACTCCAAACATTACACGGTTGTCATACCGGATGTCTACGTTTACTGATCCGATCGATATAATTAATGATCGAGATGTTAGATTTTTTTTATTTGGCGATGCAGAATCCTTTTGAATTATATAAATTAGGGTTAATGGATTTAAACACCCCCAACTATTGCCATTTGGCCGATGGCACTCTCAACTTTCACTTTGGCTCAGACCACTCTCAACTTAACACTTAGGTTGATGTATCACCCTGTCGTTAAATAAACACTAACTGGGTTAGTTCTTTTTGCTGACGTGGCCAATATTTGTTGATGTGGCATGCTGATGGATCCAATATACACACACATGCTGATGTGGCACTGTATTTAAAAAACCATACCTACACACAGATCCAATATACACACACATGCTGATGTTGCTACTCTCATCCCTTCCCCTATCGATCATCTCCTACACCTACACCCACACCCGGAATCGGCGTTGATGTCGGTGGTGTTTCCGGCCAGACGATAACCCCCTCTCAAAAAAACATCAGAGCTCTTACCCTCATCCCTCACTCTCGGATGAACAGTTGGCCGACACCTACTCTCTCCCTCGATCTCTCATCGGCGACCGGAAATGGAGAGTTCCGACCGGCGACAACACTCCTCCGACACACAACACGCACAACAATAACCTGCAACCTCTGTTCTCTCTCACCGTCGGTTAACCGCAAGCCGACAGCCCTGCCCCCTGACGAATTTTCGACGGCGAACAACCACCGTTGCGGCGGCGGTGGTGTTGGTTCGATAGAACGAGAGAGACAACAGCGGGTTGGAGTGATAAGGTTTCAGGTTTCAATATGGTATTCAAGGAAAACCCCCTATGTATCTTGTCTGTGTTTGCAGTTCCATTTTCACTGGCCCGAGATTTTCACTGGACCGACATGTGACCCGGTCGTATGTTGATGATGGATTAGATCCATGGTGCGTCTGATTTTGTTATGATTTAGGATTAGGGTTTTTCAAATGAGTTCTTGTTAGGGATTGGGGGTTTTAAAGAAGATAATGAGTATATGTGATTCGGTCGGTATTCATTGATGATGATGATAGGCAATGCAATTTCTGGATGAGTCCGTAGATCCAATCTGAGTATGACTATATCAGCATGCACATGAGTCATTAGTGGCCTGAATGAGTATAATTGACACGTAGGACATGCCACATCAGATAAAATTGACACATAGGCTAATTTTACTAACCTGGTTAGTGATTATTTAACGAGGGGGTGCCATGACAAACAATGTGTTAAGTTGAGAGTGGTCTGAGCCAAAGTGAAAGTTGAGAGTGCCATCGGCCAAATGGCAATAATTGGGGGTGTTTAAATCCATTAACCCTATAAATTATATATTATTCAAGAGTCTAGTGTTGGTTCCTCTGGTTTTTCTTCTTTAAACAACTTCAAAACTCCAGATCTAAATATTTCAGTAAAAGAAAGTGTTGATGTTTTAAACGATGAGTGTCCTATTTTAGAAAATAATTTTGAAAAATCATCCACGTCTAACAACGAATCAGCTTCTTCATCTATAGTGTTTGAGGCCGGTCACATATTCAATAACAAAGAAGAGATAAAGCTTGAGTTGGGAAAGAAATGTTTGTTAGAGCATTTCGAGTTTAAAGTTGATAGATCATCTAAGACACGGTATGAGGTGTCATGCATGGGTGATGGTTGTGAATGGCGATTTAAGGCATATGCTATTCCTGGTGGTAGTTTATTTTTTGTTAAACATATGAATGATAGACACACCTGTTCGAAGACGCAAACACACCCACATTTCCGTCAGGCTAACCCAAAGGTTTTGGGTCACTTTTTAAAGGAAAAACTAAAAGACAGTGGTAGGTGATGTGTGTAAAATGAAACATATAAATTACATCAAATGACGCATAAAACTAACCCTTTTTAAGTACTAATGTTGGAAAAAGAGTGTTTTTGTCTTCCTTTTGTATTTTCAGGATTAAATGAGCTCAAATTCACAAAAGAAGCAAAAAGACAGCTAAATCTAACATAAATACAAGAAAAGGAACATAAGTGGACTGCCCGACCCCTCAACGACATCTTCCCAAGCAAAATAGAGAAGGCAGAAGACTGAACACGCCCCGTGCTCAGCCAGCACGGGGCCGTGCCCAAGAAGCAGCAGAAAAGACAAATCTATAGAAGCTTCTATTGCCCACCACGGGCCGTGTCCAGTGAACACGGGGGCGTGGCGAAAGTACAGCAGGCGCATTAATTGTAATTGCGAATTACAATTAATGAAGAGAGAGAGTGTCAGACAGGCACGGGGGCGTGTCCAGCGGACACGGGGCCGTGCCCAGCCTTCTGTTCAGCCTATAAATAGGAGTGCATGGTTTCATTTCAACTCATCCCTTGGCACACCACCCCTCTCACACTTCATCCACCACCCACCACCACCATAACACCATCACCCACCACCATCATCCATTGTCCATCGTAGAGTGTGTGAGTCGTCTCGGGATCCAAGATTGATCGTAAGAGTTCTTGACAATCAAGGCCATGTTTGCCTAAGTCTCTTACATCACTTGGTGAAGACAAAGTGTCTAGTATAATACTTTTTATTTCTAATCTTTTGCACTTTTTATTTGGTTTTGTATTAATGACTTTAATAACTAGTTACTTATGTTGAAGGTGATCTTTCCTTATCGTTTGTCCGTGGTGTCTTGGCATTATTTTACTGTCTATATAAAATAAAAGATTTTCACCATTCATATCTCCACGGTCTATATGGAGGTATGTTGGCTACCTGGTCGGGGGTTAAGGGAACGGTTTGGTAAAGGTCTTGCCATTGTTCAGCGTTTAGAGGTCCTGCAATGGACCTGGGTCAAATTTAGTAGGACCTCCTTCAATGCTTCACGGTATTGGATGGCGGGGGTCCAAACTCTTTGATCCCCTCATAAGTTAACTACTATTAATACTATAACCCGGCTATTTAGGACTGTATCCCTGCTGACTCAGACTACTTAGCCGAGGGTAACGTCACCGCCAAAAGCGGGGCCTACCATAATTTGCATTAATAACTTAATTAATTATCTTCCAATAATCCACCCTTTTAGGATTGTATCCTTGCTGACTCAAACTACTGGGGTGAGGGTAACGTCACCTTCAAAAGATGGGCCTACTACAATAACTAAGATAATCTCTTAATTATGTGCAAAAGTGCGGAAATAATCAAAGGTTATACTAGATACGAGTCGGAACCAAGTGATTCATCTTGTCTATCTGTTTTTCTTTTATTTTTATTTTCAGCACTTTAGTTAGTTTTTATTTTTCTTAGTTTAAAAACATTTTCCTAAACTTTTTATTTTGATTAGACGTTGAGGATAAACCGGTACTAAAAGCTCTTGTGTCCTTGGACGACCTCAGTATCTTACCAACACTATACTACGCTCACGATGGGTGCACTTGCCCATATGTGTGTCTAGTGTTAGTAAATATCGTGTTTTATAAATTTAAAACTTGGCTAAATAAGTGTTAAAGGGGCTTAAAATATACACCTAATAAATATAACACTCGACTACGCATCAAGTTTTTGGCGCCGTTGCCGGGGACACAAGGATTTTAAGAAAGTTAGGAATCAACGGCCTAATCATATTTTTATTTTTCTTTTTAATTTTTTAGGATTTTTTTAGTTTTTCAGCTTCTGCAGAGCTCAGCACGGGCCGTGCCCGCTGAACACGCCCCCGTGCTAAATCATTGGAACTGGCAATCCTGTTTTAAGTCAGACTGTAAGCTGAACACGGGGCCGTGCTCACTCAACACGCCTCCGTGCCCAAGATTCACTTACTGAAAACAGAACCGTTAGATCCCGGCGGTTGGTAATTTCTGACATAAACATGAGTGATAGTAATTGTTTTTACTTTCGGCACTCTTATGGTACGTGGTGTCAATTATGTGGAGGCGAACATAAAGAATTAGAATGTTACTTTCTAAATTATAGGCCCCACTACATAGACCCACCAATTCCTTATAACCTTAAGAGGGGCGAAAGTAAAAATAAGCACTATTTCTCCCTCGAATGCGCCCAGCCAGATATTCTAGAAGAAATGCTACTTGACGAGTTATTTCAACTAGAAAAGCTAATTCTAAATTGGTTGGAAGGGCTTAGGAAGGACTTTATTGATCCACCCCAAGACGATGACCATGAAGAAATGTTGGAACCGCATTCCGACAACCTCGTTGCTCCCAAAAATACCTTCATACCTAGCAAAGACGTGGACGATAGTCGTCCCTGTGCCGATTGTGCCGTGAAGGACTCTCCATCGACTTCGTTCGGTGCATACATAGACCTGAACGATTCGGCATACACCTTCTTTAACGAGAGCCCGGGAAAGGGTTGGACTTGTCCACCTAGAATGAAAATAGGAATTACCCTCACCGACAACCTCTTGCGTTCTCACCTTAGTCTAGGACAATTAAGGTATCTAAGGCACTTTGGGGCTGTTCCAACCAATCAGGAGCCACCCGATGCTAGTGAGTTCCTTAAAAATACTAGACAACTTCATAAAACAATCCCTCGACACGGGGCCGTGTCCAGCCAACACGCCCCCGTGTTCACCAAAAGATTCCCTTCTGATCAGTACGTCAGAATACGGACAAACTGTGTCAGAACTCCACCTGCACACGGGGCCGTGTCCAATGGACACGGGGCCGTGTCCAGGATGCTGTCGTTTTCTATAAATGCAGCCAAGAATTCTGCACATTTGGACCAACTTGGGACAGAGATTTGAAGGAATCTTCTCTCAACTATCCTAGGATATCGAGTGAAAACAGCGAAACATCTTCCGTGCATTCATCAAACAGCCGAAGAGGAAGGAGGCCCTCCGTTGAAGCTACACTTGTGCACTATGTGATAGCATTAAGGGAGGCTCTCGACGAAATGACATCAGTAGAGGAGGTCATAATCGACCGTATTAACGATCTTACGGTGGGACTCGAAAACAGCTTCCAAGAAATTAACCTCTTGCACCAGAGGTTAAATATTCTTGTAGCACCCCCGATGGAACCAGTCCTCCCTCAACAGGATTGGAACCTGGCACTCGGAATTAACAACCCTACCGGGTGGGAAGATTTGCCAGCGGAACCTCCCGTGGAACACCAACAAGAGATCCCGGTGGAAATCGAAACTCCTCAAACCAATGCCAATGAGCCTTCTTTTCTCCTTCCAAGGGAGGTGGAAGAGTGGCTCGCCGACGTGTGAGGAAAGCAGCACCCGGAAGAAGGAGTTCTAAAAGGCCTTGTCTAACCAAGATTAGTAGCTTCTTAGAAATTTTGCTAATTAAAATAAAGTAGAGGCTAGAACTCCATGGTTTAATATTTCTTTGTTTTCACATCTAGTTTAATATAAGTTTAGGACTATGTAAGGTCTCTCTATGATACAATGAAATGATGGTTTTTAAAGTTTGGATGGTTCATAAGGAATAAAACACACTCATGGTGGTAAGGGATAAAAAGGGGAACGAGAAAAATGACCTCATGCACAAGAACAAGGCAACCCGACAATTTTCTCCATTACAGAAGGTTCAACACGGGCCGTGTCCAACCAACACGGCCCCGTGCTGAACCCCCTGCAGAAAAATGCCCAGTTCAGGTAACTGGACACGGGCCGTGTTCACCAGACACGCCCCCGTGTCCAGGCTTCTGTTTCTTTTCTTTAATTTTTGTTACTGGCACCTGAACACGGGGCCGTGTCCGGTCCCCAAGGGGCCGTGTCCAGACTGCCAGTAACAAAAATCTTTGCTTTTAACACCATTTTACACATCTAATCAACCTAAAAAATTATTTTTGGGACACATTGAGGACAATGTGTAATTTAAGTGTGGGGGGGATGCTAAAACCTTGAAATTTTGCAAGTCCTAAATACAAGCCTTACACAAAACTCTATTGGAACCGCTAATCACCAAAAAAAAAAAAAAAAATTCCAAAAATTTCATTTTTTTACTTGTCTAGGTTTAACTCGGGAAATTCAAGTTCTCAAAAAGGTTATATTTTTACGAATTTACAACCGATAGCGTCGTGATAACAAGAACCAACATAAGAAAATTATGAAACGGCATGACAAGCTTAGTTAAAATTTGATTATATATACTTGATCACATAAAAACCCATTCCCACAAAAGTGAGTTTTGAGCCTTTATTGAGCATACAAATTTACATCTTTAGACTAAATGCTCATTTTACGTTTCTTGTGTGAATAGCCGCTTGGTTCTTACGACTCTAGAACTTGCCATGACGATACATTCCCGGTCCTTATCAACTTAAACCCGAGTAAGTAAATGATAGAGGCATTAGGACTAACCCTTTTTTCTTCTACACCATTATTTTTCTTTTTTTTTACCACCTACCCAAAATCCCCCTAGTTAGCCCCTTTGAGCCTAAACCTTTTCATTTCATAACCCAAACCAAACACCCTTTTACCCACCAAAACCTTTTTCATTTTTAACCCTTTGTTTTAGTAACAAGTTCGTTTTTTTCGTATGATCGTTAAAAAAAATGTGTTGATGATGAAGCAAAAGAAAATAAACAAACAAGTTCATCAAAATAACTTTGTTTGAATAAAAGCTTCATCAGAATAAAAAGTTACAAAAATAGAAAATCCTACGAAAACCGACACTTGTTACGCTTTTTCACCCTTTTTCTACTAACCACTAACCCAACCACCTACCTTTAACCCAAGCCTAACCCTTCACCCACAAAGTCCTCTTGATATTTACAAAGGTATAAAAGTTAAAAAAGGAGGAGGATTGATTGCTTGGCAAGCCTATGGTAGGAATAAGTTCCATGCCGCTCTCGAGTGATTCACTAAAAATACACCTTCGGCCGAGTGTGAGTGATTTCTCCCGTGAGGTATGTGAACTTGTATATAAATGAAATTTTAAAAAGGCATGTTATGCCCAAATAAGTAATTTCTCTTATGAAAAGTTTTAAATAAATCATGACGAATAGGATTGTAAATAAATAAAAATAAAACTACATAAAGAATCTTGGAAATCCCGACACTCTACGACAAGCCCAAAACCTTCTCTTCTACCCATTCCATTTGGGAGTGTAAGCCACATATTAAAGAGTTTTGCTTGAGGACAAGCAAAAGTTCAAGTGTGGGGGTATTTGATGTGTGTAAAATGCAACATATAAATTACATCAAATGAGGCATAAAACTAACCCTTTTTAAGTACTAATGTTGGAAAAAGAGTGTTTTTGTCTTCCTTTTGTATTTTCAGGATTAAATGAGCTCAAATTCACAAAAGAAGCAAAAAGACAGCTAAATCTAACATAAATACAAGAAAAGGAACATAAGTGGACTGCCCGACCCCTCAACGACATCTTCCCAAGCAAAATAGAGAAGGCAGAAGACTGAACACGCCCCGTGCTCAGCCAGCACGGGGCCGTGCCCAAGAAGCAGCAGAAAAGACAAATCTATAGAAGCTTCTATTGCCCACCACGGGCCGTGTCCAGTGAACACGGGGGCGTGGCGAAAGTACAGCAGGCGCATTAATTGTAATTGCGAATTACAATTAATGAAGAGAGAGAGTGTCAGACAGGCACGGGGGCGTGTCCAGCGGACACGGGGCCGTGCCCAGCCTTCTGTTCAGCCTATAAATAGGAGTGCTTGGTTTCATTTCAACTCATCCCTTGGCACACCACCTCTCTCACACTTCATCCACCACCCACCACCACCATAACACCATCACCCACCACCATCATCCATTGTCCATCGTAGAGTGTGTGAGTCGTCTCGGGATCCAAGATTGATCGTAAGAGTTCTTGACAATCAAGGCCATGTTTGCCTAAGTCTCTTACATCACTTGGTGAAGACAAAGTGTCTAGTATAATACTTTTTATTTCTAATCTTTTGCACTTTTTATTTGGTTTTGTATTAATGACTTTAATAACTAGTTACTTATGTTGAAGGTGATCTTTCCTTATCGTTTGTCCGTGGTGTCTTGGCATTATTTTACTGTCTATATAAAATAAAAGATTTTCACCATTCATATCTCCACGGTCTATATGGAGGTATGTTGGCTACCTGGTCGGGGGTTAAGGGAACGGTTTGGTAAAGGTCTTGCCATTGTTCAGCGTTTAGAGGTCCTGCAATGGACCTGGGTCAAATTTAGTAGGACCTCCTTCAATGCTTCACGGTATTGGATGGCGGGGGTCCAAACTCTTTGATCCCCTCATAAGTTAACTACTATTAATACTATAACCCGGCTATTTAGGACTGTATCCCTGCTGACTCAGACTACTTAGCCGAGGGTAACGTCACCGCCAAAAGCGGGGCTTACCATAATTTGCATTAATAACTTAATTAATTATCTTCCAATAATCCACCCTTTTAGGATTGTATCCTTGCTGACTCAAACTACTGGGGTGAGGGTAACGTCACCTTCAAAAGAGGGGCCTACTACAATAACTAAGATAATCTCTTAATTATGTGCAAAAGTGTGGAAATAATCAAAGGTTATACAAGATACGAGTCGGAACCAAGTGATTCATCTTGTCTATCTGTTTTTCTTTTATTTTTATTTTCAGCACTTTAGTTAGTTTTTATTTTTCTTAGTTTAAAAACATTTCCCTAAACTTTTTATTTTGATTAGACGTTGAGGATAAACCGGTACTAAAAGCTCTTGTGTCCTTGGACGACCTCGGTATCTTACCAACACTATACTACGCTCACGATGGGTGCACTTGCCCATATGTGTGTCTAGTGTTAGTAAATATCGTGTTTTATAAATTTAAAACTTGGCTAAATAAGTGTTAAAGGGGCTTAAAATATACACCTAATAAATATAACACTCGACTACGCATCAGTAGGATATATCGAGCAAAAGAGATTGTCAAAGATTTTAGACAAAGGTTCGAGGTTGAGATAACAAACCTTCAAGCTTGGTGTTGTAAAAGCCATGCACTTGAACTTCTACAAGGAACAACCCGAGACTCTTTTGCCGAACTACCAATATACTGTTACAATTTGAAGCTTGCAAATCCTGGAAGTGTTACTCACATCTTGGTTGATGAGCAGAGTCGTTTTGAAATGGTTTTTGTTGCGTTAGGTGCTGCGGTAAGTTACACCTTTTCGTTTGTACTTGTTCTTATTTTTTTAGAATAACATGGGTTGATCTTATTTTGTTATCATTAATTTTCAGATTCGTAGCTTTATGTTTAATCTAAGACCAGTCGTTATCATTGATGCGGCACACCTAAAGGGTGAATTTAAAGGGACGTTGTTTTTAGCAGTGGCCATGGATAGAAATAATCAGATTTTACCAATTGCTTATGACGAGGACTTTGAACACATTTCAGTGTTTGAAACTTTGAAAAATTAAATTTAGCTAGCGTTTTTAGGATGTTATTTAAATTTATGTTGTATCGTTTTTTAGGATGTAATAACTTTGGTAATTTAAAGTTATTATTGTTTAAAAGTCAATATTTAAAAACTTATAAATATGAAAAATAAAAAAATGGGACAGCCAGGTATCGAACCCACGCCAAACCCGGTTCACACAAATATGAGAACGAGTTAAATGTAATTTTCGAAAATATGAGAACGAGCCAAATGTAATTTTCGAAACATCAAGGACCATTTATGTAAAATATGTTAGTATAGGGACCAAAAATGTAATTTTAAAATCAGATCTTAAAAAGGGGGTCTTATTTAAAGAACCGGCCCTTAGTGAGACTCGAACCCGCGCCACTCGTGTATAACCGTAACGTCTTAACCAGTTTATCCTCCGTCTCGGAGCTAATATAACTTGAAGTTATATTGTATTTATATACTCGTTATATTAAACTATATTATTTCAAACAAACATGTTCAAAAACTTAAAAATATGAAAAATAATTTAAACTTGTTATACAATTTTAATAAATATTTATTATAACATAACTTAAACTTGTTATTTTTAACATTAACATTAACATTATTGGGTGTAAGCCCAAACCCCGTAAGCCCAAACCGTAAGCCCAACCCCGTAAGCCCAAACCCGTAAGCCCAACCCCGTATGCCCAACCCCGTAAGCCCAACCCCGTAAACAGTTAAAGAAAATATAAAACATTATTATATTAAAAAAGAAAATACATACTAAACATTACATTAAAAAAAAGAAAATATAAAAAGAAAAAAAAACATTACATTAAAAAAAAACAAACATCTAAATCCAAACCCTTTCGAAATCATGTCCTTCATCGTGGCGGTAGTTGATGAGGGCAACCGCCTTGATGTCCTCCTCGCTAAGGCCCTAGGATGAATCCTCCGCAGATTTGTAGTAACCCTCGAACTTCTTACAGTCCAACTGTATAACCCGAAACCTTGAAGATAAGGCGTCAACGGTGCGGCCACGGAGTTGTGCAAAATATTGTTACACACGGACCCATAGACCCCCCTGCCCTCGACGAGGAGGATCGGTATACACCTCCTCCCAAGCCTCCACCAATGCAATGTCCTCAAATTCGGACCACGACGAAGAAGCCATGTCTGCAAAAACTGAACCGCGTCTGCTTGTAAACGTTGAACAACGAAAGTAGAAGAAGAAGAACGGCTTGTGTGTGTTTAGGGGTATATATAGTGGGGTTGGTTAAATGAATATTTAATTTAATATAACTTTAAATATTCTAACGTCTTAACATAACTTCGAACGTCTTAACATATTCTAACTTTAAATATGTAATTTTTAATTTTTTTTAACTAAAATTCAAACGTCTTAATTGGCTGTTGAACGAATTAATTGGCTGTTGAAACGTCTTAACATTGAATAGGCTGTTGAAACGTCTTTAACATTGAATTATACTGAACTGAACTAGAATTCAAACGTAAATTAGTAAAATTTATAACTTTATTATGAATGAATACAAAGTACATAAAAAACATAACACAAAAATACAAACATAATCATTTGAACTAGAATACACCAAACCGCTACTTCCATAAATTTAAAACGGGGTAGGAGATACGGATTTTGATTCCGGAATTTGCATCGAAACACCTAGGAATAAATATGGGTTGTGAACTGGTAAGTTCCATCAACCCATATTTAAATTGGCCTAGGTGATATGTTACGGGTTGTTCACATTTGGTTATGCGGTTCTGCGGCTTAGGTGATGTTAGAGGATCTAGCTAACACATTGGTGAGAGCCCATTGTGTTAGCCAAAGTCTCATCAACCACCGGAAACGGTCAGAACCATCAAGTGCCGAACAACCCGTTAGACCCTTCACGTGTCCGTTGTAGATGAGTTCTTGAACCCGATCGACCCCGCAGAGCACGTGGAAGGGGAAATCCGATCTCAACCCATTAAAAGGGAGAAGATCTGTGTCCGTTGTAGATGACTTCTTAGACCCGTTGTAGATGACTTCTTTCACCCGTTTGTTGAATCAGGGGGTCTGCCCATTTTTTGAAGCTGTGAACACCAATGGGGTAGAAGATACGGTGAAGAAGAAAACGTTGTGTATAACAGGGTTGAAAATTGTGAACGATTTAAAAAGGGGTTTCAAACGTCTTAAAAAGAACTATGGAAAACGGAAAATGTCTCAAACGTCTTAAAAAGAACTTTGGAAAACGGGAAACGTCTCAAACGTCTCAAGGTTTGAATGAAACGACTTAAAAAGAACTTTGGAAACCGTGAAACATCTCAAGGTTTTAATGAAACGTCTTAAATTTTTTTTTTAAAAAACGTGCTAATTTCAGACGTCTCAAGCCGTGTTGAGGCGTCTCAAGCCGGCTTCAAACGTCTCAAGACATGCAAAACTATAAGCTTATCGGCTCAACTTTTAAAACGTCTCAAGCAGCCGTCTGAAACGTCTCAGCCAAGACGTTAAGACGTCTGAGCTGTGTCGGACAGGTGGCAACGTTTGGTTGGTCAGCCGCCAAGACGCTAGAACATGTTTGTGGCGTCTCACCAAGACGTTTGACTTGGCTATTTTGGAAAAGTTTATTAGAATGTGCATATATTTAGGGATTATAATATTCTTGTATTATTAAAATGGAGAAATTCCCTCCATGATTCTCGTTTTCCATTCACTGTATTGTATCACTAGTCACCCTATTTAAAGGGTTGTGGTTTATGTATTGAGGGAAACCAATTACACAGCAATCTCAAAATTAATATGGTATCAGAGCTTGCTCTGTAACCCATAGTCGCAGCCCTCATCTCTGTTTTTTTTTCTTTTCAATTTTCCAGCTCTCCTGCTGTCTCGACAGCCATGACCGACGACAGCCCGCCCACGACACCCAAAAACAACAACACCACACCAAAATCATCCGCATCTCTCCACCTGGCATATACCGTAACCAATATACAAAACAAAGTTCGCACGCTCGATGGAACTAAAGTGACATACTCCTCATGGGTGAAGTTGTTCACGCTGAAGGCTGGTTCTAGCATCATCCCATGAAGGGGTGCTTTGGTTAATTATAGCTGCTGTGACATCATATTCCGGTGGGATGCCTCGGACCAATTGAATTACGAGCCGTGCCTCGCTCACCGGAAAACCAACATCCCCTAGTTGGTCGGCTATTTCTTTTAATTTTTGACAATAATCATCACTATGATCCAAACCGTTCTCGTGGACGCGGTTACCGCGGGGGTCGTGGCCGTGGCCGGTCTCGTCCACCGTCCAATAATACTTGGTGGCAGCAACCTACAAACCCAAACGCTCCTATGCAGGCCCAAGATCACCAAATGCAATATACGGACCCAAATGCTTTCAATGCTCTCAATCCCACTGATTTAGGAACGGCTCTTTCAATGATGCAACTCAACACTCACTCGGAGTCATCATGGAATATGGATACGGGTGCCTCGTCTCATATCACAGCTCATTCAGGTAAAATCAATACTCCTTTGTCTATTTCCTCAACTACTATACTTGTTGGTAATGGCCATAAATTGCCCATAAATGGATCTGGAAATAACCTTCACACCGTTTCTAATAAAACAAACAAACTTAACAATGTCCTTCACTCACCAACTGTTATCAAAGATTTATTATCTGTTCGTAAATTTACTCGTGATAACCAGGTTAGTGTGGAATTTGATCCTTTTGGTTTTTCTTTGAAGGATCTCAAGACAGGCACTTTCCTTTCGCGCCATGATAGCACGGGGGACCTATACCCGTTCACACCACCATCCTATGCTTTTGTCTCGACTTCTCCTCAAACTCCTTGGCACAACCGTCTCGGTCACCCGGGCGCTTCCATTTTAGATTTCCTTTCTCGTAATCATTTTATTATATGTAATAAGACTTCTAGTAATGTTGTTTGCTCGTCTTGTCAACTTGCTAATAGTCAACGTTTACCATTTCATGATTCACATTCAGTAACTTTTTCACCTTTTGATCTTGTTCACTGTGATTTATGGACATCACCGGTTACTAGTAACTCAGGATTTAAGCATTATATGGTACTTATAGATAACTACACACAACATGTTTGGGTTTACCCATTGAAATATAAATCAGAAACTTTGCCACATTTGTCAAATTTCATAAACTCATCCACACTCAATTCAATCGTCTTATTAAAACTTTTCAATGCGATTTAGGCGGTGAATTCGACAATCACAACTTCAAAAATTTTGCCTCTCAAAACGGTATGGTCCTTCGTTTTTCATGTCCTCAAACCTCACCACAAAATGGTAAAGCCGAAAGAATGATCCGACGCCTAAACAATATCATCCGGGCCATTCTCATTCATGCTCACTTACCTCCCACCTTTTGGGTCGAAGCCTTACACACTTCCGCTTATCTCCACAACATCCTACCTACTACCAAACTCAACAACCATACCCCGACCTTTGCCCTTTACCAAAGACACCCAACCTATGATCACTTGCGTGTTTTCGGATGTGCTTGCTATCCAAACATTACCACCACCCAACCAAACAAACTTCTCCCACGATCTACCAAATGCATCTTCTTAGGGTACCCACCAAACTTTCAAGGCTACCGGTGTCTTGACCTAACTACGGGTCGCGTTCTCATTTCCCGTCATGTTGTCTTTGATGAGAATGATTTTCCATACTCCCAACCTACCCAACCCACAGCTTATAACTTCCTAGACGACGACACCTACCCTTTCACCACAGCCCATAACATCAATATTCCGCCTCAAAATCCACCTCCCACCACTCACGGCCCACCATCTTCACCACCTTCCCACCCTCACTCACCCGACCTATATACGACCCAACCTTCACATCACCTTTCCACCTCACGGCCTTCTACCAATACCACTATTCCACCTGCCCAAACCACTAGTACTATAGCTCAACACACCATTCCTAACCAACCGGCCCTAACACCGTCCAACCAAGCGGCCCAAACCCAGTCCCCTAATATCAACCCACAGCTAAACCAACACCCGATGGTCACACGTGCTAGAATCGGTATAACCAAGCCCAACCCAAAATTCAACCTCACTACCACAACCATTTCTCCTTTACCCACCTCTTACCATAAGGCTTTTTCAGATCCAAATTGGCAAAATGCTATGAACAATGAGTTTAGTGCGTTGCAGGTAAATAACACATGGGAGCTTGTACCCAAACCAATTGGTACGCCAATTATTCGGTGCATGTGGCTTTTTCGCCATAAGTTTAAAGCTGATGGAACACTAGAAAGATACAAAGCCCGACTTGTCGTAAATGGAAAGTCTCAAACAGTCGGGATTGACTGTCACGACACATTTAGCCCGGTTGTTAAACCGGCCTCCATCCGCACTGTATTAAGCTTAGCTGTCTCACGACAATGGCCTATACATCAGCTCGACGTGAAAAATGCTTTTCTACACGGCCACTTGGAAGAAACCGTATATATGCACCAGCCACTGGGTTTTATTGATAAACGGTTTCCAGATCATGTTTGCAAATTAAAGAAGTCTCTGTACGGCCTCAAGCAAGCCCCACGAGCTTGGTACACTCGTTTCTCTACATTCCTGCTCTCTCATGGTTTCAAAAGCAACATTTGTGATCCGTCACTTTTTATTTATCGACGCGGACAACGAGTTGCATACTTATTATTATATGTCGATGACATTATTTTAACAGCATCCGATTCCACACTGCTTAGTTCCATCATCACCATGCTCTCAAGAGAATTTGCCATGACCGACTTGGGCATGCTTCATCATTTTTTGGGAATAACAGTAACACGGGACTCAAAAGGCCTTTTCCTATCCCAAGCTCAATACATTCGGGATATACTACATCGCGCCAACATGACAGGATGTAAACCATGTGCTACCCCATGTGACACTACCTCCAAGCTTAGTGCTTCAGACGGCCCGTTAATGGAGGATAGCACCCTGTATCGTAGTCTCGCAGGGGCACTTTAATACCTAACCTTCACACGACCAGATATCACATATGCCGTTCAACAGGTCTGTTTGTTCATGCATGCACCACGGGAGCCGCATTTGACATTTCTTAAGCGCATCTTACGTTATCTACAAGGCACTCTAGACTATGGCCTACACCTCTCGGCATGCGATTCTACGGCTCTCACGGCTTATTTCGATGCAGATTGGGGTGGATGCCCTGATTCCAGGAGATCCACATCGGGCTATTGTGTCTTTTTAGGCGACAACCTAATCTCCTGGTCGTCCAAACGTCAACCCACCATATCTAGGTCCAGTGCTGAAGCTGAATACCGGGGCGTGGCAAATGCAGTAGCTGAAATAAGTTGGTTAAGAAATCTTTTATTGGAGCTCCACGTGCCGGTTCTTAAAGCTACCATCATTTACTGTGATAACGTTTCTGCGGTATACCTATCTGAAAATCCTGTTCAACACCAGCGCACCAAACATGTTGAACTTGATATTCATTTTGTCCGTGAAAAGGTTCAACTCGGTCAGGTCAAGGTCTTACACGTCCCCTCCTCATCACAGTATGCTGACATTTTCACGAAAGGTTTGCCCAGGACTCTCTTTGAAGATTTCAGGTCCAGTTTGCGTGTCCGTTCCTCTGCCGCTCAAACTGCGGGGGACTATTAGAATGTGCATATATTTAGGGATTATAATATTCTTGTATTATTAAAATGGAGAAATTCCCTCCATGATTCTCGTTTTCCATTCACTTTATTGTATCACTAGTCACCCTATTTAAAGGGTTGTGGTTTATGTATTGAAGGAAACCAATTACACAGCAATCTCAAAATTAATAAAGTTGACCATAACTTGGTCATTTTGGCTATTTTCCCAAATTATAATAAAACAAAAGGAAGCATATAGAACCCACCCCCTCCCCACAGCTGCCCCAGCTCCTTTTCTTCTTGAAAATTCGGCCAGTCGAAAGTTTTTTGTCCCTTAAAGTCGCCATCATTGGGTATCAAAATTTGACGGTTACCATAGTGTATAAAACCAACCCGTACATACGACGAAAGCATAAACCCCATCAAAGCGACCCATGTACGATGTTACCATAGTTTACGCCCCTAGCCATAACAAGTAAACTATCAATTTTGTATATTTGTTTGGTCTCAAACAAATTATCATGAAACATAATTAGTCTATATGCTATAATCTTCATATGGTGTATTGTTTTATAGATGACCAATCATAGTTTACATATGATTTTCATTCCCCTAAAGTAAAATTATAAAATAAGAAACAGACAATGATGTTGCTTCTTCTAGAGCTCATTGAAGGAGTCCATGGATGTATACGGACATTGACTTGTCACTTGTGTCATTCTTTTATATTTGTCGCTTCTATTCGATCGGGACATCTTAACCTTTTTTTAACTTTCTCGGTTTTTCTATTATTATAAATTTTTCTACATATTTTAAAAAATGTTAAACATTATCACATAATGAGTATTTTTGTACGTAAAAGAAGTTTATCGCTCTCGGTTAGACAAACTTGTGAAATTTGATTTACAAAATGCCAACGGTTATTGCGTTTTAAAAAATCGACATTTTGGATTTATATACGAACAAATAAATATGAAGTTACATGATGCGGTCGACTATGATTGCTTAATCCATGGTAGTACATCAGAGTTTTATTTATTGATCACGAAGAGTAGGTGTCTAAATTGCGATTTAGGCATACAATTCTTCGACACAGGTTGGACTAATAATTTTAATTATTATTCAAGGATTTTGCTAGAAGCGGCTCTGAAGAAACACTAAGTCTAAGCCGAAAGGTTTAGTCTTATGAGTGGTGTCTCGACAAGATGATTAATCCCTAATCTCTTCTCGACCAACAACTGGGCTTGTTATGAGTATAGATCTGCAAAACAAGAAACCGTGAAGCTCGTTACAAGGAGGAGAGGTGAGGGGTTCTTCTTGTAACCACCCTCCAGCGTGAGAATAAGTATTCTTTTCAAAAGAGCAAACGAGTGTGTGTTAACTATGAGAGAGCAAGAGAAGCGATCCTTGAACATTTAGAGGAGTCTCGTATTTATAGCCAGAGGAGGAGAGGAGGATGGTTGATGGGCTTGGCACAACTGTCACTGTCAAAGGATATCCGTTTGATCTCCTCTGGCAAGACAGGCAGTGTCTGCAGAAGTGGTGGTGACGTGGCACGACATGGTTGGTCGCACGTCATCATCCAATTGTACCTCTTGTCAGGCCTATCATCAACCGCTTGGTGGAGATCGTGGTGCAGCATTTGGTGACGACTAAATGGTGCCAGGTGTTCGTCCTTTTGTACTTGTTGTCCCCTGCACAATTCCTTCATCGTGGGAGGTGTATTGACAGGGCCTACTGCAACCTAATTGGCTGCATGCTATTGTCAAGAGTAATGCCTGCTCTTTACGTGAGCTGTCATCGTCCACCTGCGCGGGTGCCCCTGTGTTCGTAGACTCTAAGGAGTGCTGAGTGTTCGTCTTAGTTGTGGACTTGTGGGTATGGACGTGCACACGCATGGATGTGCGGGGACAATACCCCTTTAGGCTTCCTTGACCTCCATCGACTAAGCTAACAAGAGCCCAACTAAGGTGCTTTTTTGCGCTCGAAGTTCGGCATGGTTAACGGCCATTTGAATTAGAGCCACCCAACACAAGAAAAAATAACTAGAATTTTAGTCTCTCAAAATGCTTTTTATACAATTTATAGATACGTCAACTTATTAAATTATTATGATATCAATACTCGAAAAAAAAAAGTGTGTTTGAAGATGCAATGTGGCTGGTGGCACGATTGTGGACGTTTGTGAGTGCCCTGTGGATGCTTTTACTTCCTTTTTGGCAAAATAGATGCGAAGAGTTTTGTGACCAAGCACATAACTATTCACCTGAGTTTCCTTCCGTTAGTGGAATTAGAGGTGACAATTTCTAACATGGTATAAAAACGACAAAAAACTAATAATTAAGTTTATTTGAAAATCAAGTCATTCTATTAGTTAACTTGTCTCATTCTATTCATAAACAAGTTGTTTTTTAGTTGACTTGTCTAACCTGTTTAATAAATGGATCATATTGAGATTGTACTAAAAATAAATGTGTCAACCTGTATGAAATTAAAAGGGAAAATACCAAACAAGACCAGTATACTTTCTCTTTTTCTCACAAAAGCCACTCAACAATTTTTTGCACGTAAAAACTAACATTCTTTATGTTTTGTCACACAAAAGTCTCTCAATAATTTTTTTGAACATTAAATTTCCTTCACATGTTAAATTTGAACAAAATTATAACAAGAACTTTTTTAAAACTTGCTACATGAAGTTATGCTTCAACCTAAGATATGTTTGAAATTTCATAGGTTGTTGCTACAGAACTAAAAATAGTTAAAAACGAAAATCAAACAAAAAACGATTAAACCCGAACCAAAGAAAATGAATTCGGTTTATATGTAGCCTAATAAACCGAGTAGTCAAAGTAAATTATACTGTATATTTAGTCAAATTAACCGAAAACCAAACCAAATTCGAATACGATTTGTGATTCAGTTTTGAAGTACTTAAATTTCATTTAGTTTGGTTCAAATTTTGGTTTAACCTAAAAAATTTCAAACCACATAAAAGGAACCAAATAATCGAATAAACCGTAAAGAACCATTGGACACCTCTAATGGTTCCAAGTTGTTTAAATTATTTTTCATAATTTTGTTCAAATTTAACATGTGAAGGGGCTTTAATGTTCAAAAATTTGTTGAGGGACTTTTGTAAGACAAAACATAAAGTATGTTGGTTTTTCATATACAAAAAAACTATTGAGGGACTTTTATGTGAAAAATAAGAAAATATGTTGATTTCTTATGATATTTCCCCAAATTAAAACCATAAAACTCTCAAAATTATATAATTATATGTTGAACACGTAAACATGTTTAACCCTTCTACAACTTTACTAATTACTATATTTTTATAAACTATTTTCTCATCAAAGTGTAAGCCCTAGGGGTTTTGATTTTGTTTTTTAACGTCTCAGCAAAGTGTATGCCCTAGAGATTAGAGATGTTCAGAATTTGTTTCGATTATTAACAATTTGAATTCGATTCAATTCGAGTCCAGTAAATCAATACGATTTTATAATTTTAAATTTGACTTGATTCGAACTTCGAATTAAAATACTACATATTTATTTATTATTTTTATATAATACATATATAACTTTTATTGGGCTATAGTATAAATTAATATTTAAATTTGTTCTAAAATATTATTTTCTCATCAAAGTGTAAGCCCTAGGGGTTTAATTTTCTTTTATTTAACGTCTCATCAACGTATAAGCCCTAGGAGTTAGGGGTGTTCAGAATTCGTTTCAAATTCGAAAAAATCGAAATTCGATTCGATTATCAAGAATTCGTTTCAATTATTAAGAATTCGAATTTGATTCAATTCGAGTCCAGTCAATCGAATACGAATTTATAATTTTAAATTCGATTCGAAATTCGAATTAAAATAATACATATTTATTTATTATTTTTATATAATACATATATAACTTTTATTGGGCTATAGTATAAATTAATCTCTAAATTATTCTAAAATATTAAAATAACTCATTTCCAAACCTATTACAAAGCCCATAGCTAAAACGTATTTATTACATATTTTAACTGAATTTGAATCAAAATGAATTTTTCAAGTTTATCTAAATTCGATTCGAATTCATACTTTTAATCGAATTAGAATTGGGATTTTAATTCGAATACGAATTCGAATCGAATTTGCTGGTTCTTAATCGAATTCGAATCGAATATGAATTCAAGATGAAAAATAAATTATTCAAAAAATTCAGTTCGAGCAAACTGAAAATTCGATATCCAATTTGATGAACACCCTTGCCAGGGGTTTAATTATGTTCTTTTAACGTTTTAATTCTATTTTTTTAACATTTTGAGTATTAACATAAAACGGCCGTGAAAGTTTTGATGATAGCAACTTTAAGAATCTTATAAAGAAAAACTTAAAATAAAGTTTTAAAAACGTTTAGTATAAAACTAGTATTAAGCCCCTGCGTTGCAGCGGTTGTTGTAAAACTGTGTCAAGTAGTACCAGTGCTATAGCACTTTCAACGACCACCAACAGCGGAAAAGCTCGTAAAAACGAAAAAAAATAACTCCGAGCGAAGAGCAGACATAAAATCTTTGAATCACGAACGTTCGTTGCAGAGAAATTAAACCGAAACGTAAAACTTAGAAAAAAAGTTAACTAAGTCTATCCAGGACCTGCACGTTGGTCGAACTTGTTAAACGAAGGAAAATAGATGTGCTGCGACGAGCCAGTCAAATGGGAAAAATATACGAAAAAAATGTTGAACCCCACACGCACGTTGAGGTGCATTAACTCACAAAATTTAGAACGAAACGAAAAACTTAGGAAAGATGATAAGTATGGTAGACCAAAATTGAAAATAAAAAAGAGTTAGGATTAAATTGAAAAAGATGAAAAACTTTGGGTTAAAAGTAAAAAAAACAAAGGGTCTAAATTGCAAAAATTGAAGTTATTTATTAATCTTAGATAAAGATAAGGATAAAAATAAATGATATCTATATATTAGTTATGAATATTAATATAAAATAAATTTATTAAATAATTATAAATAAAATTTATGAGGTTGAAGGAGAGAATGTCATGTGGCATTATTTGGAGTCTTTTATTATAAGTTAGATAAGTTTATCTTTTAATATGTTATAAATTTAAATTAAGTTGTTTTGAAAAAACCTGATTGGTGTAATAATTACAAGCAAAAAGGAATACAAAAAAAATTGTTACACGTGAAACATAAAAAAAGGAATACAAAAAAAATGTTACACATGAAACATGCAAAGTAAGGAAATTAATTAAATAAAATCAACTTGAACAATTTATTAGCATACAAAATCAAATTTCCGATTGAATTTTTTTTGTTAGTACATTATTATGATATAAATAAATACAAGGTCAGAATAACATTGAGTGGTTAATGACAAAGGTGCTGAGTCAAAGCTGACAAGATTTGACAATTTGTGATGACAACATCTTAGTAGGTCTAAGCAGATTCCCACAAGTAGATTTTTTAAGGGTCATGCTATTTACACACGGAGAAAATTATTTTCACACCCCAAAGCGCCGCGCTATGGCCAAAGCGGGGCGCTTTGGGGTAAAGTCAACCGACAAGGACTGACGCGGTCAGACCTTGTCTGTTGCTTTACATCAAAGCGCCCCGCTATGGCCAAAGAGGGGCGCTTTGAAGTTTTTTTTTTTTTTTTTTTTTTTTTTTTTTACATTTTTAACATTTCCGGGCAAAGCGCCCCTCTTAGGTCAAAGCGCAGCGCTTTGGGCCTTTTTTAAATTTTTTAAAATTGTTTTTAATTCACAAACGCGTCGATAATAGTCTAAATTTTACGCTTTTTCCGTTATACATCATTTTTTAATATATATGGACTATACTGCAAGTTCCGGATCAAATCGGTTACGTGTGATGCCGTATTCCATTATATCGTATCATTTTGGTTTGAAAGCACAAATACTCCTATGAGTAGTGTTATGTGTATCAGCCGCCTACCGTACATGTACATGACGTATTTTTTCATTAATTGTAGTATTATGATGTATATTGTCATTTTGGGTCGTACAAGTGCGTATTGAATCTGATTGGGTCGTGTCGGTGACATTCGGTTTTTAACGTAATGTAACGCATATATTGAACAAACACAAACGTACTCTTGGATTGTAAAAGAATTAACGTGATTATTATTAAACACATTTAACATACATCTTGAACATATGGGGTTACATTAATATGACAACCGGTGAGAATTAACGTAATGTAACGCATATATTGAACTGGCTTATTCTATTTTAGAATATTCACGTTAATTCTAGTTTATTTGTTATAAGCCAGCATGAGCTCTAGTTTATTCTAGTTTGAATATTGAACTGACTATGTTTTCTTATACGAACTGAAAGATTCTAAAATTAAATATTCTAGTTTATTTGTTATAAGACCTCGTAGGAGGAAACATAGATATTTGATCCTTTTTAAATCTACTGTTGAAATTGTTTGTGAATTTAAAAAAAAAAAAAACATATTCGGTTTAAAAAAATGATGGTTTCTTGTTTGAGTTAGTAAGATAAGTATGGGGTGAGTTGAAAAGAGTGTAGTTGTCAGAGAAGATAAGACTTCACTTTGAAATATCACACCAAATTCTCACCAACTTCTTTATCTTATCCTTTATTGACTAAAATCCCATTTCAACTTTAGGTTTCGTTGATATTGCCTTGGTTTCGCCAAAAACAACAGTAAAAAATATTTAAAATGGGTCATGCTATTTGCACAAACAAATTAAATATTGTAAAATTTGGACCAAAAATGTAAAATTTGAACTTAAACGTAGACCAGTCACCAGTCAAAAATACGCCCAAAATGTAAAAAAAAAAAAAAAAAAAAAAAAAAAACCAAAGCGCCGAGCTTAGGCCAAAGCGGGGCGCTTTGGAAAAAAAAAAACCAAAGCGCCCCGCTATGGCCATAGCGGGGCGCTTTGATGTAAAGCAACAGACAAGGTCTGACCGCGTCAGTCCTTGTCGGTTGACTTTACACCAAAGCGCCCCGCTTTGGCCATAGCGGGGCGCTTTGAGTGTGCAAATAGACCAAGCCCGTGTGCGAATAGACCAGGCCTTTTTTAATCCAACACATACATTTTTAGACTAATGGGTATGGGGTCGGCTAGCCCCGGCTTGGTCCGGCGCCGAGCCCCCACACCGCCCCCCTTAGCCCCGGCCCGGCCCAAACGTCCCACATGCGCCGATTCAGTCGAGGCCCCACCTTTGAAACTATCCGTTGCCATTTACCCCCAAACGGCTATTTAAAAAAAAAAAAAATTCATTTTTCAATTTAAATACCCAAAATTCATTTATAAAATAATGAGGTGGGGCCGCATCCCACACGAGCCTCCATCCCCCTCAAATTTCATGGAGGCCCATCCCCCACGAGCCGCCCACGTGGCGCCTACGTGGAGGCTCATCCCATTTGGGATGGGCCAAACCATACCCTTTAGTCTTAGATACAGACTTGTCCCTCTTACATTAAGGGCATGTTTGGCTAAGCTTATTATAGTTAAAAAGGATTTTTGGAAAAAGACTTTTGGGAAAATAACTTTTTGAAAATGAGTTTTTAAAAAAAGTGTTTGGATTAGCTTATTGATGTAAAATGACTAAAATAGGCATTCTTTTAGATATAAGGGGGTAAAAAAGGGGTATATTGGTAATTTGTAGTTTGAAAAGTTAAAAGCTGGCCCAGAAGTCACAATATTGTGACTTCTTGAAACCTCCTTTTTCTTCTTTGCAAAAAGTCATTTCTAAAAGGACTTTTGTCTTAGCCAAACACAAAAACAACTTATTGGCTTTTTGATAAGTCAATAAGCCAATAAGTTGTTTTGAAAAGCTTAGCCAAACATACCCTAAAGGTCATGTCTAAAAGGGTTATGTAACTTGACTCTTTCTCTCCTCTAAGGGTGGTTAAGGCGCTCCCGTGAGACCACTTTTCACGGGTGTGATAAATGTGAAACACCACCGTAAGTGTGCGTGTATTATAATGGTGAAGAGGGAGACCGTGATGTATATCACAGTAGTGGAACTTGATTTAAGGATTATGATTGGGTTTGAGTTAAATATTTATTGTGGTGGTGTAATGGAATGTGATGATGTGATGGTTGTTACAAGTGTGATAGTGAAAATGTGATAGAATAAGGTGTATGATGATTGGGTGTAGGGGTGTTCATGAGTCGATCCGATCCGAGCGAGGGCCTGCTCGTGCTCGGATTGAATTACAACCGATCTGATCTGATCGGATCGAATTGCAAAACGAGCACAAAAGTGATGCTCGTGCTCGGATTGAATTTGAATCGAGCGGATCGTTTTCGCTCGGTTTCGCTCGGTTTTATAAGAAGACATTCTATAAAAAAAACAACATTCTTAAATTTTATCACCAATTCAGAGTACACTATACAAAAACTGGAAAAAAAAGCCACTTTTTAACTAGAGTCATCAAAATAACAGCCTTCATTAAAACATGTATAACCTGTGTACACTATAAACAGATGATTTCGGGTTCAATTAAACGATTTAACTGTAGACACTGTATAACCTGTACACAGGTTATCAAACACAAAATCAACCCATATAATTATAATTTCCTTCAAGATTATTCAGAATCATATACTAGATTGGAAAGTATGTGAAGCGAAACTCTTTATTTCAAAACATAAATTCGATCCATATAAGAAAATTGACCTTTACTTGAAGATTCAAATTGGGGATGAAGATGTAGGGGAGTTGCTGGAGGTAGGACAGTCGCCGGAGCTAGGTCAGTCGCCGGAGCAAGGGCAGTGTGTGCAACTGAGTGTGACTGCGTGAGTATGTGCAACTGAGTGTCTGCGTGTGAGTGTGAGTGTGTGGCTGCGCTGTGTGCGGCTTGGAACAATGGGGAAGGGGAATTAGGAATTAGATTTAGGGTAAGGAATGGGCTAAGTATGAATGATCTAAGTATTTTTATGGGCTAAGTATGATTTGGCGTTGTATTTTTATGGGCTACTTATGCTTATATTAATTAAATATATATATTAATTATTTAATAAAAATAATTCGAGCGAAAACCGAGCGAACGGACCTTTGCTCATGCTTGGCTCGTTTTTAAATCGAACCGAGCGGCTCATTTACAAACTGAGCATGAATCGAACGAACATTTTTCGGGTATTTTTCGAGCGATCGTTGAGCAGCTTGGACAACCCTAATTGGGTGTAAGGTAGCGTTTGGTATGGATGAATAGAAGGTGTAATGGAATGGATCATTTTGATGGAATGAAAAGAAACATATTTGGTTATCATGTGGTAATGGAATGAAGCATTCCAAAGGAATGTAACTCCTTTCAAATATCACAATTTCCATTCCTTGGTAAGGGAGTGTTTTTCTTTCATTCCTTTAAGGAATGGAAAGAAATATATTTATTATTATTATTATTATTATTATATTTATATTTGTATTTAAAGGAATGTAACTCCTTTCAAATATCACAATTTCCATTCCTTGTTAAGGGAGTGTTTTTCTTTCATTTCTTCAAGGAATAGAAAGAAATATATTTATTATATTTGTATTTGTATTTATATTTATAATATTAATACTAATATTAATATATATCAAAATTTTTATTATTATTTTTTTACCATTATTAACATTATTATTGAGACAATTATATTTTTGTCGTTTTTAATACAATTGTGCTTAGTTACCTCGTCTTTTTGGTTTATCAAATTGTATAAATTAATGATTCGTTCTATTCACATATGAGTAACCAAACATTATAATGTAATGGAATGATTCATTTCATTCCATTGACCATTCCATTCCCTCATCCATTTCATTACCACATACCAAACAGATCCTAATAATATTATGAATGTGATAGAGTGAAAGGTTCATAAAGTTCTTATAGTTCACTACAAGTCCATTCCCTCATCCATTTCATTACCCCATACAAAGTCCATGGCTTTATAGTCTAGTGGCATCTTGGGGATCGGATAAGACTTTAGGACCAATAGTCATGGGCAGGGGCGGATGTAGCATATAGTAAAGGGTGGTGTCCGCTACGGCTTGGCGTTCCGGCGGTAGTGTAAAATTTGGAAAAATTTGACGTTTTTTCGATTTCGTTACCGCTTATTTATAAAACGTTACGGCTTGGCGCGAATCTTAGATCCGCCACTGGTCATGGGTTCGATTCCCACAAGGGGGTTTTCCCATATTTATTGGGTTTACTCCTAAATTGATGTATAAGTCTTTATGCCTAGTGGATATGAATATGATAGGATGGTTCCGCTGGTGGCACGATAATACTCTAGTGGTCCGTCAGTGATCCAAATTTGCCGTTAAAAAAAAAAAAACAAAAAATTCACTACAAGAACCATAATAAAGGAAATGTAAAATAAGAAAGAAAAAAAAGTATATATATCATACATAAAACTAAAATTACATGACTTAGACTTGTTTTCTCACGCCATGTATGAAGTATCAAAGATACCATACGAAATGATCATTATCATTTTGAAAAGAGTGAATTGCAAGTTTTGTCCTTTATCTTTATACCGTTTTGCAGGCGGTGTCCTTTATGTTTAAAATTGACAAGTTTTGTACTTTATGTTTTAAAATCCTACATGTTTTATCCTTTAGGCCTAACCCAGTTTGTTTTTTCAGTTAAATCTGATCATGTGAGTTGCACATGAGGGCAAATCAGTCATTTCGTCAATCCTTCTTATTTTCCTCAATTTATACCCACCACAACCTAACCCTTTTTCACCTTTCTCATTACTTTCAGCATCAACAAGAATATAGATGGAGATGAAGTGGGTTTTTCACCGGTGATGAATTCTTATTTCCACCATCACCATCTAGTACACGAGGAGGATGAATAAAGGCAGTGACGGTGACAACTTGCGGTGGTGTTAATGTAGTGGTGTTTAGGAGGCGGCGGCGGTTGGTGTTTTGGCAACTGGCAGCGACGGAAACAACTGGCGGTGGTGTTGAGGAGGACGTCTGCTGGTGGTGAATTTGGTGGTTACAGCAGATCAGAGAGATAGCTAAGAGAAAGGAAAAGAAAATGGGGAGGGACTATGTAAAGTTTTGAGCAAACAAATTTCATTTTTTGGGTTTCAAGATAGAGGTATCCATTGTTTTGTTTCTGGGTTATTTGTGTTTCAAGAGAGAGAGAGAGAAAGAGATGCATTGTATCAAGTAAAAAGTTTTGTTTTCGGGTTGTTTATGTTTGTTTTGTTAATGATTTTGAATTCTTATACCAATCAGAATTTTTATAGTCTTGTGGGTTTATCGGTCTAGGGTGGTAGCCGGTAAGAGGTGTGACGGTGGTGGATGGTGAGAACAGTGGTGGCGTTATTAATGTTGAGAGTGGTGGTTGGTGGCGGTTAATGGTGGTGGTAGACAGAGGTAGAGAGAGGGGTAGTAATGTACATATACGTGTATTATTTATATACATAATATATTATACTATATTAATTTTTATATTTAATTTTGTTTTATTGTTAATTTAAATATTTATATATACAGGTAAAAAGACTAAATTACCCTTATGTGACTAGATTTAACTGAAAAACCAAACTGGGTTAGGCCTAAAGGATAAAACATGTAGGATTTTAAAACATAAAGTACAAAACTCGTCAATTTTAAACATAAAGGACACCGCCTGCAAAATGGTATAAAGATAAAGGACAAAACTTGCAATTCACTCATTTTGAACAAATTTTGTTGAAATAGAAGAATGTAAAATAAATGGATGATTTTATGTAATCACAAACATGTTCGCATTACTCTAGTATTGCAAGGCGTTTTAGTTGTAGCTTTGCGAGATTAACGTGGTTTCATCAGGTGTTGTTCCTGTTTTGTTCTCTGATTAGGATCTAGCCTCATGTAATCTTACCAAAAGTGGGAATTTTGTCACTGACTAGTATGAGATTGTTGGCGAGAAGATTTAAACGTAATTGTAAAATGGTGAAGTATGAAATGTTAATTTTACGGTTTTTTTTTTTTTTTTTGTCTTTGATTCTTTATGGAAAATAATATACAAGTTTAAACACCCATGACATTATAGCCTAGTGGTATCTTGGTGGTGGGATAAGGCTTATAACCATTAGGTTATGAGTTCGATTCTCACAAGGGGGGTTTTTCCCAGATTTATTGGGTTTCCTCCTGAATTGGTGTAGGGCATTATTGCCTAGTGGAGATGGATATGATCGGGTGGATCCGCTGGTGGCACGATGATACTCCAGTGGTCCGTCAGTGATCCAAATTTGTCGTTAAAAAAAAATATACAAGTTTAAACCAACAATCAACTGTTGGTAACTCAACAGCCTTTTCTGTCATTTGGTTTGAAAGATCTTTGTTCATATCTAGTATCTTTGTAAGATTTGGATGTAACTGGTCAAAATTCCAAAACATGTTTTTTACCAAGAATAAAATGAGCACGTGTTCTCTACCTATAATTTTTTTTGAAAGAGGGCGATTTATTAGAAACATTACTCAAGCAAGTTCAGTGGCGGATCAGAAATTATTTGCTGGGGGTGCGGATGATGTGTTCAATCATATTTTCAAGTGGTGCGGTCGGGTTTTTTTGCCTAAAATATACCCTAAATTTTTTTTTTCAAGAGGTGCGACCGCCCACCCTGGCTAAAGGGTAGGTCCCCGCCCATGAGCAAGTTGCTCAAGTGGTACAGTACAGTAAAGGAAAAAACATGAAAGGTACATGCAGAGCTAAGTCAAAAACAATGCAGCCAAACACAAAAAAGTGTAGCAATATTTGTCACCATGTCACCTTAAAATTAAAATTGCACCAGGTCTTCCACTCCAGCTGCAATTTCTTTGCTCTTGAGTTAATCCAAATGAATGATAGTGCCTTGATCTCTCCTATTAACTTTCGTATTTGTTTGGGCCTGCTGTTAAAAATCAAATCATTACGCGTCCTCCATAACGACCAACACATGGTTGCTATAATCGTGTAAAGCGCGTTCTTTTCATTATCCAAAGGCTGCAGATTTTGCGCGAATTCAAGAAGTTCTACCACGCTAAGTAGGTACTTAGGTAGGGGTATTTTAGTCCATAATGATATCGCCACCCATATCTGTTGCGCATATTGACACGTCACAAGTAGGTGGTCTGCGGATTCCTGTACCAGATTGCATAGAACACATAATATAACAACTCTAAATTAAACCGACACTCTCCTGAATTTTTTTTTCAACGCCCTAATATATTTTAAAATATCCCAATATGTCCTAAAATACACCCCATATGCGGAAACGGACCCCGAATACCTTTAAAATTATTAAAAATAAATAAAAATTAAATTTTTGGGTTTGAGGCGGGGCGCGTAAGCCACCGCTCAACCCTTACGCGGGCCACGAGCAGTTGAGAACGCAGTGACACCCGGTGATGACACGTGTCATCATCGTGGCAAGTCTAGTCGATGACCCGGATTAGCTACGCCGTTGACCATCTTTGACGCGGGCCGCGTAGCGCCCAGAATCAGGCCCTATATAAGAGGGCTTCGGGCCTTCAGTTTACGTCGCTCAAAATTCAATTTTCTCTCTCAATTTGTTAATAGTAGAAGTTATATTCGGGTATAATATCCCCATAAATAACGAAGTTCTGCTCCGTTGTAAGTATCATAACCCCTGGATACGTATTAGATACGCTGCCCGATTGATCTAGGGTTCCGTAACGGCTGTCGTGGTTCTGCCCGACGTAGTCGTTGGAATGCCGTCTCGGGGAGAGTATTACTAATGTTAAAATGGGTTATTATACTAACACGTGTGCATTTGTGTAATTTATAGATTTATTCCCAGGAAATCCTTACAGAAAATTTAAAACAGCAATGTGAGTAATCTCCTTTTTGCAAATTGTTTTTACAAAACCTCACACAATTAATTATATATTAAGCAGTTATTGAGTATTTGTAAGGATACAATTATCGTCGGTATGTTGGGGTTTTGTATACAAAAGTTGTTACTGCCTTGCGAGGAGTAACATTTCCACAAGTCGGGTTTGACAGTACTGTGGGTGGTAATTGATATGACTTGGAAACAAATGTAATTGCGAGACCGCCCTCAATACTGTACAATGGTTTTTATTAAACTTGATTGAATTGGGATTCACTCACCAGTATTTCCCACTGAAAAAATGTTTTTAAACGCGTTTCAGGTAACAAAATGTGAAAGCCAAATAGAAGTCAGCTGGACAGCACTGAAGGCGCACTGAAGGCGCACTGAAGGCGCACTGAAGGCGCACTGAAGGCTTGGAAAAGTGGCAATAAAGTTACCTAAAATAAAATAGATGTTTTTATTAAATAAACAACTAGTCTAAGTACCCGTGTGTTACACGGGTGGTATCACAATAAATTATATTATTTAATAAACATAAACTTTTAAATGAAAGTAACATAGGACCAAACCCGCAAAATACCACTATACCTATAATGGTTGGTTACAAAGGACTAAAGGAGTACAGTACAATATGTAAACCGAAAAGTAATAAACCCAAGAGATTGCGCCTTCAAGGTGGACATTACCCATCCCACCCATGTGTTACACGGGTGGCTAAACAGGAAAACTAAGTCCTCTAAAATTCTAAAGTAAAAATTATAATTTTATATACGTTGAGAAAACTCCCTGACCATTCTATGCATCCATAACATCAGCCTTTCTTTTCCCAATATCTACACATGACTTTGAAGTGCTATTCCAAATGTGAGCAAGAGCACCTGCCTTCAAATGCTTATTAGAACTATTAATACACCTCTTCCACTTTGAAGACCTAGATGTTTTCTCTTCCTGTGACAGTTTGCCCATCCTAGTCTTCACTTCCTCTACTACTTCTCAAATCCAATCTAACATTAAAGCCAAATGCCACAGCTAGTTCACCTAAACGAGTATGAACACAACAGAAATCAATCAACACAAAACTACTATATACAGAGGATAACCATAAATCCAATTTTAAAAAAAGAATCACACAATAACCAACACAGCCGTGTAACACGTGCAAAGAACTACCTGTTCTAGTCCCTTACACAACCTACCCACACAAACCATTTTGCCGCCTCTAATAGTGAAAAAGTGATGTGTGTGCCTGGAGAACAAAAACGTGGATAAATGTGTGGCCCTAGAAATCATCACTTTGCAAAAACCACCAGTTGAGTGCCCCAGTGTGCAAAAAGAGTCGAAGTAATCATGTCCTCCAATATCCTCAATCAAACCATGGTCAACTGCTAAACATGTTGCAGAACTGCATTCTTCACAATGCCCCCATTGAAAAATCATGGTGCTCAACATGAAGACAATAGAATGAATAAAAAAACACTCCAACCATGCAGTGGCGGATCTTGCCCATTGAACCTGTCAGGGCCGAAAGACACGGGCACTAAAATTAGCACTACGGCCAAAAAACTTGCCCTGACCGAACATAGTATATATAAAAAATTTCGATCGAAATACGGAAAATTAGCACTACGGCCGAAAAACTTGCCCGGGCCGTGGCCTTGCCACGGCTCTACTAAGATCCGCCCTTGCAACCATGGTACTCATGAATTAAGAAAACAGGCTTCCTTAAACCTATCAGCTGCTTATTAGCTTGAATAGTGATTTGCACAAATAACCCGACCCATTAGCAAAAGGACTACAATTCAAAAGAGAAAAAATAATAATAATCTTGATAGGTTACCTTTAAGACCACTGTTTTTATTTAAATGCATGATGAAAAGACAATATTTTGGTTGATGTGTGTATTAGTGGTGATCCCCCCACGTGTTGTGGCGAGTTCTTACCGCGAGGAGAATTTGGATGGTATCATTCGATTCATACGGTACCAGGACTCGGTATAGAAACCGAAATAGGAAACAACAAAAAACAAAATAAGTCGTAATATGACCGAAACGATATAAATACATGTTCAGTTAATTTCAAAAATAGCTGGAACCTTTGAAACGACTACTGGACTTTGTGAAACAACTGGTTAATTACGAAACCATTGGATTTTCGGGGAAATAGCTGGTTATTACTTAAAGCTACATACCCCAGCTAAAGTCTATGTCTTGTTCTCCCCAAGTTTCGAGAAAGGCCACTGTGGTGAGAGTGGAATGGAAGTTTCACTCCCTTGCACATCTACAGAGATAAACAACCCAAATTACACTTACCAAATCCACACAAGAGCTAAAATAAAAACAATTATCAAGTAATAAAAAACATGTTTAGCTCACCACACCAATCTGCACTAAGATTGTACTGTTGAAAAACTTCACCAAAGTCTACTTGTCTGATGCCTCCGAGTAAAACAAAATCAAAGATCACCAACAAAATTTGTAACATTAACAAATAAAAAATCAGTGTTATGAATTACGATCACATTTGTTGGCATGAGATCTTCATGAAACCCTCAATCTAAAGCCATGGGCTATGACATGCTGCAACTTATCCTCACTCTCGAGTACATTTATGCATTAGGCACGAAGCATGATTCATAAACATAGAAAAAAACCATGAGTTCCAATCTAATTATTAGAACTGCTTATTTTTTAATTTAAATATAAATAATACTCTATGTGAAGATAAAAATAAAAAGTAAATACATTAGAATTGAAGTTATAAATTCTAATTATTTATACTACATTTTACATTCTAATTCTTTATACTACACCTCTATTTCATCAGCAGACTAACTATACCAGCTTACGTCACAGTGCATATTTAAAGTGAAATATAATTCACAAACTCCAATCAGAATACTACTTATATAAATAAGTTCTTTATATTAATTAAAACATACTAAATACTGATTAACGGACTTATTTTAACATTTTATAAAAGTTTTATTTATTTAAACTTCGTAGAAATCTTAATTATCTAAAAAAGTGTTACTCACGTTTACCAGAAACCCCGATTACACCCATTCCGATAAAACACGAGAACTAAAAACGCGAATCTTCAATGGTTCAGTTATCTGGTTAAACCTGAACCCCAAAAAACCCGAGAAACTGACCATCAGATCCAACTCTATCTTGTTGTCTCTTTAAAACCAGAGACAATAAAGTTGGTGGTGCCTGGAGTTATAAGAAGATGTTAGTAATTAGTAGGTATAGTATCAGGCAATACCTCGAACACTTGGCGTGCGAACTTAGAAACAAACATAGATATAGAAATCTTACCCTGTAAATGAGCCACTTAAAAAATGTATCAAGATAAATGCTGACCAAGTTCTAAAAACATCCGGAATAAAGGTCCACCATAAACCATATGGTGTCAAGCTCTAAAAAAGCTACTTAATGAGAAAACGTGAATCTATAAGAAGTTTTAATTCAACTGTGTAATCTCAAAACTTTCACTATATGCATATCACAGTTTTAGCAAATTCATATGTGTTGATGCATTTTTAGTGTCTGTAACTAGTCTTGTTTAACGATGTATTTTGTACGGTCTTTTATTAATTATCGAGTATGTATTTGATGTCGACCAAGTCGGATATCCTCCTATCCACTTGTGTCTGACTTGTTTGTCTCCGTTTAATATGTAATGTTATTCGAACAATGCATGTTGCATACAAAGGGTAGAATGGTCATTATAAGTTGTTTATATGTTGCTGATTGTTGCTGTCTGTTTGCAGAAACAGCCACAACAGTTGCAGACCTCGACGCAAACAGGTCTGTTTCGTCGAACACATCATGACGAAACAGACCAATGTCCATTATGTCTGTTTCGCCGACATTCATGACGAATCACACTTGATTCGTCGTGTATTGGGCTGCTTCAAGCCCAATGTTTGGCCCATATTCTGTTTCGCCGAGACACTTTGTGTTTCGTCGACTGTTGGGCCCAGAGACTATATAAACACATCTGCTTTCACAGTTGAAAGTAGATGAGAGCTTACACATAAAGAAACTCTGTCAAAATTCTGTTAAACTGTGTTTGTATCAGTTTGTAATCGGTTCTCATCCCGTTTAATCAATCGAGTGTGTATCATTGATTATACCGTGTCGTTATTGTTTTACATGTTTGATTTGGCATAGTTACGTGGATTCCGCACACGTAACCGTGTTTGCTATAAACAAGTGATTTGGTTCGTTATCGTTCCTCAGATTACGGGACCTACAATTGGTATCAGAGCGTTTGGCTCTAATCCTTGTTTAAAATCAAACATTGTTCGGTTTTTATCAAGTTTTTGTGTGTGTTTTTCTGAAAATTTGTTCTTGAAAAAATTATATTTCTGGAAAAATATTCATAAAATCTGTTGTTTGATTGTTATTTGCTAAGAGTTTTATCAAAAACCTTGTCAGTTTGTTTGTTCATGCTTTAAACCGGGTTTTTAGTGAAAGTCTTGTGCATTTTCGTGTTTCGGAAAATCATCGGTGACCAGAAAAATTCTTTGTTCTTGAGTGTGTTCTTCATATCTTCAAAGAGTTCTTATAATACTTGTGGATTTGATCTTTGAATTGTTGAAATCAAAGAGTTTTTACAATATAAAACATTAACTTGACTTTAGTGTAACAATTGTGATCATTAGTTTTTGAAAAAGCATGTTGTGTTGAAAAACAGGTCCATCAACTTACCTTGTGTCAGTAAGATATTTTAAATATCTTAACCAGCTGTCTGGGACTCAGATTTGACGAAACAAGCAGTCGACGAATCACTAGTGTTTCGTCAAAAATATCTTCGACGAAACAAGTTCTGTTTCGTCATAATATCTTGGACGAAACAAGTCTGTTTCGTCATTTTTCATTTCAACGAAACAAATCTGTTTCGTGGAATCTGTTTCGTCGAATTCACTTCTGTTTTACACAGAGGACTTGTAAAATCATTCTAACCTTGTGTTTTCAAGTGTGTGTGCAGGTACTATCATACATATACCAAATATGAGTAACAAAGGTCCGTGGGATTGGAGTTCGGAATCACAACCAGCTAAAAATCAGCCTTCGCTTGCCGATTTAATGAACCAATTGCCTCAAAAACAACAAGCAGTAAATGCAAATCAATGGGCAATGGTTTCTAATCAAAACCAAAACATTCAAAATCTATTGCTCAGTGAAAGTGAGACGGGAAGCAACAATCGCCCGCCAAAGCTAAATCACATGAACGACTATCCATCATGGAAGGGTCGTTTTCATACATACATTCAAGGGCAAAACGTTGAACTTTGGACGTGTTTCACTACTGAATGTAGCCCGGAATTAGAAGCAGCAGCATCAACTGCCGCTGGTATTTCTAATATGCTTGAACAAGACAAGAAAGCCTATGAATTAGAGAATAAGGCGTTTGCTTTTCTAACACAAGCTCTTCATAAAGACCTCTATCATCAATTTTCTTATAGTAAGAGCACAAAAGCTTTATGGGATGCATTGGAAACAAGAGGAGAAGGAAATGCAGCTTCTAGAAAAATACGCCATGATCTTTTGAAGAAAGAATTTGAATCATTTCAATCTTTGGAAAATGAAACCCTAAATGATATTACTTCTCGTTTCTATCATTTGATCAGTGAAATGAGTTCTTATAAGGTTGCTACATCTCATGTGGAAATGATTGCACGTTTAGCTGATGCTTTACCTCCTGTGTGGAGTCCATTCATTGAACTTCTAAAACATACGGGTGCTCTGGATGGGGAAACTGTCACTATCTATGGATTCGTTCAGAAGTTGGAGCACAAGAGTGAAGAGGAAAATCGGAAAGCTAAAAGGATTGGAGCTACTCAAAATACAGAAATGTATTTGCCTGGTTTTGCTCCTTCAGCTAGTTCTAGTTCTGTTCAGCAACCTAAGCTTCAAACGGCATTTGTTTCCAACACAAACTCATCAACTCAACCAGAGTTTGATTTAGGTGCTTACCTTTCACAATCGCTATCAAAATCTAAATCTCAACCTCAACCTCAAGTTACTACTACTCAACCAGAGTTTGATTTAGGTGCTTATCTTTCACAATCGTTATCCAAATCTAAAGCACAACCGCCACCACAACAAGTACATTATACCAACAATCCTCCACCCCAAGACACGAATACTATCAAAGTTGATACTTCGAACCTCTCAAAAGTTAGCATTGAAGTTGCAAAGGAGCATTCGGAACTCATTAATACGATGGTCAGTGCTTACTGCGGTTTGGTTGCAGGTCAAATTGGGAACATCAGTATGACCAACGAAGATTATCAACAAATCGACCGTGATGAAATGGAGTTGATGGATATAAAGTGGGCGTTTGCGAGTGCAGTTAGAAGGGCAAAGGACTTCATGGCTCGAACGGGAAGAAGTTCCTTGGAAAGTAAGCAGGATACGAAGTACGGGTTTGATAAAGAAACCGTTACATGCTTCAATTGTGGCGAGAAGGGTCACTTTAAACGTGAATGCACTCGACCACCCAAGCAAGGCAATCAGAACCCTTTCAGAAATCAGACAGGTACTTCAAATGCCAATCAAGGCAATCAAGACAATCGTGGAAGAGGGATAGTAGCTGTGAACAACACCACCAACCAGAACCAGTCTGGGCCATCAAACAACACTCGTGCATTGGTTGTTCAAACAGATGAAGGGTGTAATTGGTCTTTACAATTGGGGGAAGGTGATAATGAAGGAGGAGGAACCGCGTGCTACGCAAAGATCATCAATCACATCAAGCAAGTTCGTAGGGAAGAATTTTCTGAAAGTGACGACAGTTCGGGTTATACCGGGAGTTCTGATGAAGAAAGTTCTATTTCGGGTGATGTGAAAGAAGAAGCGAGTTCTATTGATGATTTGTTGAGTGAAGCAAAGGAGTTGAAGTCTCAGAAATCTGTTCTTATCAAGAAGGCTGGGAAAGCATCTAAAGAAATGGAGAAGTTCTTCTCTGAAGACGGATCTTTTTCTTTTCAAACTGCCTTTATGGCAAATGTTTCAGCCTCGTCGAGTCAGGTAACATCTGAAACTCCTAGAATTTGTAATGACTGTGCTTATATGAAACATGAATGTGAAAGAGTGAAACTTGAATGTGACACAATTCATAGTCACAATCAACATTTGGTTGTTGATATGTCAAAGTGCAAAGAGGCAAACATGGCTTTAACGAGAAATGAAAAGGACTTTAAATCTTTAATTGAAAATTTAAAGAAAAGTGTTTCCGAAACTACTAAAGTTGTTTATCACAAACAAGTTAGTATTAACAAGTACATAAATATCGTTGAGGAAACCAAAAGGGATTTAGCCATTGCAAAATGCGAGCACGATGCGATCAAGCAAAAATTGGAGAGTTATTCTAACTCCCGATTTGTACTCGATCACATAATTGATGTTCAACAACTGAAGAAAAACAAGAGTGGTGTTGGGTATAAGAAATGTCCGCCCCCTTTGAGACACAATTATGCTCCACCACCTGATGAAGAGGATATGCCTCGTTTTGAACCCAGTGTGCCTCTTAATTATGAGGAACTTACTACTGGATTAGGGTTCAAACCGGACAGCTCCTCGGGAACCTCATCTGTTGAAACAGAAACTTCAACACCAGTGAGTCAAAGTCCTCCAACAGTTGAGGACTATGATTCATCTGATGATGAAACAGATGCAAATGACAAGGATGAATCACTTGATAAGAAAAAGGGAATAGTAATTCCAATTGAGAATCATATTCTTTGTGATCCTCATATTCCTGTTGTGCAACAAGTTGCCAAAAATGTGATTAATCCTGTCATAAATGACAAGAAACCTGTGTCTACTGTTAAGAGTAACAAAATGTTGTATACTTTGGTTGGTGATTCTAACATCTACTCAGATAATGATTTTCCAATTAAAAATGTTAATCCATCATTGATTGATAACGTTTTTGAAAATAACACAAGTAAGTTTTTGGGAAAGTCGATTCCGGGAGTTACTGTAACTCAATGTGATCCAATTCCTAAGGCTGAAATCAAAAAGCAATTTGGAAATCGAAAATCCCCAACAAAGCAACGACCTTTTGCTCTTAAGGGTAAACAACCATTTGAACGAGCTCAAAGGCCAAATGTTTCTAAATCAAAATTTGAAACAAATGGAGCTCGTTATCAAAAGAAAAACAATGATGTCAGATTTGTGGCATCTGAGGGTACTGATAAAATTGAGATTTTTGCTAACAAATCAAACACTGATTTTGTACAACAAGTCAAGATTTTAAAGCGTAACAGTCAAAATAATTACACTCAACATTCAAACGGGTGTGATGAAAAGGCAAGTACCTCAGGTTCTACAGGTTTGACATATGAGCGTCGATTAGTTTCTCCTAAGTTTGTTGAGAGGAGAACGTGTTTTAAATGTGGAGAGTTTGGGCACATCATCAAAGATTGTTCAAACACTCCAAAAGAGAAATTTGTTGAGAAAGCACCACCTGAAAAGATTCACCTTCAATGTCGTTCTGTTTCGCCAAAACATGATAAAAGAACTGTTAAAGAACAGGAAATGAAACAACGACATCAAAATGTGAAGAAAATAGAAAAGGTCTTAAAATCTAAGGTCAAATCTATTACAAGGGAACCAAGTTCATCTTTAAAACCAGAATTTTCAAAATCTGTTTTCAAAACTGAATCTGGTAAACAAAAACAAACTTGGAAACCTAAGAAAGGTGAAAGTTCAGGGGGAGCTGTTATGTTGGAGAATCATCACCAGATCGAGATCACTATTCGTGATTCTCAGGGACGACCCAAGACCACTGTGGCTTGGGTCCCCATCCTTAACTAATCATTAGATGATGCGTGCAGGATGTTCCAGGAGGAACTATCAGTAGTCATTGGATTGTTGATAGTGGGGCATCCAGGCACATGACGGGCGACTTACGGCTTCTGTACGATGTGAGAAATATTAGAGGAGGCTATGTCGCGTTCGCAGGAGACAAAGGCGGATATATCACCGGAGAAGGAATGATCTCCAATGGTGTGGTATGCTTCGAAAAGATTAATTATGTTCGTCAACTTGATCATAATCTTCTCAGGGTGTCGCAAATCTGCGATAAAAAGTTCACCGTGCATTTTGATGATGCCGGTTGTTATGTGCTTAAACCTGGATTCAAGATTCCTGATGAATGGATTCTCTTATCGGCTCCAAGAATTAATGATCTTTATATTCTTGACATGAGCCAAGCCATTACGACATCTGCGCAAGTACAATGTTTTGTCTCAAAAGCCACAGAGAAGGAGTCTATTTCTTGGCACAGAAGAATGGGGCACATTCACTTGAGGAAAATGAACCATTTGGTGAAAAACAATCTTGTGAATGGTGTGCCTGTGAGAAGTTTTCATCTACAAGATATCTGTGTTTCGTGCCAGAAAGGGAAACAAACAAAGAAATCTCACCCTCTGAAGAAAATCAATTCTGTTAGCATGCCTCTCGAACGTCTTCATATGGACCTTTTTGGACCTATGAAGCACAAGACAACATTCGGAGATGCTTACTGTCTTGTTGTTACTGATGATTATTCTAGATTTTCTTGGGTAGCTTTCATGGCACACAAGAGTGACACTCCTGGAATTCTCAAGGATCTTCTCACAATGTTGGAGAATTTATACACTTTGAAAGTGAAGAGGATCCGAAGCGACAATGGAACTGAATTCAAGAACCGTGTGATGGATGAGTTCTGTACTTCTAAAGGCATTCTTCATGAATACAGTTCTCGCTATACTCCACAACAAAACGGTGTCGCTGAAAGGAAGAATCGCACGATTATTGAGACCGCAAGAACTATGTTAGTAGAGTCGGAGCTTCCTGTTCAATTCTGGGCAGAAGCTGTGTCGACTGCATGCTACACTTTGAACAGAGTTCTTACAGTTAAGAGGCTGGGCAAAACTTGTTTCGAACTTCTACAGAAAAGGAAACCGGATCTTTCTTTCCTTGAACCCTTTGGCGGTCCATGTACCATGATTGACCCAGATGGTAAGTTTGGCGCAAAAGCTATCGAAGGTTTCTTCCTTGGATATGCAACTCCAAATTGTCGTATATGGAATCTGACCACCAAAAAGATTGAGCTTTGGAATGAAGTAAGGGTTCAAAGGTATACAAGTCCTGTTAGAGCTCCGGGTGATCCTTGGATGTTCGATTACGATGGGATATTTGACTCCTTTAATCTGCCTACCTTTGATGAAGAATCTGCAGCTGTTCAAATGTTATTTGATAGTGACAACGCTGCCGGCTCGCCATTGGTAAGACCTGTTATTGTTAGCCCTCAAGGTTCTAATTCAGTTAACAATACTGTTCAAAATGAGGTATTTGAAGATGCTACTGAGTCATCGGAAGATGATGAACATCTTGATGCGACTGAAGGCACTTCTGCCCAGGTTGTTCCTGTTCATGGCACTTCTCTAGAAACACCTCAAGTGCAGAATGAAACGCATCCACTTCCACTCATATTCCTGGTGCGGAGTTGGTTGCTGATCTTAATCTTAACAATTTGGGTATTAATGCTAGTGTTCTTGAAAATCCTGAATTGAGGATTCACAATACCCATCCACAGCAGAACATTATAGGAGATGTCCAAAGCGGTGTGCAGACGCGAAATCAGCTGAGAAATAACCAGAATGCGGGTTTATATTCAGCCATTAGAGAATCTGGTCTTCAAAACGATTGGTCCTTTGCTTGTTACGTTTCACAAGAAGAACCAAAGTCTTGGAAGGAAGCTTTAAAAGATAATTCTTGGGTTGAAGCCATGCAGGACGAACTGCAACAATTTCAAAAGCTTGGTGTTTGGAAGCTTGTTGAAAAGCCGGATAATTACAAGAAAATTGGCACACGATGGGTTTACAAATGCAAGAAGGACGACCGTGGAATTGTTATTCGCAACAAGGCGAGACTGGTTGTTCAGGGTTTTCGCCAGATAGAAGGCATTGACTGCAATGAAGTTTATGCACCCGTTGCACGTCTGGAAGCTATTAGGATCTTCTTAGCTTATGCTTCTTTCAAAGGATTCAAAGTTTACCAGATGGACGTCAAAAGTGCTTTTCTTCATGGTATAGTTCAAGAAGAGGTGCACGTCGAACAACCTCCAGGTTTTGAAGATCCTATTCACCCCGATCGGGTTTGGTTGCTCAACAAAGCTCTTTATGGTTTACATCAAGCACCTAGGGCTTGGTACGCAACCTTATCCAACTATCTTCTGGAGAATGGATTTCGACGAGGTCTTATTGATTGCACACTCTTTATCAAGGAACTAGATGGAGATCTTCTGCTGGTGCAGGTATATGTTGATGATATAATATTTGGTTCCACTAATGATTCTTTGTGCAGGCAATTCGAACGAGTTATGCAAGAAAAATTCGAAATGAGCGCAATGGGGGAGATGACTTTCTTCTTGGGCCTACAAGTTCAACAAACAGAGTCTGGGATATTCATCCATCAGACTAAATATGTTGGTGACATTTTGAACCGATTCCAAATGTCAGATGCAACGCCCATTGGTACCCCTCTTCCGCAGAATCACGGAATTACTCCGAATTTGAAGGGTGAAAGCATCAACTCCTCATACTATCGCGCCATGATTGGTTCTCTCATGTATCTCACCGCTTCGAGGCCTGATATAATGTATCCAACATGCCTGCTTGCAAGATATCAAGCAAACCCGAAGGCCTCTCATCAGTCAGCTATCAAAAGGATTTTTCGCTATTTGAAGGGATGCCCGGACCTTGGTCTTTGGTACCCTAGGGATGATAGTTTTGAATTAATTGCATACAGTGATTCTGATTTTGGTGGATGCAAAATCGATGGCAAATCGACAACAGCAGGATGTCAGTTCTTAGGAAATCGCCTGGTCACGTGGCAGTGCAAGAAGCAAACGTGTGTTGCTACATCAACATGTGAAGCAGAATATATTGCTGCCTCGAGTTGTTGCTCCCAAGTTCTTTGGATACAACAACAAATGCGCGACTACGGTTTAGAATTCCTATCTACCCATATTTTTGTTGATAATAATGCTGCCTTACAGATCACTAGAAATCCTGTGCAACATTCTAAGACTAAACACATCGACATTAAATATCACTTCATACGTGATTGTTTTGACAAGAGGTTAATCGATGTCGTTCATGTCCCCACTGATCACCAACGTGCCGACCTGTTTACAAAAGCTTTTGATAAATCACGTTTTGATTATCTACTTTTGGTCAACGGCATTAAGGTGATACCCGAGTAAACTTCTTTGGCTGATCGTTTTTGTAAATATTTTCTTTATAAACTTGGAAAATTCAAAAAGATTTTAGTTTTCGTAAACTTTGCGAATTTTAGGGGGAGATATTTCAAGAAAATACAAAAACATTGCAAAAGTTCAAAATCCAAAAAGATGTCTTTACTTTCTGTCGTTTCGTTTGACGTTTGAAAAATTCAAAAACAATAGAAAAACCAAAAATGAGTTTCTTGGATAAAGGAAAATGATGATGTTCACTGGTGTGGTCGGTCAATGTGCTCAAAATGAAAAACAAAAAGAAAAATGATAAGTATCTCTACTAACGATGTATCGGTAGGCTCACAATCAGACTAAAATGTGCAGGATGATACAAACCTAACAGACTTCAAGTCAGGTGGGAACCATTCATTGGCATATGGTCTTAGTACCGAAATCTCGTTTGAGAGATTGCCGAGATCTGAAATATTCGGTCTTTATGCTGCTTATCATCTGGGTATCATGGTTGTATCAAACCGTAAAAATAACGGAGACGAAGTCTAAGATCTTCCATGATACTATACATACGTGTACATACTGCATTCGACCTCAATAAGTGATCAACAATCAGATGTCCAAACAAAATAAGTGATAATATATCACAGATTCTTTGCGGGAGTCAAGTTCGTCTCTCTGCTGTACGAAAGTACTGACCTGTTCACGGATTTGCTCCTGTGCCCTCATGCATCTGAAAATCAAGTTCCTCATCAATAAGTGATTCTATCACATAGGGCTTGTTTTCAATCAAAATAAGTGAGTTTCTCACATTTTTATACGGTCAAACAGATGATAATCGGTATACTCACCGGTAAGATGAATTCTCGTGCATACCTTGATACGGGAATGTGTCGTGAGTGGATTTACATCGACTTGTAAGTATAATCCTTACCGTTAATCGTATCTCTTAATTATGATTACGTCTGATCAGTTTGAGCTTATGTGGACCACAATACCGATAATCGAGGTAGTATACTTATCCAGAGCTTTAAACAGAAATCAAAATCATGTTGACTAAGACCGTAAGCTGGTATGATTCCTTGTCCTTGAAATTCACAAAAAGATTGCACTTGTACAGTTGCTTAGTGTTTTTCACAGTTTTCCGCATTTTCGTTTAGTTTGCCGTGCTTTAAATTTGTTTTTAGTATATTTGTGTAAAGTTCGTTTTTGATTAAGCCGAAGTTGTTGCTTGGTGTTTTCTGCCGGAAGCTTGAAACCTACTTCATAACATGTTCTTGCATTTGAAAACTCAAACAAAATGGAAAAGTGTTCATATCAAATCATAATTTGCTCAGTTTGCAGAAATTTTTCATGTCTGTGTTTTGGAAATTTACTATCGGTGAAACAGAATGGTCGACGAATCAGAATGGTCGACGAATCAGACCAGCGTCGGCGAATCAAATCTGTTTCGTCAAAACATCGACGGAACACATGAGCCCAAATCAGTTTCGTCATGGGCTAAATTCAGGCCCATGTCTAAGCCCAATTTCGTTCTGATTCGTCGAAGCCCAATTCAGTTTCGTCGAAGTATCAGATTCGTCGATATGAGGCGGTGTATAAAAGGGTCCCAGTTGTTCACTTTTTCAAATCCACAAACTATTCATCTTCTTCAAACACTCAAAAACCCATACCTACGGTCACTCTCACAAATCACTCAAATCATCCGTTTTTATTCAAAATCTTACAAAAATCAAAGGTAGTAAAACGTTCCGGTTCACATTCCGAACATTTTGAACCGTCGGTTTTTCATCCGAAACCCTCAGAGACCCCTTTGAGACCTTGTTTTTCTTTGATAATATATGTGTTGATGTTGAATGTATTGTGTTTTCCTTCTATATCTGTTAGATTTAAGTTCTAGTATGTTTGATTTGCTTTGATTTGGATGTGGGTTTTTGTAACAAAAACAGGGGTTTTTGTTTGATAAAATTCTTAACTGTTTTAAATGGGTTTTTGGATCGGAAATCATATATGGGTTGTCATAAGTTGGTTTGGGTATAAATAATGATGTTGAAAGTGTTTGTGTTTGTATTTGTTCTTTGTTTAAACCACAAAACGGCGAAACACAAAAACCCCTAAATCGACGAATCACATTAACCCTAATTCCGGCGAATCAAACATATGACGAATCTGAAATGAGACGAATCAGAGACGACGAATCTGAAATGGAACGAAACAGACACGGCGAATCAAAACGTCGACGAATCAAACTGGTCAAGGGTCAACCCTCTGTTTCGTCGCACAACCTTCTGTTTCGTCGTTGATCTTCTGTTTCGTCGTCTATGCCTTAGCAGTTTTCTGCTGTTGCTGTTTGTTCACAGTAGACATGGTTTGATAGGTTATCTGTTATGTGGATACATGAAATTGTATCCATAAATGTCTAAATGCATGTTATATCAAATGTGACTTATTCTGGACATTTTCATTTACAGATGGCACCTAAAGCACCGAAAGAAAAAGGAAAACGCAAGAAGGCGACAAAGAAAGAAAACAAAACTGAAGAGGAGATTATGTCAGAGAAGCGTCATAATCAAGTTGCATATCTGGATCCTGATGACAAGCTCACGGAATTGAAAGATATTATGAAGTGGATCAGGGAGTCACGTATTAATTATGCTGTTACATTCTCGACGCCCATTTACAAATCACTTATCAAGGCTTTCTGGGATTCTGCAAGCGTCGTCCAAATCGATGGAAAGGATATTATAAGAGGTCGTGTGAATGATCTGTATGTCGTTGTCACTCCGGAGATATTGAATGAAGTTCTTCAATTACAAGATCAACCGGATGCTCCATATTCAATACCAATCATGTGTTCACGAGGCTGTTTGCTAAGGATGAAGTGTACTGGAGACATTTTCGTAAAACAAATCAACAAAGGTGATCTTCCACTACGCTACAAGTTTTTATTGCATATTCTTATTCAGTGTCTCAGCAATAGACGGTCTGGATATGATATGGCTGGAGATGATCTCGTTGGTTTCATGGTTGCTTTGGTGTTAAACAAACCGTTTAGCATCTCAAAGTATATTTTCAGCAACATGAAAGAAAATATGACAAGGACAGGAAGTAGAACAACCGGAAACAAGTTTTGGATGTATCCGCGGTTTATGCAAATGATTATGAATGTTCAACATCCAGACCTTCCTAAAGCTGATAATGATCTTCTGAAGATAGAGGCGATGAATTTCAACTCTTTAAGGCTAATCAAGACTCTTGCTGCCAAAAGATACAAAGAAAGCGTTCCTCCAAGGAAGCTTTTTGGCGCATTTGTGAATCCTGATTATGTTGCTCCAGCAAATGATAAATGGCGTCATGATGACAGCCAATCTGACAACGAAGAGCCTGAGTTGGAAAGAAGAAGGATAGAGAAATTTGGTCCTGACCCGGTTGATTCAGATGAGTCAGGAAGTGATAGTGATGACGAAGGCGATGAAGGTGGTGATGCAGGTGCTGTTGGTACATCGAGCAAGGTTGCAGCTTCTGATACATCAGCTAGAAGTTCTTCAGCAAATGGTGATGATGAATCTGATTCTAGTTCTAGTGATCATATAGTAGAGCCTGGATATGAAATGTATATCGATATACGTGGAGTGAGAAGATATAGAAAGATTAGAACTGAAGATGATCCAGAATATGTTCCAGAGGATCCTGAAGGTGAAAGAAGAACAAAAAGGAGAGCTGAGAAAGCTGTTGAAATTCAAAAGAAGAAATCTAGGAGATATTTGAGTACTTATACTCGGAAATCTGTGCCTCAAGAGTCTTCATCTGTACCTCAGGAGCCTGTGCAAGAAACTCCTACTGTAGTTACTTCAGCTGCTGAAATTCCAGCTGTGACTCCTCAGGCAGTTCCTGAAAGAACTATGGCTTCTGCAATCAAAGCAACCACTTTGGGGATCAGTGCTGAACGTCATAGGACATTTTCCGGATTTTCTCAAGACGAAAAGATCAGATACCTATTCTCTACACTTGAAGCAGCTGCTGATCGTGTTCAGAGGCAATCTCATTTCATCAATCTCACAAAGAATGATCAGCTTAAACAATCGGTGGAAATTAACAACTTGAAGTCAACCGTTGGTCAACAGCAAACAGTAATAGAGCGACAACAAGCTGAAATTGATTTGCTTAAAGCTGAAAATGTTCGCTTGAAGGCTGTTGATGAAGAGAAAGAGAGAAGGCTTGCTGTTCTGTGGGATTATCATTGTAAACAACAAGAAGTACTGAAGAAAAAGGATGATGATACGGAAGACCAAGGGAATCCTGACACTTCTGGTACATCACAGAAGCAGCCAACCGCACCTTCTTCTGAAGTCGTTGCAGTTCAACCTACAGTGGTCGAATCTTCACAGGGAACTTCTACTGGAAAAGTTCAACAGATCGCAGGTACTTCTTCTGTCATAAGCAGTGCTGATATTGCTTTACAGGCTATTCATCCAGTCACGGGAGAATTGCTTGAAGAAGGAGAACTAATAGAAGATCTTTCTCAAGAGCAATTACTTGCTCTACAAGCTATGAGAAAGATTGATGACGCTGAGATCGAAAGAATGCCCAGTGAACCTGATTCTGAAAATGTTGAAGATGTTGATGAGATCGTATTTGAAGGCGAAGCAACAAAATCAACGTATGTTCGAAAAGATGGTACTGAATTCGATTCATTTGATGAAGATTGGATGAAGGAGAATGTTAATGACATAGATGAACACTTAAGGAAGCGTGATTCGTCTGATTCGTCTGAAAAAGCCAAAGATTCATTCTCTGAATGGCGAAAACAGTTCCTATCAAAAGTTCAGAAGCCTGTGCCTGAAAGTGTTCAAGTTGACTACTTGCAGTTTGAGAGAGGGAAGCCAAGTGGAAGAATTCTATGCTGGATGTTTGTTAGAGATATTCACTGTGTTGCAATCAAACGTGAATACGGAATCCTGTATTTCAACTCACTGCTGAGCATTCTTTCTTTGCCATTTTATGATGTTGCTGCGTTGACGAGGCTTAAGCTTATCAATCGTTCAAACTACGATGGCGCTACTTTATTTGAGCGACTGGTTAAAGTAAACAAGAAGTCGGGCTGGGAGGATGAATCATACAAGCCACAATTTCCCGTCTATCAACCGATTAAGTTTACTCTTGATCCTGACACCAACACTTGCAGATACAAGCTTGTGTACCAGCCTCCGAGGGTCGTAGATAAAATCCCATTGATGCCTATGCAGCAGGATTTTCTTGAAGACATGGCATTATGGTGCTACGACTCGGACACGCATGAAGCTGTGTTTGTGTTTAGAGATGGTCGTGCAAATTACCGGATGTTGGATCCAATGTGGATCGTCAACATGTCCGAGGCTGATATTAACAGACTATATCGTCACAATATTTTTTATGAAGATCAGGATGCTCGTCAAGCTATGAAGTTTCAGCGAGTAGCGTGTTTTTGCTACTACCGGGGCATACATTCGGGCAGTTCGTGGTCCGAACAACACTGAGATGGAAGATTAGAAGACCGAAGACGAGTAACAGACAAGGGGGAGTTTGTTGATGCATTTTTAGTGTCTGTAACTAGTCTTGTTTAACGATGTATTTTGTACGGTCTTTTATTAATTATCGAGTATGTATTTGATGTCGACCAAGTCGGATATCCTCCTATCCACTTGTGTCTGACTTGTTTGTCTCCGTTTAATATGTAATGCTATTCGAACAATGCATGTTGCATACAAAGGGTAGAATGGTCATTATAAGTTGTTTATATGTTGCTGATTGTTGCTGTCTGTTTGCAGAAACAGCCACAACAGTTGCAGACCTCGACGAAACAGGTCTGTTTCGTCGAACACATCATGACGAAACAGACCAATGTCCATTATGTCTGTTTCGCCGACATTCATGACGAATCACACTTGATTCGTCGTGTATTGGGCTGCTTCAAGCCCAATGTTTGGCCCATATTCTGTTTCGCCGAGACACTTTGTGTTTCGTCGACTGTTGGGCCCAGAGACTATATAAACACATCTGCTTTCACAGTTGAAAGTAGATGAGAGCTTACACATAAAGAAACTCTGTCAAAATTCTGTTAAACTGTGTTTGTATTAGTTTGTAATCGGTTCTCATCCCGTTTAATCAATCGAGTGTGTATCATTGATTATACCGTGTCGTTATTGTTTTACATGTTTGATTTGGCATAGTTACGTGGATTCCGCACACGTAACCGTGTTTGCTATAAACAAGTGATTTGGTTCGTTATCGTTCCTCAGATTACGGGACCTACAATATGTGCATAACGCACGCGACATGAGCAGATCCAAAAAATAAACAAATTACCCGAACCGGAGGAAGGCCAATCTCGAGCTCTCTCACCTCTATCATCGTCGCACCGCTCACGATCTCCTTGATATCCACCTCCAACTGGAATTGACTTTAAGATTAATAGCTAAGCTAACCGATTTCCAAGCACCACTTCCAGATTTCTGCTGATTGATGTGGCGTAGGAATATCACCATCTATTCATTTTAAATCATCAATCACATTCTTGTAATATCATGGTCATATTAATTCATCAATTTATATCAATCAATTAACTCAAAGTTATTGGATCTGGGATATTCTTTAATCTATTACACAAATTCCAACAAAATATTAAGGCATTCTAACATGCAACTCTTAGGTCTTAAGCTTATTGGCATTGCAACTTTATCCTCAACTCACTACGGCTTGTAATTAGGTGGGTCCCAATAACTTAGATTAGCTTCTATATTTCTCCTCTCATACATTCAATTCAAAATAAGAATCTAAGCACATCATGTTTAAAAATCAATGTAATAACTTAACATACGCAATAACCCCACGCCTTTCAACTTCCAACTATGTTCTCTACATTCAAAAATACATGTTTAATTGGTTTTTAAGAATAGTAATATAAATATTCTGGTACAATTACCAAATAATACAAATCATAGTTCTATATATTAATAAAATATATATGTAAATATGCCCGTCTTTGTATTAACTCATTTATGCTCGATGTACGTGACCTATATTGATAATATAGCTTTTGTAATCATATTTAATATAGTAATAACTAATAGCATCCAAAAAAATGCTGGCAAGTCAGCTCAATCTGACCCAACCCGGCCCTTTTCTGTCTTACAAAAAGTTACCAGCATTTTTTTGGATTGACCATTACCCATCCCACCCATTTTGGTAACTCAAGACCAGATAAAATACAATATATCATAACTCACTTGCACTGAACTAAGATTCTTATCAGCGAACTGATTCTTTAGGAGAGGTTGACAAAGCATATCTTTACCAGGAAACATTATCAAACTCATACCCTTCATTGCATGCCTCAACGATTCATCAAGTTTCTTGAAGCGAACCACTTTGGTCCATGTTTTGTAAAGTTCAGGGATTGCAAGAACAGAGCAGGAAATCAAAATAAACCTGATGTAGCAAGCACAGAGCAGAAAATGAAACACTAATCCAAAATAAACCTTAACATCTCCATTCATCAATAACATTCAATTTCGTAAAAAGTTCCCAACTTTATCCCAAATTTTCAAGTTGTAAATTTGATTACAATCATTATCTTCTTACTATATATTTAGAAGATTTTATACATTAGAATACATTAGGAAACCCATATAAACCTTTAATGCTATTAGTTAGATTTATATCTATAAAAAGTGTCAAAAACCTATTTGTTAGATTTCTGTCTATATCCACAATCAAACATACACTATTTACAAACAAAGAACTAAGTATCATAGCTTGATTATCAAATATATGTAATCTGAAAATATTACTGCACAAGTCGCCCCATGCCACACTCACGCCTAGGTCACCTCATTGTCCGGGTGTGCCTTTTAAAACCAAACTTACCTATAAATAACCATAGTTTGCACCTTTTGATACACTATCATGATAGAAAGAGTATGCGATATCACAAAAGCTGAGGGTTAAACATATTACTGAACCCGTATTTTAATTATACTAATTTTAACATAACTTTCGAGGGTGATATCTCATTGTGGAAAATTAGCATCTAATTACTACAAATGTGAAGAAAATAAGTTAAATATTACCAGAAAAAGTGCATTATGCGGTCATACAAAACGCTCTCTCTTAGATGGTTTGCCAGCAAAACAGCTGCATTGAATTCTTTTGATCGCGACATCTGAACCCTTCCATTTCCCGTGATAAAAAGCTCCATATGTACCAGATCCTAACTCTCGTACTTCCTCAATATCGTCATTTTTAATAATCTGGTGAAGAATATAAATCAAACTGTTTATAAATCATATGATTTTTGCATAAAACTTAATATAGATAAGGGTTAGAAGTACCAGTAAACCCCTAGCAAAAGCTTTCTCCACAGCCTTTGTCAATTCAATCTTTGTTTTGACTTGGGTGTCATTGTCAATTCAAATTTAAGAACCAAAATGCTTGAACAAAACAGATTTATATAAAGAATAATGAGTAAAATTACCTCTCCTGGACAATAATATGCAACAATTCCTTTGGTCCGAACTCACTGGAAACCGCGTTTTCCGACTTCGCAACATCATAAAATCGATCTCAAAACCCCAAATAATGTGGTTGTGAGAAGATGGAAAGAAAAAGGGAAGGGGGAATCGCCAATGTGGACTCAGACTGAGATTTAGGGTTCAAAAGAATTGCAGATTTACATATCCATTCTCAGTTTCACATAAACATAGAAGCTTTGAAATAATAATATACATGTTAAAAATTTCAGAAACACGATTCGAGAATTTAGAAATCACGATTCAAAATTTCAGAAACGATTGGTGATTTTAACATTAAACACATGAGAACATATACAAACATCACAAACAATTTGAGATTTCGGATTTCAGATGAACATCAAAAGGTGATTTTACAAACATCAATTGTTAAAATAAAAACCCTAAATATGAAGAACAAAAAGATTAAACATAAATTAAAGCTTAAAGATTAGAAGAAAACATACCTTTTGCTGGTTGCTTTAGACTGAGATCTAGGTTGTGATGGAACAGAGAGATACAACGATGTAACAGGCAGAGATATATGAAATTGAAATTAGGGTTTTAAGGATTGATTGGAAAGAGAGATGTATTATGAAAGCGTGTTTGAGAAAATTTTCAATTGATTGATGATTGTTGCGGTTTCCATATGAACAACACATTAGCGGTTTCAAAATTGAATTGAATGAAGGAGTATGGAGGAAAAACCTATTGCCACTCTTATAAAAGTGTAGGAGAATTGAGGAAAAGGAAATTGCCGCTCAAAAAACAATTATCTGGCCAAAGACCATTGCCACATCATGGTCAAAAAGTCAACATTATTTTGGTTTAGTATAAGAGATAGATAGGATTTATTCCTATGGAAATGTGTGTACTTAAAACTTGGTCTTATCCCATATGTTTAATATTATGAAAATGTGGTATTTTACTCTGATCAAATATTTCCTAACTACGGTCCTGATGAAAATTCCGCTGCCAAATTAGACAATACAGATACCACCGAAACTGGCTCGCGGCTGCCCATTCCCGTGTTTAAATAGGGGAACAGGGGCTGTGACAGAAGGTGGTATCAGAGCTAAGCCACTGATTCAACCACAGAAGCGTTCTGCTGACATCAAAATTCAAATTGTTAGGAAATAAATTACGGAATTATGTGTATAATTGTATTTTCTTGTTATGTGTTATTTGACTATTTGTTAGTTTACAGTATGAGTGACCAAGGACCATCTGACGCGTACCGTCAATTGTCTGGTTCGCCTAGAAGCGAAGGTGCCTCTTCTCAGCCTGCCCTCTCGGGGTACTCTGCTGATACGGAAGATGGAATATTCGTGTTTAAGGCTCAGTCTGAAGAGCCATTCCCTCAAAAAAAGAGAGGATGGTTCAGTCGAGGGGCACATGAGCGTAGAAAGCGTATGAAAAAGTTACAAGACCAAAGAGTACTAGCCGCAGCCAAAAGAGAAACCGATGCCTATGCCCAGGATATGCTTAATAGTGGTATAGCCAATATCCACATCCTAGCAACCACTGCAGCTGACCCTAACCTGGAGCAAATGTTAGCACCCCAACCACAACCACCAATTCCTGACCAACCGATGGAGATAGAAAACCCTGAAAATCAAGTAGAAATGCATGATTTTAATCCGGAGGAAATACCTAGGGTACCCGCACCAAATCCCTTAGACCCAAATTACGACCCATGGTGGAATGACAATAGGGACTATATGCAACGTTACCCGATACACGAAGACATACCCATGCCAAACCTAGGAGCCTACCCAGGGTTAGATCCTCTAGATCCCTATTATGATAATGATGTATTCATTAGGGAAATTCTAGAAAATCCTTACCCATACCAGGCCCCTATACCTCCATATCAGAAACCCGCACCACAGATTCTGAACCCAGTCCTAGAACCTGCACCCCCAATGAGTGCAGAAAATATACAAGAACTTAGGACATTTGGTGAAGAAATTTTAGAAAGTAGTGAAAGAATGAGACAGGTGGGAGAGCGACTTGTCTCGAAGTACGACGAGCGCAATATGGATTTCTGGATGAATCCATATCCATGAATGTGATGGTGGAAACGGTAGTAATAATAATATTAATAATAAAATAATATGATATGTGTGTATGTGTATGAAAAAAAAACTACGGATGCCTATTATTAGTAGTGTAACTTTAAATTTCAGTCGGTATTGTAATTTTAATTTCAGTACTGGTGTGTAATAGATATATATTATATGAATAGAGTAAAGTCGCAATGATCGATGCTTTTGACCAAAATGCGTGTCATGTGATTGATTATATTAAATATTATTTTGTGATATTAATACGTGGTAACTGTTTAAAAATTCAGATGGCCGACGAAGGAAATCAAGAAAATCTGAATAACGATAACTAGAGTAACATTAACTTGGTTAATGAGAATCCGAGAATCAATAACAATGGAAACTAAGTGGATAATAGTGCTATCCAACACATAGTGGCACAAGGAATCATAGATGCAATGCCATTTATTATCCAAACTGTTAAGGAAGCAGATAATAAAAGAAAGCATAGCAGTATGCGACCAACTGAACCAGAAAACAGCGTAAACAATGTATTTCAAGTGCTCATTCCTAAAAGAAGAAGAACTGTGTCTTACGGTTGTTCTTATAAAGAATTCTGGTCTTGCAAACCAATAGAATTCTCGGGCAATGAAAAACCCATTACAGCTCTACGCTGGATAGAAAAGATTGAGGTTGTTTTAAAAATAAGCAAGTGTGCTGAAGAAGACAAGATAATGTTTGCTTCTAATCTATTTAAAAACTCAGCCTTAGAATGGTGGAACACTATCCTCCAGTCAAGAGGAAGTGATAGGGTATACAATATGGAATGGGAAGAATTTAAAAATATGGTAGAAAGAAAATTTTGCCCTCCCAATGAAAAGGAACAGATAGCGAATAAATTTCTGAACCTAAGGATGACCGGGGTAGATAGTAAGGGTTATACTACCACATTCTTTGAATATGCTAGAATAGTACCAACCCTTGCATCACCTGAACCGGTATTAATCTCCTGTTACATTTGGGGGTTAATTGGAGAGATTAGACATGTAGTCAAGGCAGCTAGACCCCAAACTATAGAAGAAGCTGTAGAACTAGCAAATACCTTGACAGATGAATTAATCTGTACTAGAGAAGAAGACCAGAGGAGAAACTTAACCCAAAGACTTACTCAAGAATTCCGTTATGGGAATTTCAATCGTAGGAATATAGGTTCTACCTCTGCACCATACTACAAAGCTTGTAAGAAGAAGCATTCAGGAAGATGCTCCACTTACTGCAATTTCTGCAAAGTACCAGGGCACAAGGAAGAAGACTGCAGAAGAAAACCTACTAATGGACTGTGCTTCAATTGTGGAGAAAAAGGTCACACAAGCCAAATTGTCCGAAATTGGCCCCAGCTGCAAACAATAGAAACACTAAAAATGCTAGAGCATTTGTTCTGACTGCAGACGAAGCCAAAATGATTCCGGATGTGATAGCCGATACGTTTTTAGTTAATGATATATTTGCTAAAGTATTATTTGACTCTGGTGCAAACCAAAGTTTTATTAATACTACGTTTTGCAAACTTGTTAATCAATCATTAACTAAACTTCCACAAGAATGTCTAGTAGAGACAGCTAATGGAGAAACTGTTAGGATTTCCGAAATCTTGCAGGGAGCAAGAGTAGAAATTTTAAATCAAAGGTTTATTGCAAACCTGTACCCAATGAATCTGTCAGGATTTGATATCGTATTAGGAATGGATTGCTTAATAGCCAATAAAGCTAATATTTTATGTGATCAAAAGTCAATTCAAGTAAATTCACCAAAGGGTGAAAAGATCACAATTAAAGGTGATAAACCATCTAGATCCACTAAATTTATCTCTGTGATGAAAACTGCAAGTTATATAAGAAAAGGATCTATCGTGTATTTGATTTCCATAATCACTAACACTAAAGGAAAATAATTAAAAGACATCCCAGTGGTGTCTCAGTTTTCAGATGTATTCCCAGAAGAATTACCAGGACTACCGCCGAACAGGGAAGTTGAATTCAGAATCCATCTACTGCCAGGAACAGCACCATTTGCCAAAGCACCTTACCGGTTGGCACCCGCCGAAATGCAGGAACTGAAGAAATAGTTAGATGAATTATTAGAGAAAGGATTCATACAACCAAGCTCATCGCCGTGGGGAGCACCAATTTTATTCGTTAAAAAGAAGGACGGATCAATGCGTATGTGCATTGACTACTGTGAATTAAACAAGGTCACAATTAAGAACTGGTACCCATTACCAAGAATTGATGATCTGTTCGATCAATTGCAAGGAGCTCGATTTTTCTCAAAAATCGATTTAAGGTCAGGATATCATCAATTAAAGGTACAGGAAGAGGACATTCCTAAAACCGCATTTAGAACAAGGTATGGCCATTATGAATTTACTGTCATGCCATTTGGTTTAACCAATGCCCCAGCCGCATTTATGGACATGATGAACCGAATATGTAAGCCATATTTGGATAAATTCATAATTGTTTTTATTGATGATATTCTCATCTATTCTAAAAGTAAGGAAGATCATGCAAAGCATTTGCACGCACTTTTAAGTCTTCTAAGAAAGGAAAAGCTTTATGAAAAATTTTCAAAGTGCGAATTTTGGTTAGAACAGGTACAGTTTCTTGGACATTTAGTCAATCATGAAGGAATTCATGTAGATCCAACCAAGATTGAAGCGATTACCAAATGGAAAACCCCTGAATCACCAACCGAGGTTAGAAGTTTCTTAGGGTTGGCCGATTATTATAGAAGATTTATTCAAGATTTTTCTAGAATAGCCATTCCTTTAACTAAGTTAACCTGTAAATCCATTAAGTTTGAATGGGGACCAAAACAGGAAGAAGCTTTTAGAATTCTTAAGCAAAGATTAACCCATGCACCCATACTAGCGTTACCAGAAGGAACTGAAGACTTTGTAGTCTATTGTGACACTTCTAAGTTAGGTTATGGATGTGTGTTGATGCAACGCCAAAAGGTTATAGCCTACGCATCTAGATAACTTAAGAATCATGAAGAGAATTATTCAACTCATGATCTAGAGTTAGGAGCTATAATTTTTGCCCTTAAAATTTGGAGACATTACCTTTATGGTAGTAAGTTTACCATATTCACTGATCATAAAAGTTTAAGGTATGTTTTCGGACAAAAGGAATTGAATATGAGACAAAGACGTTGGATGGAAATGCTTAGTGATTATGATTGTGATATCCAATATCATGAAGGAAAAGCAAATGTAGTGGCAGATGCTTTAAGTCGAAAATATCACGAAAAAACAAAAAGGGTACGTTCTCTTAAATTAAATCTACAAGTAGATTTAAATGAACAAATTAGAAAAGCACAAGAATCAATAATCAAGGATGATATTGAAAAATTAAAAGGAATGATTAAGGAATTAGAACAAGGAACAGATGGAATTTGGAGATTTCATAAAAAGAGAATGTGGATTCCTAAATCAGGAAACCTACGTCATCGTATATTAGAAGAAGCCCATAAGTCCAAATATACGATGCATCCTGGAAATGATAAAACGTATCAGGATTTAAGAAAGAATTTTTGGTGGATAGGAATGAAAAAGGATATAGCAGTCTATGTTTCTAAATGTTTAACCTGTTCACAAATTAAAGCTGAACATCAGAAACCCTCAGGATTGCTGCAACAGTTAGAAATGCCAGTGTGGAAATGAGAATTGATAACAATGGATTTTGTTACCAAATTACCCAAAACAAGAAAAGGTAATGATACAATCTGGGTGATTGTAGATAGGCTAACTAAGTCAGCTCATTTCCTACCAATGAAGGAAACTTTCAATATGGAACAGCTAGCTAAATTATATGTAAATGAAATTGTTTGTTTACATGGAATTCCTTTATCAATTGTTTCTGATAGGGATAACCGTTTTACCTCTCATTTTTGGACAAGTTTCCAAAAAGCCATGGGAACCAAGTTAAATCTAAGCACAGCTTATCATCCTCAAACGGACGGACAAAACGAAAGGACAATTCAGAGAATGGAAGACATGCTTAGAGCTTGTGTAATTGATTTCGGAGGTAATTGGGATGATCACTTACCATTGATAGAATTTTCTTATAATAATAGTTATCACACAAGTATCAATGCTGCACCATTCGAAGAACTTTATGGACGAAAGTGCCGAACCCCAGTCTGTTGGGCAGAAATTGGGGAAAAGTAACTATCTGGACCTGAGATAGTGCAAGAAACAACTGACAAGATCATTCAAGTCAAGGAATGACTGAAAGCAGCACGTGATCGACAGAAGAGCTATGCCGATAACCGACGCAAACCGTTGGAATTTCAAGTAGGAGATAAAGTATTATTAAAAGTCTCTCCTTGGAAAGGAGTGGTAAGATTCATCAAAAGAGGAAAGCTAGGTCCCAGGTATGTTGGACCTTTTAAGATTATTAGAAGAATAGGACCTGTAGCCTATCAGCTACAACTGCCAGAGGAAATGACAGGAATACATGATGTATTTCATGTATCTAATATTAAGAAATGCCTAGCTGATAAATCACTTGTGGTGCCGGATATAGAGATAAATGAACAACTCAAGTTTGTAGAAAGGCCTCTACAGATTGAAGACAGGAAAGTCAAGAACCTCAAGTACAAGAGGTTAATTCTGGTCAAAGTGAAATGGGACTCTAAAAGAGGACCAGAGTATACATGGAAGCTTGAATCAGAAATGCAAAGGAAATATCCACACTTGTTTCAGTAGATCTCGAGGACGAGCTATAAAACAAGGTGGGAAGGATATAACAACTCTAAATTAAACCGACACTCTCCTAATTTTTTTTCCAACGCCCTAATATATTTTAAAATATCCCAATATGTCCTAAAATACACCCCATACGCGGAAACGGACCCCGAATACCTTTAAAATTATTAAATAAAATAAAAATTAAATTTTTGGGTTTGAGGCGGGGCGCGTAAGCCACCCCTCAACCCTTACGCGGGCCGCGAGCAGTCGAGAACGCAGTGACACCCGGTGATGACACGTGTCATCATCGTGGAAAGTCTAGTCGATGACCCGGATCACCTACACCGTTGACCATCTTTGACGCGGGCCGCGTAGCGCCCAGAACCAGGCCCTATATAAGAGGGCTTCGGGCCTTTAGTTTACGTCGCTCAAAATTCAATTTTCTCTCTCAATTTCTTAATAGTAGAAGTTATATTCGGGTATAATATCCCCCTAAATAACGAATTTCTGCTCCGTTGTAAGTATCATAACCCCTGGATACGTATTAGATACGCTGCCCGATTGATCTAGGGTTCCGTAACGGCTGTCGTGGTTCTGCCCGACGTAGTCGTTGGAATGCCGTCTCGGGGAGGGTATTACTAATGTTAAAATAGGTTATTAGACTAACACGTGTGCATTTGTGTAATTTATAGATTTATTCCCAGGAAATCCTTACAGAAAATTTAAAACAACAATGTGAGTAATCTCCTTTTTGCAAATTGTTTTTACAAAACCTCACACAATTAATTATATATTAAGCAGTTATTGAGTATCTGTAAGGATACAATTATCGTCGGTATGTTGGGGTTTTGTATACAAAAGTTGTTACTGCCTTGCGAGGAGTAACATTTCCACAAGTCGGGTTTGACAGTACCGTGGGTGGTAATTGATATGACTTGGAAACAAATGTAATTGCGAGACCGCCCTCAACGCTGTACAATGGTTTTTATTAAACTTGATTGAACTGGGATTCACTCACCAGTATTTCACACTAACAAAATGTTTTTAAACGCGTTTCAGGTAACAAAATGTGAAAGCCAAATAGAAGCCAGCTGGACAGCACTGAAGGCTTGGAAAAGTGGCAATAAAGTTACCTAAAATAAAATAGACGTTTTTATTAAATAAACAATAGGATCTATTCCTATGGAAATCTGTGTACTTAAAACTTGGTCTTATCCCATGTGTTTAATATTATGAAAATGTGGTATTTTACTCTGATCAAATATTTCCTAACTACGGTCCTGATGAAAATTCTGCTGCCAAATTAGACAATACAGATACCACCGAAACTGGCTCGCGGCTGCCCGTTCCCGTGTTTAAATAGGGGAACAGGGGCTGTGACACATAACACTGTTGGTAGTGTAACATTTCGTCTTGCAAGCGCCTCCCTTGTTGGTATTCGGTTTAGAACGACCCGCCACATAAAGCAGTTGACTTTCTTTGGGATCCAACTTAACCATTTTAACGCCTTAGTTTCTGGAATCACTTGCATTTTGTCCAACTCGTCTCGCACGTCTCCCACCTGATATAATGCAGCTGCGTCGCTCGTATACCACAGCCATACATCGGAGTTTGTCCCAATATTTTGACTGTCCAGCGGCCGTAAACAGTCACTCCATTCTGAAATTACCCCTGGATCTCCTAAACTGTTTGTGCTGCCCCAGACCCAAGCAATGTTACTGTTTATGAGGTTATATCTTTGTTGCACGCTGCAGTGTTTATCCGACTCCAATGCAAAGAGATTAGGGAACCGTGCCCGTAGAGTGGTATCCCCAATCCACTTATCCAGCCAAAAATAAGTGTTATTACCACAGCCCATCTTCAGTTTCAGCTTGTTTTGAACATCAATTTGTTGATTGCCCGATGCCCGCCCCATGTGTACTATGTTTTTCCATACTCCGCCTATTGAGCTCTTGAGTGGTATAGAAGATACTCCCCTTTTTCCTTCGTGTATAGCCTTAATGACCTGTGCCCAAAGCTGGGATGATTCGTTTTTGAAACGAACACACCATTTCACCATGAGTGCCTTGTTTGTGTCCATTAAACTGCGCGTAAGCCACCCCTCAACCCTTACGTGGGCCGCGAGCAGTCGAGAACGCAGTGACACCCGGTGATGACACGTGTCATCATCGTGGAAAGTCTAGTCGATGACCCGGATCAGCTACACCGTTGACCATCTTTGACGCGGGCCGCGTAGCGCCCAGAATCAGGCCCTATATAAGAGGGCTTCGGGCCTTCAGTTTACGTCGCTCAAAATTCAATTTTCTCTCTCAATTTCTTAATAGTAGAAGTTATATTCGGGTATAATATCCCCCTAAATAACGAAGTTCTGCTCCGTTGTAAGTATCATAACCCCTGGATACGTATTAGATACGCTGCCCGATTGATCTAGGGTTCCGTAACGGCTGTCGTGGTTCTGCCCGACGTAGTCGTTGGAATGCCGTCTCGGGGAGGGTATTACTAATGTTAAAATGGGTTATTAGACTAACACGTGTGCATTTGTGTAATTTATAGATTTATTCCCAGGAAATCCTTACAGAAAATTTAAAACCGCAATGTGAGTAATCTCCTTTTTGCAAATTGTTTTTACAAAACCTCACACAATTAATTATATATTAAGCAGTTATTGAGTATCTGTAAGGATACAATTATCATCGGTATGTTGGGGTTTTGTATACAAAAGTTGTTACTGCCTTGCGAAGAGTAACATTTCCACAAGTCGGGTTTGACAGTACCGTGGGTGGTAATTGATATGACTTGGAAACAAATGTAATTGCGAGACCGCCCTCAACGCTGTACAATGGTTTTTATTAAACTTGATTGAACTGGGATTCACTCACCAGTATTTCACACTAACAAAATGTTTTTAAACGCGTTTCAGGTAACAAAATGTGAAAGCCAAATAGAAGCCAGCTGGACAGCACTGAAGGCTTGGAAAAGTGGCAATAAAGTTACCTAAAATAAAATAGACGTTTTTATTAAATAAACAATAGGATATATTCCTATGGAAATCTGTGTACTTAAAACTTGGTCTTATCCCATGTGTTTAATATTATGAAAATGTGGTATTTTACTCTGATCAAATATTTCCTAACTACGGTCCTGATGAAAATTCTGCTGCCAAATTAGACAATACAGATACCACCGAAACTGGCTCGCGGCTGCCCGTTCCCGTGTTTAAATAGGGGAACAGGGGTTGTGACACATAACACTGTTGGTAGTGTAACATTTCGTCTTGCAAGCGCCTCCCTTGTTGGTATTCGGTTTAGAACGACCCGCCACATAAAGCAGTTGACTTTCTTTGGGATCCAACTTAACCATTTTAACGCCTTAGTTTCTGGAATCACTTGCATTTTGTCCAACTCGTCTCGCACGTCTCCCACCTGATATAATGCAGCTGCGTCGCTCGTATACCACAGCCATACATCGAAGTTTGTCCCAATATTTTGACTGTCCAGTAGCCGTAAACAGTCACTCCATTCTGAAATTACCCCTGGATCTCCTAAACTGTTTGTGCTGCCCCAGACCCAAGCAATGTTACTGTTTATGAAGTTATATCTTTGTTGCACGCTGCAGTGTTTATCCGACTCCAATGCAAAGAGATTAGGGAACCGTGCCCGTAGAGTGGTATCCCCAATCCACTTATCCAGCCAAAAATAAGTGTTATTACCACAGCCCATCTTCAGTTTCAGCTTGTTTTGAACATCAATTTGTTGATTGCCCGATGCCCGCCCCATGTGTACTATGTTTTTCCATACTCCGCCTATTGAGCTCTTGAGTGGTATAGAAGATACTCCCCCTTTTCCTTCGTGTATAGCCTTAATGACTTGTGCCCAAAGTTGGGATGATTCGTTTTTGAAACGAACACACCATTTCACCATGAGTGCCTTGTTTGTGGCCATTAAACTGCCGATACCCAAACCCCCATGTTCTAACAGAGCAACCACTTTGAACCACGGCACCGCCTAGGAATTTTCTTCTTATTCTCTCCAATCTTTTCAATACCTCCACGGGTGCGTTAAATAAAGAGAAGTAGCAGGTTGGTAAGTTTCCTAGCACCGCCTTTATTAAAGTCACCCTACCCCCAAAAGAGAGTGTCCTTGCTTTCCATAGTGAGAGTTTATTTTTGAATCTCTCAACTATCGGCTTCTAATTTTTAACAAGCCCCATGTTTGCCCCAACCGGCAGTCCAAGATAGGTAAAAGGGAAAGAACCCGTTTTACAATCAAGGATGGAAGACATATGCGCTAACTCCACATTATCCACACCCACACCATAAAGTTGGCTTTTTGAGAAATTTACCTTGAGACCCGACGACAAGTGAAAACATCTCAACATCCTTGCTAGATTATGAAAGTTTGACTCGGTCCATTCGCCCACAAAAAGGACGTCGTCCGCATGAAGAAGGTGAGAGATTGTCGGACCCGTATTCGATATCTTTACACCCTTATAGATTCCCGAATCTAAAGCACTCCCCGTAGCCACATGAAGTGCTTCCATGGCTATGATGAAAAGCAGAGGAGACAACGGGTCACCTTGCCGCACCCCCCTTTGAACATTGATTTCCAAAGTTGGTGACCCGTTGACTAGTATGGACGTTCTTGCCGAAGATAAAATGTCCATCACCCATTTTCACCATAAAGCCGGGAAGCCCATTTGGGAAAGCACCGAGTCCAAGAAACCCTAATTTATTGAGTCAAATGCCTTTTCAAAGGCAACCTTGAAAAGCATTACTTTTCGTTTTGATTTCTTTGCCCACGAGACAATCTCATTAACAATCAAAGGACCCTCCAAGATACTACGCCCTTCAATATATGCGGTTTGCACATGACTAACCACCGACCCAATCACCCTCTTTAGTCGAATGGCTAGTATTTTCGAGATAACTTTAGAAATGCAACCGATTAAATTAATGGGCCGAAAATTATTGATGAGTTGTGGGTTTGATATTTTAGGAACAAGTGTGATGAAGCTAGAGTTACAACCCCGGTTCAGTTTACCATGAACATAGAAGTAGTCAAGTAGGGAGTAGAAGCCGGCTTCAAAAGTAACCCAAAAAGTTTTTAGAAATTTGAAACTAAAACCATCGGGGCCCGGTGCCTTTTCATTCCTACAACTCCAAACCGCCTCCTTTATTTCCTCCTTTGTGAATCTCTTTACAAGCATAGTCGATTGCGTAGAAGAGATTACCTTGAAGCCATTGTTGATGAAAAGCGGTCTATCATGAGTATTCTCCCTAAATATTGCTTCGAAATAGTCTTTGATTTCTGTTTTTAGTGCATCCGGTTGTGATACCCACACATCATTGAAGATCAATCCATTGATACGGTTGTTTTTTTATGACCCTTGATTATACCATGAAAGAAAAATGAGTTTTCGTCTCCATCTACCAGCCATTTTAGTTTCACCCTTTGCTTGAGATCCTCCATCCTACAATCATCAATTTCATCGATGGTTTTCAGCCATATGTCCCTTTCCTTAACCTCTACATCGGACAACGCCATTGTTTCCGCCTTTAAGTCAAGGTCTTCCACTTTCTTCGTAAGTTCTTTCAACAAACCATTATTTTTCTTGAAAACCTCTACACACCATGGTTTGATAGCCGCCTTGATTGCTTGCAGCCTCTTTGCCAACAATTTATCCGGCGGATAAAAAGGACGTACACTTTGGTAAGCCAAGTGAGCGATATAAACCAACTTCAAACCAAATTATTATTTTAATAAACAATCTTTTAGATGAAGATTCTCTTATAACCCATAACCCTTATGGTCATCATGACCCTCCATATCAGCGTCATGTCATTGTCACCCACTTCTAATCTATAATCTAAAACCACTACCTTAACGGTGTGGTTAGAAATGGCAATAGGCCGGGCTTGGGCCTGGTATTGGTAATGCCAGGCCCATACCCGGTTGTAATTCTTTGTCCCATACCCAGCCCGTTACCCGTTGGGTATTTTTCGGGTAATTACCCGTCGGGTATCGGGCATACCCGCGGGTATCGGGTGTACCCGCGGGTATCGGGTGTACCCGTTAATTTCTTAAAAATACCTGTTGGGACAAATGTGCAATTTTTACTTTAATGTTTATATAATTTACTATTTTAATGACTATAACAAATGAAAATATGATTAACAACTTACATATCATACTCAGACCACATATACTAAACTTAATTAAAACGATTACTTAATTAAGTAATTGTATCAGGATCACCTAATTGCATAAAATATCCACCTAATAAAGGGTGATAGCTTCCATATCCAATATACATGCTCAAAAATAAGTTATATGCTCACTAAACACTTGTCATATACATATCCACATATGACTATAGAGAAGGTAATAAGTAAATGTACTAAGTTTATATATATGGAAATATATATTATGATACTTTTGGGTAAATGGGTCGGGTATCGGGCGAGTATTACTAAATCCCATACCCGTACCCATACCCGATTTTTTTTCTATTTTTAAGCCCGTACCCGGCCCATACTGTAACACCTGTGCCTCCACGGCCATCAAACAAATACTGAACCAATGAAATATTATATTTCATACTTGGGATTTGTAAAAATATGTGTATCATTTGCACATATCAATTTTTGTTCAATTCCAAACTCTAAATCGCTTTCTAGAAGGTTATACGCGCACCGATGCGTAAATATAACCAGTTTAATGCAACAAACCCTCCGGAATAGTGACATAGGCTTAACATACCTTAAATAACCTTTACATAACTTAGAAATAAGTTTTGAAGGCTTTGGTATGACAAAAACAAGCTAATTCGCTTACAGGGACTAAACTTGACAAACTGCGAAAGTATGCCAAATTGAACTGTAACAGACATTCCGGAACATGACCATAAGTTAAACACACCTTAAATATCCTTTATATAGCTTAGAAATAGGCTTTGAGGGGTTCGGTGTGCTAAAATAAACTTTTGGGTCATTCAGGGACTAAAAGTGTCAAAAAGTGCACAAGTTTGCATTTTCGCGCATAACTTACGTTCTGAATACATCCGGACATCCAAAAAATTTATGTAAGCACTATAATATTTTATTTTAGTGTTTGGCATAAGAAAAATCCATTCGTCACGCATTTTGGATCGTTTTTCGCACTTATGCGCATTCCGTCGTAATTAAGCGAACATCGCGTTCGTACGACCAAACGAACCGACATCCGAGATATTTTTGAGCATGTTTTGAGTCCCCTATACTTTAACTTCATTTTAGAGCCTTGAAATGAGGTTAACGGGGTTCAAACGCATCGAAAAAGGCCTTAAAACACCACAGGGACCAAAACTGTAAATTTTGAAACTTTTCTGAAGCTGGTGCATGGTGGCGTAGCGCGACTGCATAGGGCCTTTACCGTCGCGCTACGCGAGCACCTTATCTGGGCAGAAACTTCAGTTTTGCATTTTCGGGACCAGATTCGATGTATAAACAGCTGTTTAATTCACAACCACGCATTCTAACATGCTTAGTCAGCTGATAAGGATGGATTTTAGGCACCATAAATTTCCGACACTTGTACGGATACGATTAAGGCACGATATTCGACAAGCGATCTTAACGGTTCGGGTATTCCTATAAATACCCATCCACCCCCATTGCTAAAATCACTAGAATCTTGATCTTAGGAACTCTAAGTTGAAACCATTGTTTCATACCTGAGATTCTTGGATCGAGATTAGCATTCGGGGACCCTTCGTAAGTATTCTTTCGTTCTTTTATTGCTTTTCGAGTCTTTCGAGTCTGAAAGTCAAACTTTGTTTGACTTTCTACATTGACCAGTTATGGTCAATGCGAAGTTCGTTTGAACTTCGCAACGTGAGTGTAATCACGTTGGTTATAGTCCCTTGGGACTATGCCTACTGATTACCACGTTGTCTAGGGTCGTAGGGTAAGCGATCTAATAAATCGCTTATACCTCGAACCCGACCCAGTTTGGTCGATCATTAGGATCCGACCAAACACATTAGGTGACCATAGTAGGTAGGGAATAACCTTCCGAGGTTATACCCTATGGTCACATCGTTTAAGTAGTTGTATGATAGGTAGTTTATATGCCTTAGGTAAATTACCAGAATACCCTTTTCATGTATAATTGGTAATTAAGCATATGTAACCTAAAAATTTTGTCACATAACTGATTATGTAACATGTTTAGGCATATAACACTTGTCATAGGACTAGTTAGGCGGTCCGAACGCGTTTCACGCGAACGACGCGTTAAAGTAGCATAAGCTACCTAAACGGGTTGTATTGGGTCGTAAACACTTAGGTTAAGTTTCATTTAGTATGTAGGCTTTGTTAAACCAAATGACACGAGTCTCTACACTCGTTTGGTTTACAAACCCTAATGCTACCCGATCTTCCGATTTAGGTCCGGTTTATTAATGTAGTTACCTATAGTAGGTGCCGTTTGATTCCGTGATCTCTAGCTTTGCTTGGTGGTTATCCTAGGACTTCTGAGCAATCTCAAGTGAGTACATAGACCCCTCTTTTACTGTTTTCCAAACTGTTTTGGGGTGAAACACATGTGCCTACTTGTTACTTTCATGCTTTCCTGTTTTCACATCATATACTTCCTACGTTTATTAGTACATTATAGTACATGATTTCATTACATTTCATGCTAGGTGTGCCCACTGTGTGCATTACTTAGTACATCGTTTTACATTTACATTTTATGCTATGTATGTCCATTGTGTGCATACTTAGTACATCGTTTTCATCACATGCTTACATTTTGTTATGACATTTGGGTTGTTTACAATGGAACAATACATTCATTAACATTAGCTATGCCGTTCGTTAGTAGGAAGTGGTACCATAGGAATTGACAACTCCCGTTCCGGACATCCCAGGGAAAGGGGATGAAAGGAATGACCGAATTCGATATTCATAATTTAGATAAACCTTTAAGTGGTTTAAGGGTTTATCGCCTCAGTCTCAAGGCTTGGATGTATGCATTATAACAATACCGCATAGATGTTCATATCAGTATAGCATGCATTTACGCAAAACATAGCTTTGATTTAAACCAAGTTTTACTTCAATACTTTGTTTTTGTGCATATGGTTTAGTTGATATTTATCACTAGCCATACAGATCAGTTTGGTTTACATATTACATGATTTACATTGATCATGCATTTACGCAAAACATAGCTTTGATTTAAACCAAGTTTTACTTCAATACTTTGTTTTTGTGTATATGGTTTAGTTGATATTTATCACTAGCCATACAGATCAGTTTGGTTTACATATTACATGATTTACATTGATCATGCATTTCCACAGAACATAACTTTGATTTAAACCAAGTTTTACTTCAATACTTTGTTCTTGTGCATATGGTTTAGTTGATACATTTCACTAGCCATACATATCATTTTGTTTACATATTACATGATTTACATTGATCGTGCATTTACGCAAAACATAGCTTTGATTTAAACCAAGTTTTACTTCAATACTTTGTTTTTGTGCATATGGTTTAGTTGATATTTATCACTAGCCATACAGATCAGTTTGGTTTACATATTACATGATTTACATTGATCATGCATTTCCACAGAACATAACTTTGATTTAAACCAAGTTTTACTTCAATACTTTGTTTTTGTGCATATGGTTTAGTTGATATTTATCACTAGCCATACAGATCAGTTTGGTTTACATATTACATGATTTACATTGATCATGCATTTCCACAGAACATAACTTTGATTTAAACCAAGTTTTACTTCAATGCTTTGTTTTGTGCATTTCATCTATGGTTTAGTTGATGCATTTTCACTAGCCATACATATCATTTTGGTTGCATATTACATGGTTTACATTTGACACATAAACACTTTTGACATTGGTTCTACATTACATGATTTACATTAGACATGAACATTTTACATTATTAGTTTGGTTTGAGTAAGTGATTAAGTAACGATGCGTGTGTAATATGATACAAGCATGGTGGATACGCCGCTGGTACTTCCTATATATAAATGTTTGTATGGTATTACATATTGTAGCGTTATTTGAATCATTTCAGTTTGATACATATAACATTTTATACAAATAACATACTTTTCACAAGACATTGTTTTACAAAACAACTTATCTTTTACAAACTCATTTAACTTGGTTATTCATTTAACCATACATTATTCACTTATTTATACATATCATCTGAACTCATTGTTTTTCAAATGATTTACAAGACAAAGCAAATTACAAGGTTCATGGCTAAACATTTTCTCAAACATAAGTCATGAAGCCTATTTTCACAAAACCTATGTATCTCACAGGCATTTTTATGCTGACGTACCTATTTTCACATGTGTTTTTCAGGAGCTGTTGCATAAGACGATCAAGATACACATAGGCAGACTTGGGCTTTAGTGACAATAAAAAATGCAAGACTAGTTAATTATGTTGTATTTCCTTGTTTGTTAAGTCATTGTAACACTTTTAATCAATAAATCGAAACTTAAATTTCCATGGTTGTGAAACATTAATTCTGTTTCAACACTCCCCGATGTTTCCGCCACGTTTTGTATGTTCTACGTGGTCGGGGTGTGACAGAAAAGATGGTATCAGAGCCAATGGTTATAGGGAATTAGGTTATTAGTAATGCTTTGACCTAGTCTATAACCTTTCTAGGACCCTAACGCGAGTTTACTTGCGTTTAGTCGTAAAACAATACCGTCACCTATCCTTAGGCGACGACCAGAACAAGAACATAAATTTCAAAACCGTTTTGAAAACTAATCATCTGTTCTAGGATGATTGATTACTAGGTTTTGAACCCTCTATTGTAAGGTTTTGAACTCTCTATTATATGGTTTTGAACCCCGTGAGTTTTCAAAACTTCGTCAAGGTTTTGGGTATTAAATAATGTGAACACGTGCAAACTGGAAGGGTGAATTCCTGTATTCTGGGTTTTCTGTCTTGGCAAGCACTTCGTATACATCTCATCAGACGCGAGACCAGTTGTGCTTACCTGGGAATTCTTGGGATGAGTGTTCACTTATAGGCGAGCATGTTTTCGCGATACATTATTTTTGACCCATTTACTTTGATTTGTCACCATCTCATTTGTTTGCCTTAGGTAACAAACAAATGATCACAATTTTCATTCGTTACCATTCGGTATTGATTTTCCAATAATCTTTCACTTGTTTCTTCCTCTGTCTTTCATTTTCTTCTAGAATGTCTATTCCTCTCAGCACTGGTCAAATGCCCGAGCGAACAGCCAAATTTGTCCAGCAAATTGGTGAAGTGATTCAGAGGACTGTGGACTTAGGCATTGCCATGGCTCGTCTCAACAATGAAGCCTCTCGTCTCGACAATGAAGCCACTCAAGAGCCACTGAAGGAAGCAGAAGTCAAGCCAGCACCAAAATCAAGGAAGCGTAAGGCTTCAAGGAAACCCGCAGCGGTTACACCTAATCAAGCAGGACCTAGCCAATGGCAAGGCCACCAGCTAGGAAGCCGTACTTTGGAACGGCACCATTATGCAACAAATGTAAGGGGCATCACCTAGCTCACTTACAGTGTCATTGGTGTGTATCATGTGGAAGAGTTGGTCACCTGGCAAGTGTTTGTCGATGTAACCCGAACCAAGGTGGTCTAACTCAACCCCAAGTCAACCCAACTCAAGCTCGTTTTCCGCGTGGTACTTGCTACAACTGTGGCGATACGAGCCATTTCAGGAACAAATGCCCAAAGCTTGCTAATGCAAATCCCACCCACGGATGAGCAGTTGGCTGACTAGAAGATGTTGCTGTCTTATGCTTTTGTTCTTTTGTTTCCTTGTAATGTGAAACAATCTGTTTTGTTTATAAATAAATCGTTGTTCACAAATTCTGATATACAAGTATAATTACATGTGTGTATGACTTTTCCTATGATACCTGCATTAAGGAACTATGTTCCTTACAAACTACTCTTGTGATTCTCTCTTTCAAATGATCGCTCATGATTCCCTCGAACATTTTAAGTACTCGTTTCATTCTAAGAAACAAAGTACAGAAAATAAAGTGACATTATGAGTGATCATGCTTCTGCACAACTGTGCCTTTGAATCCTTGGTTAGATTACTAAGGATATATTTTCAAATCTCATACCCATTACGTTTTGATTTTTTCAACATATACAGTACAAGTATTTCAAAAACAATCTTCATGATCTCAAAACATTTCATATAGTTTGAAAACAATTTTTTTTTTCTAGATGCATTGTCTATGTTATTTCAAAAACATTGGCCATGTTATCAAAACCAACCTTCTTAATTTCAAAATATTTCATATAGTCTGAAGACAATATTAACACAATACATTTTCTTATCAAGTGCATGATTTCAAAAAGCATCATTCATGTCTTTCAAAAACCTTATACATAATTTCAAAATTCATCTCGCATGATTTTAAGACATTTCTGTAAATATATCTACCTAATACACCTACTTTATGATTTCAAAAGTATTATATATAAGGTTTCAAAAACGTTAAACACATTTTTCTTAAAGGAACCGCATGCATAGTTTTCCAAATATATTTTCCTCATACAGTGACTTAACCTTCAAATTCTGCTTCATATGTCGCCTTGACATATCTAGCATCTCAACTTCATAAGCATTTTCACATCATGTTTTGATATAAGCACGTTCAGTGCAAGGTTTCAAAACATCTTCAACTTCTAAAATCCATATGGGATCTTTTTATCTCCACAATTAGACCCTTGTGGATAATCATCATTCAAATCCGAGTCCTTAATTGGATTCCTTATGTACCTTAATTCGAACATTTCGGTTCCTTAAAAATCGAAATCGAATTTTTATTTTAAAAAATCTTTCTATCTTTATAGTTAGATTCTTGAAAATGTTTAAAGTACCAAATGAAATCCACAAGAGGGATTCCTAGTGTGCTTTAAATACATGTGCTCTGTTAGCAGAACAAACTTCTGGTTAAGCAATTTTGTGGTTATGTGACTATGTGTGTATTCATCTCATGTTTTCTTTTATGCATTTTTTGTGTTTTTAATACTCTGGATATTCGTTATCCAAATCCTCGCAGGATCTTTCATATCTTCATATGAGGGATTCGTAGCAGGATATTCAAAAGGTACTACCTTCAATCCTTAATAGGCTTCTATGTAATAGTTAAGACCCTTGGATTATATAAGTACCGCTCCATGATTCATTAGAGACCCTTTAGTAGTCTAATAAAAAAGATTGATTCACAATTTGGTTAAAGAACGACATCTAGTGATGTAGCTGGACAGACTCCTTGATAGTCTATTTAGATCATTTAATGATTTAATTAAAAGGACTCTATGGCGGTCTAGTCACACTCATCACAGGATTGTTCATTTGGTTTTCCCCTACACATTATAAAATAGACTGAGTGAACTATGCAAGGAATTGTCTGATTATGGACGCGTACATAATTATGAAATTTAGTGCACAGAAACACAGTAAGATTTATTATGTGTAAGAACCGATAGTGACAACAATAACGAAATGAGAATGATGTAATGGAGGTACGGTGGACGCACCAATGACGCTTCATATACTTGTATATAAGTATCCCTCTTACATTGCAATCATGATGTTATTAAAGGTTACTAGGAGTTCAGAACCCTAATCAATATTGTTCGATCTTTTCAACTTCATGTTTTCAAGCTCTCACGAGTTTCCTCTAAATAAATTTCGGGACGAAATTTCCTAAAGTAGGGGAGACTGTAACACCTGTGCCTCCACGACCATCAAACAAATACCGAACCAATGAAATATTATATTTCATACTTTGGATTTGTAAAAATATGTGTATCATTTGCACATATCAATTTTTGTTCAATTCCAAACTCTAAATCGCTTTCTAGAAGGTTATACGCGCACCGATGCGTAAATATAACCAGTTTAATGCAACAAACCCTCCGGAATAGTGACATAGGCTTAACATACCTTAAATAACCTTTACATAACTTAGAAATAAGTTTTGAAGGCTTTGGTATGACAAAAAACAAGCTAATTCGCTTACAGGGACTAAACTTGACAAACTGCGAAAGTATGCAAAATTGAACTGTAACAGACATTCCGGAACATGACCATAAGTTAAACACACCTTAAATATCCTTTATATAGCTTAGAAATAGGCTTTGAGGGGTTCGGTGTGCTAAAATAAACTTTTGGGTCATTCAGGGACTAAAAGTGTCAAAAAGTGCACAAGTTTGCATTTTCGCGCATAACTTACGTTCTGAATACATCCGGACATCCAAAAAATTTATGTAAGCACTATAATATTTTATTTTAGTGTTTGGCATAAGAAAAATCCATTCGTCACGCATTTTGGATCGTTTTTCGCACTTATGCGCATTCCGTCGTAATTAAGCGAACATCGCGTTCGTACGACCAAACGAACCGACATCCGAGATATTTTTGAGCATGTTTTGAGTCCCCTATACTTTAACTTCATTTTAGAGCCTTGAAATGAGGTTAACGGGGTTCAAACGCATCGAAAAAGGCCTTAAAACACCACAGGGACCAAAACTGTAAATTTTGAAACTTTTCTGAAGCTGGTGCATGGTGGCGTAGCGCGACTGCATAGGGCCTTTACCGTCGCGCTACGCGAGCACCTTATCTGGGCAGAAACTTCAGTTTTGCATTTTCGGGACCAGATTCGATGTATAAACAGCTGTTTAATTCACAACCACACATTCTAACATGCTTAGTCAGCTGATAAGGATGGATTTTAGGCACCATAACTTTCCGACACTTGTACGGATATGATTAAGGCACGATATTCGACAAGCGATCTTAACGGTTCGGGTATTCCTATAAATACCCATCCACCCCCATTGCTAAAATCACTAGAATCTTGATCTTAGGAACTCTAAGTTGAAACCATTGTTTCATACCTGAGATTCTTGGATCGAGATTAGCATTCGGGGACCCTTCGTAAGTATTCTTTCGTTCTTTTATTGCTTTTCGAGTCTTTCGAGTCTGAAAGTCAAACTTTGTTTGACTTTCTACATTGACCAGTTATGGTCAATGCGAAGTTCGTTTGAACTTCGCAACGTGAGTGTAATCACGTTGGTTATAGTCCCTTGGGACTATGCCTACTGATTACCACGTTGTCTAGGGTCGTAGGGTAAGCGATCTAATAAATCGCTTATACCTCGAACCCGACCCAGTTTGGTCGATCATTAGGATCCGACCAAACACATTAGGTGACCATAGTAGGTAGGGAATAACCTTCCGAGGTTATACCCTATGGTCACATCGTTTAAGTAGTTGTATGATAGGTAGTTTATATGCCTTAGGTAAATTACCAGAATACCCTTTTCATGTATAATTGGTAATTAAGCATATGTAACCTAAAAATTTTGTCACATAACTGATTATGTAACATGTTTAGGCATATAACACTTGTCATAGGACTAGTTAGGCGGTCCGAACGCGTTTCACGCGAACGACGCGTTAAAGTAGCATAAGCTACCTAAACGGGTTGTATTGGGTCGTAAACACTTAGGTTAAGTTTCATTTAGTATGTAGGCTTTGTTAAACCAAATGACACGAGTCTCTACACTCGTTTGGTTTACAAACCCTAATGCTACCCGATCTTCCGATTTAGGTCCGGTTTATTAATGTAGTTACCTATAGTAGGTGCCGTTTGATTCCGTGATCTCTAGCTTTGCTTGGTGGTTATCCTAGGACTTCTGAGCAATCTCAAGTGAGTACATAGACCCCTCTTTTACTGTTTTCCAAACTGTTTTGGGGTGAAACACATGTGCCTACTTGTTACTTTCATGCTTTCCTGTTTTCACATCATATACTTCCTACGTTTATTAGTACATTATAGTACATGATTTCATTACATTTCATGCTAGGTGTGCCCACTGTGTGCATTACTTAGTACATCGTTTTACATTTACATTTTATGCTATGTATGTCCATTGTGTGCATACTTAGTACATCGTTTTCATCACATGCTTACATTTTGTTATGACATTTGGGTTGTTTACAATGGAACAATACATTCATTAACATTAGCTATGCCGTTCGTTAGTAGGAAGTGGTACCATAGGAATTGACAACTCCCGTTCCGGACATCCCAGGGAAAGGGGATGAAAGGAATGACCGAATTCGATATTCATAATTTAGATAAACCTTTAAGTGGTTTAAGGGTTTATCGCCTCAGTCTCAAGGCTTGGATGTATGCATTATAACAATACCGCATAGATGTTCATATCAGTATAGCATGCATTTACGCAAAACATAGCTTTGATTTAAACCAAGTTTTACTTCAATACTTTGTTTTTGTGCATATGGTTTAGTTGATATTTATCACTAGCCATACAGATCAGTTTGGTTTACATATTACATGATTTACATTGATCATGCATTTACGCAAAACATAGCTTTGATTTAAACCAAGTTTTACTTCAATACTTTGTTTTTGTGTATATGGTTTAGTTGATATTTATCACTAGCCATACAGATCAGTTTGGTTTACATATTACATGATTTACATTGATCATGCATTTCCACAGAACATAACTTTGATTTAAACCAAGTTTTACTTCAATACTTTGTTCTTGTGCATATGGTTTAGTTGATACATTTCACTAGCCATACATATCATTTTGTTTACATATTACATGATTTACATTGATCGTGCATTTACGCAAAACATAGCTTTGATTTAAACCAAGTTTTACTTCAATACTTTGTTTTTGTGCATATGGTTTAGTTGATATTTATCACTAGCCATACAGATCAGTTTGGTTTACATATTACATGATTTACATTGATCATGCATTTCCACATAACATAACTTTGATTTAAACCAAGTTTTACTTCAATACTTTGTTTTTGTGCATATGGTTTAGTTGATATTTATCACTAGCCATACAGATCAGTTTGGTTTACATATTACATGATTTACATTGATCATGCATTTCCACAGAACATAACTTTGATTTAAACCAAGTTTTACTTCAATGCTTTGTTTTGTGCATTTCATCTATGGTTTAGTTGATGCATTTTCACTAGCCATACATATCATTTTGGTTGCATATTACATGGTTTACATTTGACACATAAACACTTTTGACATTGGTTCTACATTACATGATTTACATTAGACATGAACATTTTACATTATTAGTTTGGTTTGAGTAAGTGATTAAGTAACGATGCGTGTGTAATATGATACAAGCATGGTGGATACGCCGCTGGTACTTCCTATATATAAATGTTTGTATGGTATTACATATTGTAGCGTTATTTGAATCATTTCAGTTTGATACATATAACATTTTATACAAATAACATACTTTTCACAAGACATTGTTTTACAAAACAACTTATCTTTTACAAACTCATTTAACTTGGTTATTCATTTAACCATACATTATTCACTTATTTATACATATCATCTGAACTCATTGTTTTTCAAATGATTTACAAGATAAAGCAAATTACAAGGTTCATGGCTAAACATTTTCTCAAACATAAGTCATGAAGCCTATTTTCACAAAACCTATGTATCTCACAGGCATTTTTATGCTGACGTACCTATTTTCACATGTGTTTTTCAGGAGCTGTTGCATAAGACGATCAAGATACACATAGGCAGACTTGGGCTTTAGTGACAATAAAAAATGCAAGACTAGTTAATTATGTTGTATTTCCTTGTTTGTTAAGTCATTGTAACACTTTTAATCAATAAATCGAAACTTAAATTTCCATGGTTGTGAAACATTAATTCTGTTTCAACACTCCCCGATGTTTCCGCCACGTTTTGTATGTTCTACGTGGTCGGGGTGTGACACATACCCATTGGGCTTCGGGTATACACGGCCCGTATGTTTCGAGTTTCGGGTATACCCGTAGGGCTTGGGCCTTTTTTGCCAACCCTAGGTGTGGTCATAACCCAAACCACTATTCTCTTATTTTAATTTATTTTTGTGAAAAGAAAAAGGAAATATTGAAAAAGGAAATGAGGCCCATAGTTGCCATTATTTAATCCATGCGAACCATGATGGATGAGACAAGGGGATGGTGTAGCAATATTCTAATGGTCCTGCGTGGCGATTGATAACCCAACCCATGCCCCCACGCCCTTCAGCCGAATTTTTGTGACCTTTGATAATACATAAATAAATAACCTTATTAAATGAATATATTTTGGGAATTTTTTCATGACCGTAGACACAAACATTATATATATATATATATATATATATATATACACTAGGTTATAGTTTCGTTTATTACACGGGTTGAACAATGAAAATTGTTTATTTGCAGAGTATAATAAGACAAATATGTGTACCTAATAATCATCCCAAAAGTTGATAAGCTGATTATCTTTTGCTCATAGTAATCAATACCAACCCGCTTATAAGATGTTTAATCATCAATTCTTTAGGAAACTTCTTAAATACTTTTACATCGTTAGCCACAAAAATATATTTGGACAAATATATCTTTCAAAATCATTTGTTTAACAGATAATATAAAACGGTTCATGATAACCATTTGTTTTGCAAATCGATCTGGAAGTGAGTATCGTGTGCATCTTAGATTACCCATATCCGTCCAACTCTTTATTATGTAAAAGCACTCATACAGTTTTGACTCTAATCATAATACATGATCCCTAAACATGATTTGGTTTTGAGATACCTTGATACATGACGATCGGCATCCTAGTTCTGGTGTATAATGTGGCAATGAACTGACTTCTAACGTACACTTGCAGTAAATGAAATATATAGTCGAGAAAATATCTAGTAGTTAAGTTTCCAAACCAGCTATATGTATTGTTCTTGATTGTTCGTTGAACTCTCACTCTAGATGGACCTTCCTGGTAAGAAGAATTGGATATAGTTTCACCATAAAAGAAGAATTCCTTGTAGAGAAACATATACTTCTACACCAAGGAAGTATCATATGACCTAAGTCATTGATTTAGAACCGGGAATGAAGAAACTCTTTGAATTTGGTAATCATGGCTTCGCCATCCCTTGTAATTGTGATATCATTGACATATACCACTAAAACAAATCCTTTAGCCCTAACGAAGTTTAAAGAATACAAAGTGATCATAAGAACTAGAAATTTTCCCAAACTCTCCCATAACACTTGAAAACCGACCATGTAAGATTAAATATAATTATTATGGTTATATTTAATTGTGTAGCCATTATAATCATTTATATTATTTGGATCAAAATATATTAAACATATAATATAATTAGTTGGTAATTGTTGATGGGCCAGATTACCCTTATTAACTAATTGGGTTTCCCCTTGGGTGTATATAAGGAGATTACTAGAGAGGGATTAGGGTTAGACATTCATAACATCACACTCAAAATCGCCCCTCCTCTCTCTCCATTACTAGGAGTTCTTCAACCCTAAAGAACTCGGTACTACCATCAAGAAGATACATCCTAAAGGGGAACCAGATCAAGCTGACAACTATGTCGAACTCCGTGGCTGCGTCCCTGACTGGATTCTCTGTTGGCCTGTTTGCTGTATCAGGTATTATTTACATGTTTTCCCTTATGTTTAAAAAGAACTGATCAACATGTGGTATCAGAGCATATGTTGCTCAAATAAGTTCTGTCAGTTTTCCTAAATTTGGATTAAAATCAGGAAAACAAATTGTTATTTAAAACCTATTCATAAGGAACATTCGTCTTAATTAATGATCCACGAATTTCCTTTTTATGTTTAAATGGATGATTTGTATGATAAAGAACTGATTTCAATTCCACGAATTTATTTTGGTGTGTTATGATTATTTTATTACATGCTATTATGTAGTAGCCATACTGACGAAAAATAATATAAACATCCTTTGTTGAATTATAAAGGAAGTAATTCATGTTTACATATATTCCTCAATCAAGTTCAACCACCATTTACGTCATCCTATTCCTAATTCATATCATAATAATTAGTTGTGAATGAATTTAGTGTTTCAAAACTTATGTAATAGTTAGTGAAATTCGAATATATTCCCTTATTTTGGAATGTAATTTGGATTATTGGGTGTTTTCCTAATATTGATCTATTTTATTTAATTAAAACTTTTCGAAATCTGTTATTGTTACAAAAGGATATAATTTTCGAATTAATTAGATAAACTTAATTGACATTAAAACAGGAAAAGATATCCCATAATCCCTAAGATTTCGAATTTCAAACTTATCACACCAACAACTGTTTACAGAAGGTTCGAGGCCATGATTTCGACTCGAGACCATAAGGTTTCGACTCGAGACCACTGAGGTTTCGACTAAGGGTTTTAAATCTTCACAACTCGAGACCATGGTTGCGACTCGAGACCTCATTATGGAGTCGAGATCTCATAAAACTCAGTACTCGAGACCTCGAGATTTCAACTGAGGTTGCGACTCGAGACCTTAATGACTCGAGACCTCATAATGTTACAAGATGAGTCGAGACTTGACTCGAGATCTCACTCGAGATCTCATAACTGAGTCGAGATCTCACTCGAGACCTAAGACTAACTCGAAATCTCAACCTCATTACTTTAGGCTGTTTAACGTGAACTAAAATAATTGGTTTTTGTAAATACTCACTTAATTAATCAGAATCAGAAAATGTTTTACAAAACCAAAATGGCTTAACTTGGGTGAGCTTCTGATGTATCACTTCTGGCCAAAGCTGATTTGATACATCTATTTATTGCTCAAGAATCATAAAGGCCATGTTGAGTATGCATTACAAACGTGAATGTCTTAATTTCTGGCCAAAGCTGATTTAATTCATTCATGTCTAGCATACTTAACAAGTGCATAACTAAAGTGATTGTCTCATTTCTGGCCAAAGCTGATTTGTCACGATTACTTTGCACACATGCTTAAATGATTACACTTCTGGCCAAAGCTGATTTGCCTTCGTTTAAGTAGAATTTTAACTAAGTCTATTATTTTGATGTTAGTAATAGACATATCACAACTTCTTCATATAATGATCCTCACATTAATGATCCTTCATTAATCTTATGATCATTTTGTCTGCCTTAATTTTTTAAGTACCCATAACTTTACTCACTATAACTTTCTTCTATAAATCAATTCTCATCCACTCTAATTCTTAAACCTAAAATATTTTGTTTTATTTAAAGTTTCTATAAGAATTAGCTCTTAAATTAAATCCTTGATTATCTCTTAAGACACGATAATCCTATTGCTCTCTTCTGATATAAGTACTACAGAAGAAAACTAGAACATGATGAATAGGATAAATCGAACATGATGTCTCTTATGATAATCAAGAACTCTCTAACATAATGCTATCACTAAAGTTATTCCAGATTAAGTCTTTCCTAAGACTAATCTATTATTTGTGCAATAATTACAAGAACTCCTAAGATGCTTGTCTTCATTTAAAATTCTAAATTATAAGGTTAAGTGGTATATGTGAATACATTATAATGTACAATACCATGACCCATAAAGTTAAAGGCTTACGCATGGAAATAAGTACATTTTTCCAGTACATTACATACTAAGATTTTCACTTGTACAATTTGATGCCTTATAAATCAACTATAACACTCAAAAGTACCAAAGTATAATGAGTATGTTGATAAGCAACATATGTACAAAGAAATAAATGTTTGAAGCTGGAAAATAAGTTCTTACTCACCTTACAACCACTTAAACTTTAAAAGAGGATTGTTCTAAGGTCCATAGACAAATTACAAGTGCTAATTCCACCTCTAAGGTTCTTCAAGGGAAAATCTCACTGCATAATTATGCCATTAGACTAGGCATAAGCAACGAGACTATCCATTATTCAGAAGAACGATTGGATAAGTTAATTAGGTAGTCACTTACTAATGATATTTAGGTCTGATGATTTTAATATTCCTATTAACACATGATTAGTTGACTCTAGTTTTAAACGTTTCCTTACCAGAAGTCAACAAATAACTAACATGAGAGTTATTGACAAAATTAAATGTTAAGGCTATAAGAACCATAATAAGCAGTCTTCTAACAACGTTTTTCGATACCTTATATATATTCTGAAGATTGGTCAGAATATAGTATCATAATTAAGCAATGTTATGAAGGTTGAAAGGTTTGCATAGTCAACATAAAGTCACACTTACCTTAAACTCTCATCTTATTTGTTCTCAATATCTGGATAGGAACATTACTAAGATGAAACTAGATGATACCTTAAACTTTCACAACTTTTTGTCATCATGCAAATGAGAATTTGACAAAAGGAAAATGAGACTTATAAATTTCATCCATTATAACCAAAATTCATGAGAAATCATGACATGGTTAATGAGGATGATTATTCAACTAATCTCATTCTAAGTGATTTTAAATCATGACGTTAAAGCCCTAAATATGATTTTGCTTAAGGAATAAGTAGGTCCATCTTAAGTCATTCACTGACATTCGTGGAACTTATTCCAAACGGAATATTTAGACATAATTCATTGATCATTTAAAAGACTATCAACTTGTATCTAAATTTTGTCGCATATGGCCCACGGTCTTAGAAGAAATCTATTCATATATATATATACTTAATAAGATTTCTATTAAATATGTCCCTAAAGTTTCTTATGATATCTGGACATTAAATAAATCAAATAAAGTCTAACGTATATGTGATAGGTTCCCACGTCACGTAGCTCATTGAAACTTCTCTTGTAGCATTCTAGAGATATTAAAGATCAGTGGGAGCATTAAGTGTCTTAATAATAACTTGCAATAGTTGCAAGAGGTGGGGAGTGAAAATTTTACATTGCCTAAATTTACACCTCTTGTACAAGACACAGCTCCATCACGACACTGTTCTATAAAAAACTTGTCTCCTTAAAATCTAATGCTACTCTTACAAAAGTTTCATTGTTTCTTAATTGTGGGCACACTTAGATTTCTTACCTAAACTAACATAATCCTCAACAAGAGAAATCACAACGACTAACGTCATTAATTTGTTTTTCTCTATTAGAATTTTTCGGTTGTTAAGTATTGACCCTAAGCATGCTGAGTTCCTAAAGATTTCTAAGGTCAGTGGGAGTAGTCAAAGTCCTTATCATGACTTGCAAGGAATACAAGAGGTTGGGGGAAGAGTGTCATTAAATTTTACTCCGAATTTAACTCCGATTACACCACTTGTACACCATACTGCACCAACTCTTACAAACTTAGAATCCTGTAAATGATAACAACCTAACCAAGAGCTAATCCATAAAACTGAAACTTCTAACAAACCCAATAATCAACTCAGGAGGTCATCTAGGTTTAAAAACCTACTAACTTTGATGATTACATAACCTCCCTAATTGAAGTTGAAATGGATTTTGGAAAAGTTTACCGATCCTATCTCTTCTAATTAAGCCATTAGCGTCAATCAATCTTCTAAATGTAATAAAACTGTTTTCTAGTAAAACTGATTTTATGTGTTCGTTTAACGTTTGGCAATTGATTGAATAACCTAAGAGTGTTCATAACTAAACCAAATCCTGATATAAACGTTAAGACACAAAGAAGCATGATTGATTGTCAAAGGTTATACTCAGGAAGAGATATATATTATTAAAGAATCTTTCTTACATATCTAACAAAAGATTTCTTTTAGGATCATCACTGTTCTAGTAGCTTATAATAGTTTTGAGCTACATTAGATGAACATTAAAACAAATTTCCCTAACAACTGGCTGACATATTAACATGTTCATAAAACAACCTGAAAGTTCTAAACTTAAGGTTAAAGAACAGTTTGTCTATAAGCCAATAAAATCTATGTATAGGTTAATGCAAACAATGTGATGAAATCTTAACGCAATTATTTTCATCAAGAACCTAGTGGATTAATGTACCTACCTCAAGATGAGTGGGAACAACTAAGATAAACTTGTCTTTATATAGATGACATTTTTTTTGACAAGTATATGTTACATAAGTCAAAGCATTGTTGTCACAAACTTTGATATAGTGATATCAGAGATATCTCTTACATAATAGATATCATAACATGTTGAGATAGACCAAATGGGACATTACTTCCGTTCCATAAGTTTAACATTAAATTGGTCCTTGCATATGTAACAAACAATACTGCTCTCCTTTAAAGGATAATAGGATAAATGAGATTATTTCCTTACGTTTCATTAATTAGAAGCCTTATGTAAGTTCAAGTCTATACTCGTTTAGATATTACTCACATTGCAACACACTAGATATGTCTAGATTAATCTAAATAGAGTATTACAATATCTTTAAAAGAAACGAGAGGCTATAATTTAAAGAAGAAGTGAGAACTCAAATCGGTTGATTACTCTAACTTTGTGATATTAAAAAATGATAGAATGTAATTTCGGGTATATCTTTATGTCAGCAGCCAAAACCTATCTCATGGAGGAGTCATAATAAACTGATAACAACCTAAGTTATAACGACATAATATATTGTTGATCACAAAGCAATAGTCACTAAATGTTGTTGGAAATTTATCAGTGGACTCATAACTTTATTAACTCCATATAATTAATATATTGAAGACTTATTGTGATAAAGTCAGCTACCATGTCTCCTTGAACAGTAACAGTTCGAGAGGTGCTGCATTAAATTTTCGATACGCAATTAATTATTCTTTTATGAGTAAATTGCCATTTTAGTCCCTGAGTTTTGTCCAAATTTGCCATTTTGATCCAAATAGTTTTATTTTCCCCCTTGGGTCCCTGACTTTTACATTTTGTTGCCATTTTGATCACTTTGCCTAACTCCATCCAAAAACCCAGTTTGTAACAGGGGTATTTTGGGGATTTCCTTAAAAAATGTTTTCAGTTGCCATTTTGATCCAATTCCAAAAAATCAAAAAAATTCCAAAAAAATCAAAAAAATTCCAAAAAATCAAAAAAAATTCAAAAAAATCTAAAATATTCAAAAAAATCTAAAAAATTCAAAAAAATCTAAAAAATCATAAAAATTCTAAAAAATTCAAAAAAATATAAAAAATTCTAAAAATCATAAAAATTCTAAAAAATCAAAAAAATTCTAAAAAATCCAAAAATCATTAAATGTTTCGGCACGAACCGTTTCGAACCCGTACCGTATCGAACCGTACCGTTTCGACGCGAACCGTTTCGAACCGTACCGTTTCGACCCGTACCGTATCGAACCGAACCGTTTCGACGCGAACCGTTTCGAGCCGAACCGTTTTGACACGAACCGTTTCGACCCGTACCGTTTCGAACCCGAACCGTTTCGAGCCGAACCGTTTCGACGCGAAGCGTTTCGACCCGTACCGTTTCGAACCGAACCGTTTCGACGCGAACCGTTTCGAACCGAACCGTTTCGAACCCGAACCGTTTCGACACGAACCGTTTCGACCCGTACCGTTTCGAACCCGAACCGTTTCGAGCCGAACCGTTTCGACGCGAAGCGTTTCGACCCGTACCGTTTCGACGCGAACCGTTTCGACGCGAACCGTTTCGACGCGAACCGTTTCGAACCCGAACCGTTTCGAACCGTACCGTTTCGAACCCGAACCGTTTCGAGCCGAACCGTTTCGAACCGTACCGTTTCGACGCGAACCCTTTCGAACCGAACCGTTTCGACGCGAACCGTTTCGAACCGAACCGTTTCGACCCGTACCGTATCGAACCGAACCGTTTCGACCCGTACCGTATCGAACCGAACCGTTTCGACGCGAACCGTTTAGAATTATTTGGATTTTTTAGAATTTTTATGGTTTTTTAGAATTTTTTTGATTTTTATATTTTTTTGAATTTTTTAGATTTTTAATGATTTTTTAGAATTTTTATGATTTTTTAGAATTTTTTAGATTTTTTTGAATTTTTTAGATTTTTTTGAATTTTTTAGATTTTTTTGAATTTTTTAGATTTTTTTGAATTTTTTAGAATTTTTTTGATTTTTTGGAATTTTTTTTATTTTTTGGAATTGGATCAAAATGGCAACTGAAAAGGTTTAAATTGAAAAGAGTAACTGGGTTTTTGGATGGAGTTAGGCAAAGTGATCAAAATGGCAACAAATGTAAAAGTCAGGGACCCAGGGGGGAAAATAAAACTATTTGGATCAAAAAGGCAAATTTGGACAAAACTCAGGGACTAAAATGGTAATTTACTCTTCTTTTATGAACGAATTGAGGAAACTAAATATTTGTATCGAATGCATTCATGATATGCTTAAGGATCCTATAACTAAAAGTCTATCACCCATAACTATTATGTAAGCGCTTATAATAATTACGGGTATATTGATGACTATGTATAACTGCATATCGTACTATGAATGATTAACTTTTTAATTTTCCCCGACCGTTTGATTTTGTATGTCTCTAATATATGTTCTGCCGGTGTAATGACATATAGACAAATATAAATACAAATCAAACGCTAAAGGGCTTGTTAGTATTTTGATCATAACTGTTAGGTTTTAAATTGAGGCTGTAATATGACTAATGGGGGTCCTGAGTCGCGTAATGATTCAACGGCTGTATTTCTCTGCTACGGTTCTTGGTTTAAAGCTAAAATGAGTATTAACTTCTGATCAAACTAATCTAATACTCATGATAAATGATTACTCGGCTAAGTGGGAGAATGTAAGATTAAATATAATTATTATGGTTATATTTAATCGTGTAGCCATTATAATCATTTATATTATTTGGATCAAAATATATTAAACCTATAATATAATTAGTTGGTAATTGTTGATAGGCCAGATTACCCTTATTAACTAATTGGGTTTCCCCTTGGGTGTATATAAGGAGATTACTAGAGAGGGATTAGGGTTAGACATTCATAACATCACACTCAAAATCGCCCCTCCTCTCTCTCCATTACTACGAGTTCTTCAACCCTAAAGAACTCGGTACTACCATCAAGAAGATACATCCTAAAGGGGAACCAGATCAAGCTGACAACTATGTCGAACTCCGTGGCTACGTCCCTGACTGGATTCTCTGTTGGCCTGTTTGCTGTATCAGGTATTATTTACATGTTTTCCCTTATATTTAAACAGAACTGATCAACAGACCAACCCAGTCTCTATGAGACTGCACATGAACACAATTAACAACATTTTAGTGGAGCAGACAATGATCAATGGCAATAAGAGCTAACACAAATGCATACACACGACATTTTGGCAACCAAGGAGACCTTTTCATGATAGTTAATACCATATGCGTAGGAATAAAACTTTAGCAACCATTCAAGCTACGAGTCGGTGCAGAGGACTATCATAGTTGAGTTTGACTATGGACACCCAACAACAGCCAATAATATGTTTACCATGAGGAATCGTCTCCAGATCATATGTGACAATGTATGACGTGTGGCGAGTTTAATTCCCAATTTGAAAATATTTCTATTGGAAACCTGATTCTCTGTCACCCTTCGAAGATTTTGAAAGGGTCTACATATTTACACACCTTAATGCCTATTTCCACACCTTTCAAGACGCCTCGTATAGAGCTATACGAGGCGTATAGGGTTGCTTTTCCGACTAGCTTCTGCACCAAGTACAACGTCACATCAATCACATCAGACGGGGAGTCTAGGCCTGTACGAGGGAAAGATACGAGGGTACTAAGACGCCTCGTATAGGCCTATACGAGGCGTCTTAGTGACTGATTTGACTATACGTTTGACATGTGACTTAAAGCTATACGGGCAGTCTAGAGCTATACGAGGCGTCTATGTCTCACATAAAGTGCAACATACAGTGCATTCGTTGGACAACCCGATCATTCATCATTCAACATTTCTTTCATTCTGCTTCTTCTTGTATTTCTTCGAAAGAATTGTTGTTTGCATTTGTGTTCTTATCATCCCGAAGTGTTGAAATGTCATCATACTGGGACGGCAACTATGTCTTCGGGCAGTATTCTAGAGACAATTGGGTGCCCGAAAGCGTTCCGGTAACATTTATTAGCTTAAATGTTTTAATTAGTTGTTGTTTTAGTTTATTATTTACTAATGATGATACGGTTGTTTATTTTGGAGGAGTCTGGCGTTCCCGATTCTAATGAGCAAGAGGAGGTTGTGTCTAGTATACAAGGAGAACAAAACAGACCGTTTCTAGATTTGAACAAGCATCCCCCTGTTGATGAAACAGCCCCTGTAGATGACTCATACCATGCTGGTCAACAAAGTTATCCGACGCAACAAGGGTATCCGGATTATAGATACGGGTGTGAATATTCTTACGGAGGAGACGGTGGATACGGAGGAAACGGTGGATACGGAGGAGACGGTGGATACGGTGGTCATCAGCAATTCATTTCCCCGGCCAGTCCTTACGTTCATCAAAACAATCCGGACGTTGGAGGATATGGTGGTTATGGTGGATATGGTAGATATGGTGGTGAGACACCTCCCATCCCGGACAGTCCGTACTTAAAAAAGCAGGTATTAATTACTATTTTTTTATTATTATTTAATTATTATTATTATTATTATTATTTATTATTATTGTCGATGTTACAGGTTTTCAACTCTTTAGATGAACTAAAGAATCGGATACAAGAAATAGCAAACGCGGATGGTTTCGTTATTGTCACCCGTCGATCAAAGAAAACCGGGGGAAGAACCGGGAGGGTATGGCTTGAATGTGATCGTGGTGGTGAGCACCAGACTACAACAACACTTAGAAAAGCCGGAAGCAAAAAAACCGGTTGCCCGTTTTACCTGCTGGCTGTGCGAAACCACCCGTATGAAACCTGGGAGATAAAAGACGGAACAATTGAACATAACCACGAACTTTGTGAGGACCTGTCGGCCCACGCGTTTGTGCGAAGGTTTACTCCAAGCGAAATGAAACTGATCGAGCAGTTGACAGCTCAAAACATGGAGCCGCGCAAAATATTTCAAACGATAAAGAAGCAGGACCCCGACAGGTTTCATGTTCAGAAAGACGTTCAAAACGTTGTGGCGAAGATTAGAGCCGAACAAAGACAATGATTGACTCCCATGCCGTCACTAGAAAGCATGCTGATAAACAACGACTTTATTTACGAGACACGGGAGGAACCCGGAACAGAGATCGTAACAGAGATCTTCTTTCTTCATCGGTACTCGAGAGACATGTGGCGTGCATTCCCCCACGTCATGCTGATCGATGCGACATACAAGACAAACATATACAATATGCCATTTATCCAGATTGTTGGTGTGACGCCTACCAACAAATCGTTTATTATCGCACATGCCGTTGTTAGTAAAGAACGGGGTGATAACTTTGTGTGGGTGCTTGAGAGGGTCAAGTCAATGTTGGATGAATGTATGGAGCCACGTGTGATTTTAATGGATAGAGACCTAGCCCTTATGGGCACGTGTGCTAAAGTATTTCCAGACGCCTCTAGGTTTCTGTGCCGGTGGTACATACAACAGAATGTTATGAAGCACTGCAAGGGTGCCTTCAGAGACGAAGACTGGGAGAAATTTTAGTCATTCTGGGGGACATTGATTGAGTCTCCATCAATACCCATCTACGAGTACCACTTGCGCAACATGCGAAAGTGACTTGTGGAGTGCAAACGTTCTAGTAAGTTTTTCTAATAACGTACGACTCACCTATGCAAATTTTATTAAATTATTTTTGCTTTTTAGGAGTCTTCAAGTACGTGTACGATAACTGGCTAAAAGACTATAAGGAGATGTTCGTCTTTGCGTGGACTGATAAGTGGCGCAACTTTGGTAATCGTACCACAAATAGAGTTGAGAGCCAACATGCCAACTTAAATAGATACGTCCTAGATAGGAGCTCGCTGGACCGTGTAGTTGGTTGTGTCCAGGATATAGTTGAGACACAGTTCGGTGAAATAAGGAAGACTTTTCGAGAAAGCATCCAAAAAACAATGAACCGCCACAAACACCCGATGTTTCAACGCCTACTTGGAAAAGTATCCCATACAGTCCTTGACTTGTTGCGTGGAGAGGCAATTAGGAAGCTAGATATCTTGGAGCGCTTTCATTCATCACGTGGTTGCCAAATGTGGCACAGTAGTGGGTTGCCCTGTGCTTGTAGGATAGAAAAGTACATGCGTGAAGGTAATAATTGTTAAACGTACAACACTTGTGTGATATATTTCCGTTAATCATGTTACTTAAACAATGTTGTTTTTAACCGTGCAGAGCGTCCGATTCAACTCGAAGACATAGACGTCTTCTGGCGGAAACTTAACTTCCAAAGTTGTAAATTGATAGACGATGACGTGGACGTGGTCAAAGAGCTAAATATTGTTAGACAACAATTAGATTCGCACCCCCCAGCTCAGCAAAAAAGCCTGATGTCAAAGATTAAAGCGGTGTTGACTCCAAAGAAATCTACCAAGAAACCACCGGTTGTCCAACAAAATACTCGTGGCCGACCAACAACAAAGCAGGTACAACAAAGGTTGGACGAGGCCTCTCGTATAGATGAAGAATTGAGGAGAAGCTCCTTCGGTGATGCAAACACGTGCTTTGAAGGTTCCCGACAAAGTAAGTACGATAAACCTCGCCACAGCTCGTACGTTCCGTCACAGGCCTCTCAACAGTCGGTTATAAGGTCCCAAAAACCCAAAGCGAGCCTAAGCCGTTCAAAGAGTTCTAAGAAGAACACATGAGATGCTCACGGTTTTCCTTTAATCATTGGGGACGAGTACGTGGGAATCATCAAACAGTGTAAGTATGCCATTCCGCTAGTGTTCCATCCGTACGTCTCGTGCATACGAGATGTGATTATTAAATAAATAGACGACGCGTATAGGTCTATACGACCAATATATATTGGGCGGCAACTATTTCACTTTTTCTTTTTTAATTATTAATTTTTTTTTATTAAATGACCATTTTGCCCCTGTATAGCCCATAGTATAGGCAATATTCAGGGGTAAAATGGTAATTAACCATTCCAGAAATATCTTTTTGGATTGGTTAATTACCATTCTACCCCTGAATATTGCCTATACTGGGGGCTATACATGGGCAAAATGGTCATTTAATAAAAAGCTCAGATGACGCGTATAGGTCTATACGAGGCGTCTATGCCTCGTATAAGGGTGGGGGGGGGGGGGGGGGCTAGACGACCCTGGTTATCACCCCAAACAAAAAAACACACATATATACGGAGCACACACCTGTATACGCCGCGGATTAGTATTTGGACCGTATTTTCGAAGATTTGAAGCATCACTGGTACGTATTTCATCCCGTAGTTTAGTATTTTTGCCTTTTTTTTGCCTTTAGACCGTAGGTTTGCCCTGAAATTTGGTTTTTGTTGGGTTTGGGGGTTTGAATCTGAGGTTGAAGATGAAGCCGTAGAACAGGACGCCCAGTATAGCCCTATACGAGGGCTATACGAGGCTCTGAATTATTTTTTTGTTTTTTTATTAATGTTATTATTATTGTTATTATTATTGTTTTTATTATTATTATTATTATTATTATTAGTGTTATTATTAATATTATTTATTAATTATTATTATTATTAATATTATTATTATTATTAATATTATTTATTATTAGGGTAAGGATAGTGTAAAAAGGGCCTAAAGTGTGAGAAGTGTATTATAACACTATATATAATACTATATAACACCATATAAACACCATATAACAATATGTAACACCATATAATACCATATAACACTATATATCATTATATAACAAATATAACACTATACATCTATCATAGACATGCTATCAGACAACATATAGTGTTATATTTGTTATATAATGATATATAGTGTTACATAGTGTTATATGGTATTTTATGGTGTTACATATTGTTATACGGTGTTTATATGGTGTTATATAGTATTATATATAGTGTTATAATACACTTCTCACACTTTGAGCACTTTTTACAGGATCCTCTACCTTTGTTATTATTATTATTATTATTATTATTATTATTGTTATTATTATTTATTATTATTATTGTTAATATTATTATTGTTATTGTTATTATTAATTATTATTATTATTGTTATTATTATTATTATTATTATTTATTAATTATTATTAATATTATTATTATGTATTATTATTATTAGTATTATTGTTATTATTATTATTTATTTATTTATTATTGTTTTTATACGTATACGGTATTTGTTTGCAGATTGATTATGGAGGACGATCTGATTCAGGGCGATGACATTCAGGTAGAGCTTGATGGGGCACCGCCGGGGGGTCAGCCGGTTCAGCAGGGTCAGCCGGTTCAGCAGGGTCCACGACGGAGATGGCTACCGCCTCTGGATACGCTACAGGGTTGTCCGTATCTAGAGTTTCCCGATGACACCGATGCCGCCCGTCATTACCAAAAGCTTAGGAGGGTGCACATTGGATCGCATGCAACGATCGACTGGGATGCGATAGATGGGAGGATGCACATCGTCTTTTTGATTTGGCGCACACGCCGAGCTACAGGGAGCTGCTGGTCGAGTTCCTTTCGTCATTCACATTTCACCCTCCTGGGGACCCAGTGCCGCTTCCGCACCCAGATGCTCCCCCTCCGCCTGAGGTTTGTTTCAGGCTCGCTGGCGTTTTACGCTCGATGACGCTAGCAGAGTTTGCGGTGCATTGTGGTTTATACATGCAGGGGGAGATCGAGACTAAGGTTTACACAGCGGGTCTAGTGGTGGTTGACAAACCCACTATTTTAGGGTTTTGGCAGGTGATTGCGGGGGCAAATCATTGGGAGCACGACGAGTCGAAGGGGAGGGTGTCGTTTATTAGGGACCCACTGTACAGGTACGTACGTTTATTACGGCAATTATTGTGATTATGTGCATTGTTTATTAATCTCTGTTTCTGTATTTTGCTAACACTATCTGCAGGTATATGCACCATTTGCTCGCTACTTCTATTTCAGCGCGCGGCTACAGCCGTGAGTGGTGTACGACCACTTATCTTTTTTTCTTTTATTGTTTGCTGTACAGGAGGCCATGCGCACTAGCACACGGTCTAGCCCAGTACTACGCCTCCACCCATCACCGGCAGGAGCGCGGATTTTTGTATGGCGGGGCGTACGTGACCGTCATAGCCCGTTCATTGGGCCTCGTACTGCAACAGGACCCACATCTACGGACACCGCCAGTCATGCCGACACAGATGGGTTTTCAGTCGCTGTGGGGGATGAAGCTGCTTAAGAGGTTCCCCGAAGGCCCGCGGTTTAAAATCGCGACAGGGGCATATTGAGAGAGGAGGCCCTACCAGAGCAGTTCGAGCCCGTCTATCCTCCGCTAGATCCTGCTGATGCAATGCCCGTGGAGGACCCTCCGGAGGATGTAGACGGTGCAGCGGTGCCACAGCCACCGCCACCTCCCGGGGCGCCTCAATTTCCACGTCACGTTATTCCAGGTAATGCCCCAGGAGCTGCGCTACATCCGGATGTACGAGTCGAGCTTGACAGGCTCAACGATTTGGTAGGTTGGCTGGTACGGGCCGAGCAGGATAGACGAGAGAGAGAGGGATTACCCCCGATACCGCTTCCACCGGCTCGAGCACCACATCAGCAGCAGCCAGATTCGGATTCGGATTTGGATGCATAGACCTGTTGTTGTTTTTATTTTTATTATGGATGTACAAACTTATCTTATATATTTTTGTTATGGATGTACAAAGTTATCTTATATATGTCATATTTATGTTTGTTTTCAGTTATTCGGTTACTTAATGATTGTTGTCTTAAATTGAGATAATACGGAAACAAAATATGTTTTGAATATAATACGGAAACAATATATCTCCTGAATATAATACGGAAACAATATTTGAACGAGATAAAATTTTAATCGGAAGAATAATATTTAAAAAAGTAAAATGTTAAAAACATTATAATATTTAATCGATATAATATATTTAAAGAGCCGATTTAAAAAAAAAAACAAAAACTTTTTTATAGTGTAAAAAACAAAAAAAAAACAAAACTTTTTTTAAAACCAAAAAAATTTTCAAACAAAAAACACATCTTAAAAAACTATAAAAAAAACCATACCAAAACCCACCAAAACACCCCTTATTTCAGCAAAAAAAAAAAAAAAAAAAAAAACCCAAGACTTAGACGCCTCGTATAGGGTTGTACTCTTCGTATAGGTTTTCTTAAACTTTGTGTCTGACACCCTCTGAGACCCCCCTGAATTCAGTGCTTAGACGCCTCGTATAGCCCTATACGAGGAGTCTAGGGCACAAAAAGTGTGAAATTAGGCGCAGAGGGTGTCCAAATAGATTGAGCCTCTACCAGCAAATCATGATCCGTGGTAAAGTCGCAACCTGTTTTCAATCTCAATAAACCCTTGAAAAAACCTCGAGTAAACTGCCATTTTGGTCCCTGTGGTTTGGCCAGTTTTGCCACTTTAGTCCAAATCTCAAACTTATTACATCTGGGTCCCTGTGGTTTGCATTTTGTTGCCATTTTAGTCCAAAACTCAAAAACCCCATTTATTTGACTGTTGCAACCTCCTATTTTGTCTTTTAGTTCAGGGGCATTTTGGTCATTTTGCTTTTCATTTTACATTTTCTGAATTAACTTCATCCCCAAATAAATCATCATCATCATCATAAAACCCTAACAGACTCTCTCTCTTCTCTCTCTAAATCGATCAGTTAAGTTGAGACCTAAATCGATCAACATAATCCCCAAATAAATCATCATCATCGTCCCACCTGAGCACCACTCCAGCGTCGTCCCTACCGAAACTCAGATCCACCATCGTCATCGTCATCTCTGCGTTCCTCTCTCTCTCTCATGTTTCTCTCTCATTCGTGTGTATTGGAGAGAAAAGCTTTGAGTTTCAGATCTGAATCGAAATCAGAAATATTTTGATCTGATTGTTTGTGGGGGTTAGAGATCAGAGAGATTGGTGGTGGCGGTGAAAGAATGAAGCAGAAGCTCCGGCGGCTGTGCGTCTTTTTTGGATGGTTTTAGCGAGAGGGCAGGTGGTGGGGCGGTGGCGGGTGGAGTGACGGTGGTGGCACTGCAGATCTGGATCGAGATGATGGATGATGATATGTGATTTTGTTAATGTTTTAGGTGGTTGAGGGTGATTTTGTAACAAACAGGATGATCAAAACTTGAACCCAGTCCTTTTATTCACCACGAGGCTGTGATGATTTCACCTAATCCGAGTCAAAATTGGGTCAACATTTGAGATTTTCCGCAGCTTGGCGTGGCAGAATCGGAGGAGGGCAAGTGCGCTTGCAACCTCTGTTTGCAGCCATGGCGGTTTTGATTTGTTGTTGGAGCCTCGTTTCTTTTTACAAATCGGTTTTTGATTTTCTTGAAGATGATGTTCTTTATTTTCTTGATTTTCTGGGTTTTGATGATGATGTTTGATGATGTTCTTGAAGATACAGATCTGAGCCTCGTTTCTTTTTACAAATCGATTTTGTTTTTGTGATGGTTTCTAGTTTTGTTCTGGGTTCTTGATTTTCTTGAAGATGATGTTCTTGATTTTCTGGGTTTTGATGATGATGTTTGATGATGTTCTTGAAGATACAGATCTGAGCCTCGTTTCTTTTTACAAATCGATTTTGTTTTTGTGATGGTTTCTGGTTTTGTTCTGGGTTCTTGATTTTCTTGAAGATGATGTTCTTGATTTTCTGGGTTTTGATGATGAAGTTTGATGATGTTCTTGAAGATAGATGTTATTAATTACTGAAATGTTATAATAAATTAACATGGACCAAAATGCCCCTGCACTACAGGACAAAATAGGAGGTTGCAACAGTAAAAAAAATAGGGTTTTTGGATTTTGGACTAAAATGGCAACAAAATGCAAACCACAGGGACCTAGATGTAATAAGTTTGAGATTGGACTAAAGTGGCAAAACTGGCCAAACCACATGGACCAAAATGACAGTTTACTCAAAAACCTCACTTGTGTATCATTGGTTAGCAAAAATTTTCTCCCTCATTTGACAACACCAAATGTAGTTGGCTCGACATCTTATAAGTATACACAGTTCTCGAGTTAAAACATCCTTCTTTCTAGATTATACTCTTATTTAGAATTCACAGTTTCGTTTTTCTTATAACATAAAAAAAATCAAGGAGGTGTTTGTACATTTGTCTTAGGCACACAAAGTGAATGTTGATAAAAAAATATGCCCTTTGCCAAGAATTGTTTCTATATTGGCCATATGATCAATTAAAAGGAATTGATTTTTTTTAACTTAAAAATTCATTCATAAGTAGAAAAATACTCAAAGATTAAAAAAATTCTTGTTAATATTTATAAAACAATTGCTCTGGGCATACCTATGAAAAAAGGGTTATATTCTTGAAATTGAATAATTAATATTCATTCCACATACAACGTCCTCCTGGGGGTCTCATCTTTTCAATTTTACTCTTTAGCAAATAGTTCAAAAATAAAAACATTTAATTAAACTATAGTGGAAACATTTAATTCTTTACGATCCACGAAATACAATTTAAAACATAGTCTTATAAAAGCAACAATAATAAAAGGAGATGTTAGTCTTCAGTGGAGAGCCTTGTCTCGAGCCAACCATTACTTCTTCGAATGACTTGATGTACATACTAAAAGTTAGCTATGATGAGTGAGTCTAGTTTAATCAACCAACTATAACTCTAAAAATTAGTGGTCAACAAACATTTCATGCAATCAATCACATAAAACAACACACTATACAACAACACTATACTTTAACACATTTGAAATTATGTACCATGTATATATAATGCACACCATACTCTATGTAGTTGATCAACCACTAGCAAGCAACAAATGCATTGCCACTATCATACGCCTCCAAGGTAACCGCCTATCATACGAACCCGTAGACGGTCCCGTAGGTAACCACATGTACTGTGCAATATGCATACTATGAAACTTTACATTTCATAACTTTAATGCACTGTCACTTACAAAGTGTACCTTCACTTTAGCAACACCATTTCTCACTGTAAATATTATCACTTTACTTTGAAAACTTTGTGAGTATGCACACCACCGCAAAACAGTAAAGTAATAGGGGTCTAGAAACTCACTTGTCTGTTATCAATAATTATGTGCTACCGTGCCTAGAATAACTCGAACGTCACTTTATCTGCACAAGAATTAACACACGATACCCTATCACTTTCTAATATTATCACATGAGTGACACCGGCAGTGTCACCACTACTGTCGCAAGTGACATGGTCATGACCACATAGTTTCTTCGTCCATTGTGCGGCACTTGGCATTGTTGCCAACCTAGTGTCGCTGGTGACAAGGTTGATCAACAAATTGTACCCTAACTCGCGTTAGGACTTGTTATCCACACTATCGCCGACCTCCTCCCTTGTGACACTAAAAGTGCCGCGAGCTATCGAGACTAAGAATGTCGCCAATGGCACTGTTACCCATGACACGTGTCACCAATCATTAGCAAACCTTGGATCTAAACCATCAGCCCTAAAATTAAAAAGAATCAAAGACTTACAAAAAGCGCCAATCATGCATCTAAACCATAAGAAATAGACCTAATTACGTGCGACTGCAATAGACGTGACACCAACAATTGAAGTACAGATCTAGGTACCGTAAACACATATAAAAGAAAGAAGCGCAAACGTTTTGATCGATTTCCACTTCTTGAAGAAAGTCAGAGCGGTACCTTTGAGGAAAAAACAGCGATTTAGGATGAACACATTCACCAACACCAACATCGTCTACCTTCAACAACGAACTTCTTTGATTGCCACCTTATAACACCAAACACCAGCCAACCATGGCCTCTCAAATCTCTATCTCTCTGTCTCTATCTCTCTCTCGCATAAGTGTGTGGGTTATAAGATAAGGGCAAAGGTGGAAAGCAAATGCATGAAGAGGGCCTACTTGAACTTCGTCGGATCTTTGGTGAAGGGTTGATCGTCGCCTAAACTCGCAACCCAGGCCACTCGAGATGTTTATTTAACTCTGGTTATCTTCGTTCTAACTAAAAAATGACATTCAGAGCCTGTTCTTCTCGTCGGAGTTCCAAGAGGGTTTTCGAAACCCTAAACTCCATTGTCATCGCTGCCGTGTTGAACCAAATCCCCTATGTTGGAACACCTCCACATCCTCTAGATATTTTGGTAACCGTAAGTGACGTCGTTGTTCAACGACGCTGTTAGTCATTGCTATAGAACGGTCGGCCGGAGGCCATGGCCGGCTACCGTTACTCTCCATCTCTCTCTTCTCTATCTTTATCTATCCCCCCTCATCTCTATCATCGTTCTCTCACGTCTCTCTCACTCTTTCTCTCTCTATGTCTTTGTTTTGTTCATATGAACAACCACTACCGTCCCCCTCTCTCTCCAAAACATGTGGCCTACCCGATGATAACCACCCCACACTACACACATATGCATCGTGTCCTCCCCTTTCCCAGATGTCCTGCCACACAGGTGGGTGCAAACCTATTTCTACTATTCAAATCCATCGTTCTTTAATATGTATATAATTACCGTTACTAATTTCCTTTCTCAAAAGTTAATTATTAACCTTATTATATTTAAACACATGAGTACATAATCATATTATATTGGGCCGCTAAACAGATTGTGTACACGGGTTGTTAGGTCGAACCCAAAAATTTTCCACAAATCTGAACATGACCTGTTTAACACGACTTTTGTTTTATTTTTGTTTCGCAAATTAATACTTAGAAAATTCTGAATTTGCACTCTCTATTATTTTTGAAGCAACCATGTTAAAGCTATGCCAGTTTTTTTTTTACACTTTATTGTAATATTCCGTCTTATGTGTTACATGTTATGTGGAAACTTTCAAAATCTGGCATAAAAAGTTTAAGTAATTGCATAAAACACATTTTAAATAAATGGGGGTAAAATGGTTGACATGAATACAACTTGTTTAACTAAACATGTACGTGGATAAACATGTTTAGACTATACGGTGATCTGCAAATTTTGTGTCAGGTTTATATCGTGTCTGAAATTCACACCCGCACAGATGGTCCAAAATAAAAAGGGTGCGTCAGGGCCTAGAATAAAATCTAAAAACGAAGCGGCAAGGCCTGGGCTGGTTGTGTCAGTGACTCAAGTGTAGTGTATTTTTTTTGTATCATGCACATCAAGAATAAACAGGACGCAGGCCAAACTGGGCTGCTTGTGCAGCGTGGGCTGGGCTGTTGTGTTGTACAACATTTAAAAAGTTAACTGGTTTATTTTATTCTGTTTTAAATGCAGAAAATATTTTGAAAATTTATGAAAGTAATTTTTTTTCTAGTAATATTGATTTTAAATTGTATAAAATGATATTTAAACAAATAAAAGTTTAAAGTCTCAATATGGAACTCCTATTAGAATATGATGGTTGATAATAGTCATTTCATGTGTACAAATTGACAGGCATCAAAGGGCCTGTAACCCAACTATATCATGGTGTGTAGTAAAAATATTCATGCTTAAGTGATTGAGGATTCTCAAAATATTGTTGGTTTTAAAAGAACACATCTTTATTTTGTTTATTAAGTTATTAAGCTATTCATTCAACAATATTCCGGTTTAGGATAAAAATATATTTTATTTATATACTTCATTTTCTCTATTAAAATATATCATCCACCTGTAGTAAATGCGTTGGGAAAAAAATGTTAAATCATCATATTTAAAATTAGCCTAAATAAATAAGTCAAACTCATTCAATCAATAATAACAAAAAATCATCTTAAAAGTTATCTAGATTTCAAATTTATCTAGTTTCCATAATAAATTTCCCTGGAAAAAGAAAAAAACCCTAAAAACTCGTCTCCCGCCATACATACTACCACCATAAACAAACCATCTAAATATCCACGAATTTAACTAGGTTAAAAAAAATTCAAACACACAACTAGATAAACCAAACTAATCACTATGGGTGATGCCGTCACCATCACCACCACCACCACGATCACCACCACAACAACCACCGCCACCACCATCACCACCGGTGGCAATGGCAACAAACGCATCTCTCATAAAGTAATATATATACATATACACTTTATGTTCTAATATATATATATTTTTTGATATTTAAGTTTGGTTTTTGATGTGAGAGTTTTAATGCAGAAAACATGTGTTGGAGTGCCACAATGGGTTAGAGTTATGATTGATATTATGCAATATCAAGATTGCAAGATTCACTTGAACACCAAGGACCATAAATTGGATAGGTTTTGTATCGATTGTGTCGGGTCGTTTTGTAGTCAATCTTGTTCGGATCATCAAGGGCATGAGCACATCAAGGTATTGTGTGATCTCTTAAACATAAACATATATTATTATGTATGATTCACACATGAATAACTTGTGGTTCATTACTTGTTTGGTAAAACTTGGATTGTAATCCGATTCAAGATGATTTGGCTCGTATAAACATTCTGATTGAACTTAGCCCGCTTGTTGGCTTGCTTAAATAAATTGTACATCCTTGATTTTTTCTGTAATTTGATACTGTTGTTAACTTATAATTTGAGACTTGTATAAAAAGCATACAAAATGATTAAAATTTAACAAAAAATAAAAATGTGTCAACTTAATGAGACACGAGTCAATTTTGTTCAGGATTGAAGGACATGAGCACATCAAGGTATTTTATGGTCTCTTAAACATAAACACTATATATTCTTGGGTATGATTAAGTTCATTTTTGTTTGATCCACACACAAAACTCGCGGTTCATAACTACTTCGGTAAAACTTCGCTCTAATCCAATTCAAGATGATTTGGCTGGTATAAACATTCAGTTTGTTGGCTTGCTCAAATAAATTATACAACCTTGATTTTTTTTTCTATAATTTGATATTGTTGTTAACTTGTTTTTTGAGACACGTGTTGAATACGAACCAAACAAAAGGCTCAACTCTCATCCCCAGTTGATGATTAGGAGCTGAGCTCAGCTCTTGTCGGTATGATATCGAGCTAGAGTTGATTCTATTTAGCTCACCCGTTAAACAACCCTAACAGGTAATTACCTTTTACAAAAAAAGGTGGTTGTTTGACCATTATGAACCTGAAACTGACCAGCCCATTTTGTCACCTTGATCATCTAAATCAAAGTAGATTATATTTGGATGAATGGTGACACATATTCTAACGGTTGATGAAATATGAAGATTCGTAGGTATGTACACAAAGATGTGATAAAGCGACCAGATTTCCAGAAGTACTTTGATTGTTCAGGCATTCAGGTTAGTAAAGTAACAACTTGATGAAGTTTATTATATTCTCGAGTATCATATCATGTATGTGCAAAGGTTAACAAAGGATGAGGTGCAGGGTTATCAAACAAACAAGAACAAAGTGTTGTTCTTGAAGACTAGGAAGGATAATCAGCAACAACAAAACAATAAGGATCGTAGGTGCAATATTTGCAACCAGAATTTATTAGACGCGTCTTACTGCAGCATCCAGTGCAAGGTATTCTAGTCTGCCTATCTTCGGTTTAGGTTATGTTTTATCACAAACGGGTCAAAAGTCAAATAAGTTGATTTTTAGTACATAAACATTAGAAATCTTTTATTTCAAAAAATTATTTGTATATTAAATATATGGTTTCTAATCACGCTCATTTTCCCACCTCTAGGTTCATTTAATTTCTACTTGGTAAATCAATTTGTATCAGTTGATTTTATTTATCATTAGTTGAGTCCGTTCGTTAATCAGCTAAGTCAAATGTTGAGCTATAAATAGATGTAATACACATGGGTATCCTTATATTTGCTTAAGGGTATCCACGATACTAAAAACAAGGATTTAAAAGAAGATTACACTTCGCCAAAAAAGTTGAGGGGTATTCCAGGCTACTCCTGGCCCTCACATAGATCCGCCCCTGGCACAGATAAGCTCATTTAAATTAAACAACTACTACTTTCGCTTCCTCTCCTCTATAATCCTTGTTAACTGTGTGTGTGTGATTATCAAAGTAGACATATTCTAGACTTTGCTGTAATTGCGTACATTGCTATCTCGATTTATATGTTAACTACCATCTAAGTCAAAAGGCAGCTGATCTAGTGTATTTAAGCAATGCATTGCTATGGTAGTATGGTTGAACATACGTATCTCACCATCCTAAAAGTCTCAAAAACAATATACACCCTTGAACGTTGCTAATTCTTCGTGTTTGTCTAATTTATTTATAATATATGTATTAAAATTTGACAGATTTTTGCAATAACAACTGAAAACAAAGAAGGGTCTGCAGTTGATGACAATGTGTTACATAATGCAAGTGAAGAACCTACCTTAACACCTTGCAGGAATAAACGACGAAAAGGGTTTCCGTATAGGGCACCACTGTTTTGAACAATGTAATTCCTAGCAGATGATATGTTATGACTATCTCAGACTTGATATCTTTAATCGTTTATTTGATCCGTGTAGTTGACTCGTCCTCACATATCGGTTTTCTGTCATATCATCTTATTTATGCTGTTTCTAAGGGCAGGCAAGGTAACTAGTAAGATTACTGTTGTTAAATGGGTCTCTTTTCTGTGAGCACAAGTTCAAGACACAGGCATATATTTGCAAAATGTGCAAACTTCCCTTCACAAGGGTCTCCAATTTTTTTATATGTTGTTTTTGAAGGGATACAAGACATGTTCCCTTTTCCCCATTTCTGAAGGTATATCAGGCTTTTTAGGTTGTACATGCAGATAACTTATAGCTAAATTTTCGGTAAGAAATGCTACAACATATGAGAAATACCATACATATATATATATAGTGAAAGTGTAAAATACAATATTGCTTAATGTACGAGCGTACGCTATGGAAATTACGCATGTTGAAACATAATTATGCATGTTGAAAGGATGAAGATTCCGAGTTTGTTAATGAATGAAGGTTCCGAGTTTGTGAAGTAGATTCCGAGTTTATGATCTTTTACGCATGCTGAAAGATAATTACACATGTTGAAAGATAATTACGCATGTTGAATGAAGGTTCCGAGTTCGCCAAAGAGATTCCAAGTTTATGAAGTAGGTTCTGAGTTTGCAAAGTAGTGTTCCGGGTTTATTTCAACATGCGTGATTAGGGTTTTGAGTTTCACAATGTGCGTAATTTCACAGCGTACGCTCGTACGTTAAGGAATATTGTACGTTAACTGGCCTCTATATATATATTTAAGCAACATGTCACGTAGGAAAAGCGGTGCTCTTTTGCTTTAGACTCTGTCACCTCGGCGCACTTCTCACTTTTTAAAAACCAAGTTAAAAGCGCATGAGGTACGTGCCTAGGCGCTTTGAGTGCAGCACACCTGAAACGGATAAAAAACCAAAAAAAAAAAAACCCAACTGAAATGCAGACTGAACTAATAAGATATCTATCAAATTTGAATGAATTTTCAGATCTAAATCACTTAACCGGTGGTTATACAAAAGCAATGAGGTGAATGAAAGGAAGGTTGACTCCCGATCTGCAAGTCAGGAATGAAGCATATTCAAACCATCAATTTGGTAGCCTGTAACTGCAGAGCGAAAACCACTAGGCATGGAGGTGGTTGAGCAGGATTATTAGGGTTACAATCACACAGCACTCAAAACATTAATAAACCGGGATCAGCTATATGCACGTGAGTAATCTTCAAATAACAGGGGAGGATATGTTTGGATAAATACGGGTTTGGGCCTGAACAAAGTATTTTGAAAAAGGCCAATTTGGTTCTTGAATGGGTTCTACAAAATCTGATCAGAACATTATTGTTGGTAATGGCACTACCATACCGGTTATTGGACAGGGCACTCAAACGTTACCACCACCCTTCCCACCGCTTCTCCTTAAAAATGTTTTATACGCGCCTAAATTAATTAAAAACTTGATCTCTGTCCGTCGGTTCACAACCGACAATTCTGTTTCTATCGAATTTGACCCGTTTGGTTTCCTTGTGAAGGACTACAAGACCCGGATCCCTATCCTACGATGCAACAGCAGCGGTGACTTATATCCGCTCACTCTTGGATCCGGAACCACCACCTCTCCATCAACCTTTGCAGCGATCTCCTCTACGCTTTGGCATCAACGTCTAGGCCACCCGGGAGATTTTTTATTACGTTCTTTAAAACATTCTTGTTCTGTTGAATTTGACAATTTGAATAAACATATTTGCAAATCATGTGTTGTTGGCAAAAGTACTAGATTACCATTTGCTACATCTTATACTCGTGTGTTTCAACCGTTTGATATTATCCATAGCGATTTGTGGACGTCTCCCATACTAAGTTCCAATGGTCACCGTTATTATATATTATTTTTAGATGACCTAACGGATTTTTTGTGGACCTTTCCCATCTCTAAGAAATCCCAAGTTCACTCCGTTTTCACACAATTTCACAAACAAATTGAAACACGATTCGAAAGAAAAATAAAAACGTTTCAATGTGACAACGGTAAAGAGTACGTTAATTCCGCATTCCAACAATTTTTCAACCAACAAGGCATGCTTTTCCGCCTTTCATGTCCTCATACCTCGTCTCAAAAAGGCAAAGCCGAACGGAAAATACGCACAATTAACAATATGGTGCGCACACTCTTAGCCCATGCCAACTTACCAAACACTTTTTGGCATTATGCCCTCGAAACCGCCACTTACCTCCTAAACATTTTACCCACCAAACAACTAAAACACAAAGCTCCAACCGAACTTCTTTACCAACGCACACCATCCTATGACCACTTACGTGTGTTCGGTTGTCTTTGCTATCCTCTCGTCCCCTCTACCTCTATCCATAAACTCGATCATAGGTCTTTCCCGTGTGTGTTCCTTGGGTATCCTACTACCCATAGGGGCTACAAATGCTTTAGCATTACAACAAAACAAATCATTACATCTCGCCATGTCGTCTTCGACGAAACGACATTTCCATTCCTGAACACCATACAACCACCGCCTACATATGACTTCCTCATTACTTCCTTTCCACCACATCTTTGGCAATACGTTCAGCCCCAACCGACTCAACATTCGGACCACAACATGCCCATTAGCCAAGCCGCTCCCACCTCCTCCCCAACTATCCACTCACAGGCCCACTCTCCTGTGCTCCATACCAGCCCGCTAAGCCCACCGCTAACACCCACGTCCCACCAGCCCTTAACTCAAACAACTGCGGCCCACCCTCCCCTAATTCTTCCACTACGGCCCAAACAGGCTCACCGGCCCAACCACACCATCACTCCTCAAACTCAGCTCGCACCCCTGACACAACTACCAACCACTTATTCCCTGCTCAGCCCATATCTCCACTCGTAACCCCTTCCACACCCGCTACCGTCACTTCTCATCACGCTACCAATACCGACTAGGTTCATCCAACTCACACCATGCGCACTAGAGCCATGGACGGTATTCGTAAACCCACACAGAAACTCAACCTACATGCCTCCGTCCTCACACCCTTACCCAAACGCCCAATTGATGCACTGTCTATACCGGTATGGTACGATGCTATGAATACTGAGTTTCATGCACTTATTAAGAACGAGACATGGGAATTAGTTCCTCGTCAACCCAACATGACCATTATTCGCAGTATGTGGCTATTTAAGCATAAATTTAGATCTGATGGCAGTTTGGAACGTTACAAGGCACGGTTGGTATGTGATGGTCGCTTACAACAGGTGGGAGTCGACTGCGGGGAAACATTTAGTCCGGTTGTTAAGCCGGCAACCATTCGGATTGTCCTTTCTATTGCCCTATCTAAATCATGGTCTGTACATCAATTAGATGTTACGAATGCTTTCTTACATGGTACCCTCAATGAAACAATTTACATGTATCAGCCCATGGGATTCCGAAGGCGAGATTATCCGGATCAAGTTTGTCGACTCAAAAAGTCGTTATACGGACTAAAGCAGGCACCACGAGCATGGTATCAACGATTCACGGACTACGTTATTACCCTCGGGTTTATTCAAAGCCGATGTGATGCCTCTCTCTTCATTCTTCACCAAGGCCGTGATGTTGCTTTCTTACTTCTATACGTGGACGACATAATTCTAGTCACCTCTTCGGATCACCTACGTCATCAACTAATGGGGTATCTAGCGACTGAATTTTCTATGAAAGACCTCGGACCCTTAAGTTTTTTTCTCGGGATATCGGTCACTAGGAATGGGAACTCTATGTTTCTCTCTCAACAAAAGTATGCTCATGAGATCATTGAACGTGCAGGTATGTGATCATGCAAACCGGTTTCTACACCAGTTGACACCAACACAAAGTTGAGCGCCTCTGGTGACACTTTTTGTGACCCTACCCTCTATCGGAGCCTTGGCGGGGCACTTCAGTACTTAACGTTCACGCGTCCAGACATTAGTTATGCTGTTCAACAACTGTGCATGCACATGCATGCGCCGAAAGATCCTCATTGGCTGGCTTTAAAAAGGGTCCTTCGGTACATTCAAGGCACTGCCTCCTACGGTCTCACGCTCGGATCTACGGCTGCCCCGACATTCCTAGCGTACACAGACGCTGATTGGGCGGGTTGCCCTGATACACGTCGTTCCACGAGCGGCTACTGTGTTTATTATGGTGATAATCTCATCTCATGGTCATCCAAAAGGCAACCAACAATCTCCAGATCCAGTGCAGAAGCTGAATACCGGGGAGTTGCTAACGTTGTTGCTGAGATATGCTGGTTGCGCAACCTACTGTTAGAAGTTCATCATCCGCTGACCCGCGCCACCATTGTCTACTGCGACAATGTCAGTGCCATTTACTTATCCGGCAATCCGGTACAACATCAACGAACGAAACACATCGAGCTCGACATTCATTTTGTTCGGGAACAGGTCCAGAAAGGTCAAGTTCGGGTTCTTCATGTGCCATCTCGTTATCAAATAGCAGATATTTTTACCAAGGGCTTACCGCGGGTTCTATTCGAAGACTTCAGATCCAGTCTCAGCATCCAGTCGCCTCCCGCTTCGACTGCGGGGGTGTAATAGTTAACAGGTGTCCATAGTATTTATAGAAGTTATATCAAAATCCTTGTAAATTGGTAATTAGTTTCTATCCTCCTAAAATAGGAGATATGTATTATCTTATATAAAGGGAATGAGAATTGGAAAAGGGAGAGGATCCCATTTACGTATACTGTGATTATCACAAACAATAAGTTAGAAAATAACAAAAGAAGAAAAGGATACAAACAACACAATGGTTTATCTCTACTTCTCCATCCATCTCGTCTTTCTCCACATATTTTCAGGTGAACTATGTCTCATGTCTCTCTTCCCCTAATTTTTCGGTGAATTTATTCATTGTATATCTATTACCCGAATGTGAAATTATCAAGACCCTAAAATAATGGCCGGATATGAACCTTAATCGTGGTTAGCAGTCCAACTGGTGACCACAGTTATCGGTACAATTCACCTACAAATTTGACAAACGTAATCATGGACCACCATCATCGCCACCGTCCTTCATCGTCTTTCATGCACCTTCACAAAGTGTAACTTATGGAATTCCGTCAAGTATGAGGTGTTTAAGCAACTTACCTTATGGGTAAGGTGGAAGGGCACCCTTGGTACCCCCATTCAGGTATTATTCTATTTGCTATAACACTGCTGCCGGTACCCTAGGGTAGTGCTTGCGGGTATAGTTTGAGGTTGCTACTAGCCGTTGAAAGATAATGAGAATGTGGTGGCTTGTGTTTATAATTTATTTTTCGTTATAAAGAGAAAAATGGTTTAGGGTACTTGAAAGAAGTGGTGCCAGTAATTATGGTATTTCAGGGTAGTCGATGGTAAAAATGAGGTTGTTTTGCATAAAAATCCTAAAAAAATGATTGTTCTTGTGTATCATGGAAATTCTTTGAAAGGCAAGAATCTAATAATTTTCTATGGTAGAACAAAATATCTTTCATTTCCACTCTAATAGATTATTTTTTTAGTTCAAAGGCAATGTTGTTAGGTTCGCTTGAAGGTGTTTTGACGCCGCTACCAACATGTATCATCCGCCCAAAACAACGTTTTCTTTTAGGCCTTTCAACCAATCGATATGCCCAAGGAAAGTTGCTTTTGCTAAAACTCGAGCGGTTTCTTGTAAACTCGCTTCGGATATGAAACTTTAAGTATTCATGGATGCTCTTGTTATTCCCAATAAGACGGCTTAGTAACAGATCACTTCTTCTAAAGTGCGCCCATTCGTTCCGCTCGCAACAATCCAATTAGTTCTCCGGGAGAAAAAACATTAGACATTTGGCTAAATCTTAGGGCAGTTAAATGATCCCCCCCCCCCTCCTTAAGTGACAACCCATCTTGACTCAATAACTTTTTCTCAATTGTATTTATAAGTGGCTACCCATTTAAACCCTCTCAATCATAACTAATAACCTAACCTGATCCGTTCCTAATTTTAGTTTGTTTCAGATCTGTCTGTCAGAATAACCCATTTTTAGTTCGGAAAGTGAATATTAATATCCTAATCCGTATCCAAAGTTTCGGATCGAAATTTTGGATATAGATTCGGATATTTAAACGGATATTCGAATTCATAAAAAAAATTCAAAGAATCCATTTCATGCATAGATTAAAACTAAAACATGTATTCAATTTTCCACATTTCCAACATTAATAACAAAACATTCAAATATCTACATCCGAAACAAATTATTTACTACTTTTTTTTTATTGTTTTGTTAACATATTTCAAACTAAACATAGTGCTTATGATATATATTTACTAGGCGTGGAAATAGGTAAATAAATAAATAAAGTGCAAAAGACTGTGTTCAAAGGTCATAATATTTATACCCAATGTTGTAGAAGGCGCTAGGCGCTAGTCGGGCGGTAAGGTACAGCCTAGGGATTAATCGGGATTAATCGGAATGAGATTTTTATATGTATTTTTTCAAAATTATATATATATACCCAATAATATAAAAATAATACTTCAAAATTCACATAAATACTTCAAGTTTCAGATAGTATGGTTCGATTTTGACCGATTTTGACCAATTTTGACCGCCTAGGACCGCCTAGAACTGCCTAGGGCCGATTTTGATCGATTTTGACCGACTAATATTGTCCGATTAATCCGATTGTTGACCGCCTAGGACCGATTTTGACCGCCTAGGACCGATTTTGACCGATTTTTTACCATGACCGATTAATTGACCGCCTAGCTCAAAATTAGGCAGTAGATGACCGCCTAGCGCCTAGGCGCCGATTAATCGGCCGCCTAGGCCGATTTCTGCAACCATGTTTATACCCAACAACAACATGCGGTACCTAGTTAGACCCAACCCTACCCGCCTGGCACCACTCGTCGGACTGGCGGCAGTGTGACCTGAGCGGGTAAGGGGTACCCGCAAGGCAAAGACCATGTGCCCCCTCCCCCCAACTTATATCATGTATGCCCTGTGGTCCTTACAGATCTGACGTCATGAAATCCGTTGATTATTACATATATCCCCCTATTTTAAACTCTAATTACATACTTACCCAACCTAAAAATTTAATTACATATTTCTCCTTCTTATAACAAAATGACAAAAATACCCTCTCAAACATAAAAAAAAAAACCCTACCACCATTCATTCCCTCCCTCCCTTCCATGACCCCATCGACTCCTCGCTGGTGATGATTACTGCCAGATCCTCCATCGGTTAACTACCAATGCTGGCTGGCGATAAGAACCGCTGACGAGAAGATAACTAGCAGTACACCATTGTTTTTAGAACCCTAATTGTAATCAGAGCAGGTGTGCTTTTTTGTTGTATTTTTAGGAACCGGCTTGGTAATGATAATAGCAACATGGATGGATCTCATTTATATATTGGTTTGTTTGAAATCAATATTATATACAAAGGAATCGTAACTCCATACAGAAATGATTAATATTGGAGTGGCTGCTAACAATGTTAAATTGGTTAATATTGATTATTTGAATTACATAAGTGAGGAGGATGGACTATTGGAATTTATCCGGAACCTATATAGTACAATATTGTGAAAACAACTCCATGGCGGTTCAAAAGATTCTGTCACTACAAACAAAAGACCTATTAAATTAAAGTTGGTTAAATTGTATTTAGTAGGTTTGTTGTGTGATGTTTGTTTTTGTTTGATTAAGTAAAGTAGGTTTGATTCAAGTCACTTTAAATTCATCAATATTTCTAATTTCATCAACGTTTTAACAGTAGTTTTGTTCAGATTTGAGTCAAATATGGAAGATAATAATGTGGATGTTCAAGTAAATATGTACTTTTTATAGTTTAGTTAAAAAGGGGGTAAAATAGTCTTTCTATAATCTATTTTTAATGAAGTGGGTATATTTGATATTTCTAACTTTTCGGATAGGGAAATAAGTAATTTAATTTTTGACTTGGGTAAATGTTTCTAACTTGTATTGGGTTGCTATCTTCCTGGACCTGTTGCTTATTGTCACTACAGGTTGGGTCATGGGCTGCTAAATCGTGGTTCATAGTGCCCACGGCAGTTAGGTCCATCCGTTATTTTAGTGTCATAAATATTACTATGAATATTAGGATGTGAGTAATATTCTATAAAAAGGATGCCTACAAAATTTGGAGGTATGAACTCTATTTTTATCCACGTCACGATACAAATTTTACTTAATGTACATATGGTCGATGCACAAACATACATGGGGGTATTTTCTGCAAAACATAACATGTTAATCAGAAAATAGATGACGAGACAAAGTTATCTACATCGGGGTGTCAAATTTCCTTAAATGTTTAGAATTTTAGAGGGAGTAAAAATTTCAGAAAATACAAAAACATCTGAAAATTTGAAAAAGCCAAAAACAATAGAAAATTCAAAATGAGTTTTGTGTAAAAAGAGGAAATGATAGTACATCAGTAGACAATCAAAGTACGCTAAAGAAATGGAAAGATAAATGTGATAACGGTCTCACTGATGATATGCCAGTAGGTTTTTACACATTTAGTATATTGATTTCGAGATATAAACCTAAATATCAATATCTTGCTTATCTCGTGGGGAACATCTCTCGGATATATGGGTAACCCCCGAAATCTTGTTTGAGAGGTTGTCAGATTCTGAGATACTAGGTCTTTATACTGTTTGATATCTGGGGTATTATACCTGATCTTCTGATTTTGTGTCAGCAATGGCCTAGGGCTCGTATAATACTTTATGCGCTTTAATAAAAGCTTTCTCTCTGCATAAAAATTGAGAAAATTTCAAAAGATATATATCAAGTGCATTTGTAAAGAAAATCCGTAAGTGGGACACACCTCAGGTCGAGCCTTCATCTCTTTGACTGAATGGTAGTTCATACTTGAGCTCTCAAGGTCTCACACTAACCCAGAGTACAGATATCAATATAGTATATTCACCTGTAAGACTGAATCTAGGGAATCTTGATACGGCAGTATATTCTGAGGTGGGACACGCAAATAAATTAAATGCTTAAAACACTAAATCTGGTATCTCGAATCAGTTGAAATTTGTGTGAGAATCTAAGTGGATCAGCATACTGATAATCTAAGTGAATCGTTTAGAACTTAAAGTGTTTATAGCTCAACGGTGCTAGTGATTTGTCATAAACTGATATGATCCTCTCACACGAACTCAAAACAAAAATATCGTCTGTAAATATTTGTTTACTACTTTATGTTTAAAAACATACAAAAAGATTTTGTTTCCGCTTTATTTTCGACAACCGATGTCTGAAAGCTGAGTTTCAAAATCTGAGTATGCTGAACATGTTTCTATAAATAAACAAGTTCATTAATTTGAAACTTGAGTTTTTAAATTGAAAAATAAAAAACAGTTTGTGAAATCTCCAAGGTCATTAAATTGGACTTGGATGATAATCATGAGGTTTTTGGATGTTAAAATTGTCAAATTCATGAGGTTATTTGATAGGGGAAGGGAGTCAGGAATTCCTGGAAAATTACATTCTGTTACATCTATGTTTAGAGTCGGGTTACTGATTCTGAATATGTGGATTTATGAGCCAGGTCATTATTCCTGGGAAAACCTAAATAATTTTCATTGTCACATATTTGAAAGCTCTGGTTTATTTTCAGAGCAAGGTTTTTGATTTTGAACTTTAACTATCAAATATCTTACAAATGAATTGAGATTTTGCAGATATTTTGTAAGACTACGATCCCGGCAGTTAAACTTTAGGGGAAGTTTGAAGACGAGCTCAAAGCAAAGGGGAGCTTGTAGCCAGGTGACGATCCTAGTAGCTGAAAGCACGGAAGCTTAAAGCAAGGGGGAGCCTGAACTGAACAAAAAGGGAAGCAGATAGAGATGTTAGAGTAAAAGAGGGAGTCTGTGGTTGTTGACAATGTCAAAGACATTCTGAAAGACTCAGAGAGAAGATAGAAAGCTACGAGATTGACTGCAGCAATATCCAAGGGGGAGTCTGTGAGTGCATATGTCTATTGCTTGCGTCAATCACGTATCGTAGCTGAAACAGATGTTACAAGACCGGTGCTGAACTAAGTTAAAGATAATGTGTTGAAGCCCATCCGAACGGATGGACATCAGGTCCATTCGGACGGATGAAAAATGCTCATTTGGATATGTTATGTTAGAGTCCATCCGTCCGGATGGAGTCCATCCGCCAGCTTGGTTTATCCGGATGGAGGATGCCTATAAATAGGAGAGTAGGGTCTTGACATTTGTAACTTTTGAGACTAGAGTGGGGAAACTCTGTCCGTTTGATTTCTCGGTATTGTACTTGTCCGATTATCAATTGAAATTAGTTTATAATTACATCCTCGTGTTCTATCCACACACGTGATTGGATTCCGCACATTTCACATGGTTGTACACAGTCAACGGTTAAATGAATCAATCCAGATCCTGAATTCACACATATTTTGTATGTCCGCCACTATGCGAATAGGCTAGATAGAGCGTGTGTTGACTATTGTATAGATTAGTGTGAAAACAGACACGGTTTTGTAATGTAAATATCACATTCGTGCGGATGGCCGATTCGCACGAATGGGACATCACATCCGTCCGAGAGAGCCATCCGTCCCTATAGTGCATCCGCATTTAATGTCCACCCGTCCTTACATGTATTCGCGGATGTTCTATGCCTATAAATAGGGATGAGGTCTCCTCATTTGGACAAGTTTTGGTTCCCAGAGGGGAAACTCTGTCCAATTAGTTTCGCGGTTCTGTAACTTGAAACATTGAATAGAAACCAGTTTAAATTAACCTGTTTGGTGCATAGGAATTGTTTTTCGGACTAACCGCTGGGGAATGACGATGTTTGTTGTTTATGTTGCTGACGGAACTAGCGGAGAAGGCTATATATCTGTTATCGTGACTGAAGAGGAAGATTATGAATCTGATCGTGGATGAATGTTTCTGAGATCTGAAGGTGTTACCAGATGATTTGTTATCCGATGAAGATTTGCTGATTGTGGAGATTAGCGTTTATATTGATCAATCATTCAGAAAGGTGCTTAAAGTTGATCACGGAAAATGGGATTTCAGATTTTCGTGGGTATTCATAAACTTGAGGTTTATCGGTGTAGTGTTCAAAGTTTCTATCAATTGCCGGTTGGGTTTTTGAAGATAAGATAATCGAGCAGGCGGAATGCACGATGAAGCTGAAATGTTAAATAAAAAACCGAACGCGGATGTGGTTAAAGTCGAAACAGAGATGTTGCATTGATTAATTTCAAGTTGGTGATTAGTCGTGAAGATTGCAGTACAGTAAATCAGAGGAGGTCAGGAACCATGCAAACAAAGACCTGAAGATTCATTTCAGGGGGAATTTGTGCAAATTGTAGATAATGCAACCCAGATCATCCATCAAGGGGGAATCGATTGAAGATTTCAAGATGCCTGATTGAAGTTGTAGAATATTCAAAACATGGCTCTTATTTTCAAATTTCAAGATTCGACAGTGACGGCTAAGGGGGAATCTGTTGGTGCATATTTTTTATGTCCGCCACTGTGCGAATAGGCTACATAGAGCGCGTGTTGAATATTGTATAGATTAGTGTGAAAACGGACAGGGTTTTGTAATGCAAATGTCACATTTGTGTGGATGGCCGATTCGCACGAATGGGACATCACATCCGTCCGAGAGAGCCATCCGCCCCTATGGTGCATCCGCATTTAATGTCCATCTGTCCTTACATGTATTCGCGGATGGGCTATGCCTATAAATAGGGATGAGGTCTCCTCATTTGGACAAGTTTTGGTTCCCACAGGGGAAACTCTGTCCAATTGTTTTAGCGGTTCTGTAACTTCAAACATTGAATAGAAACCAGTTTAAATCAACCTGTTCGGTGCCTTTACTCCTTTCTTATCGATAATATTCTACCGAATTGGTTATCTCGGGGCCAAAACTCCGTCAAACCTGTCGGATCACCTGCCGGATCCTGGAATCTCAGTTGTTGTTCAACGTTGCTATTAGTCATTGCTATAGAACAGTCGGCCGGAGGCCATGGCCGGCTACCGTTACTCTCCACACTACAAAAAAATGTCATTTAGTGGCATACACTTTTAGTGGCATTTAGGTTTTCTGTCACTAGTTTAGGTTTTTAGTGGCACATTGTATATGTCATATCACTTTTAGTGGCATTTAGATTTTATGCCACTAATTTTGATTTTTAATGGCACTTTGTGCATGCCATATTTGCTTGATACATGCTTTTAGCAACATTTAGCTTTTTGCCACTACTTCACACTTTCAATCTCACCCTAAGCTTTCCACTTAATGCCGCCACTAGGGGTGCAAACGAGCCGAGCCAAACTCGAGCCCAAGCTCGAGCTTGTTTAATTTATGCAAGCTCGAGCTCGGCTATGTTCATATTTTGTTTCTTATGGCTCGAACTCGGCCCGTATGTTGTTTTTCAAGCTCGGGATCGATTTGATTATTATTTGTTAATTACATTATTTTAAGTATAATTATTATTTTATATAAATTTTCAAATAACATAATATGTCTGTATACACATATATATAATATAATTAGTCATTTTTCATAATATATATGTATATGTATGTGTGTAAGATGTTAATTAAAAATTATATAAATAGTGAAATCGTTTAGGCTCGCGGGTCAACTAAAACTTGATAGGTTAAGCACGAGCTCAATTCGAGTCGTTTTTTTTTTTAAATCGAGCTTGAGTACACTATAACTAATCCTTGAAAGCAATTACCTCAAAAAATTTCCAAAAATTTATATTTTCCCTCCAACCTTGACCCAAAAAATTCCCCTCTTTGCTTTCCCTCTCATCCTCACACCTCTTATTCAATTCCCAGTTAGGATCACCAAAAAGGGGGATTTCTTCACGTTCTGATATATTAAAACTTCCATAGTTCCATCTTCAGATCTCCAAAAAATCAATCATTCTCATCGATTTCTTCATTAATATTTTGTTTACTTTTGTCAATTTACAGGTTAGTTAACTGATTTCTTTTCCCTGTATTTATACGTCCATCTCATCTTTTTTTATTTGTGTGACATGAATTCTCCATGGAGATCGAATCAAACTTCTTTGTTTTGGGTATTTTTAGTTGTTTTTGCAACAGAGATCCGTCTCTATCATCGATGCTTTGGCTGTTGTGGTGAAGTTTGAGACCGATTTTTGCTTAATTTTGGCAATAACTAGGGTTTCGCTTAGTTTATGTTTGTTGATGTTTTGTTCTAAAATCCATCTGTGCATCTTGTTTTGTTTGTTTAACTATACGTGATGATAATTGTATGGGGGTTTACCTTTTGTTCTTCAAATAAGAAATTAAATAATTGAGAGAACTTCAAATATTCAAAATGCACAATTTGAATTATATATGTTGACAATTCGCAAACTTGTCCATTTCATATTTCCATTGAAGTGTTTCTTAGTTTTTTTGAAGGTTGCAGAACTGGAATTAGGTCACTCATGCTCCTTTTCTACCAAGTTTTAAAGTTTGTTTGTTCTTTCGAGTTTAATCTCTTGTATGTCGCATATTGTGGTTTGATCCAGTAGTTAAGAAGACAAAGACGATATTTCTAGCCAATAATGTGTTGTTGTAGTTTAGATTTTTAATTTACACCATGTGCTTCTTGCAACCTAGTTTACATAAGAGTAGATTAAATTTGTAAATTGTCGTTAAATTTGTTGCAGACATTCGTTTAGGTGGAGGTGGCTCCGTCGTTGGATTGTATTCTAGCAGGGGAGTATACCTAGATCTGTTGTGAATAGGTTTTTGGAGCTGGAGATATCGTCATTTTAAGATGGTTGTTTCGGTTTGGAGGGTATAAGGACCGGTTGCTTGCTGATGATCTTTTCTTGGCTTAAGTTGCTACTCAATGCGCCATTGGTATGTTCACCAAGGTATCTTCTTTCTTTGACCTAATGAATTTTTATTTTCTTGAATTTTAAATCAAAATTAGATGTAATTTTATAGTATTTTAACTCAACTTTGTACGAAATGTTTCAAGAATAATTTAACTTTAGGGCGTTTTTTGGTATTTTACCTAGTAATTTGAGTAAAACCAGATTAGGTTTTCATCGCTATAAATGGAGCTGTCTATATTTTCTTCTATTCTGGATAAAGATGCTCGGTTAGTTTGTGAAATTTGCGCATTACATAGTTTTTTATCACTTGTAAGATCTCTATCGCAAAATAAGTTGTAATTTTTTCGATCCTTTTATTTCCACATTTTCACTTCCTGTAATCTCGTTCTCCACTAATTGAGCTTATACGATCTATAGCAGATTACTGATATCTTTTAATTTATTACCATATGGTTGAAACTGAAACTCTCAGTAGCTAAAATTTGTCTGAGAGTACTTCATCATCATATACACCAACATTAGCATGATGCAATAAGGTAAAAATGTAAATTTTTTAATTTATCGTTTAGGTATAAAATTGCTATTCAACATAGCTCTTGCTATGTGTATGTTGATATTTTTTTTTTGGGGGGGGGGGGGGGTTCAGTAAAATTGCTATTCAAATTTGGTCTTTTGTTTGATAAATGGATTACAACCTTGAATTCCTAGTTCAGTTGTGCTTGAACTGAATTGGGTTTGCTATTCTAGGGCTAGCTAGCTATTGATTATGATCCCTTACATATTAAATGAGGGTTTATATGTCTAATTTAATCTCTTTGTATAGTTCTTCTCTGTATATTTGTACCTTATTACCTTTACCAGATATGATATTTAGTGTTCTTATTTACTCGCTCTATGAGATTCTTTTGATCTCAACTACTAATAGTGCCATTTGGATTTAATTTTGTTCTATTTTCAGTTTGATTGAATGGCTATCTATGTATGTGGTGGTCAATATGAAATCTCTAGTATAACACATAAACTTGTATGATAATTTCCAAGAGATACTGAGCTGGACGCTGAAACAAAAGGACCTGACTTCAATAACTGATCATGATAGAATTACACAAAAGCTGGAAGTGACATATGAAAGGCTAGAGTTCATTGATGCATATGTTGCAAAGTTTCGTGGTGCTTTTATTCTTTCGGTCAGTCCCTAAATCATCTAATAGGTAATCAGCTTAGTCACGTTAAAAGATGATTTTTTTTGGTGACTCATTCTAAAATTTTTGATGTAAGACATTAGTTTTTTTTTTTAATTTTATTCTAAGTTTTTTATCAGTGAAGTGAGAATATTTCACTAACTATTTGAATTTCAAGGTTTCAGTTTCATATCAAAAATGCAAAAGAAGGCAACAAGAGCTTTTATAAGGGGATGGAGAATGAGGATAGATTTTGCTCATGGTCTTTTGATTGAGCCTGCCCTTTGTTTACTTGATGAATATATGGTTTACACACAAGACCCCCTTTATGATATACAAAGGAGACTAGCAGACATTTGAAAGGACATGAGCTTGGGCTCGGGCTCGAGCTCATGCTTGTTTACTAAACGAGCTTGATTTTAGGCACGGGCTCAGACTCGAGCTCGTTTAAGCTTGGCTCGTTTTAAGCTTTTTTTTTCTAGCCGAGCTCCCCTTGTGTGCACCCCTAATTATTTTGTTATTAAAGTTTATTGAGATATAATTAATTTTTAATTTTCCTTTAAAGTTCAGTTTCATGATCCACCACAGGAACGTCAGGTCTTTTTCATGATATCATGAATGAAAAACTTTACAAGGAAGTAACTATAAAGGTTGAAGTATGCCTAGGTATGTTGACTATAGATGTTTTAACTTGTTTAAACTTACCGGTTATAACTTAACACGTGATGTGCATCCAGGCTAACCAATGATGTTATTCAGGCTATTTCAATATTCTTCAATTTGGTTTAATTTGATTATTAACTAGGTTGACTGTATATTAAACTTAAATAAAACAACTTCATACCTTTTTAATTAGTATAGTTTATGTTTAGGACCTATGGTACTTTTAATTTAGATTAAAGGTCTCACATAGATACTACTTACATACTTACGGAAAGCAAACTGTTTTATCTTGATTTTTTTTGTTGATTTTTTCATATATCATTAACCTTAAAAGGGTCGTATTTTCTACTTTTCTTTAGATTACACAAGTTCTTGTTGCAACCTCGAGGTTTTAAACCTCTTGCAAGTAGTGGTACCGAGAATATAGATAAAGTGTGTCCCTTGAAAGTAAAGAAAGTGATTGGAAAGATTAAGGTTGAAGGTATGGTATTTAACTCATTTTATTAAAATTAATAGTCTTTTTAACTTTAATGATACAAAAATATTATGTTCTTTTTTAACTCAAAGTCGATGTGCATTCGCACATAATTTTGCAGTGAGAAAAGTAAGAATCATCCCACAAAGAAAACTCAAGGACACATACTCTCAGCAAAGTGCTATATATGTGCAAGCAGGAGTCGAGTACATTCGACAAGTATCTTCACTTGTAAAAAGCAAAATTAACAAATTAGGAATCTCTTCATTCTCGCTTCCGTTTGAAGGTTTGTTCTTTACTTATAATAATAGTCTAATAAAAAAAGAATTTTCAAATTTCCATAGGAAATTTAGAAAATGGTGTCCTGTTGCAGAACCGGTGACATGCTTATTGCAACTCAAAAGCTCTGAAGAACATACAGAAACGGAATCAACCTTAGGCATTTGTTTGAGGCCTGGAACCGGTGATTCCCATGACTTGTAAGTCTCCGTAAAATAAAAATAAAAGATATTTAAAAACTTACTAATTCGTCTGTCACGTGTTAAAAATAGTTATATACTAACTTTATAATCTTGTATGCTACATAAGTTTCCCGGAGAATCAAGCAGATGCCCTTTTGCTAGAAGTGCAGGGTGAGAAGAGAATTATACAGGGTCGTGCAGTTATTCCAGTTTAATCCTTACATGATAATCTTGTAAGTTTAAAGTACATTTGTCGGTATAAGTGTAATATATAAATGAAATTATCAATTTGCTTTATGGTAATATGGTATGCAGAATGATAGAATCAAATGGTGGCCAATTTATCATGAAGACAACGAATGCATAGAAAAGGTTCAGCTTTCCATCACCAGTACGGTTACATCCGATGAAACTACGTACTCACCTCATGGTTTGAAATCCTATACTTTTTTTTCTAAGGTTTTTGCTCTAGATTGTTTCACAGTGTTAATTCTTTTCATAAATTCGACAGTGCGGGCCCGTTGTGGAAACGCTTGCGTACGATTTACTATTGGAGTCTGCCATGCGTGCACAATCGTTCCATGCATGTAATTTATGCGTTGTTGAACCTTGGAAATGGTTGTTGACTGAGTTTTCTGATTATTATGGAGTTTCAGAATCGTATACTAAACTCAGGTACTTAAGAGTTCTACATTTTCCTTAATCACAACCTTTATGTTCTACATTTGTATTAATTATCTCACCATCTTACAACAATTTTAGGCATCTTTCACATGTAATGAATGTTGCTACACCTATAAAAGACTGCTTAGAACTCATTTACGAACTAAAGTATCAGTTCTAAATGATGAATGTCGAGTTTTGCGCTTTTATACCCGATTTGAGTTTTAAATAATTGATACTTTAGTTATAATATATATCTGTGTTTTTTTTGTAGGATGATCCCCTATGTGTTGCTGCCAGACAAGATGGGAAGACATAAGTCTCTAGTCTGTGGGTTGATCACAGTTTTGATGTCGGAGCGCTTGTGGATACAACCTCGGTCACGATGATTATTTAACTCGTATGAAGATTGTGAAAGAAATTCATGAACACAATGAAGTTTTGAGTTTTTATTCATGCACTTGTTAGTTTATTTGGGTTATATGTTTGATCATTAGACTTAGAACGACACTTATTAGCCATTTGGAATCTTTGGAAGATTGATTGAACTTTTAATTGAAGTGATTATTTTATGATTTCTACATTTTACAATTTTGTTTTTATTTTTTAATGTAAATAAATGATAACTATAATTAATTAAAATTAATATGATAAACGTCAATCGCATTTAATTTGATTTTGTGGCAAAAAATATGTGCCACTAAAAGATCAAAAGTTTGTACTGGCAGATAAAAAAGTGCCACTAAAAGCCTAAAAACTTTGTGCAACACATTATAAAAGTGCCACTAAAAGGCTTTAGCGTCAGCGCTTCTTGTGGCGCTTTTTTTGTGTGCCGCCCATTCTTACAAGGTTCTTTAGTGACACTTTCTTGTTTTTCTGTGGCACTTTTTGCATGCCACTAGATGGCATTTTTTTGTAGTGCCATCTCTATCTCTTCTCTATCTTTATCTATCCTCCTCATCTCTATCATCGTTCTCTCACGTTTCTCTCACTCTTTCTCTCTCTATGTCTTTGTTTGGTTCATATGAACAACCGCTGCCGTCCCCCCCCCCCCCCCTCTCCAAAACATGTGGCCTACCCGATGATAACCCCACACTACACACAGATGCATTGTGTCCTCCCCTTTCCCAGATGTCCTGCCACGCAGGTGGGAGCTAACCTATTTCTACTATTCAAATCCATCGTTCTTTAATATGTATATAATTACCGTTACTAATTTCCTTTCTCAAAAGTTATATATTAACCTTATTATATCTAAACACGTGAGTACATAATCATATTATATTGGGCTGCTAAACATATTGTGTACACGAGTTGGTAGGTCGAACCCAAAAATTATCCACAAATCTGAACATGACCTGTTTAACACGACCTTTTAGTTTTATTTTTGTTTCGCAAATTAATACTTAGAAAATTCTGAATTTGCACTCTATTATTTTTGAAGCAACCATGTTAAAGTTATGCCAGTTTATTTTTACACTTTATTGTAATCGTCCTTCTTATGTGTTACATGTTATGTGGAAACTTTCAAAATCAGGCATAAAAATCACCAAAAAAGTTCAAGTAGTTACATAAAACACATTTTAAATAAATGGGGGGTAAAATGGTTGACATGAATACAACTTGTTTAACTAAACGTGTACGTGGATAAACATGTTTAGACTATACCCTGATCTGCAAATTTTGTGTCAGGTTTATATCGTGTGTCTGAAATTCAGACCCGCACAGATGGTCCAAAATAAAAAGGGTGCGGCAAGGCCTGGGCTGGTTGTGTCAGTGACTAAAGTGTAGTGTATTTTTTTGTATCATGCACATCATCAAGAATAAACAGGACGCAAGCCAAACTGGGCTGCTTGTGCAGCGTGGGCCGGGCTGTTGTGTTGTACAACATTTAAAAAGTTAACTAGTTTAATTAATTATGTTTTAAGTGCAGAAAATATTTTGAAAATTTATGAAACTAATTTTTTTTTTCTAGTAATATTGATTTTAAATTGTATAAAAAGATATTTAAACAAATAAAAGTTTAAAGTCTCAATATGTATCGTTATGGGAGTGATGGTTTTACTTAGGATTTGGAGGATATACATATGGAACCCCTATTAAAATATGATGGTTGATAATAATCATTTCATGTGTAGGTAATTGACAGGCATCAAAGGGCTTGTAACCCAACTATATCATGGTGTGTAGTAAACATATTCATGCTTAAGTGATTGAGGATTCTCAAAATATTGTTAGTTTTAAAAGAACACATCTTTATTTAGGTTATTAAGTTATTAAGCTATTCATTCAACAACATTCCGGTTTAGGATAAGAATATATTTTACTTATATACTTCATTTTCTCAATTAAAAATACTTATATTTTTTTGTAAGGATTAGAAATACTTATATACTTCATTTTCTCTATTAAAAATATATCATGCAACTGTAGATACTTATAATTTTTTTTAAAGGATTAAAACTACTTATATACTTCATTTTCTCTATTAAAATTATATCATCCACCTGTAGTAAATGCGTTGGGAAAAAAAAATGTTAAATCATCATATTTAAAATTAGCCTAAATAAATAAGTCAAACTCAATCAATCAATAATAACAAAAAATCATCTAAAAAGTTATCTAGATTTCAAATTAATCTAGTTTCCATAATAAATTTCCCTGGAGAAAGAAAAAACCCCTAAAAACTCGTCTCCCGCCATACTACCACCATAAACAAACCATCTATATAATCACGAATTTAACTAGATTAAAAAAAATTCAAACCCACAGCTAGATAAACCAAACAATCACTATGGGTGATGCCGTCACCATCACTACCACCACCACCACCACCACAACAACCACCGCCACCACCATCACCACCGGTGGCAATGGCAACAAACGCATCTCTCATACACAAGTAATATATATACACTTTATGTTCTAATATATTTATTTTTTGCTATTTAAGTTTGGTTTTTGATGTGAGAATTTTAATGCAGAAAACATGTGTTGGAGTGCCACAATGGGTTAGAGTTATGATTGATATTATGCAATTTCAAGATTGCAAGATTCACTTGAACACCAAGGACCATAAATTGGATAGGTTTTGTATCGATTGTGTCGGATCGTTTTGTAGTCAATCTTGTTCGGATCATCAAGGGCATGAGCACGTCAAGGTATTATGTGATCTCTTAAACATAAACATATATTATTATGTATGATCAAGTTCATGTTTGTATGATTCACACATGAATAGCTTATGGTTCATTACTTGTTTAGTAAAACTTCGCTTGTAATCCGATTCAAGATGATTTGGCTCGTATAACATTCGGATTGAACTTAGCTCGCTTGCTTAAATAAATTGTACATCCTTGATCTTTTTTTCTATAATTTGATTTTGTTGTTAACTTATAATTTGAGACTTGTATAAAAAGCATATATACACAAAATGATAAAAATTTAACAAAAAATAAAAATAAAAATGTGTCAACTTAATGAGACACGAGTCAATTTTGTTCAGGATTGAAGGACATGAGCACATCAAGGTATTTTATGATCTCTTAGGGGAGGGGGGTGGTCACTAGTGATAGAATTTTATCACTCACAAGCACCAATCAAGTTCTGTCATGTCATCAACCATTTTTCATCACTCACAACTTTTTTTAGTGGGGTGGTCATCACTCACCACCACACCCAACAATTTCCCCCAACCAACAACTACCCTCACAAACCAAAAGAATAACGCCGTGATAAAAATAACGAAAATCCGATTCCGTGCTACTATAACGCGTTATAGCAAGAGGCGGGGTGGGAACTTTGGTTTTTCCACGCGTTATAAATGCCATCACGGGAACCGCCCCGTGTGGCCTTAAACATAAACACTATATATTCTTGGGTATGATTAAGTTCATTTTTGTTTGATCCACACACAAAACTCGCGGTTCATAACTACTTCGGTAAAACTTCGCCCTAATCCAATTCAAGATGATTTGGCTGGTATAAACATTCAGTTTGTTGGCTTGCTCAAATAAATTATACAACCTTGATTTTTTTTTTTCTATAATTTGATATTGTTGTTAACGTGTTATTTGACACACGTGTTGAATACAAACCAAACGAAGGCTCAACTTTCATCCCGAGTTGATGATTAGGAGCTGAGCTCAGCTCTTGTCTGTATGATATCTAGCTAGAGTTGATTCTATTTAGCTCACCCGTTAAACAACCCTAACAGGTAATTACCTTTTACAAAAAAAGTGCTTGTTTGACCATTATGAACCTGAAACTGACCAGCCCATTTTGTCACCTTGATCATCTAAATCAAAGTAGATTATATTTGGATGAATGGTGACACATATTCTAACGGTTGATGAATTATGAAGATTCGTAGGTATGTATTACAGGATGTGATAAAGCAACCAGATTTCCAGAAGTACTTTGATTGTTCAGGCATTCAGGTTAGTAAAGTAACAACTTGATGAAGTTTATTATATTCTCGAGTATCATATCATGTATGTGCAAAGGTTAACAAAGGATGAGGTGCAGGGTTATCAAACAAACAAGAACAAGGTGTTGTTCTTGAAGTCTAGGAAGGATAATCAGCAACAACAAAACAATAAGGATCCTAGGTGCAATATTTGCAACCAGAATTTATTAGATGCGTCTTACTGCAGCATCCAGTGCAAGGTATTCTAGTCTGCCTATCTTTGGTTTAGGTTATGTTTTATCACAAACGGGTCAAAAGTCAACTAAGTTGATTTTTAGTACATAAACATTATAAATCTTTTATTTCAAAAAATTATTTGTATATTAAATATATGGTTTCTAATCACGCTCATTTTCCCACCTCTAGGTTCATTCAATTTCTACTTGGTAAATCAATTTGTATCAGTTGATTTTATTTATCCTTAGTTGAGTCCGTTCGTTAATCAGCTAAGTCAAATGTTGAGCTATAAATAGATGTCATGCACAGATAAGCTCATTTAAATTAAACAACTACTACTGTGTGTGATTATCAAAGTAGACATATTCTAGACTTTGCTGTAATTGCGTACATTGCTAACTCGATTTATATGTTAACTACCATCTAAGTCAAAAAGCGGCTGATCTAGTGTATTTAAACAATGCATTTCTATGGTAGTATGGTTGAACATGCGTATCTCACAATCCTAAAAGTCTAAAAAACAATATACACCCTTGAACGTTGCTAATTCTTCGTGTTTGTCTAATTTATTTATAATATATGTGTTAAAATTTGACAGATTTTTGCAATAACAACTGAAAACAAAGAAGGGTATGCAGTTGATGACAATGTGTTACATAATGCAAGGGAAGAACCTACCTTATAACACCTTGCAGGAATAAACGACGAAAAGGGTTTCCGTATAGGGCACCACTGTTTTGAACAATGTAATTCCTAGTAGATGATAAACGAGTGCTCTATGTTATGACTATCTCAGACTTGATATCTTTAATCGTTTATTTGATCCGTGTAGTTGACTCGTATTCCTCACATATTGGTTTTCTGTCATATCATCTTATTTATGCTGTTTCTAAGGGCAGGCAAGGAATAACTAGTAAGATTACTGTTGTTAAATGGTTCTCTTTTCTGGGGAGCACAAGTTCAAGACACACAGGCATATATTTGCAAAATGTGCAAACTTCCCTTCACAAGGGTCTCCAACTTTTTTATATGTTGTTTCTGAAGGGATATAAGACATATTCCATTTCTGAAGGTATATCAGGCTTTTTAGGTTGTACATGCAGATAACTTATAGCTAAATTTTCAGTAAGGAATGCTACAACGTATGAGAAATATAATATATATATATATATATATATATAGGTGTTGGTTAACGTACAATATTCCTTAACGTACGATGCGTACTAGATGAAATTACGCACGTTATAAAACTCAAAACCCTAATCACGCATGTTGAAAAAATGTCAAAATAACATGTATCAACTAGAATCGACTTATTATCAATGATTACAGGAAAACCCCAAATCAAGAAACCCTAGTTTTCGATAAAGAACAACCAGAACGATGAACAACGGAAGCAAATATCCCAAGAGCTATTATAGCTCTGATACCATGTCAAAATAACATGTATCAACTAGAATCGACTTATTATCAATGATTACACAAAAGAATACAACTCCAACAGATCTATAAATCTCTCAACAATAGATCATCAACTCGATGATCTATTACACTCGCAACAGAACTGACAGAAGCAAGAAGATCTTTAACACAAGATCAACGACCAACTGATTACAAGAACGGAGCGTAGAGGAAAAAACCCTAAATGAGAGAAGTGAAAAATATCTGTGTTTTTTAACTACCATAAGCTAATAAGCAAACGCTTATATCCTCGATCAAAGAAAGCGTCCAGTTAGACTTCTAAGCCCACAAGTCTTCTAAAGTCTTCAAAGCCCAAGCCCACAAATTCCAGCTTCCAAGCCCACGAGCATATAACATGAAACCAGTAACAAATAAACAAAAGAGCGATTAGTGATGGTGAATAATGAAAAATAACAAGCAGTAAAAGTGTATATTTCAACATCCCCCCTCACTTTTATTACCAAACACATCGAACATCTTCAACCATTTACACACAGCATTATGCTGATTTATTAATAAACCTTTAGTGAATATATCAGCAACTTGCTTTTCTGTTTTTATACCAAAAGGTTTTATATATCCAGCTTGTATTTTCTCCCTCAAAAAATACAAATCTATCTCAAAATGTTTCGTCCTATCGTGAAAAACAGGATTTGCAGCAATTGAAATTGCTGCACTATTATCGCAAAACAAAGACACAGGCAAATGTACATCAATATGCAATTCTCTAAGTAAGTTAATGAGCCACATTATCTCACATGTCGCAGTACACATAGCTCGGTACTCAGCTTCGGCTGTAGACCGAGAAATTGTTGACTGCTTTTTACTTTTCCAAGTAATTAACGATGTACCTAGAAACACACAATACCCAGTAACCGACTTTCTAGACACTAAACATTTACCCCAATCAGAATCTGCATAAGCTGTTAATTCTAAACCTGAACTTTTACTAAAAAATATACCTTTACCAGGAGAGCCTTTAAGATACCTCAACACTCTCATGGCTAATAGCATATGAGCTTTAGTCGGCTTATGCATAAATTGACTTAAAACGTGCACAGAATATGCAATGTCAGGTCTAGTATGGGACAAGTATATTAATCTTCCAACCAAGCGTTGATAACCAGTTACATTAATAAGATTCTCACATTCCCTTTCACATAAAGCAGTAACCACGTGATTTTGTTCAATAGGATTATTAACTGGTTTACACCCGGACATTCCATATTCAGCTAAAAGCTCTAAACAATATTTTCTTTGAGAAAGACACAAACCATCATTAATCTTTAAAACTTCAATACCTAAAAAATATTTCAAGGTATCTAAATCTTTAATCAAGAACTTAGTTTGGACCAACTGTTTTATATTTAAAATTTCTTCTTCATTATTCCCAGTTAAAAGTATATCATCAACATATACTAACAACACAATAAACACAGAGTTAACATATTTTACAAACATTGAGTGATCACACTTGCTTTGTACAAAACCTAACTCAATCAACACACTAACAAGTTTAGCATTCCACATTCGTGGAGCTTGTTTCAGTCCATACAAGGACTTATTCAATTTACACACACGTGTATCATTTTTAGCAAAATAGCCTTCTGGCAACTTCATATAAACATCCTCAATAAGATCACCATATAAAAATGCATTGTTAATGTCAAGTTGATAAACAGACCAATTATTATGTACAGCAACAGCTAACACACTTCTAACAGTGATCATTTTAACAACCGGAGAAAAAGTTTCATCAAAATCTATTCCCTCTCTTTGACTATAACCCTTAGCCACTAACCTTGCCTTATATCTTTCAATCTCACCTGATGCTTTGTACTTAATCTTAAAAACCCATTTACAACCAATAGGTTTTCTATTTGAAGGTAACTCAACAAGATCCCATGTTTTATTTCTGTTAAGTGCTTCCATCTCATCATTCATAGCATGTATCCAATTAGGATCTTTACATGCTTCTGAATAATGTTTAGGTTCTATAGATTTATTTAAAGATGACACAAAACAGAAATTTTCAGAAGATAAGCTAGAATAGTGAACTACTTTTTCTAACCCATACTTAATTTTTCCTTCAATGACAAAGTCATCAAGTTTTCTAGGCAAAACTGAGGTTCTAGCAGATCGTCTAACAGGCACAGACAAAGGTTGTGATGATGTTACACCCTCAGAATGGTCATCATTTTCATGATCTAAACCCTCATGCTCAGCCCTATCTAAATCTGGTTCAGCACTACTGGATTGCTGACATTCAGCCTCTACTGTGGCATTCTCAGTATTTCTAATAGACTGCTGAGAACTAGAAGGTTGAACGTCAGCCCTCTCATCAATAGTTGTAGAACTCGGACTAGACTGCTGAGGCCCATGATTATTAGCATCATTTTTATTGTTAACCTTAGTATCATCATTGGGTTCACTCACAACCTTAGACTGTTTGGTATCACTTTGTTCATACAAATCGAAAAAATTCAATGTGTTTAATTCTTTTAGAACTTCAAAGTCAAAGTGTTTTCCAGTTTTACTTTCTTTAAAAGGAAATATAGATTCATAAAATCTAACATCCCTTGAAAAAATGACTTTACGTTGTTCTAAATTCCAAAGTTTATATCCTTTCTTTTCATTAGAATACCCGATAAGAACACATTTATCTGCACAACTGTTAAATTTATCACTATTATTTAGGACAGTGCTAAAACAAAGACACCCAAACACCCTAAGCTGTGACAACAGAGGTTTGAAACCATGAATTAACTCATAAGGAGACCTACCATAAAGCACCGACGACGGAGTCCTGTTAATCAGGTATGCAGCCGTCAATATACATTCAGACCAAAACTTCAAAGGTAAATTTCCTTGAAACAGTAAGGCTCTAGCTACATTTAACAAGTGTCTATGTTTCCTCTCAACTATTCCATTTTGTTGGGGGGTATATACACAAGTAGTTTGATGTATAATACCATTTTTTCCACAAAATCTTTGAAAACATTATTTTTAAACTCAGTTCCATTATCACTTCTTAAGATTTTAACAGGTTTTTGAAACTGCGTGTTTATTAAATGATTTAACATTTTCAAATTTTCAAATACTTCATCCTTATATCTCATGAGATAAACCCATACAGAGCGAGAAAAATCATCTACTATAGTTAAAAAGTATCTAAAGCCTTCTCTGCTTTTAATCTTATAAGGACCCCAGACATCCAAATGAATCAATTCTCCTACATTTTTTGTTTTATGATCACTTAGCGGAAATGGTTCTCTATGTTGTTTAGACTTGTGACACACTTCACAAGGTAAATGATTATTAAAACTTTTTAGTTTTAAGTCACTTTTTAAAACCTTTAAAACTGGTTCAGAAGGATGTCCAAGCCTCGCATGCCACAAATTTGTAACATCTACGCTATTACAACTTAAACATGTAATCACAGAAGACTCACCACAAAAATACAATCCACCATGCTGACTACCAGTCACCAGGGTGTTCTTTGTTAAGGAATCCTGAAGGTAACAAGTATTTTCATCAAAAACTACAGTAACTTTACTGTCTTTAGCTAATTTATGTACCGAAATCAAATTAACACAGTAATCAGGTACAACAAGCACATCAAACAGAGTAACTTTATCACTTAATTTAACATCTCCAATTTTAGTTACCAAAGCACTTGTACCATTAGGGTGATTAACTTTTATATTGTACTCAGCCACATCTAACTGATTTATTAACCCTTTGTCATCCATAACCATGTGTTGATTTGCACTAGAATCACAAATCCAACCCATGGTCTTGAACACACTGTTTGAATTAGCAAAACAATACAAAGGTTTAACTATACTTGTAGAACAAAACAAATTTAAATTCCTACCTGCAACATTGCAGCTAACACTACTTTCTTCTTGCTTCTGATTCAACAAACTAAGCAACTTAGAAATCTGATCAGCAGACAAGCTAACACCAGCATTTACATCAGTCTTAGAAGTACTAGCAAGAACATTATTACTCACAATTCTTTTCCCCCTGACTTTGCTTATTTTTCATCCAGGGAGGATATCCAATCAATTCAAAACACTTTTCAATATTATGACCAACCTTATTACAATGAGTACATTTAGCATTTTGATTTTGGTTTTTAATAAACTTCTTTTTTACATCAAAAGACTGATTTACCTTTGACACAAAACCTACAGAATGCTCTTTTGAAAGACTCACATTTGAATTTCTGTGAGATTCTTCCCTTGATATAATAGAGAAAGCCTCTTTTATAGTAGGAAGAGGTTCTCTAATAAGCAAAGTAGTTCTAACGGACTGATAAACGTTGTCAAGACCCATTAAGAATTGCATCAGTTTGATTAAATGATTGAAGTTATTAAACTGATTTGCAGCATCACAAGTACACACAGGAATCTGTAAAATCTGATCTAACTGCTTCCACATAATATTCAACTTATGATAATATTCAGCAACAGATAAGCCATTTTGAGTGAAAGAGTTAATTTTCTGATATAAATCAAACACAACAGACCCATCTACTTTATCATAAGTATCCCTCAATTCTTTCCACACATCAGCAGCAGACTTAGAATAAACATGACCCAAGTACAACTCCTCTGACACTGAGTTTAATATCCAAGTTAAAACTACTGAATTACATCTTTCCCACTGAGTCGCAAGTATTTCATTATCTACAGGCTTAACAACAGTACCATTAACAAAACCAATTTTATTTTTAACCCTTAATGCGAGAGTCATAGAATTTGCCCATACAGTATAGTTCTCAGTCCCTTTAAGTTTTATACTGACAATGGTTAAATTTGTTGAATCACTAGCATGCAAGTACAACGGATTATCCGGTTCAAGTTTACTAATCAAGGTATCACCAAAAAGATCTACGATATCAGCCATTAACACAGAACAATTAATCACAGAACACAGAGCAACAACACTGTATATACACACAAATAACAATCCTAATGATAAAACTGTGCCAGGGACCAGTTGATAGGTTCGTCACTCAGGGTGCCTACCCAAGCCTTTGCACAGAATGAATATCTAGACAACAGACAACAAAGAACAATCAATGCAACAGAAGGTACCCTTTCTGTGTCCCAGATCAAACCGGCCCAACTACTCCGGCAACAAGATGCCTAAATGCAGAAATTAAAAACAACAGAAAGTAAAACAAGGAAAGATCTCACCGAGATAGCAAACCCTAGCAAGGGTTTCTCCGATTCTGATTAGGATTTTACAACTTTTAAAAGTTGAACCCTAATACAGAACAGCAGCTTCCTGTTCTTTTCCTGCACTCCAAGCACACCTCCTTCAATAGATCTTGACTCGGCAAACACTTTTCCACCACGGCTCACAACCCTTCACTGTCTCTGAAGAGGACAGTCACGATTCACCAGAACAGACACGATTCTTGAACATACACCGTCAAGAACCACAGTAGATGGAAAACCCCAAATCAAGAAACCCTAGTTTTCGATAAAGAACAACCAGAACGATGAACAACGGAAGCAAATATCCCAAGAGCTATTATAGCTCTGATACCATGTCAAAATAACATGTATCAACTAGAATCGACTTATTATCAATGATTACACAAAAGAATACAACTCCAACAGATCTATAAATCTCTCAACAATAGATCATCAACTCGATGATCTATTACACTCGCAACAGAACTGACAGAAGCAAGAAGATCTTTAACACAAGATCAACGACCAACTGATTACAAGAACGGAGCGTAGAGGAAAAAACCCTAAATGAGAGAAGTGAAAAATATCTGTGTTTTTTACCTACCATAAGCTAATAAGCAAACGCTTATATCCTCGATCAAAGAAAGCGTCCAGTTAGACTTCTAAGCCCACAAGTCTTCTAAAGTCTTCAAAGCCCAAGCCCACGAATTCCAGCTTCCAAGCCCACGAGCATATAACATGAAACCAGTAACAAATAAACAAAAGAGCGATTAGTGATGGTGAATAATGAAAAATAACAAGCAGTAAAAGTGTATATTTCAACAAAAAACATAATCACGCATGGGGTAAAACACTATTCACGCATGTTATAAAACTAATCACACATGTTATTGTTCCATTTCGTACGTATTATACGTTAAGGGATATTGTATTTTACACTTTCACTATATATATATATATATAGGGGACCGCTAAAATGAGAACCACCTCTAGTTGTAAAAACCATGAGAACCTCTTGATCCGGGGCGAGTTGGACCAAATTTTTTTTTTCATAAACGTAGATGTGTGTATTACAAACACATATGTAAAAAAAAAATTCAAAAAAAAAAAAATGTCGTGTGTGTAGTTTTTTACACCACAAGTTTGGTGTTTACGGGTACCGTAAATTTACAGTACCCGTAAACACCAAACTTGTGGTGTTAAAAACTACACACACGACATTTTTTTTTTGAATTTTTTTTACATATGTGTTTGTAATACACACATCTACCTTTATGAAAAAGAAATTTGGTCCAACTCACCCCGTACGGTGTAGTTCTCATGGTTTTTACAACTAGAGGTGGTTCTCATTTTAGCGGTCCCCTATATATATATATATATATATATATATAATGTAAGTATCTATAGAAAACCCACTTTAATTTAGAAAACCCGGGAAACTCTAACCTCCCGAATTTTAAAAAAAAAATATACACATGTTATATACATGTTTTTAAGGTATTTGGGCAAAAAAAATCAAAAAAGCGCCGAGTAGATATTTTAAAAAAAAATAAACAAGTTTTGGTGTAACACGTGTTACAAATATGTCAGATGAATGTAACACGTGTTAGACCAAAACTTGTTTATTTTTTTAAAAAATATCTACTCGGCGCTTTTTTGATTTTTTTTGCCCAAATACCTTAAAAACATGTATATAACATGTGTATATATATTTTTTTTTAAAAACATCGGGAGGTTAGAGTTTCCCGGGTTTTCTAAATTAAAGTGGGTTTTCTATACATCCTTGCCCTATATATATATAGGGGGAGGTTCATTTGAGAAGAAAATTAAATTGAGAAGAAAAAGAACAAAGGGTACAATTGTAAAACATTAAAGAGTTTTTCTCTCATCTCATTTATTATTATTTTTGACCAATTAATTAGTCATAAAGACTATCATCATACACACTAAAATTTTTGCCTAGACACATCAAAATTTATCCTACACGTTTTTGAAATTTATCCTACACATAGTGAAATTTATCCTACACAACTCGTAATTCATCCTACACACCTCATACTTTATCTTACACTTTAAAATAATTTTTTTCTTCTTTGAAAAAATATATTTTTTTGAAAATAAGTTACAATTTTAATTTAGTTAGCTATTAAAAGGGAAGACTAACAATTAATGATCTATCTAATTTTACCAATATACCCTTACACCTATATTAAAGACAAAAATTAAATGAAGTAAAAAGAATCATTCTTATTGGTTGAAGATTGTTCTTTTTTATTCTTACAAAAAATTTCTTCTCATTTGAACCCTCCACTATATATATATAGGAAGAAGATCATGCGAGAACTACCTTTTATTGCGAGAACCAATGTGAACACAACAAAAAATGCCTAAAAATAGCTAAAAATCACACAATTTTTTTTTAATATTTTTTATAAAAAAATCGCTACTTTTCGAAGCAAAAAAAAAAAATTTTTTTTTTGGCTTCTAAAAGTAGCGATTTTAACATAAAAAATATTTAAAAAAAAAATTTAGATTTTTTTTTTATTTTTTTAGGTTTTTTTGGGGTTTAGTTTTTAGCATTTTAGCTTGGGGGGTGGGGGTGGGGTGGGGGTTTAGGTTTTTGGGGGGTGGGGGGTTAGGTTTTTTGGGGGTTTTAGTTTTTAGCATTTAGCTTGGGGGGAGGGTTAGGTTTTTTTTTTTTTTGGGGGGGGGGGGGGGTGGGGGTTAGGTTTTTTTAGGTTTTTTTAGCTATTTTAGGTTGTGTTCACATTGGTTCTCGCGGTTCTCATAATAATGGTGGTTCTCGCATGAGCTCCTCCATATATATATATATATAGGGTGAGAGTTGGCTACAAAGTCATTTTTTTCTAAAAAGTGTAGGAAGTGTTTTGGTGATGACATGTGTCATCTCTAGTATTTAAATAAAAGGCTATAATTGTAATTGACTAAATAAGTTATTTATGGAAGAGATAGTTTTTAATAACTAATTGAGATTTTTATGGCAACTCCTATGTCTTAAAACCACTATTCATTATGTACATCATATTAATAGCATCTTTTACCTCACATTCATCTTATCCTTCATATAAAGTTCGAAGCATAAAACACATTATTTATTTCATGACGTTGTGTTTTATAGTTTCTGGTTATTTAAATGGTGTTATATCAATTTTCACAATAAAACATTGTATCTTTCATCCGAAATTCGAAACGTAAAACAAATTAATTATTTCTTGACGTTGTGTTTTATCCGTTTTTTGTTTCTTCACACTGTGTTATATCAGTTTTCACAATTACACACACCCCTCACACATTTCTTTCGTAACATGAAAAATATTCATTATTTCGTGATGTTGTGTTTTATAAGTTTCCAGTTTCTTCACATTGTGTTATATCAGTTTTCACAACTAAACACACCCCTCACGCGTAAAATACACCAGTGCTTGAAATACACAATAAAAAACACACCAAACATCTATAACACATTTCTGATCCTCCCTGCCCCCAACAATCATACTTTAAATCGAATCAAAATTAATTGAAACAAATTCGCCAATTCCATTAAAATAATATACAAGCATTTAATATTATAAAACAATAAATTATTAATAGTTACCAATGATATCTATATACAATTAAATTCAAATAAAAACACAAAATGTGTATCAAAATAAAAATGATGTAGAATTATGCCGATAATCAAAATAATAATAAAGTTGTGTCTTGAAATGATAATAAATTATTACACACAATTAAAATTAAAGAAATATTTAAAAGTGCGTTCCAAAACACACAACAGAATCATCCATAAATTGTTGGTTTAAATCGCCACTCAAAAAAATGTTTTGAACTAAATTGTAAACTGAATCCATGATTTTAGAAAATTTTGTTTTTTTTAAAGGTAATAAGTAAGAGAGAGGGAAGTTGACAAAAAGTGTAGTTTTATGGAATGACAGTTACTTTCTTTTTTTAAAACATGTCAAATGACTTTTTTGCCCTCTATCAATTAAATGAGTCCATATTTAAACATAAATATTACTAAAATGCCATTAAGACGATCTTAACCATTAAAAACACTCATCCAATGGTATAAAACACTTCCTACACTTTTTAGAAAAACACATTTTGTAGAGGAACTCCACCCTACATATATATATATATATATATATCACGTACGAAAAGTGGTGCTCTTTTGCTTTAGACTCTGTCACCTCGGCGCACTTCTCACTTTTTAAAAACCAAGTTAAAAGCGCATGAGGTACGTGCCTAGGCACTTTGAGTGCAGCACACCTGAACCGGATAAAAAACCAAAAAAATATTAGACAAATAATAGTTATAAGCCAGATCATATAATTAGATTAGTATAGATATAATACAAGTTATGTAATATTTTTCGATTATTATTCCCTATCCTAAGTAGAGGCGGTTACTCGTATAAACCCCTCATGTATATATATGTATTATGTATGTAACAATTAACTCACCAATTCAATTCAAGAAAAAACAACAATTCTCTGACATTCTGTTAGCAAATTCAAATCAATTCCAATAAAGTGGTATCAGAGCCACCGATCCGCAAACACAGATCTCATGGATATTCGGAAAATTATTATCATCAAATTCAAATTATAAGATCTCAGAAGACATCAAAACATGACAACAAATGGAGGAAATCAAACAGAATTACTACCATTGGCATATACAAATGAAAGTCCTACTAGAATCACAAGATTTGTGGAAGAGGGTTACACAGAAGTCGCTTCCGGAGCACCAGAAAATGAACAGAATGTTTATAAAGAGAAAGTTAAAAGGGACAAGAAGGCACTGCATATTATGTTTCAGGCTGTAAACGAAACGGTATTTGAACGTGTTGCAAGGATGTGTGGGAAGTTCTGCACAAGGCTTACAGAGGCGAAAACAAGGTAAAAACGGTAAGACTTCAAACCCTAAGATGTGAATTCGATAATTTAAGAATGAAAGAATGTGAAACGATAGAAGACTACGTCAATCGAAAAACAATCGTAGTAAATCAATTACGTCTGAATGAAGAACGAGTAGAAGAACAACGTGTAGTTGAGAAAATTCTCAGAAGCCTGACTAGAAAATAGGAATCAGTCATGGTTGCCATAGAGGAATCCAAGGATTTAAACACAATTTCCACGGAGGAATTGCTTGGTATTCTTCAATCCCATGAATTAAGACTAAAGCAATATGATGATGCACCAACGGAGCAGGCCTTTCAAGTTCAAGGCAACAATTATGACAGATCTAGACAATTCAGAACAGAAAACACAGGAAGAGGACGAGGTAAAGGGAGAGGAAGATATAACGTATCGATTCGGTGTTATAATTGCCAAAGGTTAGGGCATACGTCACGTTTATGCAACAAGCGAGAAGATAATGATCGATCGAGTAATGTTCTCCTGCACAAAGATGACATAGAAGACGAAAACGATGATACCATGTTCATGATTTTTAATGTAGAGGTGATCAAGAATGACTGCTGGTACCTGGATAGTGGATGCAGTAATCACATGACGGGCGACAAGAATCTGTTCATAAAACTGAACGAATCATAAAGAAGAGAAGTGAGAACCGGAGACGACAAACGGCTAGAAGTTCTGGGCTGTGGAGATGTGACCATCAGAATTAAAGGACATGAGAACGGGTTCCAAATGTATTTTATGTGGAGGGGTTAAAACATAACCTATTAAGTGTTGGACAGCTAGTTCAAAAGGGTTATGACGTGAGATTTAACGATCAGGGATGCACTATTAACGACCCATCTGGGTGTTGCATCGGAACCGTTAAGATGACTGGGAACAAAATGTTCCCATTGAATCTAAAGCATGACATAACCCCTCGAGTGTGTAGTATGACGACACAAGACACTTCAACACTATGGCATTGGCGGTATGGACATTTAAACTTTGAAACACTATACGATCTGGGTATGAATGAAGCTGTAAATGGGCTGCCAAAAATCACTAAATCACAAAACACATGTGAAGGGTGTATCTTCGGTAAACATGCTAGGAAGCCATTTTCTAAGCAAGCAACATGGCGTGCAAGTAAACCTTTACAACTTCCCCATTCAGATATATGTGGACCTATGAGGACACAATCCATAGGAGGGTGTAGATGCTTTATTACTTTCATAGATGATTTCTTGAGAAAGACATGGGTGTATTTCTTGAAGTTCAAATCCGAAGCCTTAAGTTATTTCAAAATCTTCAAACGGCTCGTGGAAAATCAAGTGGATTACAAAATAAAAGGCATACGAACAGATAGAGGAGGAGAGTATTGTGGTCACGAATTTCAAAATTTCCTCAAAGAAAATGGAATACACCATCAACTCACAACAAGCTACACTCCTCAACAAAACGGGGTAGCCGAAAGGAAAAACAGAACCCTTATAGAGTTAAGTTGAAGTATGTTAAAAATGAAGGAATTACCGAATTTATATTGGGCCGAAGCATTAGCTTGTGCCACATATTTGCTGAATCGAGCAATCACTAAAAGTGTGCCAAAATTAACACCACAGGAAGTTTGGAGTGGAAGAAAGCCAAATGTTGAACACCTCCGAGTGTTCGGTTGTATTGCTTATGCACATATCCCTAAGCAAAATCGCTCCAAATTAGATGACAAAACTGAAATGGTTATCTTCGTTGGGTACAGTGAAAATAGCAAAGCGTATAAATTATATAATCCAGTGACAAACAAGATGATTATAAGTAGAGATGTGATTTTCAATGAAAGCCAACATTGGGCAACGAATAAAGAAGGTCATGGAATGCCTTGGATAGAAATAAGTAATACTAGTGACAATGATCAAAGGGGCGTGTAGCATGTGTTAGAATCCTAAGCATGTTAGTTTTGAATAGACAAGTCTTGAGTTTTATAAATTGCACCAATTGCTTGTCGGATTGTTAATCTTGATTGTGTCAGTCTATGGAACGGGTATGACTTGGGACTTAATCTGTTGCATTGGTTTAGGGGTTTAGAGGTGTTGTTACTATGGTGAGTAGTTCCATATCGGTTTGCTTGAGGACAATCAAAGGTAAGTGTGGGGATGTGATGGAGTGTGTGAAACATGAGGCTTAAGTGTATTATCTTGTGTGAGTTAATTGGTTTTATGCGATTATATCTTTCGAATATGATAACTACGAGCTTTGGTGGTCTTACAGGTTAATCGCGTAATTCGGTAAAGTTAGAGCGCGTGTTGATACAGCGAAATTACCGAGAATGATAAACAATGCGAAAGATATCATTCGGCAGATGTTCGGGTCGAAGAGATATCTTGAAGGTATGAAAAACACGAAACAATGAAGTCTAGAGGCTTGTATGCTATTGGTTGAAAGTTAAAAAGGATGACAAAAAGGTTCCAGCAACCAATGAACGTAACTTACGTTTTCCAAACGTAACCTACGGTTGCATATGATGTTTACAGTAAGCATAAACCATAGCCTACGGCCACTATACCGTAGACTACGGTTGGATAAGATGGCTTTTATATTATAGGAGCATTAAATGTGTTTTACGTTATAAGGATCCAATATCACGTGCACATGTTGGATGGAATCAAGAGTGGGGGCCGACTTTTTGGGCTTGGTGGGAGAAGCACATGTGGGGAATTTTGGGCAGCCCACTATCTCGACATTGGCCGCAACAACACAACTTTTGGCAGGGTATTCCACGAAAAAAACATCATCATTACATTCGATTTTGGCAGCCACAAACATCTTTTAACTCTCGAAATATTGGCAGCCCATCATTATCAATTTGGCAGCAACATCACAAAGATATTTTTGGGCTCATACAACACTTCAATTCCATCTATGATTGGGCTTCTGATCCACGAAACATTGGCAGCAATTTAGAAGACTTTTTGGGCCTAACATCAGGATCATCGATTTGGGGGAGCCGCATACATTTAATTAGAGCTCTAAAAACACGACAGGAGGATTATTCCCTACAATCGACTAATCATCACATCATCATGATCTTAACTCTCTTTCAAACTATTGAAGACCAACAACCTATGATGAGCGGCTAAATCTCTTGTGACACTCCGGGTGATGATTCTTGTATTTGACTTTTAATTTAGTTCTGTTTGTTTGAGAATTAGATTGTAATTAGGTGTTGACCGAATTGCATTACATATATATATATATACAATTTGTGTGACAGACAAATCCTGGTGATAACCAGAGACGTATTTATGTTGAATCTAATTGTGCCTTTGCTGATTGAATAATTATTTATGCTTGCGGTTAATATCTCTCTGATCAATTGGTATTATGCTAGGATCTTGTATAAGTAATTGGTTTATGTGACAGATTTACCATTTAATCAGTGGCATCCAAATAAACAATAATTAGATTATTAGGTGTTTACAGAATCTGAATCCCGGAGTGGTCACGTTCCTATCATTGTTTTCTCATTCTCACAATACTTATTCATAAAAATTACAAAAATAGATAAACTAGCAAATTTCATAAAGTAAGTTTAGATTAGTTAAACGGTATTACACTGACCACATGCTCCTCTGGATTCGATACCTGACTTACCCTGTCTATAGGTAATTTTAGGTTTTTGCATAGACCCGACGACAGTCTATCAAAATGGCGCCGCTGCCGGGGAGTAGTGCGCAACGTGTGTCAGTTTGTTAGTTTTGCTTTGTTATTTTCGGGTTTACACTGGTGTGTTTAGTGTGCAGGTTCTATAGGTGCATGCATACTAGAGGATCTCACAAAGCGTCACCATTGTCATTTGATCCGGAAATCGAAAGAACATTAAGGCAAAACCAAGTTTTACTACGCGAAAACAGAATCGTTGGTTCACCTACTTCACCCATTACACCAAGAAACATCATGGACGAAACACATGTACCACCCACAACGGGTCAAACAACCTCAACTTTTATACCTACTTCCACACAACCATCACCAAACACAACCATGCCTAATTCTACTACAATGCCTACTCCACTTCATGATACTACACCAACCAACATCACACAACCGATTACTACTCAAAATGAACCCAATCTTACCTTTAACCCTTCAGCCACAATCCCACCATTATCACACTTCTTTCCTCCATCTACAGGTCAATCATCTTCTCATTATTCAATACCACCAAATACAACCATTGTCCATACTACCTCTACGTTTAGGCCATCAAACCAGTCGGGTTTTCAATACTCGACCATTCCATTTGGGCAAACTTCGGGTATAGGGGGAGATGGATATGAGGAAGGATACGAAGAATTTGAAGGCTATGATGAAGATGGATACGCTTATGAAGGTTATGGTGATCAAGGAGAGTTCGGGTATGTGCAAAGTCAATCTCAAGGAATGTCAAATGTTGGTGGGATGTCGCAACAACAACTCATACCGCAACATATTCGGCCAAGACCACAAGGGCCACCAATGCAACGCCCTATCCCATTGCAACAAGTTCGGCCACAACATGTACAACCAAATGTTCAACAATTCCAAAGACCAATTCAACGCCCACCAATGTCGCAACAGCAATTTCAACAACCAAATGCACCACAAGGGCATGTACCAAGGCCAATGGGTCCTATTCGCCCAAGGGGTAGGTTTGGTGTACCAAGGAGACACCTTAGAGAAAATGTGAGGGGCATTGAAGCACATTTTCGGCCGGTAATCACTCAAAACCCTTCACCGGTAGTTATTCCTCACAATGATCAAGGGAGAACATTTGAAGTGAGGACCAACTCTTTGCAAAGTTTACCAAAATACAAAGGGTTGGCAACGGAGGAGCCTTACTTTCATTTAGAGGCTTATGACTCAATTTGCAACACTCTTGGGAGTCAAGGGTTCTCGGCTGATGACATCAAATTGGTATTATTCCAATTTTCTTTGGAAGATAAGGCGAAGAAATGGTTCTACACGTTACCTTCGGCATCCATATATACATGGGGGGAGATGCAACAAACTTTCTTGGATGAATTTTACACCGCCCAAAAGACCAACGATGCAAGAAAGGGGTTGAGAAGCTTCCAACAACAACATGGTGAGATGTTTCATGAGGCATTCGAGCGTTTCAATATGATGATTAAAAATTGCCCTCACCATGGAATTGAATTGTGGGAGTTGATGAATGCCTTTCACGAGGGGTTGAGTGCCGAAGATGCACGTGACTTGATGTCTATTACCGGTGGGACTTTTGGAACAAATTATGAGAATGATGATTGGGAGTTTTTGGAAAGCATGGCAACTACATCAAAGAGGAAAGCTCAAGCCTCAAGAAGAGCTCGACCAGCCATAGCCCGATCTCAAGTGCACGCCATAGATGATGGTAATGTTCAAACCACTAACCAAATTTATGATGTTTGTGCTTTGTGTAATGAAATAGGTCATGCGGCTGAAAATTGCCAATGAGGTGATGGGCAATACGAAGAGGTTCATGCTGTTCAAGGTCAAGGAGGGGGTGGTAGAAATTACAACAATATGAATTCTAACACTTACCACCCCGGGTTGAGGAACCACCCAAACTTTCGTTATGGGAACCCTTCAAATCAAGCAAACCCGAATTTCCAAGGAAACCAAGGATTTCAAAGGCAATATCAAACGGGTCAAAGCTCTTCAGGTGGAAACGAAGTAATGGAGATGTTGAAGGCAATGCAAGTTGAAATGCAACGAATGAATCAACGTGATGAGGTTCGAATGCAAAAGGACGAGGCCCGTGATAAAGCTATTCAAACTTTGACTACTCAAATGGGTCAACTTGCGAGTGAAGTTGCGATTTTGAAGAAAGCAAAAGGCCAACTACCAAGTGATACAGTGCCAAATCCCAAGAACATAAAAAGCATTAACATCAATGTGGTAAGCACCGTTCCAAATAACGAATTTAATGAAAAATTGCTAACTTCTTCGTGTCAAGTGAATGCAGGTTTGGAGAAAGATGCTGAAGTCGAGAATGATAAAGAATATGGAGTGCCAATCGTGCCTATCCGCGTGGGAAAATTAAAAATCCCTCACGCATTGTTGGACTACGGGGCAAGCATGAGTGTGCTACCAAGTGATCTATACGATATTTATGACTTTGGTCCACTTGAAGGTATAGACACCATGGTGAGCTTGGCGGATGGAAGTTGGAGGCGTCCACGGGGAATGGTTAGGAATGTTAAGATTCAGTTGGGAGAGTTTGAATACCCGGTGGATTTTCTAGTTTTGGACTATGCTTCTACCAACATGGCATCACAACAAAGGGTAATTTTAGGTCGACCGTTTTTATACACAGCAAATGCTCAAATTAATTGTAGAGACGAGATTATTACCATGACCGAAAAGAACCGTAGGTTGTATTTTGATGTTCAAACTAGAGGGATTAGTTATGAGTCCATTGAGAGGAAGGGTAGTGAGTATAGTGATTGTATGAAAAATGTGTTACAAAGAATGAGAAAAAAGCAACCACCGGACCGTGAAGAAACACATATGGGTTCAAGCAGGAGTGTATTTGATTACCCACCGAGTCAAAATGAGATGGATGCATTTTGCCCAAAGACAAGCTACAGTGGGGGAGGTGATAGGAACCTGTTCTTTGAGCCACCATAAATGGGGGTGGTACGGTCTGGCTGAAGACTTGAAAACTTAGCGCTGCTCGGGAGGCAACCCGAGGTTTTTCACTGATCTTGTTATTTCTTTAGTTTTTTTTCTATGTTTCAGGGCCATGGCGACATTCAAGTGTGGGGAAGATGTACGGATATTTGGGTGAAGGTGGTGATAGGAAGTCGGATTATCTACAACATCTGTTGTGGAAAACTTCACCAGGTCAATGTACTCTTTCCTTAGTCTTGTTGTGTTCTTTAGCTTTGAAATATTGGTAGTTAGCTTGTTTGGTGGTGTTATGTTTTAAAAAAAAATTATTAAAAAAAATATATAAAATGAAAAGTACAAAAAGAAATTTGGGGTTTGAGAATTTAAGCAAAGGTTGATGTTGTGGGTTAAAATCGATCCTTCCCTCAAAGCCATACATTGGGACAATGTATCTCAAGTGTGGGGATGGGGGAAATTTTTGGGAGTTTTAAAAATTTTGTAAATCCGAGCGAAAATTGTTAAAATTTGAAAACTTGATATTATACCATTTGACACACCGACACCCATTCCTAGTCTTTTCTTGGTGAGGATTTGAGCCACACATGATTTACATATTGATTCATTTGTTGAGAGCAGGCCGCATGTTATTCTGTGTTAGAACTTGTATGATTTGATACATGCTGAGACTGTGATTTAATACGTGCACGTAAATGATAAAGGCATTAGGATATCTCGTACACCTGTTTATGTGTTCTTGTTTACCTAGTTATCACCCTTAGTAGCCCTGTTGAGCCTATTTACCTTTCGTTTGTCCACCTAATGTGAATTGTTTGATACCGACCGTGAATGACAAGTTTTGAATTATGAAAAAAAAAAAAGAGAAAACAAAGAAAAAAAAATAGAAAAAGGAAAAAGAACAAAAAGAAAGTTTCGTGAATAATGTTATATTGTTTTGGGTAGAAACCAACCCAAAAAGTGTGAGTTGTTATGTGTGTTGCAAATAAAGTTGTCACGGTTTAGTCGTTTGTTTGTTCGCCGTATAAAAACATAAATATAAGCCAAAAATCTTCCTACCTTTACCCTAAGCCCAAAACCGAAAGTCCTTTTGATGCTTGCCGTGTTATATGATACAGTGGAGGTATGATTGTTATACAAGCCTATGATTACATGATTTCATGTTTGGTTTTGAGTGCATAAATGCTAGCACATTACATGCTGATGCAGATATTAAACCGAGAGGAGAGTTTATTGTGAGGGGCGTGTAGCATGTGTTAGAATCCTAAGCATGTTAGTTTTGAATAGACAAGTCTTGAGTTTTATAAATTGCACCAATTGCTTGTCGGATTGTTAATCTTGATTGTGTCAGTCTATGGAACGGGTATGACTTGGGACTTAATCTGTTGCATTGGTTTAGGGGTTTAGAGGTGTTGTTACTATGGTGAGTAGTTCCATATCGGTTTGCTTGAGGACAATCAAAGGTAAGTGTGGGGATGTGATGGAGTGTGTGAAACATGAGGCTTAAGTGTATTATCTTGTGTGAGTTAATTGGTTTTATGCGATTATATCTTTCGAATATGATAACTACGAGCTTTGGTGGTCTTACAGGTTAATCGCGTAATTCGGTAAAGTTAGAGCGCGTGTTGATACAGCGAAATTACCGAGAATGATAAACAATGCGAAAGATATCATTCGGCAGATGTTCGGGTCGAAGAGATATCTTGAAGGTATGAAAAACACGAAACAATGAAGTCTAGAGGCTTGTATGCTATTGGTTGAAAGTTAAAAAGGATGACAAAAAGGTTCCAGCAACCAAGGAACGTAACTTACGTTTTCCAAACGTAACCTACGGTTGCATATGATGTTTACAGTAAGCATAAACCATAGCCTACGGCCACTATACCGTAGACTACGGTTGGATAAGATGGCTTTTATATTATAGGAGCATTAAATGTGTTTTACGGTATAAGGATCCAATATCACGTGCACATGTTGGATGGTGGGACATGGACATCTTTGATGGCAGATTAAGAAGGAAGTCAACATTATACACAACATCATTAAGAGGACATCACGTGAAAGGCAATACTTGATGTTTGTTATTATAACTCATATGGTCAACATGCACACACAACATTAGATTCTTGGATTTAGAAAAAAATCAAGAGTGGGGGCCGACTTTTTGGGCTTGGTGGGAGAAGCACATGTGGGAAATTTTGGGCAGCCCACTATCTCGACATTGGCAGCAACAACACAACTTTTGGCAGGGGATTCCACGAAAAAAACATCATCATTACATTCGATTTTGGCAGCCACAAACATCTTTTAACTCTCGAAATATTGGCAGCCCATCATTATCAATTTGGCAGCAACATCACAAAGATATTTTTGGGCTCATACAACACTTCAATTCCATCTATGATTGGGCTTCTGATCCACGAAACATTGGCAGCAATTTAGAAGACTTTTTGGGCCTAACATCAGGATCATCGATTTGGGGGAGCCGCATACATTTAATTAGAGCTCTAAAAACACGACAGGAGGATTATTCCCTACAATCGACTAATCATCACATCATCATGATCTTAACTCTCTTTCAAACTATTGAAGACCAACAACCTATGATGAGCGGCTAAATCTCTTGTGACATTCCGGGTGATGATTCTTGTATTTGACTTTTAATTTAGTTCTGTTTGTTTGAGAATTAGATTGTAATTAGGTGTTGACCGAATTGCATTACATATATATATATATACAATTTGTGTGACAGACAAATCCTGGTGATAACCAGAGACGTATTTATGTTGAATCTAATTGTGCCTTTGCTGATTGAATAATTATTTATGCTTGCGGTTAATATCTCTCTGATCAATTGGTATTATGCTAGGATCTTGTATAAGTAATTGGTTTATGTGACAGATTTACCATTTAATCAGTGGCATCCAAATAAACAATAATTAGATTATTAGGTGTTTACAGAATCTGAATCCCGGAGTGGTCACGTTCCTATCATTGTTTTCTCATTCTCACAATACTTATTCATAAAAATTACAAAAATAGATAAACTAGCAAATTTCATAAAGTAAGTTTAGATTAGTTAAACGGTATTACACTGACCACATGCTCCTCTGGATTCGATACCTGACTTACCCTGTCTATAGGTAATTTTAGGTTTTTGCATAGACCCGACGACAGTCTATCAGTATACTTCGTTGGGAGAGTTTATGCATGGAGTAATCCTGAAGATAGGGGAATACCCGACACCCGAATGCTCGAAATATATTATAATTTGGTTTTTGATGATAAAGGATTTCAAAGGGCGATTTTCCTTGAAGTATAGGAGTTGGTAGCCGATTGATAATGTAAACTGCGGATGAAAAGGCATCAACTCAAAATGCGGGTGGAAGTTTAGCATTGAAGAGCATAGCCAAACCGGTTTCGACAATATGTCGATGTTTACGTTTGACCCGTCCGTTTTGTTGCGGAGTGTATGGGCACGACAAACGATGAAACGTTCCATTTTGTTCAAATAAAACCCGCACCTTGTGATTCACAAATTCGGTGCCGCCATCACTTTGGAAGGTTTTAATCTTTGTAGAAGATTGTGTTTCTACAAACTTCATAAATACCTTTAAAACATTGTAGAAATCCGATTTGAATTTTAATGGATATAGACAACAAAAACGTGAGTGATCATCAACAAAAGCAACATAATACTTGTAATTGTCAAAGGATAAAACCGGAGACGGTCCCCATAAATCACAATGGACAAGATCAAAGGGTTGTGAAGCTCGTTTATTATTCAACTCAAAAGGCAAACGTTGATTTTTAGAGAGTTGGCAAGGTTCACACAAAATGGGTTTAGGCAAAAGAGCCGAGACAGACAATCAACCATGTTTTTGCAAATTTATTATAGTATCAAAATGGGCATGTCCCAAACGGGAGTGCCAAACTTCAAAGGAGGCTTTGGGTCGTGAAGAAGCAACAAAAGCGTGATGATCCGAGCGAAGCACATAGAGCCCATTCTCACATTGACCTTGGGCTAGGACCTGTTTGGTGAGGCGGTCCTGAATATAAAAATGAGGAAAAGATAAGAGAACATCAACATGATTATCCTTAGTGAGTTTACTGATAGACAATAAGTTCTTTGTGATATTAGGAACAACCAATACATCATTTAATTTAATATTTTTAGAGATTGTCACGTGACCTGTATGTGTGATGGGGAGGGTATGACCATTACCAAACATAACAAATTTGTTACCTGTGGTGGCAGTTGGGTTGTTCACATTTTGGGTGGAGGGAGTCATATGATCCGTGGCCCCGGAGTCAGAGGTCCAATCAGGAGTGTTAACATTACATTGGGCAAGAAAAGCATTAGCCAAACTTGCATCAGTAGGTATGGAATTGGATGCAAAGGAGGCAAGACTAGGGCAAGTGCTAGCATAATGACCATCATTTCTACATAGGTGACAGTGTGGTGGTCGACGCCCGCGACCACGACCACCCGAGTAGGAACCACGTGAACCACGGCCACCACGAGGAGAAGAGAATGGTCTGGGAGTTTGAGCCGTAAAAGAAACAGGTGGGGTGGTTGTGCCATGAATAGCATGAGAAAATAGTTCATGACTTTCTGCGCGTGCAAGTAAGTCGGTGAAGCATGGGGTAGGTCTAGTAGAGCGAATAATGGTGGAAAATATCTCAAAAGATGGTCCAAGACCTAAGCAGTTAAAGCGGTAAAATAGCGGATAGCGGTCAAGGTCCGTGATGCGTATTCTAGTGTTATATATATTAGGTGTATATTTTAAGCCCTTTTAACACTTATTTTAGCCAAGTTTTAAATTTATAAAACACGATATTTACTAACACTAGACACACATATGGGCAAGTGCACCCATCGTGAGCGTAGTATAGTGTTGGTAAGATACCGAGGTCGTCCAAGGACACAAGAGCTTTTAGTACCGGTTTATCCTCAACGTCTAATCAAAATAAAAAAGTTTAGAAAAATGTTTTTAAACTAAGAAAAATAAAAACTAACTAAAATGCTGAAAAAAAAACAAAAAAAAAACAGATAGACAAGATGAATCACTTGGTTCCGACTCGTATCTAGTATAACCTTTGATTATTTCCGCACTTTTGCACCCAATTAAGAGATTATCTTAGTTATTGTAGTAGGCCCCTCTTTTGAAGGTGACGTTACCCTCACCCCAGTAGTTTGAGTCAGCAAGGATACAATCCTAAAAGGGTGGATTATTGGAAGATAATGAATTAAGTTATTAATGCAATATTGTGGTAGGCCCCGCTTTTGGCGGTGACGTTACCCTCGGCTAAGTAGTCTGAGTCAGCAGGGATACAGTCCTAAATAGCCGGGTTATAGTATTAATAGTAGTTAACTTATGAGGGGATCAAAGAGTTTGGACCCCCGCCATCCAATACCGTGAAGCATTGAAGGAGGTCCTACTAAATTTGACCCAGGTCCATTGCAGGACCTCTAAACGCTGAACAATGGCAAGACCTTTACCAAACCGTTCTCTTAACCCCCGACCAGGTAGCCAACATACCTCCATATAGACCGTGGAGATATGAATGGTGAAAATCTTTTATTTTATATAGACAGTAAAATAATGCCAAGACACCACGGACAAACGATAAGGAAAGATCACCTTCAACATAAGCAACTAGTTATTAAAGTCATTAATACAAAACCAAATAAAAAGTGCAAAAGATTAGAAATAAAAAGTATTATACTAGACACTTTGTCTTCACCAAGTGATGTAATAGACTTAGGCAAACATGGCCTTGATTGTCAAGAACTCTTACGATCAATCTTGGATCCCGAGACGACTCACACACTCTATGATGGACAATGGATGATGGTGGTGGATGATGGTGTTATGGTGGTGGTGGGTGGTGGGTAAAGTGTGAGAGAGGTGGTGTGCCAAGGGATGAGTTGAAATGAAACCAAGCACTCCTATTTATAGGCTGAACAGAAGGCTGGGCACGGCCCCGTGTCCGCTGGACACGCCCCCGTGCCTGTCTGACACTCTCTCTATTCATTAATTGTAATTCGCAATTACAATTAATGCGCCTGCTGTACTTTCGCCACGCCCCCGTGTTCACTGGACACGGCCCGTGGTGGGCAATAGAAGCTTCTATAGGTTTGTCTTTTCTGCTGCTTCTTGGGCACGGCCCCGTGCTGGCTGAGCACGGGGCGTGTTCAGTCTTCTGCCTTCTCTATTTTGCTTGGGAAGATGCCGTTGAGGGGTCGGGCAGTCCACTTATGTTCCTTTTCTTGTATTTATGTTAGATTTAGCTGTCTTTTTGCTTCTTTTGTGAATTTGAGCTCATTTAATCATGAAAATACAAAAGGAAGACAAAAACACTCTTTTTCCAACATTAGTACTTAAAAAGGGTTAGTTTTATGCCTCATTTGATGTAATTTATATGTTGCATTTTACACACATCAGTCCGCTATACGATATATAGGTTATAGCGGTGGTATAGCGATGATATAGCGGTAATTTTTATACCATGCATAATTTATGTATTTTTATATATATTATATACATATACCATTAATTTTATATTGTTTATATATAAATTCACAAGTATGAGGACTAAATATAAACTAATGAAGATGGAGGGGGGTTATATGTTAAAATACCCAAACTTAAATAACCCTAATTATCCTCACTTTCATCATACGCCGTTTTCTTTCCTGCTCCCCTTCTCTTCTCCATCAGGCGTACCCAGTTATCTCTACAATGGTTCAAAATCATGGAGCAACAACTGATTTTTGTTCAAATTATGGTAACAATTCGTTTCACTTAACCGATTTGGTCAATTTTTTACTAATATCTGATCCAGTTTTGACCGATTTGGTCCGATTATAGGCGACTTTTGACCGATTTTTTCAAACTTTGACCTAATTTGACTATGACCGCTATACCGGTTTCCAAATAGCGGCAAATAGCGGGCTATAGCGCCGCTAATAGCGGAACCGCTATGAGCCACCGCTATGTGGACCGCTACAACCCCAGACGTCCGCTAACCGCTATAGCACCGCTATAGCGCCGCTATTAACTGCTTAGCCCAAGACTACAAAGAAACCAATGTAGTTGATCCGCCGAGTCAACCGGATGTCCAATGGCGGATAGTTGGTCACATAGATTTTTGAAGGCACGACCAAAATCAGCAACGGATTTGGAACCTTTCTGAAGAAGACAAAGTTGGTCTCGCAAATTGTGGACCCGCTCAATGGAGGAGTTGCCATATGCCGCCTCTAAAGTAAGCCAAATTTGGCGAGCAGTGGGTAGTCCGAGAACCTTGGTGACAGCCTCTTCGGATAAAGAGGCATTCAGAATGATGATGGTTCGCTGATCAGCCATGAGCCAGGAAGCATAAAGAGGGTTATCGACAGTTTTGTCGTTGCTGGAAGTAGTAGCGGCAGGTGGTTCGGTGCCGTCAACATGGGACATAAGGCCGTGATATTTCAGAATTGGTTCCATTTGGTAGACCCATGCAAGATAATTTGAGGAACATAGCTTAACATGGGAAAGGGAGTGGGGAAGAGAATCATTGTTGGAGGAGGGGGAAGCCATGGATGGAGGAGAGAACTGAAAAGACAGAGAAAGATGAAGGGAGAGGAGAGTTATGGGATGGTCTTTAGGCTGGATACCATATGAATGATCAATTCATTGCCTCACCACTTGGGAGGAATACAATATATATAGGAGAGGTAAAGACTATACAATGAATGAAAATAAATGAAAGAAATAAATACAATAATTATCTAGAGATAATAAGGTAATTAAGTGAGTGGTATGTTAATACCTGGGAATTGGTAGATCTGCCAAAGAATCAAACATCAATTGGTGTAAAATGGATATACAAGATGAAGTATGATGAACATGGGGGCATAAGCAAGCACAAAGCACGGTTGGTGGTGAAAGGCTACAAATAGAAATAGGGAATCGACTATCAAGATGTCTTCCGGTAATCATGTTTGATACAGTTAGACTTGTATTGGCATTGGCAACATATCATGGCTGGCACTTGCATCAAATGGACGTGAAGACAGTGTTTTTAAATGGGAACTTAAAGGAGCATGTATTCATCGAACAACCGGAAGGATATGTCATGAAGGGAAAAGAAAGAAAAGTGTGCAAACTAAAAAGGCTCTACATGGTTTAAAACAAGCCCCGAGGGCATGGTATAGTAGAATAGAAGGATATTTACGACACATGGTTTTAAGAAGTGTGTTTACGAGCATACCTTATTCACCAAAATATCTAAGGACATGAAGATAATAATTTTCCTGTATGTTGATGACCTCATCATAGCGAGTGATTCTTTGATTACTCTCAATCGTTTCAAGGAATCAATGAAAGCAGAATTTGAAATGACCGATATGGGAACTTTACACTACTTTCTTGGAATGGAAGTCTCATTCAACAACGGGAACATCATTCTCTCACAACAACAATATGCAAGAGCTCTGTTAAATAAGTTCAATATGACGAATTGTACTGCCATTTCAACTCCAATGGAATATGGTCTGCGTCTATCCAAGCAAGATTCAGATGATGAAGTAGATTCGAATCTCTACAGGAGATTAGTTGGAAGCCTCATGTACTTGACCAATACCAGACCTGATATTATGTTTGCGGTAAACAAAATAAGTCAGTTTATGGAGCAACCCAAGAGAAGCCATTGGGAAGTCGGAAAAAGGATACTGAGATATATAAAGGGAACTTTAGATCAAGGGCTTGTGTATTCAAAAGGAGGCAAAGGAACACTAACTGGTTTCAGCGATAGTGATTATGCAGGGAATGTTGATGATAGCAAAAGTACACCTGGATATGTGTTTCAGTTGGGAACTGGAACTGTAGCATGGAAATCGAAGAAACAAAAGGTGGTAGCTTTATCTTCAACGGAAGCAGAGTACACTGCCCTCTCTATGGCTGGATGTCAAGCACTTTGGCTCAAAGGGATTCTGGATGAACTTCAAGAAGGAACCGAAGGCCCCCTGGTAATTCACTGTGATAACAAACAACAATTTGTTGGCTAAGGATCCGGTATTTCACGGCAAAAGTAAACACATAAGAATTAAATATCACTTCATTCGAGATTTGATCAAGAACAATGACATAGAAGTGTGATTCTGCTCTAATTAAAGTCAGATGGCAGATGTTCTTACCAAAGCGTTGCAGTTAAAGGGCTTCACACGTCTGAAGAACCTCCTGGAAACCAACAGATCATACACTTAACGAGGATCCTGCAGTTATTATGCTCTAGCTTACGGGAGGGTATTAGACAAATAACAGTTATAAGCTAGATCATATAATTAGATTAGTATAGATATAATGCAAGTTATGTAATATTTTTCAATTATTATTCCCTATCCTAAATAGAGGCGGTTACTCGTATAAACCCCTCATGTATATATATGTATTATTGAAGAAACACGTAACTAACTATGAGACTAATCAGTTTGGTTTATGTTTCTACCATGATGGTTAATCTTATTTATGGTTTCCTGAGCTCCTTAATGACTGAGGTTATCTGCAAAACAGAACACCGTTTCTCGTTAAGAGGGGAATGTGGGGGTTTCCCTCTTAACCGGGCTCCGGCGTGAGAATAAACGACTGCTTTGGGGAGATAATTAAGTATTAAGTGAGAGAGTAGAGGGAATGGAATGTTTAACCTGTGGAGTGGAGTCTCTATTTATAGCCGGAGAGGTGTAAGGGGATATGGGCTGATGGGCCTTGGGCCGGAAGGCGATAACCTGGAGGATATACTCTTCGTCTCACTGGTGTCGACCGTTAGTGGCCTCTGGGAGTTCCTTGATGCTGGCGCATCATGATTGGTGCCACGTGTCATGGTTGTCGGCCTGGCCGCCCTTCAGCCATCAGCAGGTAAGTGGAGATCGTGGGGCAGTTGTCTCTGCCCTGTGATTGGTGCCACATAGGCGTCCTTAAGTACTTTTTGTCTCCTGCATGTCAGACGATCGTGGAGCACGATTGCGCAGGGCCAGAAGGACCCTGATTGGCTCTTTTATTCTGCTACTTGTACTTTGTGTACTATCTGAATAGGCCTCGCGCCGTAGTCACGCATGTCTCTTGCTGAGCACGCTACTACTCCGCGCGGGGTATGAGCTTCCAAATGTTCTTTTCAGAATGCTAAGTGTTGGAAATGAAGTCTCCACTTGCTCCAACCTCGCGCCTGATCAGTATACGTCTTTGTATCCCGCGCGAGGCTGGTAATAGGAAATATGCTGAATAAGGAGTATGGTCCTGCGCGCGACCTGATTGGATGGTTGAGCGGCGTTTTGGGGACCATACCCCTTCAAGTCCCCCCAGTCCAGTGCTGCACCATGCGCGAGGCAAGTGGTTGGAGCTCTGGACTTAGAAAATTGAAGTACAAATGCTTGTTCTTTGTTTGGTAGGCGCGCACGTACAATGTCTTATCACTTGTTACGGCGTGGCTACGTATCTGGTAGTTGGTGCTCTTTTCTTTCCTGTGTGGTAGGCGCGCGCGTGCAAATGTCTCAGCAGTTGTTACGGCGCGGCTACGTGTTTGGCAGTTGGTAACGCTTTGGGTAGCAATGTGCATTGCGCGGCATAAATAACTTCTATATTAAGTTTTTGAACTTTTGGGCGGGAATATCTTCGAAATTTGAATTTTGACAGGTTGGTAGAAATGTCGTTGATGTTGACGTTTGAGTTGACCATATACACGGCTGTCATCAAGTTGTCTCTGACGGTTGGTTAATCGTCAGGAGAGTGAGGCCCACGCGCGCGTGGTAACCGTCACTCCGGGAAGCACGCCTTACGTGTCATGCTCTGATTGGTCACGCGCGCGGCTTTCTCGGCACGTTCTCCCATCGCATTAAATGCGATGGGTATATATATCCGATTAGGGTTGAGAAGGAAACACTTCTCTTCTTCTGTATACTCTTCTTTCCTAGATTGTTCTGCAATTCCTTTGAATCTTCAAAGCTCTGAAGAGAAGTAGCAGCAGATCTCCAAGTTTTTCTTCAAATCTTCAAGTTTCTCCTTGAATATTCAAGATGGCTGAAGAACGTCAAGAAGATAATCCCGGAGAGGAAGGTCCTGTGCCCGTTCTCCGGTGGGACTTAGGGCTTTTTGAACAGATCACACGTGGTTTCTGGTTTCCACCGGAATGGGATGCCCGGTACCCCGGCCAGAATCAAACGGCAGCCGACGCACCGCCGGGGTACATCACCTTGTTTGAAGACTTCTTTCATCCAGGCAATTTCCGACTGCCGGCGACGAACTTTCTGGCTCATATTCTTCAGTTCTATGGGTTTCATGTATCTCAGATGAGCCCTCCCGGGATGGTCCGGGTTCGACATTTTGAGTTCCTCTGCTGGTCGCATGGCATAGAGCCAACGGTGGAAAAATTTAGAGTATTTTATCAGCTAATTCGAAACATGGGGTTTTACTCGTTTGCCAGCAGAGGCGCTGCAAAGAAGATACTTCTCAACCCTCCCAAGAGTTTCCATGACTGGAAGCCAAAATTCTTTTATATTCGCGAGGAGGTTATTCCGATCGCCATGACGTTTCGCGCCTGGAATGAAGCGATTGTGAAAGAAGACTTGGCGATCCCCAAGACTGAGGCTTGGTATCGGGAGCTTACTGCCACCCCCAACCGAGTGTTTGGGGAGAATGTCTTGGTAGCGGCGCGGATCAGCGATCAATGGCTGCCTGATAGCAAGGAAGTTCCTATCTTGATGATTGATGATCGAGGTTAGTACTTTCCTTAGTTTCACTGATCTTGTTTCGTAGCTTGTGTTTTATTTATATGATTTGTCGTGTAGAGGCGCGTTTGTATCAAGCTGCCTTCGCCACTTTTGGCGGTTCCATGGGCGTGCGCCCGCTTCAGGCTGGAGAAGAATACTAGTATGACCAGATTAAGGGTAACTTTATGTACTCGGTTGCTGATGCGTTCGCCTCGCCGCCTACTGCAAACGAAGGTGCGCACATACCGAAACCTCGTCCTTTGCGCTCTGTGACTTCTGCTGGGAAAGAGGTTGTCTATCTTTCCAGCGAGGAGTCTGTAGGGTCTTCGAACGGAGAGCTAAGTTCGTGGTCTAACATCTTTGCAGGTGTGTTGCGCGACTTGGGTATTGACCCCGAAGAGAAGAAGAAGAAAAAACCAGTGAAGAAGAAGAAGGTTGCTGCCTCGGATGCTGAGGTGACCAGCAAGGGGGCTGGGAGTAGTCGCGCAACCGCTGGTGCTGCTGATAAAGGTATTCTTCGCCTTCGTCAGAGTGACTTGAAAGATTTCATGGTTATTAGTGACTCACTTGAAGGCTTGTCGCGCGCAGGCGAGAAGAAGACTGGAGCTGGTGGCTCAGGGAGCGCGGGTTCTCGCAACCCGGATGCTGGCGCTACTCCTTCCTCTGTTGCGCATGAGGAAGAGGAAGAGGAAGAAGAAGAGGAGGCTGCTGAAAAGTTGATCAACAGAAAAAGAACTAGGAGCGAGACGACTGCTGGTGTGTCTGTTGCGTCGAAGGCTGGCGGGGCTCTTGTGCTTGGTAAACAGAGCAATCTGCGCTCACTTTATAAGTTCTCTCCTGGTAAGTTTGTTTTTAGTTCCTTTTTTGTTGCTCTCTCTTCTTAACCACTTAGCTTTTGCAGAGACCAAGAAGAAGACCCCTGAGAAAGGTGTTGTGTTTACGGAGCCAGAGCCAAAGAGGCCTAAGATTACCATCAAATCTTCGAAGACTGCTGGGGTAGAGTCTGAGAAGGACAAACTGATTGCTGAAGGGGACAAGGCGAAGTCTGCTGAGCTGGAGAGGATGGAAGCTGAGGCAAAAAGGAAAACTGAGGAAGACAAGCGTCGAGCCGATCAGGCGCGCAAGGACAAGGCTGATGAAGAGAAAAGGAAGAAAGCCGAAGAAGAAAGGAAGAGGAAAGCCGATGATGAGGAGAAGAAGGCTGAGCAGGAGAGAGAGAAACGTGCTGCTGAAAAGGCTCTTGCTGATGCTGAGAAAGAGAAGGAAAGGAAAAAGGCTCATGGAGAGACTGGGAGATCAGGACCGTATGTTTCTAGTGGCGCGAGGTCGGGTGGCGCCGGGGGTTATAACCCACAAGCTATCGGGGCGAAGGATACCCTTGGTGACATCTACTATAAAAGTTATACCGAAGAGGAACGTGGTAATGCCCCTTATCAAGCTCCTTGGGGTTTAAAGCAGAAGGACACCTTTCAGGAGTTTGGCCCTTGCCGTGATTGGTTCCTGAATTCCTTCACTCCTGGTGAGGTTATTCGTCAGAGGGCGAAGACTCACGAAGCGCTATATCGCACTTATGTTATCGGGGAGGCTAACACGCGCGCTGCCAACCATCAGATAGTTCGCGAGTGGCGAACAATGGTTAGGGAGCGGTCGGATTGGGAGAAATACCGCGAACGGATCCTGAAGCGTGTTAGTGAATTTGAGAAGTCGAAAGCTGCCTTTGATGAAGAGAAGGCCAAGTTTGAGGCTGATAAGAAGGCAGAAGAATGGGGGCGCGAGGGCCTGAAAACCAAACTTCAAGCTGCTGAACAACAGTTGGCTAAGGAGAAGGCGGAATTCAAGCGCATATGTGAGAAAGACAATGAGCGCGCGTTCGCGGCTCGTAACAAGATTGTCGACCTTGAAGCCAAGGTTGTTGAGCTGACTGCGAAGGTCGAGGGTGCGCAGGCTGTGCAGGCTGCTAAGGAGCAGATTGAGGTTTGTGAAACTTTTAACCTTTTCCTTCTGTGTTGTTTGCAAAATAGCCTTAGTCCTTTTGTTCTTTTTTAGGTTGAGTTGGCTGATGTGAAGTTGCAGCTGTCGGGCAAAGACAAAGATCTTAAGGCCAAGGATGTCGAGATCGCTGAACTGAAACGTCGCCTACGAGAGCAGGTTGACAAAAGTGAATCCTTGGAGATCGATCTGGAGGCTGAAAAGTCTAAGGTTGCCTCAGCTGAAGAAGCCATGCAAAAGGCCGAGGAGGTGCGAGCCATAAGCTCTTCTGCCTTGAATGTGGCTCAGAATAATTATGCTGAGGTCCAGGGCATTGTTGACGCGCTATCCTCGGATATTGAATGGCTGCGCGGCAGAGGAATAGTTCTGGTATTTGTCTCTTTTTAACTTTAGGTTTTATTTACCAAGTCAGTTCCTCATTTGCTCAATTCTGATGTAGATGGCTAACTCGATTCTGAATGCTGGCGAGCTGGACAAGACTGTCGCTGCTCTCATAGATGCTTCCCGCGCCGTTGGTCATCGCGGAGGTTACATGGAGTGTGCGCAACATGCCGAGGAAATGTTTGGTCAAGAGTTTGATACCAGTCATTGCTCGGTTTCCGATGGAGCTGATGCCGAGTTGGCTCGTGCTGAAAATGCTTACAATCATTTAGCCTTGCCTGTGATGGACTTGGTTTCGAAGGCGCTAGAACATGATGACTGGTGTGAACGTATAAAGGGCATTCTTGACCCACCAGAGCATGTTGAACTATCTGACGAAGATGAGGTGGCGGGCAATGATGGTGATGGTGAGGGTGATGGTGGTGATGAATAGATAGTGTTTTTAGGCTTCGTGCCTTGTAATTTTTCTTGGAGTTTTGGCTGTAAACCTTTGCGCGGTCGTGCTTGTTTTAGACTGAATGAATGTTGTTTGTTTTATATATAACTGTTGCGTGGTTGTGCTTATTAAATAGAATGTTTGCTTCTTCTTTCCCGTTACAATTATTGCACTGTTGCTAGAAACTTTGGTTAAGTTAGTGCGAATAAATGTAAGTATGGCTCTTGTGTGAGTGTAATTGCCCGGTCTCGCGCTATGTTCGCGGAGAACCTTGGAGGCATAACTCAAGAACTCGTAAGCTACTGGAGTGTTTTCGTGCTAATTAGAAGTTTAACATGCATTTGTAACGAAAGAAGTCAATCGTGATAAAAGAGCATGCGTATGCTTTCATTGATTAAGTAGGCGCTTAGGCCAAGATACATTGCTTGTCACGTAAAGGGCGTTTAGCCAACATGGGAAAATAAAGAGGCGCAGGGCCGAGAGTAATTACATATAGCATTTACGCAGTTGTTGCGCATTCCACGTGCGCGGGATGATGTGTCCATCCATGGTGCGCAATTTGTATGCCCCTTTTCCTAGCACTTCGTGAACCAAATATGGGCCTTCCCATTTGGGTGCTAGTTTTCCTGGGCGTTCAGCGTTTGAAGCTTCGTTGTCGCGGAAGACGTATTCTCCTGGGGTGAAGGTACAGATGCGGACTCTCGCATTGTAGTACCTTTCCAGTTGTGTTTTGTACTTGGCTTCTTTAATTCGCGCAATTTCGCGCCTTTCTTCCAGCAGATCCAAGTCAAGACGATGCTCTGCCTCGTTGTCGATTGCGTTGACTGCTGTCAAGCGCGGAGAGGGCATGCCAACTTCTGCCGGGATAACCGCTTCTGAGCCATAGACTAGGCTAAAAGGGGTCTCGCCGGTATTTGTCTTCGGCATGGTTCGGTGAGCCCACAAGATACTCGGGAGCTCATCCACCCAGCCTCTTCGCTTTGTGCCCAGCCGGGCCTTTATCCCTTCGACGATGCACTTGTTCACGCTTTCAACCTGCCCGTTGCCTTGAGGATGCGCAACGGAGGAGAAAGCATGTTCGATTTTCATCTCTTTCATCCACTTCTGGAGGTCCTCATACACAAAGTTAGTGCCGTTGTCAGTTACAATCTTGAGTGGTAGGCCGAATCTGCAGATGATGTGTTCCCAAATGAACTTGCGCACCATCATAGCTGTAGTTGAAGCAAGGGATTTGGCCTCCACCCATTTTGTGAAGTAATCGACGGCCACTATTATAAACTTGACGGCGCCAGGAGCCTCTGGGAAAGGTCCCACCATATCAATTCCCCACTGCTGAAAGGGCCACGCAGTGGATACGGGAATAAGATCATTCTTTGGGCGCAGGGTTTTTGGAGAATGTCGCTGACAGGAATCACATTTGCGCAACTCCTTCAGGGCATCGACGTGCATCCCTGGCCAATAATATCCGGCGTTCATAATCTTTGCAACAACCATGTGTGGTCCTGCATGGATGCCGCAGATCCCTTCGTGGATCTCCCTGATCAAGTAATTTGCATCTTGGGGCTCCACGCAGCGCAGTAATGGCCCCAAGAAGGACTTGCGGTATAAGATACCACCATTCATTTCGTACTGCAGGGCCTTGTTCTGAATCTTCCTTGCCTCTGCCTTACTCTCAGGGAGTACTCATTCTTGCAAATATTGAATTATAGGGGTCATCCAGGATAGCTTCCCTATCTCGATCACGTTGACTTGTCGTAGCAGAACTAATGGATTTTTGAGTACTTCAATCCTTACATCTTTGGCGAGATGTTGAAAGGAGGTTGAAGCCAGTTTGCTTAAAGCATCTGCTGGCTTGTTTTCAGAACGGTTGATGTGCACTACCTTGTAGGACTTGAATTTTTGGAGCAACTCTTTCGCCTGATCCAAATATAGGGCCATAACTTCGCCCTTTGCATCGTAAATACCATTGATTTGGCTGGCTATCAAGAGTGAATCCACGTGTGCTTGTAGGTTTTTAGCTCCCATCTTTATGGCGAGGCGTAAGCCTGCCAGAAATGCTTCGTATTTCGCCTCGTTGTTGGTGTTTTTAAAATCCAACTTGATGGCGTAAGTAAATTCGTGATTTTCGGGGCTCACAAGGCGCAATCCTGCTCCCGCACCATCCTCGTTTGAAGCTCCATCGGTGTATAACATCCATAACTCATTCGTTGATTCTTTCACGGGTGTTTTAACAAGCTCGCAATCTTTGATTTTATCAATTGGGACTTCTGTGATGAAGTCCGCCAGAACTTGACCCTTGATGGCTAGGCGCGGCCTATATAGGATGTTGTGGCCCCCTAGTTCGATTGCCCATTTTGCTAACCGCCCTGACGTCTCTGGTTTTTGCAATATCGTGCCGATGTGAAAATTGGTAAGTACGGTGATCACATGCCCTGTAAAGTATCTGCGCAGCCTGCGGGAGGCGTGTAGCAGCGCAAGCACCAATTTTTCCATCGTGGAATATCTCGTTTCCGGGTCAGTGAGTACCCTGCTGACGTAATAAATTGGAGTTTGGACTCCGTTTCTCTCCACCAGTAATATCGACCCTACTGCCTTATCCGAAGAAGATAAGTACAGTATGAGTGGCTCTTTTTCAAACGGTGCAGTCAGGGTAGGGAGCTCAATCAAACACTCTTTCATTTGCTGAAAAGCCTTCTCTGCTTCAGGGGTCCACCTGAACTCTTGTTTCTTCACACAGTTGCGCAGAGTGCTGATAAAAGGGTACGACTTCGCGGCGTGATTTGATAGAAAGCGGTTAAGCGCGGCCAGGCGGCCGGCCAACCGTTGCATCTATTTGATTGTTCGCGGCGATGGCATCCGCTCTATTGCCTGGACTTTTTCCGGATTCACTTTAAAGCCGCCGTTTGTGACTATGAAGCCTAAAAACTTCCCTTCTTCCATGCCAAAAGAACACTTGGCTGGATTCAACTTCATATTTACGCTGCGCAATGAATTGAACGTTTTTTCGATGTCCTTCAACATTTGGTCCTCTTCGGGACTTTTGACCACTAGATCATCGATATAAACTTCAATATGCTTCCCGATGTCTCCCGCGAAGGTCTTATCCATCAAGCGCTTGTATGTTGCGCCAGCGTTTTTTAGGCCGAATGGCATCTTTGTATAGCAAAAAATCCCGAGATCGGTACGAAAAGCTGTCTTATCTTCATCTTCGAGCTTCATTTGAACTTGATGGTATCCCTTGTAGCAATCTAAGAAGCATTTCCATCTGTACGGCGCGAGAGAGTCTATTTTTTGTCGATCTCAGGCCAAGAGTAGCAATCTTTAGGGCATGCCTTGTTGAGATTGGTATAGTCAACACACATTCGCCATCCTCCACTAGACTTCTCTACCATCACGGGGTTCGCAACCCAACTTTGATAACGTACTTCTCGCAGGATGCCGGCTTTAAGTAACTCGCATACTTGCTCATTCATTGCTTTCGTTTTGTCTGCCCCTAAGCTGCGCCTTCTTTGGACTTTCGGTTTAACAGAGGGGTAGGTGTTTAAACAGTGCTCGGTAATGTCGCGCGGGACTCCGGTTATGTCAGCCGGGGTCCAGGCGAAGATATCCATGTTCTTGAACAGGAGCTGCTTGAGACGAGTTCTGATGTTTGATGAGATTGCGTGGCCTATTGTCACCGTTTGCTCCGGGTACTTGCGATTTAAAACCCATTTTTCGGGCTCGGTTGTTGAAACCTTCGCCGCTTTTGTTGGGCACATCTCTTCTGTTGACATCACCTCTTTCCTTGCATAAACGATTGCCACCCCCGTCTTGGTTGGGAAACCAATCGCTGAATGGGGGGTGGAGGTTATCATGTTTAGCTCACCTTGCGTCTCTCTTCCGATCAGTACATCATGTCTTGACTTAACAGGCATCACCATGAAGTTAACGTTCGTTGTTCTTGAATGCTTCCCGTCAGAAAGTGTGACGGGGAAGCTGATCTGGCCTAGCGGGAAGACCATTTCATTGCAGAATCCAGACAGTGGATAATCGACTGGTTCAAGTCTCGCTTTGTCTTCATCGTCGAACTGGTTAAAGCATTGCTCATAGATGATGTCTGCTGTACTCCCCGGGTCAATGAAGACGTATTCAATTTCATAATGGCCGATGATACCGGTGATGACGATGGGTCGTGTGGCTCGAGGACCCCCGCGCACCACCGGGAAAATGACCTGCTGTTCTTGCCATGAAGGCTCATAAGGTCTCTTGCCTTTTTCTCTCGCGCTATACCTTGGTCCGTTGACCATGTGGGTCTCTAAGCGTCGGACTTTCTTGTGATTTCCCTCATCGTGGCGATGGAGCTGTCGAGTTTCTTTGCGCACGTTTTTCACCAAGTGGCTCAGCTTTCCACTCTTCAGCGCTCTCTCGATCTCTTGACGTAAGCTGTAACAATCATCTGATAAGTGGCCTGTATCCTTGTGGAAATCACAATACAGGTTGGGGTCTTGCCCCTTTTTGTTCGTCATAGGCCTTGGAGCCTTAAAATTGTGGTTCTCCGTCATTAGCACCTCTTTTGGTGTTTTTATGAGCGGAGTCCAATGCTTTTCTCGATTATCATCTCTGACTGCCTTTCGATAGCCGATGCGGTCAATAGTATCTCGCGCGTCTTCTTTGTAGCGGGACCGTTCTTCATAACGAGGTCGTTCACTATAACCGCTGGAGTGATTGGCCTTCCACCCAGGGTTTTTGCCTTTGTTTTGTCTGTTGTCGTCGCGCGAGTGACCCCCTTTAGAAAATCGATCTTCAGAACGATAACTGTTGTTTCTGGCGAGTGACTCTTCGGTTTGCGCGACTATCTTCGCGGCTTCCATGAGCTTGTCCCATTCCTTGGGCATTCCATCTTTCCCAGTGATGGTTCTAATTAGGCTATCACAGCGGATGGCTTTCTTGAAATGGCAGCGCATGAATTGCTCGCTTACGCCACCGATTTCCAAACACTCTTTGTTAAATCGAGTGATAAAATCTTCCAAACCCTCGTTGTCTCTGCGCCAGATGTCTTCAACCTCAGCTGTGTCGCGCTGGTATCGTCTTTGTTGACTGAAATGACTCAAAAACTGAGTCCTGAAATCCACCCATGATTTTATCTTTCCAGGAGGAAGGTTGTCGAACCAGGCGCGAGCAGCCCCCATAAGCGTTTGGATGAACAGATGGCACCACATGGGCATATTCCATCCTCCCATGCAGCCCACGCTTGTGAAAACTCTGACGTGATCATCGGGATCAGTCAATCCGTTAAACTTTCCTACTGTCGGAGGTAGCTTCTCTCTTTTAAGTGGCGCCAGTGCGATTTTTGGAACAAACTTGGAATGTTCTACAGCTTCAGCTGGTCGATAGGCGAGGCGGAAGTCTTGTTCAGCCTCTTCGGTGGACCCAACATGTTGTCTTGGTTTGTAGTATTCATGATTTCTCTGTAGACGATTGAAGACCGAAGATTCTTCATCGCCCTCCCAAGTTGGATCATCTGGGTCAGTTTCTTCCCACTCATTGTTCATGTTGCGCGGCGTGAGCCGGCTATGAACAGGTCCTCTTTGGACGTGCGACGGATAGTCATAGTAGCTTTCTGTTTCTGCTCGTGTATCGCGCGTGTCGTGCACGCTTAGTCTCCTGGTAGGGGGAGGTCTATTCATTCTGCCTTGGATGTTTTGCTGCGGGGGTATCTGGTGCGCCCCCTGACTCTGTCCCTGAGGAGTAACCAAGGACGGTTCTGCCGTTAAGACTGCTTGCTGTGCGCTCAAGGATTGATATGCCTCGTTAATGGTGGCAAGTTGCTTGGCGTACCATGAGGCTGGAGTTTCGCCCTCTGGCAGCCCTAGTAGCGCCGAGATGTTCTGAGGTGGGGCTGGGTTGGAAGGTCCAGCACCGTTGTTTCCTGGGGTAGTTGTTTGAGTGATGCGGGTGAAGCTCCCACGCGGACCCCCAGTGTTGGCTACTTCGATTTCGCCGATTTCTTCAACGTGTTGGGGTTGGATGTTTTGATTATCCACCCCCAACGCTGCATTAGGGTTTGCTCCAAGACCAACAAACTCAGGGATGATTCCTTGACCAGCCATGATCGATGGAAGAGAAAACAACGAAAACTCAGAAAAAAGAAGATGAAAGTGTTTTGTAGAAAAACCGGTGGGCGCCAATGAAGAAACACGGAACTAATTATGAGACTAATCAGTTTGGTTTATGTTTCTACCATGATGGTTAATCTTCTTTATGGTTTCCTGAGCTCCTTAATGACTGAGGTTATCTGCAAAACAGAACACCGTTACTCGTTAAGAGGGGAATGTGGGGGTTTCCCTCTTAACGAGTAACGGTGTTCTGTGTTGCAGATAACCTCAGTCATTAAGGAGCTCAGGAAACCATAAAGAAGATTAACCATCATGGTAGAAACATAAACCAAACTGATTAGGCTCTTAACCTTGTGGTCGTGGGTTCGAGCCCCACGGTGGGCGCCAATGAAGAAACACGGAACTAATTATGAGACTAATCAGTTTGGTTTATGTTTCTACCATGATGGTTAATCTTCTTTATGGTTTCCTGAGCTCCTTAATGACTGAGGTTATCTGCAAAACAGAACACCGTTACTCGTTAAGAGGGGAATGTGGGGGTTTCCCTCTTAACCGGGCTCCGGCGTGAGAATAAGCGACTGCTTTGGGGAGATAATTAAGTATTAAGTGAGAGAGTAGAGGGAATGGAATGTTTAACCTGTGGAGTGGAGTCTCTATTTATAGCCGGAGAGGTGTAAGGGGATATGGGCTGATGGGCCGGAAGGCGACAACCTGGAGGATATACTCTTCGTCTCGCTGGTGTCGACCGTTAGTGGCCTCTGGGAGTTCCTTGATGCTGGCGCATCATGATTGGTGCCACGTGTCATGGTTGTCGGCCTGGCCGCCCTTCTGCCATCAGCAGGTAAGTGGAGATCGTGGGGCAGTTGTCACTGCCCTGTGATTGGTGCCACATAGGCGTCCTTAAGTACTTTTTGTCTCCTGCATGTCAGACGATCGTGGAGCACGATTGCGCAGGGCCAGAAGGACCCTGATTGGCTCTTTTATTCTGCTACTTGTACTTTGTGTACTATCTGAATAGGCCTCGTGCCGTAGTCACGCATGTCTCTTGCTGAGCTCGCTACTACTCCGCGCGGGGTATGAGCTTCCAAATGTTCTTTTTAGAATGCTAAGTGTTGGAAATGAAGTCTCCACTTGCTCCAACCTCGCGCCTGATCATTATACGTCTTTGTATCCCGCGCGAGGCTGGTAATAGGAAATATGCTGAATAAGAAGTATGGTCCTGCGCGCGACCTAATTGGATGGTTGCGCGACGTATTTGGGACTATACCCCTTCAATTATGTATGTAACAATTAACTCACCAATTCAATTCAAGAACAAACAACAATTCTCTGACATTATGTTAGCAAATTCGAATCAATTCCAATAAAAAAAACAACTGAAATGCAGACTGAACTAATAAGATATCTTTCAAATTTGAATCAATTTTCAGATCTAAATCACTTAACCGGTGGTTATACAAAAGCAATGAGGTGAATGAAAGGAAGGTTGACTCACGATCTGCAAGTCAGGCAGGGCCGGTTTTGGGCCTGTGCAAGTCGGGCAACGGCACAAGGCCCAAATTGCCAAAGGGCCCAGAATTTTTTTTTAAATTTTAAATAAATGATATATTAACTATAGATAAAAGAGTAGTTAAAACAAAAGTAATAGTGGTTCAGTGGCTTCTATATTCTTTCGATGAATGCTCCCTCCCAAATTCGATCTCAACATCCTCCGTATCATTTTTTTCTTTTTCTTTACGTTGATTGTCGATCCCTCTTGGTCAACCCACTCATAATGATTTCTCCCTTTTTCTTCCACACTTCTTTTAGCAAACTTTATTTTTTCTTCCACTTCTTTTAGCAAACTTTAATATATATACAAGTCTTCACAAGCACCCCACCTCTACAATTGTTCCAAATTATTAATTTTATTTTATTTTAATTTCTTTATCACAATTACTTTGTTAGATTGATCCGGATTATTTATTTTAATAAAAGTTATTATATTCTTTAATACAATTATTTTGCTATTATTTCTTTAATCTAACCATTCTTTAATACAATTACTTTGCTATTATTTTTTAATCTAACCATGAAAATAGTTGGTTTAGTATTTAGTGTTAGTTTCTTTTCAAGGAGCATAAGTTAAATGCTTGAAAATAATTCTAATACTATATGAAAGTTAATTTGACTACGATTAAAATACATAGATAAGTCAAAATAAAACATAAATGTTAAGAATCCACCAAATGCCGACCCGTAACTAAATGTTAATATTTTTTGTTGCACATATGTTCTTTGTTGTTTGTTATACTTTTTGTTTACTACTTACTTTCACATTTGCTAAGTTGGATTAGATAAATACTAGAGTTGATGTGTTTTGTATATATCAAAAGAAAAAAATGACGTACATTCGAGATTGCAATATCCGCAATAAGTGTTGGAGGTCACTTTTAGCAACGAGGACAAGCACCAGTTCAAAGGTTTTGCACACATAAGTAATACTGAAGTAGCATGTAGCAGCCGTTCAATTTTTTTGCAGGTTGAAGGAATATTAATGCAGCATATATCTTTTAAACAACGTTCAACATAGTTTAAAAGGCAAAGTTCATATTATAGGGAGGGCCTAGTTATTTTGTCTCGCACGAGGCCCAAAAGCTTATTGTTATTCTCGGGGACGGCCCTGAAGTCAGGAATGAAGCATATTCAAAACATCAATTTGGTAGACTGTAACTGCAGAGCGAAAACCACTGGGCGTGGAGGTGGTTGAGCAGGATTATTAGGGCTACAATCACACAGCACTCAAAACATTAATAAATCGGGATCAGCTATACGCACGTGAGTAATCTTCAAATAACAGGGGAGGATATGTTTGGATAAATTCGAGTTTGGGCCTGAACAAAGTATTTTGAAATGGCCAATAATTTGGTTCTTGAATGGGTTCTACAAAATAAGTTATGGTTGAAATATTTTTTTTTTTATAATAATACATGTTTAATAAAAAAATAAAATGGCAAGAAACCTAGGGGTTTACATATTGATAAATACTTTGATATTTTATAACTACACATGGTCTGAAGAGATGGACCTAGGGGTGTGGAGGATGAGCCCCTTTATATATATATGTATGTATGTATAGTTGTGTGTGTGTTGGATAAAGAAGTAAGGGCTGGCTTCAACGTCTAGGGGAGGACAGAGACGACGGGGACGACGCGGGAAGGGCGGTGTGCAGGTCGCCGCCGCTCCTCGACGCACGAGGACGAGCCCCATTCCAATTAGCCTGATGGTTACTAGCACATGGGATTTTTGTACTTCAATATTTATTTTAATGAAAGTGGACTTAAAATAAGAAGACCTAAATAGTTGATATTATTTTAAAGATATTAAAACAAGATATTTAATGGTTTTAATAATGTATATGCGTTTGCGCCAGTTAAAAAGAAGAAAACCTTTTAAAAAACGCGACTGAATAATTTTGAGATAGGTAGAGAAAGATATTGATGAAATGGACAGCGTATCACTAGAATGTCAACTCATACGAAGTCAATCCCATCCGGTCATGCAAAAAAATGTGCCAAATAATATGATACAAGAAAAGTCAATCAGTCTCTTGTATCTTAATATAGATGATCAATGTAAAGAGCGCATAAGTTTTTCTTTTATAATTTAGCTGCTGTTAGCCTTATACACGTAATGATGAAACAAGCTATCCATCTTGCATTCGCTTTAGTTTCTCTCATACTTCCCTTCTTATCGGTTTTTGCCAAGGAGTCCATCGTCTATTTCGAGTGCTCTCAACTCTACTCCATCTCAACGAAAGCATACGAGTCAAACGTCAACTCACTATTCACTTCCCTAATCAGCTCGGCCTCCGTCTCGAGCTTCAACAAATTTGAAATATCACCCCAAAGCGATGCTGTTTACGGACTCTTTCAGTGCAGAGGTGATCTTAGCAACCATGATTGTAAGGATTGTGTAGAAAACTCATTGAGTCAACTCAAGAAAACTTGTCCTAAGTCGACTAGTGGAACCATACAACTAGAAGGGTGTTTTATAAAATATGACAATACATCATTTTTTGGTGTAGAGGACAAGATGAAAGTTTTCAAGAGGTGTGGCCCTTCGATTGGTTATAATTCGGATACACTGACCCGAATAGATGACGCGTTGGCATATCTGGTTGGCGGGACCGGGCAATATTTCCGTGTGGGCGTTTTGGGGAGTGTTCAGGGTATGATGCAATGTGTACAAGATTTGAATGTAACTGATTGTGAAGATTGTATTTTGGAGGCACGTGGACTAGTGAGATCAGAGTGTGAGACGTCAACTTGGGGTGATATGTACCTAGGGAAATGTTATATTCGATACGCTGATGGGGAATTTCGCCCAATAAAGGGTATGGCCGAGCTTGCTCCATGCGTGTATCGCGTTATTGTTATGGTTCTATACCTTTTATTACATGCTTTTTATATTAACATACATAGTTTGCATATATGAATGCAGGTATTGATGTTGTTAGTATTAATGATAGTCATCATAGTGGTACGAGAAAAAATAAGAACATAGCGAAAGTGTTTGGAATTGTTGTGGGCGTACTTTTGACGACAGGTGTTTTGGGCTTTACGCTCTCGATTTCAGTAACCAAAGTATACAAAATACGAGGTAAGATTATACAAAGAATATTGCTATTTATACGTTAGTGTACAACACCCTACTCTATATTCTATAGCAGTGACGGATATAAAAAATCCGTATACGGGTAACGTTGCAAAAAAAAAAAAAAAAAAAAAAAAAAAAAAAAAACCAGATAATGAAATCGAAAAAACGACAATTTTTTTTCAAAATTTACACCACTATTGACTCAAGGGGCAGCAAATATTACCCCTTCTAACTCTATAGGTCCGCCCCAAGTCTATAGCACATCTCAATAAATACAACCATTATTTATCTGTTACAACCTTTCATTAATTATTACCCAACTTTACAATACCTCATCCATATTTAAGTGTGAGGTATTGTATTTGGATCCACAAACCCTTGTGTTTCTCACGCTCCTTCTCTTTCTTTCCCCTCATATCAACCAATCACCCTCTTTCTTTCACATCGGCAAAAAGTATACTGTGTAAGAGTTTCGACGGAGCTAGTTGCTGATGCACTTGGGTCCCTTGACTTAGAAACTTGTTTCTAACATATTTAGGCATTGATGTTGGGTCGGGGTTATTTTATTAAATATTTTTGTTCATTGATTTAATTTCTGAGTAACCTGGGATGTGAATACTTGTTTTATAGGCATTGTATTTAACAGTATATTCATTCATTCTATTTAACAGTATATTCTTTCGTTAATTAGATTCTGAGTAACCTGGGATGCAAATACTTGTTTTATAGGCATTCTATTTAACAGTATATTCTTTCGTTAAGACTATCTCCAATGCTAAAGGGGCCCTTAGGCGTCCTTACCTGCCTAGTCAGCTGCCACATCATATCCTTACAAATCGTTAAAAACTCTCAATTTCACCTTCAACCATATAAACATCCTTACATATCCTTACATTTTACACATAATCACTCACTTTTTCTTTATATTCAATTACGTAAATTATTAAGATGTATTTAAATAATTAATAGAAGCAATATCTAAAAATAAATAAAAAAATAAACTAAATATAAGTAAAAAGGTAATATTTAAAATAAATGCATTTATAGAAAAGGGGCAGGCCATCCCAAGTTATGTAGCCTTTGGTCGTTGATGGCCCAATTGTGTTTAATTAATAAAGTCTATTAAGCCCATAAAACTTCTACCCTAAAAATATATTGAAGCCATCTGAAAAACAACTGCAGCTAATTCTACCATATCTTCATGTTCATGACTTCATCTTCTACCGGTTCTGTAGCCTTCGATCAATATCATCACTTTCAAATGGAACCACCGCTGTTAAAGGTCAACAACCATTCAATTCCGTTGTTCAACACCAATAGATAATATATATATATATTTTTTATTTTCTGCCGGAGCTGGGCCCACCCCAACGTTTGGACCGAGGGAACTCCACGCCCTTCTGCAAGGGCTTCTCATCTTCGAACAACATAAGACGTGAACCTCCAATGCAAAGGACGGCTCCAGCGTGGCAAGGGCGCGAGAATACCGTGGCAAGGGCGTGAGAATACCGGCGGCGTTGGAGATAGTCTAATTAGAGAGGGATAGCGCATCTTTCATTAAAAAAATGGGAGGTTTTTTATTCCTTTTCGTATTCATCAATATGAGATGCCAATTTATAAATTTATTAGAAGAAACCAATTATGGTTTTAATTCTGAAAAGGCCCGAATAAAAAATTTCGCCTAAGACCCGTTATAGGTTGAGCCCCCAAATTTATGATATACAAAAAGGTTACACGTCAAGAAATCGAACATCTATGATGTGAGAAAATAGTATATTTTTCATCAAAAGACCATTTAAATTTGATATTAACTCATCTCTAAATATAGAGATCTAAAGAGATAATTTTTTTTTCTATTAAAAACAATGATGTTTAATTATATTATATTATATTATTTGAAACACTACCATGCATCTGATATATTTTTTACGTAACCTTTGTCTCCTTTAGACAATATTCTCTCTATGTATATATAGATTAATTGTATTATATTATATGGGTGAGGTTCAGCTACTATGTTCAAATTTCCTAAAAAGTATAAAAAATAATAAAATACTATAATTTCCGCCATAAAACACATCTAAAACCTATAAATAACAGAGTGAAGAATACTAAAAAACCATATTTAAACCATAATAGTCCATAAAAACTTCAAACAAATAATCGTATAACTATGAATATAAAACAAAACATGCTAATCAAAATAAAACACAATAATGTTTATCACTCGATAGTTGGAGCTTTATCATGCAAAACACAAAACACAACCCACTTATAAGATGTTTTAGTAATCTTCATTTTTTTTTAATGGCTAACGCTACTCTCCCAAACTCCTATATTTACAAATAACTCACCCTTGCTTGGAATTGAACACAAGACCTCCCACTAAGAGGCAAGAGCCTCTACCAAGTGAGCTAGCCCCACTTGACACTAATCTTCATTTGTTATTTGTGGGTTTTGGATGTGTTTATGGTTGACATTTTAGTGTTTTATAAATATTTTTTTAGGAAATCTATACTTTGTAGCCAACTTCTAACCATATTATAGATACATTCAATACAAAGTTACATGTATAGAACTTTGTATTGATTGTATTTTTTTTCTTTTTGTGTTTTTTATCATTATCTTTCAACTTTCAACATTGATATTTACAACCCTTCCACTTTCTAAATATTTTGTAATATATGTGGTTATTTTTATGTACGTATTGGTATACATTCAAGTTGATTAACGTTTCAATGTAAATTTATTTTTGGAAATTAGTCGGGTCAATTATAATACGTTTTCGTGCTTATTTTAATGTGTGTTTTTAGTTGGTCTACGTTTTCAAAACAAATTTTGCTTAAAAAAGAGTCGGGTTAAATATAATAGATTTTCATTAGAAGGTATAATTTGAGTTACTTTACGTTTCGACACAACCGCAACACGCCGTACCATTCTTTAATTAAAAAAACCCATTATTTTGTTACGTGCTTATTTTTATGTACCTTTTGGTATAAATTTAGGTTGGTTACTTATTTACATGTCGGTATAAATTTTGGTTGGTTTACGTTTCGACGTATATTTCTTTACTAATAAGTTGGGTCAAATATAATACCTTTTATTGCTTATTTTTATGTACTTTTCAGTTGGTGTATGTTTTAACTTATATTATGTTTGAAAACGAGTTGAGTTGTTTTCATTAGACAATATAAATTCGAGTTATTTTACGTTTCGACGTCGCCGTAACGTGAGAAGAAATTTACTAATTTGTAACATATCAAGGAATATTAACATTTTTTGTCTTTTGTCTTTTGTCTTTTGTGATTTTGTTTTTTTTTCCTTTTTTATTTTGCATAGTAAATTTTAGGTTTTTTTTTTTCCATTTTTATAACAAAACTTTAGGTTTTTATAATTATCCTGAAAAGTTAAAAGAGTTTAGTTTTATTTTGTTTTGTTTTACATATTTATTGTTCGATTGCTACTTAGTATGGTGTTTGATGGTCACATTTAATTTTTTTTCGTTTGGTTACTACTTTGCATGATGTTTATTAGTCACATTTGGTCCACCGGTTTTTTACCCCATCGACTTTCTAATACTTGTTGGTAAAAATTTGATTTTGTCTACTTTTTACGTTATATGAGTCATTTAGTGTTAAAAAATCGTTTTTTTTTTCTTTATGTTTTTTTCCTGGTTTGTTGTCGTTCATTTGCTACTTAGCATGGTTTTACAACCTCTTAGCCCCGCAACGCTGGTAGCACGCTTTTACGTCTCCCAATGTGAGGCTGGTCGATTTGGTAGAGTGTGTTGCCTCTTGGAGGAGGAGTGGTCATCACATTCCATCTAAGACTATCACATCAAATCATCATTTGACACATCATTCCATCATATTCTATCACATTTCACTTATTACACTTGTAACGCTATCGCATTCCGTCACTAAACTTCTTTTTTTAAATAAAATATAAACTAAGTTGAAAACAATTTTTTATTACATAAATACTATCTAAATTAAAGAAAGTAAAAAAGAAAACAAAATTAAAAAATGTTGTAAACATAGAAATGTTATAATTTAAAAAATTAAAATATAAAATATAAAAAGACAAAAAATGTTATGAATTTTTTTTTGTCATTTTCTTAATTAAAAAAATATATTATAAACATAGGAGACTAAATATGTAGAGGACTAATTGTATAATTTTATAAAGATTTATCTTCTTCCTTAATCATACTTTTTCAACCTGGAAGTATTTTTCTTCGATTCACATTAGGGGTGTTTATCGAATCGAATATCGAATTTTCGAATTACGAAAATCAACTTTTTTGAATAATTTATTTTTTGGCATGAATTTGTATTCGAATAAAAATTCCAATTCGTATTCGATTCAAATTAAGTTAGAACTAGAAGATTGACATGTTGTTGATTAGATTCACATTTACAATGTGTTAAAGATGTTTTTGTCGGTTAAGTCTGTATTACTATCTTATACAAATAAGTAATTCATCAAATAAGCTCAATACAATTAATGATATCATAATTACTACGTTACATGACTTGTATCCATATAAACAACCTATGGTATTAAGCTCCCCGCGTTGCGGCGAGGGCGTAAAACCGTGACAAATAGCACCAATGCCACAATATAGCCAACGACCGCCAACATTGAAGTTGCGGCGTCTTAACGTGGAAAAATTAGACAGACATATAAAACAAAGAAAATAATAACTAACTCGATTTAGGACTCACGCTTTGTGACGAACTTATTAAACGGGAAAAAAATAGACGACGTAAACACACTGAACCACACACGTACGTTACCCCTTAACTCGCAAAATTTAGAACGAAGTGTATAATAAAACATAAAATCATTGAACCACACACACATTGTGTCGTGTTAAGTCGCAAAATTTAGATCTAAACGTAAACGAAAAATTTTGCAAAATATGAAAAACATAGGGGATAAAAGTTGAAAGTAAAAAGGTTGTGAGGTTAAATTGGAAAAACAAAAAACTTTTGGATTAAAACTACAAAATCAAGTTGTTTTGGGTTTAAAGTGAAACATCATTTTTTTTTTTGAAAAAACCCCAAACATGGGGTACAACACACACTAATGCCTCAACTTGTTGTAAATATATATTATGTAAATTGTAGTAAATTCGTTTAGGTTATGGATTTTGTAACGGATTTGGTAATGGGCTTTTTTTATATTTAGAATAAATTTAGAGATTAATTTATGTTATAGCTCAATGAAAGTTATATATGTATTATATATAAAAATAATAAATAAATATGTATAGTTTTAATTCAAATTTTGAATTGAATTTAAATTATAAATTCGTATTCGATTTACTGGACTTGAATTTATTCGAATTTGAATTCAAATTATGGATAATCGAAACGAATTCTGAACACCCCTAATTTACACAATCACACAACATATATACATTTTTTTGTCTTCTTCTTCATACCTGGATATCCATCACAGTCAGTTTTTTTTAACTGCTAGTTTCTTCAAACAACCCACACCGTCACATCGCGGCCACCATCACGCTTTTCCTCCATCACCACATGATACACCAACTTGCGACGGTGTATCACGCCATCATGGATGTGATGGAGGTGTGTAACGGAACCACCCCGAGTTCCAAAGGTCTCAAATTCAATTTATAGACATACAATAAATTTGGAATATTTGAAGTTGTGTAGATAGTTAGCCGTTCAAAAAATTCTAACTTTTCTCCTTTTATTGGTCGGTACAAATAAAATAGAACTATAATATTGGTTTTATGATTCTAACACTAAAAACAACAAATAGAAAAATTAATATACAAATTGAATTTTAATGATCTGAATCCTGACAATAATAACTTGTACCAACATTTAACTAATAACAGTATAACTTTCACTTTCATATACAAGAGAGTAAACTGCCATTTTGGTCCCTGAGGTTTGGTCACTTTTGGCACTTTAGTCCAAAACTCAAACCTTTTGCACCTGGGTCCCTGTGCTTTCAATTTTATTGCCATTTTGGTCCAAAAGTGAAATCAGGTCATATTTGTCTTATATAATCCTGCTATTTTGTCATTTTCCTGACCATTTTGCCTCTGAGGAAAATGAACATTTTTCCTGACCATCCTGCTATCTTATCAAAATGACCATTTTACTTCTGAGTAAATGACAAAATAACAGGATTTTATAAGACAAATATAAACTGATTTTACTTTTGGACCAAAATGACAATAAAACTGAAACCATAGGGACCCAGATAAAAAAAGTTTGAGTTTTGAACTAAAGTGACAAAAGTGACCAAACCTCAGGGACCAAAATGGCAGTTTACTCTATACAAGAATAATTTCTAACAAAGTAGCAACTCTGTCTACCCTAACTCATGACTTGCATGCCATGTTAATGACGTGGATTATTAAATAATCTCAAGTAGATGCCACAATATTGACCTGTCATATGCCATGTCGTAACTCTAATCAAAGTTACTTATTCATTCAAATGAGATTACTTTCATCACAAAAGTGTGATGAAAGTAAACGTTAGAACTCTTATTAGTTAGATCGTTATGAATTATTATCGACCAGTTAGTCACAGTGTTATACGGTCATGTGATAAGTTCAAAGTAATTACTTGAGAACCAAGAGAACTAATATCAACCAAGAAATTTATTTTTAATCTTTTACTAATGTCTGTGAAAATTATATATATATATATATATATATATAGGAGAAGGATCAGTTAGGAACAACCCTTTATTGCGAGAACCGCGAGAACCAGTGTGAACACAAACAGTAATTCCTAAAAAAATCTAAAAAACACCAAAAAAATTTTTTTTTATTTTTTTACTATATTTTGGAAAAATCACTATATTTTGTTAATAAAAAAAATTCAAAAAAATTCAAAAAAAAAAAAAAAATTCGAGTAACAGTTATCTATGCACATGTGCATATGTATTATTTCTTTGTCAAATTCCGTAATTCATTACAAATATTAGTCAATTGCACTTTCATTTACACTAACACGTGTAATACACTACTTTTTACGTTAACAATATTAGAAATGCGCATGTGCATCTATATGTATTAGCATGAAATAAGGTGTTTTGGTACACTACTTTGAATACACTTTCTCTTTCATCTATCACTCCATCCATAATACACAAACATGCACATGTGCATATGTATAATTTCTTTGACAAATTTCGTAACTCATTACAAATATTAGACAATTGCATTTTCATTTACACTACCATATGTAATACACTACTTTCTACATTACTAATATTAGAAATGCGCTGGTGCATCTATATGTATCGACATGAAATAAAGTGTTTTGGTACACTACTTTGAATACACTTTCCCTTTTATATATCATATCATCCATAATACATTACCATTACATCCTACCATCCATAATACAATATCATTACCTCCTACCATCCATAATACAATACCATTACCAATATTTTGACTTTATTACATGTATATCAATACCATTTATATTATCCAATCATCATATTACATCATAAAGTAACAACTATACCCAAACCATCAACCACTAGATATAACTAACCAAAAGACATGTATATGAGCCTACTTCTCCATTCAAAATCACAAACTTTTTGTACCAAAACAAGTTATATCATGGTTATACCTAATGATGCACATGTGCATTTTGAATATTGGTAATGTAAAAAGTAGCGTATTACAGATGGTATTGTAAATTAAAGTGCAAATGTCTATTACTGATAACGTATTACGGAATTTGTTGAAGTAATGATACATGTGCATGGATAACTGTTACTCGAAAAAAAAAATTTTGCTTTGTTTTTTTTTTGGTAACTAAATATAGCGATTTTTGTTAAAAAAATATTAAAAAAAAATTTGAGTGCTTTTTTTATTTTTTTTAGATTTATTTTGTGTTTACATTGCTTCTCGCGGTTCTTGTTATAAGGGTGGTTCTCAAATGAACCTTACCCTATATATATATATATATATATAGAGAGAGAGAGAGAGAGAGAGAGAGAGACGAGTTAGATATATGTGCCTTCGCGAGCTACATATACATGTAGCTCGTCAATTTACATGTATTTAAAAAAAAAATTCAACAATAAATTTAAAATAAAAAAATTGAAGATTTTTAAATCTCCTTGTTGATAGGGATTCTCTCATGTTCTCAAGTAATTTTGTGGTTCTCTCATCATTTGAACCCAATGCGTAAGAGTTGTTAATATACAAATTGTTAAAAAAAGATTTTAATAGGTTGTGTAATAATCATTGTATAAGATGCATAATTATAATCAACTTGCGTAACTATGAAACTTACCCTTGCGTATTTGCATCCCATGCATACTTTGTATCATTCATGTGTAATAACTGTTTAGGCTTTGTACGTTATGTTTACTTTGTACATTAACTTACCTCTCTCTCTCTATATATATATATACATACATCCTAAAGTTGTTATTTCTATCGATTCTCAGTGAAGAAGGAAATGAAGAAGGAAGTAACAGTAGTGATGAAAAAAGTAGAAGAAGTCGAGAGAAAAGCACACACGGCAAAGGAAGAAGCACAAGCAGCAAAGGAAGAAGCAAAAGTAGCCAGAAAAGAATCAGAATCTCAAAAACAACAACTAGACACGCTAAGCCAAGAACGAGACTGGTATAAGAGTATGCGCTCGACTTGGTCGAGTAGAAAGTGAGTCAGGTTGTGTGTGAGGGGATCAAAATGTTATTTTACATTTTATGGTTTGCGACTTTGTTGGATCGTTGTGTATTTTTCTAAACAATGAATGGTCGATATGATCAATTCAGTTCAGTAATTTACCAAATGAGCTTATAGGCTTAACTAAGGTTTTGTGCATCAAACTGACAAAGTTAAATTGTCACACCATGGAAATTATCTATAAACTAAATTGCAAAAATCAACCTTTATGTTAAACCCAAACTACACTTCATACATTTCACTATGAAATCAGTAAAAACCAACCTTTATGTTCATGTTTTGCTACAAAGTATAACCTTTAACATAAACGATGTTAGTTTTCTTGGTTAACTGCCCTCACATGCAGTGCATTTGAGGGTATTATTGTAATTTCCATTTTCCATGTGTATTTTATATTAATTATTAATGTTTATATAACTCACCTTACCTACCCCAACCCCACCCCACCCCACCTCACTCTCGTCTCTCTCTAGACTCTGCAACCACCGTCACCACCACCATGGCTTCCGGCCAGCCACGGCGCCACACACCACCGGCAACCACCTCTAACACAAATTAACATCCAAAATTTATAAAACCACAATGCAGACACCAAACTTTTCACTTAATAAAAGGAAAAAGAAGATTACTTTCAGCAAAATCAAATGCCATAGCAACTCCATCTCCAATATTATTCCCCAATGTCACTCCTAATAACCCCACAGATGTCACCAACCATTTCTTCTATCAATTTTAACCGATTAATCATCATCCAACAAATTCCTTTCATCTGCATTAAACAATTATCAAAACTACAACAGATAATGTCACATCCCCAAAATACCACATGCGGGAATACCGCGGGACGTGTGACGTACCAGGATCTAGCCACTAATCACATTGAACTCATAACAAGATTTCAAATAAAAACTTTCATTCATTAAAATAAAGTGATACAAAACATTATTTATAACTCGTTGTGTTTAGCGGAAGCATAATACAAGTTTAACTAAAACCCAAGTGTATGAAATCAGCTAGTCTCGTTTCAAGTTTCCATGTTCCTCGTCCCATGACCACTCCAGCATCCCAGACAACAAGTTCCACATCCACACGTATCAATAACCTGCGAGCATGCACACACGTGTATCAAACAACGCTGGTGAGTTCATAGTTTTACGAAAACGTTAGTTACCTAGTGTTTAGTTCCGTTCATTGATTACAATGTTGATAATACCTCGAATACAAGACGACTCCTGATTTATTTTGCCCTTTCCCCAATGCTCCTATCAAAGCATTGGGCATGACTGAGTCATTAGTTCACACTCGTCCTCTCAGGTACGGGGTGAGGGTGCCAAACCTAGATAGCGCTACCAACTAATACTCCGTTACCTCTCAGGTAACAAACAAGATGGGACTTAAAGGTGATAGGATGAGTGTATTATCCAACATTCTAGTTTTACCCACAAGACGTATTCCTCTCAGGAATATCCATTTGATTTACCCAAAAACCTATCCCTCTCAGGGATACCCAATGACTGTCCCACCCACCGGGACGCATGCTCAAGAGGAATGAACTCACCTTAGATTGCTCGGTATATTATGTTACCTGTTCCAAGTTGGTCAACCAAACCCTACCGTGGTTACCAAAAACAATCAGTTTTGTATGCACATAAATCACGTGTTTCTTCCACATGTTACACAAGTTGCGTTTATGAAATATACACATTATTATGCATGTTGCACTAGTTAATCATGCCACACATCATTCCAATGTCAAAATATATTCACATACCAGGTTCTCGTGCTTCATACTAGGCTACACTACGAGTCTGAGTCTCATTTAAACATTTAACAACTCATAACATTCATATAGTCATCCATAAACAGCACATACCATAACATTCCATGTTGCATGCAATTTGTGCTACTCATCAAGTTAACATTCCACAAATTGCAAATTGTAACATTAACACATAACACATAATAACTATTTGGGTCACAAGAAATTTTGTATCACAAGCATACTGGCTAGGGCTGTAAACGAGCCGAGTCAAGCCGAGCTAGACCCAGCTTGAGCTCGGCTCGAACTCGATTCGAGCTGGCTCGGCTCGAGCTCGAAATTCAAATCGAGCTGAGATTTGACGCTCGAGCTCGACTCGATTAGAATTCGAGCTAGCTCGACTCGGCTCGATCTAGCTCGAACTAACAAAGAACCACAAAATTTACTACTTAAAAAGCCCTTAAATATGAATTTCTTTATAGGCCATAATTGCCATTTAATATAACCATATGGCTAAATATGCAAGTATAAATAGTTAATTAATTTTGTACATTGTCTTTACCTTCTTTTATAGGGGAGATACTCCCTTAGTTTTTTTTTGTTTTCTAAGCGATGTGGGACAAAAAAATGAAGGATGTAAATCTTATCGAGCCAGCTCACGAGCTCACGAGCCGAGCCAGGCCAAGCTCGAGCTCGGCTCGTTTACAAACCGAGCCGAGCCGAGCTGGCTCATTTACAACCGAGCCAATTTCGAGCCGAGCTTTTTTCGAGCATTTTTCGAGCGAGTTTCGAGCGAGCTGCGAGCCACAAGTTTTTTGAACACCCCTAATACTGGCCTACAACAACTTGACAGCCCAATACGATATTCATAGTGGTGCGCGGCCCAATTGGTTTCAGGCCCAGCCACATGGTGCGATCAGCTGTGTGCGGCCCGATACAACTCAGAACGTGTGCGGCCCAAAACCAATGGTCCGCTGACCGGGTATGCAGCCCATCAACTAGTTCGGCCCAATTGGATGCCGATTACAAGGCTGTGTGGCCCAGAATTGAAATTGTTCCCATTTCAAGGGTTCGATCCCTAAGGGACTTGTGCGACCAAGATACTAGTGTGTAACTATAGTTAGCATGCAATGTCGTTTTACCGCGGCCTTATTTCACAGCAATCAATTACATCCTATCCTTACAATAAATCAATAACACAATTTATTCCTACCTCAATTATCCAAACAGTGTCAACATCATCATTCGAAATCCAATTCTTTTCATGAATCAATAAAAAAACTACAATCATATATTCCAACCACTAATAATTTATGTATGAGCAACCCCAAACTATCGACATTAAGGTCGAGTCACGAAATCGGGTTCATCACGTAACGTTTCATTATACTTAATCAATCCTAACATAAATTCTAAATCATCGATTCATCAACATGCATCATCACATTGCTCATTATAATCTATGACAATTCCGAATCATACTAAGTCCGAAATCGGCAACGAATCATAACAGTTTACACCTGATCAAGAACAATCGACAAGAACTAAAATCATATATTCATCATCATTACAATTTTCATATGTTACGATATAAATATACTATGATCAACGAGAACTATAATCACATAACCAGCAAAGGTTGAGAGCAAATATACTAACCGATGAATGATAGAGTCGTTTCTAGAATGGGTGAACAATGAGTCTCCTAGGGAAAAGGTCCAATCTATGCACACGATGCTTCGATCGACCCACTGCCATCGCTCCCTTAAGGGTTAATTAGGGTTGCAATAATGTGAGTGTTTGTGAGATGATAAGGGTTACTGTTGGTGTGTAGGATCGAATTCGGACCTAAACGAGTCGCGTAGAAGAGTCTATCTCATTTTGAATGGCGGAAACATACAAAACGAGTACAATTTAATCTGTTGATTCTATTAATCTGAATGACGTTTACAAACAAATCAACACTTCGGCAGCACTTCGTGGCTCACCGGAAGAACACACCTATATCTATTAATGTGATTCCGCTCATACGACCCTATTTATAGGTTGTTAATTTCGCTTATAGTGACATGACATAAAAGCGGAATCATCCTATGACACATGAGCGGAATTAACTTTGACACAAAAGCGGAACCTTATCTAGATACAAAAGTGAAATCAGAAATGCATAAATGAACGTAATTATAATCTATTATCATGCAATCTCTTTTGTCTCTTGTGTAATGATGTCATGATGATGTTGCTTTGGTGATGTCATCATGACATCATACTTGACCAATCTTCGCAACGAACCCGAAACTCGACATAAGACGAAGACGACAGATGAATGCACCAACAGACTCCCCCTCAGATGTTGACGAGTCTTAAGTGTCGAGTCTTTGCATCTTCAGTCTTTATCAGTCTCTTTTCTTTCTTGGCATATACCAGGATCTTCTCTTTGGCTCTAACCTCGTCAGACTCCCCCTCTCATCATGATGGGATCGCTGTCTGGAATTAGCTATCACCTTGAGATCAATCCCTGGCTTTATCTCTGATCAGCTCATCTCCTGCACAATCTTCTCACAAACACATAAGTTTTTACTTAAAAACAATAAGAAAAATTTACTGAAAATAGTTACATCAAGTTCAAATTAATGACCCTGATTAACTAATCAAATTTTTCTTTCTCAAAATTAGTTTCTTGTTTTAAACGCACACTCCCAAACCAGTTCATCATGTTCAGCACTTGAAATTTTGAATATCAGCTTTCCAACATCAGTTGTCGAAAATCTTTTTGTATTTTTCAAAATTTATGCTAAAACACACTAAAAATCTTTTTGAATTTTTTACTGAAAAGAAATGCAGTAAAGTAATATTTACAAACAATATTTTTGTGAGCTTGTGTAAGAGGATCATATCAGTTTTTGTGACCAATCACTAGCACCGTTAAGCTTTAAACATTTTATGCTCTAAACGATTCACATTGATTGACGATATTGTTGTCCACTTAAACTCAATCTAAAAACTTTCGAAATGCTTACCGATACGTTTAGGTATATTTAGATAGCACTAAATTCTTATGGACCCCACGATCTCAGCATATCCCCTCATCATGCAATACACTAACTCAAGTAATGCCTTTAAACTTTATCAACTGTGATTTGTGCGAAAACAAAGCAGAATGTTTAAACATTAACAATCAGGTCGATACTTCCGTATACGCAGAGAAAGTCCAATGTTTAAACAAAATAAGAAAATAAAACAAGTTGAAGTTGTTTAGGCTTTAACCACCAGATCGATACTCCCGTATACGCAGAGGTGATCCAAAGTTTAAACGAAACACCAAAGAAAATAAAGCAGAACGTTTAGGCAACAACATCCAGGTCGATACTCACGTATACGCAGAGGATGTCCGATGCTTAAACAAAATAAAGAAATCAAACAAGTTTAAATCTTTGCAAAATGAAATGCACAATCACAGCGACTTTTCAACAAAGTTGTGAAAGTTCACAAACTTAACCAGTTTTTATGCTTTTTGGCATTCAGCGATTACTGAGTAGGCACACAATCAAGAAGGACAAAACTAAGTATTATGCTTTTGACCATGTTTCCCACTAGAACTAGGCTTTTCATTTTATGTTTGTATCGTTATCGCAAATCTACTAGTCTAGCTGAGCCTATCGTCACATCTTTAGTAAGATCGTTTATCACATTTAAACTTTCCATTTCTTTAGCATGCTGTGATAGTCCAACTGATCTACTATCATTTCCTCTTTTTGACAACAAAACTCATTTTTGAATTTTTCAATGTTTTTGACATTTTCAAGTTTTCTAATTTTTTTAAAATTTTTACTCCCCCTAAAATCAAAATATATCTCAATTTTGATTTTCTGGGAAAATTTGAAAACAAGTTGTACAAGAAATGTGACAACACGATGAGAATCACTTCAATTCTCCATTCACTTGGCGTAAACAATCAGAACTCCCCCTCACAACAAACTATTTTCCCATTGATTTCAAAACACTTAAGTTTGTTTTAATCAAAATGGTTTTTCTGGAAAATAAGTTTTGTGTGTCTTTTCACAAATTCGGGGATCTTTCATCACTTTGTTTTCTTCAATTACTTGTAAAAACTAACATTTTTAAGAACAATCCACAAACATCACTTGTAGAAAATCAAGTACAACTTAATGTCCCTGATTTACCACTTTTTAGTCGAAATCACTTTCGTGAATTTCTCAAGAAATATGCCGATTCATGTTCCACGCTTACCAACCTGGGAACTCCGGCAAGTCAGGTTTTTCTATTTAAACAGATTCACCCAAACCTGACGGTCCTTGGGTGATTTCGAATTCTTGTTCAACAATGGTGGAAAATTTTCATCATCCATTGTTAAACCTGAATTCTCAGATTTTACCTCAACAACAGGCTCTTCTGACTTTGACGAACCAGAATCATTGCCTGCACATGGCTTGTCTGACTTTGACCTGTCAAATTCATTGCCTGATGGTGGCTTGTCTGACTTTGACACATCAGATTCATCGCCGACCATTTTCTTCTTCTTCTTTTCTTCTTTCGTCCTCAGATTTGTATCTGATGAACTCGTCTTGCTTGACTTTGCAGTAGAGGAAAGCGATTCATCAGAACTCTTATTTTTACCAACAGATGAACCCGAGGACAAGATCTTTTCTAGATACTCTCTAGCTTTCTTTCTCTTCTTTCTCAGTCTGTCTTTCTGCCCCTGAGAAAGTTTCACTTTCGTTTCTTGAACTTTAGGTTCTTGAACTTTCTGTTCCTTGGGCTTGACATTGACTGGTTTCTTCACCTGCTTCTGAGATTCAGCCCTCGATCTTCTCATTGATCTCATTGAGCAATCTCTAGCAATGTGACCTCTGATGTTGCAGTTAAAGCATCTTCTCGTCTCATAATTCCAACTTTGGCAGTTAACAGCAATGTGTCCTTGATAGCCGCATCTGTAACACACTCTGTTATCGTACCAATCACCATTTTCAGTCCAAACATTCAGATCATAGCACTGTTTGGCTTGGTGATATTCTTTTTTCCTTTTGATTGCTGGATTTGACTTTTGAGCACTGTGGTCCGACCTGCACCACTTATTGTCAACAATTTTAGAGTTTTCATTTTTCGATTTTTGTAATTTTTCTTTGCGATTGGATGATTGATCTGATGAACTTTTATTTTCTTTTTGAACATTTTTCAAAATTTTCTCTTTTTGTTTTTGTTCCACTTTCTTCTTTAAAGATTTTTGCTTAGAGCATTCTCCCTTTTCAGTTGATTGTGGAACAGTTTCTTGAAACTTTTCTTTTAACCTCAAAAATAAATTCTTTTTCTTTATTTTTTCATTTTCAACATCAGATTTCTCATCACAATCTTCAACTTTGACTTTGTCAAAGTTTGTGACATTGTCACTTATTGGAACAGAATTAACTGGTTTTGGGCAAGGAATAGCTGAAGTATTCACAAACACCTTCAACTTTTCTTCCCATTCCTTGATTTTCTTTTGAGCACACTCAGCTTCCTTTTCAAGTCGAATAATCTTTTCAAGATGAGAATTAATTTCAATTTGTTTTTCAAGATTGTTTTTACCAAACAAATCTCTTTCATCTTCTAAAATTTTTATTTGACTTTGAAAATCTTTCTCAATCTTTAATTTTTCATTTTCCAAGTGTTGTATTTGATTTTTCAAAACATTTTCTGATTTTTTAAGATTTTTGTTTTCTGATGACAAACTCTCAACATCCTTCAAGAGTTTGTCATTAACAAATGTCAACATCTCACAATTTTTCAGCAAAACAAGAATATGTTTATCATCAGCTTTTGTTTCAACCTTTAAAGCTGAAATATTTTCAACCTGTTTCTTTTCCTCATGAACACTTTCATCCTTGCTCTCTTCTTCTGGTGAATGATCAAAGATAGGTGCGTCTTCTGCAACCTCTTTCTTTAACTCTGGTTCAGGATTCACAGATACAGGTTTTTCAGATTCTCCTTTCTCAATTTTTACCGATGGAACTTGTTCAATCTGCTCAGCTCTGATCTCTTCTTTAACAATAACTGCTTTTTGATTCTTTCTTTTTGCATCTTGTTTTCCTTTCAATTTTTCAATTTTATCGGCATAAAATAATTTTCCACTACGTTGATCAGATGAAAGTTGTTGTTTAAGATTTTCAAGTCTTTGGATTTCTTCTTCATAATTGTCACCCTCTTCATCAGACGAATGATCAAAAACCGGAACTTTTTCAACAACTTCTTTTGCTGAGACTGTTTCTTCTTCTTGCTTTATCGGAAAATACTGTTGAGATTCATGATACACATATGCCAACACTTCTTCAAAATCCATGTTTCAATTTCTAGAGTTCACAAAAACACAAGTTTCAAACAAGCTGGACACCAATTCGTTTCGAATCAACTTATAAAAATCACGATTGAACTTGATATTGATCAATATTTGATTGATCAATATTTTAACTTGAATAATCTCAAAAGCTAATTGGGTCGATGTAATGTATTGTATGCCTTGGGCTGATTTAAAACTTGGGCCGTGAACTTTGACTGTTGATTAATGAGGCTGATTAATGATTGGGCCGAATGAAATGTGGTTCACATGGGCTACTGACAAACCCACTTAAACTATTATAACACCTTTTATATATGTAATTGCAAGAGCCGAAAACTATCAATGAACTATTTAATATGATTGGACCTCCTTAACCCTCACTAGGCTGACATCACATAACTACCAAGCCGACCATTCTTACCAATACAAATCCATTAGATCACTGAATTAACTTGGATTTTTAATTTTTCAATTCATGTTGACCAACAATCTAGATTTTCATTGGACCTACACTTTGAAAGTGGCCGACACCTCATTAATATACAACAACAATTTCCAATAACATGAATGAATCGGTGCACCAGATCATGTGATTCCACTGTTCGATGACCTTAGTTGTCACAAAAGCGAAATCTACCTGTCACTATAAGCGAAATCACTAGTGGTCACAAAAGCGAAATCTAAGTGTCACAAGAGCGAAATCTGCTTGTTCAGATAAGCGAAATCAGAATTGTTCAAATGAGCGGAATCAACTAAAAGATGACCGTAAGAGCGAAATCACAAGTAAACCTGCTGATGATGTCACTTTTTCACAAGTCCGTAAAAGCGAAATCACAAAATTACAGAGTTTTAAGTCGAGTTTAGCTTTCAAACTTTCAAGGATTTGTCACTACAAGATTCCGAACACACTGTGTGAATTTAAACCGATTCTGACCGTAAAAAGTTTTGATTTTCGAAAAAGAATGGTGTAGAAACAGAATTATCGGCTGAATTGTATAGAACTCTTCATCACTGGCTCTGATACCAATTGTTGGATCGAATTCGGACCTAAACGAGTCGCGTAGAAGAGTCTATCTCATTTTGAATGGCGGAAACATACAAAACGAGTACAATTCAGCGAGAATTCAATTTAATCTGTTGATTCTATTAATCTGAATGACGTTTACAAACAAATCAACACTTCGGCAGCACTTCGTGGCTCACCGGAAGAACACACCTATATCTATTAATGTGATTCCGCTCATACGACCCTATTTATAGGTTGTTGATTTCGCTTATAGTGACATGACATAAAAGCGGAATCATCCTATGACACATGAGCGGAATTAACTTTGACACAAAAGCGGAACCTTATCTAGATACAAAAGTGAAATCAGAAATGCATAAATGAACGTAATTATAATCTATTATCATGCAATCTCTTTTGTCTCTTGTGTAATGATGTCATGATGATGTTGCTTTGGTGATGTCATCATGACATCATACTTGACCAATCTTCGCAACGAACCCGAAACTCGACATAAGACGAAGACAACAGATGAATGCACCAACATGGTGCATCCGTCTGTCAACTTCGTCTTGTATCGAGTCTTGTATTATAATAGATAGATCAAGGCACGAAAACCGAGAAAAGGGGTTTATAGGTAATTCCGCTTGAAATGACATTGTGTCATTTCAAACGAAATCAGGAATGTTAATTCCGTTTGAGTAATTTCGTGCGGAATTAGATTCCGCTTGAGGTTGTTTCAAACGGAATTACCCAGCCTATAAATACCTTTAGTGCCTAATCATTTGGAACGATTCTGATTCCGGTAGCGAAGCTCTGCCGAAGTGTCTACAGCATTGTAATCGATCTAATATCAATCAAAAGATAGTTTAAAGTGTTTTCTCGTGCAATTCAGCTGAAATAACATCGATACATCCGTTTCCGCCTTTTGTATTGGTGAAGACCTCTTCTGATCGACTCGTTTGGGTCACAAAACGATCCTACAAGTGGTATCAGAGCTCAGGAGGAAGAGTTCTTACCATTTCAGCTGCATTTTCTGATTTCTACACCTTCTTTTTAAAATTAAACAATTTCTCACGGTTAAAATGGCTTGATTTTTACACATTATATGCGAAACTGTGTTTTAACAAACCCTAGAAAGAATCAGACTCTAATTCGAAGTATAACATGATCAATTTTTGAAAAAATTGTCCGATAGTGTAATTCCGTTTGAACGATTGATATAATTTCGCTTGAACTGTGTTGTATTTCACACGAAATTAGACTGTAATTCCGCTTCAAAAGGTATTCCGTTTGAAATAGTAGTTGATTTCACACGAAATTAGCTATTCCGTTTGAAGGTGATTCCGCTCCAAAGGGTTATTTCGTGTGAAAGTTAATTCTGCTTGAAGAACATACTGATTTCGCTTGGAAAGTTAATTCCGCTTGAAAGAAGTTTGATTTCGCTTGAAAACGTGATTTCGTGTGAGAGGTTGATTTCGTGTGAAGAGGGATTTCGTTTGAAACTGACTGATTGTGAACTTTTGCAAACCGAAACATGGAGAACGAGTTTTATAATGCTTTTGCTAGTCCGATGACTGTTACTCAAAGCACAATGCTTGAAAATGAATCAGGAACAACACAAAAACCACCTAAGCTCATGGACATTGATGATTTTAGTGGATGGTCGAACGTTTTGCTAATTTGGTTGAGGCATACCATTTAGATGCATGGGAACATACTGAATTTCAATATGCTAGACCACTCAGAAACAATAATGAGAAAATACCAATTAGAGAATTGGGTGCTGATGAGAAAATAAGTACAAAGATGAGAAAATGATGGTTAGTTTGTTGCAGCAAGCGATTAAAGAAGATATCTTGGTCTTACTTCAACACAATGGAAGTGCACATTCGATATGGACAAAATTAGAAGCAAAGTTTCTTGGAAGTACTGAGATGAGACAGAACAAAAGGTCACTTATGAAGAAAGAATTTGATCTATTTCGTGGTTTGAGAAATGAAAACACCAAGCAGATTATTGAAAGATATTGCAACCTGTTGAAAAACATGACTAGATTGGGCATCAACAAAGATAAAGATGAGTTAACTGAGAAGCTGGCTGATGCGTTGCCACATGATGTTTGGGGGACGTATCTGATGATGTTAAAGAATAAAACAGATTTTAAAGAATTAACGCTGAGTGAGTTTATTAAACATCTTGAAGCACAAGAGATGGAGCAAAGGAAAATGGCTAGAATGAAGAACTATGACGGGGAACAAGACATTGGGTTATATTACAAAAGTGGTGTTAGTGAGAAGACCAACTTTTCTCCAAAGGTTGAAACTGCTTTTAATGCAAAAAGTTCTTCTGAAAGTTCATCTCAAGGTTCAAGCAGCAAAACAGGATTTACTTCATTTCCAACATTTGATCCGCATTTTTCAGCAACAAAGAGTGGCAAAGTACTTCAATGCAACATTTCATTAATTCTCGAAAATGATCAAAACTATTCTGAAGAAGTAGCTAAAAGCCATACGTCTTTGTTGGTAACTATGCTTGAATCTTATGGTAGTTTGGTTGCAGGGAGGATCGGGAATCCAATGCTTACAAAAGAGGATTACGATCAAGTTGATGCATAGGAGATGGAATTGATGGACATAAAATGGTGCTTGGCGAGCGTGTTGAGACGAGCTGAAAAGTTTAAACAACTTACAGGCAGAGATGATTTTCGCGATGCAAATGTTTCAACTTTAGGGTTTGATAAATCTAAAGTCACTTGTTTTCGTTGCAGGGAAAATGGGCATTTCAAGAGAGTGCACAAACCGTGAAGCCAGTGGAGCTCAAAATCCCTTTGGAAACAACGACTACTATCGAAAGGCGATTTATCATCAAGTTGCTCAACAGCCGTATCAACAAGAACAGCCACAAACTGCACATGCTAGGAAGGTGATTGAAGATTCAAAGAAAGCATGTCTTGTCAATCAAAATGATGGAAGTTCATCAAAAGATTTCACTTGGGATAAATATATTCCAGCTGATAATAAAGCATGTCTGATAAACCAAGATGTTGAAAAATTACCAGAAGGATTTAGCTGGGAAAACTTTAGCTGGGATAATTATTGTCCAGCCAAAGAGATTTTAAAAGCTAAAGGTTTTGTTGCTCATGTTATTAATGATTATACTGATGAATAATGGGCAGAAAAATACTGAAAACTTGAACAAGCTGAAGCTGAGAAAAGGAAGAAATATGAAGAAGAAGAGAAAATGAGAAAAGCTGAAGCTGAGAAAAAGAAAAAAGGTTGAAGAAGAAATTCAAGTAAGAAAAGTCAAAGAAGTTCCAGCATTTGAAATTAAAACTGATGCTTATGCAGTCAAGGTTTCTGAGAAGTGTATGAACTGTGATTCTCTGATAAAGCAGAACAATGAATTGCTACACAACATAAAAAGGCTGAAAGAATCATATGATGTCTTGAACAAAGCCATGAATCAATACAACGAGACAAGCAGTGAACAAGCTGTAGCAATGAATACACTCAAAGGAGCATACATGAGACAGCTTAATGATGTCAATTATTTCACTGAGAAGTGTGCTGAGCTTGAATTGAAGCTAGAAACATAGAGAATTGAAACTGAAAGAGTAAATAGATTGTTAAAAAGTTACTCATGTTCTACTTTTGTTGTTGACAGGATTTATCCCATAGTAAAAGAATTGAAGATGTTTGCAGAAGAGAAGACTTCGGAAGAGAAGAAGTCTGAAACAAAAGAAGATGATGAAGTGAAGATTTCTGATAAGAAACCAAGTGTTGTCTATAACAAATGTCCACCCCCGGTCGAAAATGGATATTCTCCTCGAAATCCAAATTCAGAAAGAGTCAAAAAGGCAACAAACTTACAGTGGGAGTCTGAGTCTTCAGATAACTTGCCAGAAAATATTGATGTCACGTTCACATTGTCTGACACTGATCATGAGTCCGAGTTAATAAAGAAAGTGGTCGATCAGGTGTTAGATAAGGATGAAACGGAAGAGTCCAAATCAGAGTCAAAGTCAGAGTCCAAACCGTCAAAGTCAACAGACAAAAAGGACAAACGGGTTTATAATAAAGAATTTTTGTTATCAAAATCTAATTTGAATGACGAACCAATCAAAGTAGCATATACTTTGAAAGATTCTGACAAATTATATTCTGATAAGATATTTCCAATAAGAGGTGTTAAACCAGAAATGATAAAAAAGGTTTTCAAACTAACAGAAATTAATATTTCTGAAATAAAAGATGTAAATCTTTCTGGAAAACCTAAAACTTATACCTCAAGAGTGCAACAAAGATTAAATAAGAAAAAGGGTTACAGTTATGGTTCAGGTTATCGAGAGAAACCAAACCATAACGGTAATTACAAAAAGAAAGGCATAGGTTTTATTCCACCGAAAAATCATAAAAATGAGAAAATTTATAAATCAAAAATTGTTTTTGTTACAGGAAAAACATCTGAAGAAGAAAAAGAGCAAGTGTTCAGAAAGCAATCCAACAAAGAATTCCTTGCCAAGAAGCAAGAAGAAAAACATTGCTCAGAAGAAGATAGAAACGAGAACCTGTTTTCAATGTAAAACAGTTGGTCACATTGCCAGGAATTGTCCAAAGGCAATACAAATAAAACAAGAAGTCTCTGGTAAACTCAAAGAAAAAATGGTTGACTTTGAACATCCAATTGACAGATCTAAAATTTTCAAAAATTCAATTTTTGAGATTGGTGAATGTTCGAAAGATGTGTATAAAAGAAAGGGGAAATTTAACAATAAAAAATGGGTTGTTAAGAAATCAAGTGATAGTTCTGGTAATGAATCTGATTCCACAAAATCAGAGGAGCCAAAGGTTGTTAAAAAAGCAGAGAGTTCAGAGCCGCTTTTTGATGATGCAAATTTTCCACCATTGCGGGCAGAAAATTTCAAATCTAAAATTGGTAAAGTTGAAATTTCAAATCAATTATTTCCTGAGAAGAAAGAATTTGATGTTGAAAAGACGTTTAACCCCACAGTCCAAAACATTTTTGGAAAAATGATTGACGGGAAGGTCAAAGGGGTTAAAGAATTTTATGAGAAAAAGATGGCAGGTAAGCAACCGAGTCTTGGTAACTCGGAATCTCCCAAGGACCGTCAGGCTTGGGAGAATCTCTCTAACTGAAAAACCTGACTTGCCGGAGCTCCCGAGTTGGTAATCGCGGAGCATGTATCGGCATTTTACTTAATAAAAAATTGTTTATGGAGAGGTATGACTTGCCGGAGCTCCCAAGTTGGTAATCGCGGAGCATGAATCGGCATCATTATTAAAAAAATGTTTTTAAAGAGGTATGACTTGCCGGAACTCCCAGGTTGGTAATTGTGGAGTAGGAATCAGCATCTTGAGATTTCAATCTACAAGTGGTAATGGTTGGTAAGCAAACATACATGTGGTTGAAAAAGGGGATGTGATCTTACAAGTGGTTAATCAAGGTCATTAGGTTGAACTTGATTGGACCATTCCTTTAAGTGGTAGTTGAAAAAGAAAACAATGTGATGAACCCCTAAAATACAAGTGGTTTATGAAATCAACAAAACTAATTTTCCGGAAAAACCATTTGATTAAAACAAACTTAAGCGTTTTGAAATCACAATAGGAAAATAGTTTGTTGCAAGGGGGAGTTCTGATTGTTTATGCAAAGTGGATGGCGATTTGAAGCAATTCACAACAGTTGTCACTTTATCTGTACAGTTTGTTTTTCATTTTTCCTTTAAATGATTTTGAATTTTAGGGGGAGTAAGAATTTCAGAAAATCCAAAAACATTAGAAAATTTGAAAAAGCCAAAAACATGATAAAATCAAAAATGAGTTTTTGTTGTGAAAAAGAGGAAATGATAGTACATCAGTGGACGATCACAACATGCTAAAGAATTGGAAAGTTTAAAAGTGTTAAACGGTCTCACTAAAGATGTGACGATAGGCTCAGCTAGACTAGTAGATTTGTGAAAACGATACAAACATAAGGCAAAAAGCCTAAGTCTGGTGGGAAACACGGTCGAACGCATAGTACTTAGTTTTGTCTTTCTTGACTGTGTACCTGCTCGGTAATCGCTGATTGTCTTAGGACATAAAGCCGGTTAAGTTTGTGAGCTTTCACAACTTTGCTGAAAAATCACTGTGATTCTGTGTTTTCATTTTGCAAAGATTTAAACTTGTTTTATTTCTTTATTTTGTTTAAGCATTGGACATCCTCTGCGTATACGTGAGTATCGACCTGGATGTTATTGCCTAAACGTTCTGCTTTATTTTCTTTGGTGTTTCGTTTAAGATTTGGATCACCTCTGCGTATACGGGAGTATCGACCTAGTGGTTAAAGCCTAAACAATTTCAATTTATTTTTATTTCTTATTTTGTTTAAACATTGGACTTTCTCTGCGTATACGGAAGTATCGACCTGATTCTTAATGTTTAAACATTCTGGTTTGTTTTTGCACAAATCACAGTTGATGAAAGTTTAAAGGCATTACTTGAGTCAGTGTATTGCATGATGAGGGGATATGCTAAGATCGTGGGGTCCATAAAATTTTAGTGCAAAATTTAATATACCTTAACGTATCAGTAAGCATTTCGAAAGTTTTTAGATTGAGCTTAAGAGGACAACTATATCGTCAATCAACGTGAATTGTTTAGAACTTAAAGTGTTTAAAGCTCAACGGTGCTTGTGTTTTGTCTCAAAAACTGATATGATCCTCTTGCGCAAACTCACAAAAATATTGTATGTAAATATTTCTTTACTGCATTTCATTAATTTCAAAATTCCAAAAAGATTTTAGTGTGTTTTAACATAAACTTTTTAAAAAATTCAAAAAGATTTTCGACAACTGATGTTGGAAAGCTGATTTTCAAAATTACGAGTGCTAAACATGATGAACAACAGGTTTGGGAGAAGTGTTTTTGTAATAAAAAAAATGTTTGATTACAAGTGGTCATCAAAAGCTTTTATATGATAAATAATTCTGAAAAAATGCCTGCAAATGATATAATTTTATCAAAATTTTAAATTTGTGAAACTTATGTTTGTGGTAGAGATTGTGCAGGTTAGCCAGGTTTCGATCCAGAGCAGGATGTGAGCCAGGTCACGATCTTAGAACCTGAATCAAGAATTCCAGACTGCGATCCCAGCTTAGCAAAAAGGGAAGGCTGATGACATCAAGAGGGAGTCTGAAGATAGTAGAGCCAGATTCAGATCCTGAAGATTAAGAGAAAGAGAAAAAGATTGATTGAGGATGCTTACAATGGAGAATTTTTGGAGAGAGCGAGCAGACTGATAAAGACTGAAGGTTTGACAACCGAAGACTCGACACCGAAGACTTCGTCAACATCCGAGGGGGAGTCTGTTGGTGCATCCGTCTGTCGACTTCGTCTTGTATTGAGTCTTGTATTGTAATAGATAGACCAGGGCACGAAAACCGAGAAAATGGGTTTATAGGTAATTCCGCTTGAAATGACATTGTGTCATTTCAAACGAAATCAGGAATGTTAATTCCGTTTGAGTGATTTCGTGCGGAATTAGATTCTGCTTGAGGCTGTTTCAAACGGAATTACCCAGCCTATAAATAACCTTAGTGCCTAATCATTTGGAACGATTCTGATTCCGGTAGCGAAGCTCTGCCGAAGTGTCTATAGCATTGTAATCGATCTAATATCAATCAAAAGACAGTTTAAAGTGTTTTCTCGTGCAATTCAGCTGAAATAACATCGATACATCTGTTTCCGCCTTTTGTATTGGTGAAGACCTATTCTGATCGACTCGTTTGGGTCACAAAATGATCCTACAGTTACGTACACCCCCTATATGCGCATGGTTTTGAGTAAATGGACCAGACCCGTATTTGCTTCGTCTTTGGGCTAGGGGAAGGGGAGCTGGGCCGAGGGCCACTCAATTAGTAAGGAGGAGGTCCAGCCCAAACAAAAGGTGTTCGAGTTAGGGTGTACGGTTGGTTTTTTTTTTTGCACACAACACATACCATCTAATGACTTCACTAACAAACAAATATGCCAATCAAATATAACCAATCAATTTATTTAAACCATTCGTTCATTCAACATATACACATCAAGTATCAAAAGATCTAGTGCAAAAATGGCTGTGAAAATACGAGTTGTCACAGATAAACCAATAACTTGAATATTAAATCCAAGTTACCAACCAGATAAAGAAGACGATACATGGGTAGATTGTAGAATTCTAGATGATTTAGTTTCCTTGTGTATCCATTTTTGTAGAATAAGATGATGCACCCACTTTAGGTTTACAATATTTTTATTTTGCAAAAATATTGAAGTAGTGAATGTAAGATTACCGATGAAAAAGAAGAAGATTTAGGGGTGAAGAAAGAGGGAATCGCTGCAACTGGAACACCCAACACCATTTATTAGCTAACTACTTGCAGCTTATGCAGCAACAATTTCCCGATGGTGTGTGGTGCCGTAGCTGGCCGGAAGCCATGGTGGTGGTGGTGTCGGTGGTTGAAGAGTCTTGAAGATGACAACAGTAAAACCCAAAAGAAAACACCAACAGTTCTTAAAGATGACGACAATAAAACCCAATCTTAATTCTGATCTTGTTGTGTATAATATCGTTATCAATGGTGCAGGCAAATGTGGGTTTGAATTGGATTTTTAGAGAGAGAGGGAGGGAGAGAAAGAGATGAGAGAGAGGGGGGTAGGTGATAATATATTTTTTCTTTTAATATATATTAAAAGATTATCTGAAATGATATTAATACCCTCACATGCATTGCATGTGAGGGCAATTAACCAAGAACGTCATGTATGTTAAAGGTTATACTTCGTAGTGTAAGACCCTTACTAACATATTACAATTTCCGTATAAATATCGACAATTAAATGTGTATTTACAACTACACATACTTATGAAAATACGGGTTCATAAAATTTTTTAAAAAAATTAAAAGTTTACATCATAGTGTAATTAAGTTCGTCGTTTAAAAGTAACGACAAAACGACGTGCGAAAGCTTGTATCTTGATCGTGTTCGGTTATTCATTGAGCTTGATCTTCATCCGGGAACTCTTGACATTCACCTATGATCAAAACCAACTTAAAAGTTAGTTTTGATAGTTAAATAACAAGTTTAAACAAGTTATATGGGTCAAACAAACAAAACAAAACAAAATGGCAGCTCTTTCAGCTCTCACGGGCCGCGAGAGCATACTTCTTGGTTGGTCGCGGGCCGTGACTCTCGTCGCGTGATGTGACAGTTTAGTCATTTGCTGTCACGTAGCACGACAACCCTATTTCGACAGAATGATCCTCTTTGTTGAGCTGCATCTGCCTTGCTCCATTTTTACTAACTTAATATGCACAAAAATGTGCATAACTTTTGATCTACATATCCGATTCGCTTGATTCTTTTTCCTACGTGATCGTAATTTAATTCTCCATTTCATGGAGTTAAAACCTGATATCCAACTTCTCAAAATTTTTGGTTTAAAGTTCTCGGCTTAAAAATTCATTTTAACACTTTTGACCCGTTTAATGATTTATTAAACCACTTGTGTTTAAATCATAATAAAATCTCAAAATATTTGTTAACTCAAAACCATTAACTTTTGGGTTCAAACCTTCATGAATTATGCGACTAAAGATCAAGTTATGCGCAAAACTTTATTTTTGACTCGTTAGAGAGGATTTAAACATTTAAGCTTAAATCTCACTCTCTCCTTTCATACATCATTTTACTACATTAAGTATTCACATATCTTCCATTGCAACTATCTTTGCGGTGGATTAAAAGAAGTAATTTGTTTATTTCGAATTTACCCCTTTCGGATTGTCAATTTACGACGAAGTCCATTTTGAGCTATTTGACCCAAAAAGGAATTTATACCTACTCATTTACACTTACCAAAGTTTAACTTTATCATAACACTTACTCTCAAATGATTTAAAAGGACCATTTGCCCAACTTAACGTTCATGGGCATTTTGGTCAATCTTAGCCTCTTCTTTTACGATGAAGGGTTTGTGTCAACAAATTTGACCAAAATTTCACCTTAAGCCTAAACTTACTTATGCGTACCTGGCTCGGGTCAACTTATTGACCCGTTTTAATACCTTGTCTTCATTTATTTGCTAATTCATAGCATCGCTAATTCACAAGCCAATTTATCATGAGAGCATGAGACTCGACATACACTTATTAGTCGTTAATCGTCAATGGTATCAATATTACCATTTGACCCGTTTAGTCTAAATGACCAAACATTTTGCGCTTATGTTTGAATGGTATTTACTTACCATTTCGTTAGGTAACTCATCTCAGATTTCTCACCAATTAGTTAGGTCTCTTAAATCCGTTTCTTATGCATTTACCCAACATGGCTTATGCCACTTGGTGTCGTTTTAAACTTCAACTTTGATCCACTTATACTTTGCTAAATCAGCGTTTTACCCTTTTTATTAGTTTAGACTTACTTATAAATTAGCCGTTCGAAAACTCATTTTATCTTAGTCTTTTCATGACTAACTTACCGTTCCACCCCGTTTTACCATTAGCCATGGTTTTTAACATTTATTTTTGGTTCCGACTCGTATCATTTCCTGTCGGAAACCATATTTCGAATATTACCTCTATTGTATTTACAACTTATAGAATAGACACGTATTCTACAAGAAGGTGTAAGTTTCACTTACCTTGCATCCGGTTATGCTCTTTTTCCTTCTCACACTTGATTCGTTTAACCCGCTTTCTCCCCAGGCTTTCACATAGCTTGTTAAGGGCCAAACTATTATTCAATATTCACAAGGTGGTTAGATTAATCATAATTTAATACGATTATTACACCTTACACATTTCATATCAAATTATCATTCATCGTATTGGAGGTCAGTTTGACTTTTAAAAGTCAAATGCCTATTAGTTTATAAAATGCATATTAAAGTTCATCAACTAGTTTAGGTATTCTCAAATTACCCGGTAGGCGTTCTTTTAAGCCACCGTTTTAACTATTATTATTTTTTTAACATCAAGTTAACTTAGCTCTCGTTTAACAAGGATAGTTTCTCCTTTCGTTATGCAAAATCTACAGATTTTCATTCATAAGTAAAAACCCGTTTCATCACTTTATTAGGCATTCATCCGCATAACTAATTTAATCAAATTCTATATATCCACTAGTAGATATCATGATTTCGAACATCAATTTACATGAACATAATCATCATTTTCATCATAATATACATAATCCAATTCAAGTCATGTATGAGCATATATTCAAACACCTAATTTGTTCAAGTTTCTTCATGTTTCTACTATACATGATGATTCTAAACATGATTATATCATAAATTTCACCATATTAGTAAAACCCACTTATCTAAGTGTGGTATTTCATCCATGCATTCAAATCATAACAAGACATGTATAATTTTCACTTAGGGTTTTGTTCCTAAGTAAGTATACATCACTAATCCGGCCATAGTCTCTACAATCCATACAAAAATCGAAATATGGCAATGTAAATCAATTTTCACAACTTCATAAACATCAAAAATTTGACATACCGTACGATCCCCTAGCTCGGGTGATCGTTAATTCATGTTTATTCAAGAGTTTAAGCTCCAATTTCCCTTCAATTTTAAAGATGTTTGATGAACTAGGGTTTACCCCTTTTTGGTCTCCTGATGTTCGATCCAGAACACACACTTGGTGTGTGTGTTTTGTTTTAACTTTTCTTTTAATAATTAAACTTCCAAGTTTTCCCACTTTGGTCCCTTATGTTTAGTTAGTTATTTAAGTAGGTCACAACCTACTTAATGCCCACAATATTTCTCCTTACTAACTAGGTTAAACATTCCTAGTTGACTTAGTGGATTCGGGGAGGTTATAACCTGTTTTATTTTAAGTCCTATAAACTCGGGGCTTCCTATAAACTTTGTTTTCTCAAAGCATTTATTTTCCTTTTTAATTAATATTGATTTATTTATTTTAATCATAATATTCACTGGGTTAATTTTTACTACTAACGGTATTTTACCCGTCATTAATATTAATGTGATTTGATTACCAAACCCGTTTTTGGTGTGTTACAAGTAGCAAAACATTAACATAAAGGTTGGTTTTTGCCGATTTCATAGTAAAAAGGTACGAAGCGTAATATGGATATAATATAAACATTGATTTCTGCAATTTAGTTTTATCTATATAACATTTGCAAAGTTCATGAATAATAGATTTCTTTTTTACTTTCTTTTTATTTTTTTATTTCAATAAATATTTGTCTTGACTTTCCTTTTCTTTATTTCCTTTTTTTTGTAAGTTTCGCTTACTAATCTTACACAGTAAACAATATACGTATTTAATCCTATACTTTTATTTTTTCTTATTACTTTTGTATATTAGATTTTATTTTTATTTTTTAATTTTTTTTGTTTCAAAAAATATTTTTCTTGACTTTCCCTTTCTTTATATCCTTTTTTTATTATAAGTTCTGATTACTAATCTTATACAATAAATAATATATGTATTTAATCCAATACTTTTTTTCTTATAACTTTCATACGTTAGTTTTTATTTTTTTTAATAAAAACTAAATACGTGTTTGTGTTAAAAAAAATTTCTGGATATTCCAATATAAATTATATATATATATATATATATATAATGGAGTTGTATTTGAAATCTAATACTAATAAAAAGGTCCCTTTAATGCCACATGGCATTCTTTTATAAAAAAATATTTCACTAAAAGGCCATGTGTCAATTTATCATTTACCTCAATCATAATAAATAATAAGTAAATTAATATAAAGGCTAATATATATATATAGGAAAAGTTTAAAATACAATATGGCTTAACGTACATCACGTACGACAACGTGCGTAATTATGTGTATAACGTGCGTGATTAACGTTTTCATCATGCGTGATTAATGTTTTCCAACATGCATGATTTGGGTTTTTTAGGTTATAACGTGCGTGATTTTCTAATGAACGTGCGTAATTATCTGCCGCACGTGATGTACGTTATGCCGTATTATACGTTAATTGGCCTCTCTCTCTCTATATATATATATATATATATTGAGAGTGTTTTATGACTGAAATTTTGGTGTGTTATGACTTTGTACACTTTGGAGGAAAAATGAACTTTGTAGCTGAACCATACCCATCTCTTTAATATTCCTAATATTAGTTATCTATTTACCTATATTTTAATATAATATCTCTACTTTAATAAATAAAAAAGATACTTATCAAAAAAAGATGTGATCCAAAAATATATCCATTCATCCATCCATCCATCACTATTTGATGTAACCAAAAATTTCAAACCTCATTATGTTTATAATTTGTTATTATCATTTTCACAAATGTTAAACATATATATAAACGATATATATAGAAAAAGTGTAACGTACAATAGGGCTTATTGTACGCTCGTACACGATTGTGAAATTGCATGTTATAAAAAAGCATGTTGGAAATCGCATGTTGGTATATAAAGCAATTTCGCATGTTGGTTTTTCAGCACAGGTCACATGTTTAGGAGTGAATTCGCACCAGATCGTACGTGTTTGTGTTAAAAAAATTTATGGTTATTCCAATATAAATTATATATATATATATATATATATAAAATGGAGTTGTATTTGAAATCTAATACTAATAAAAAGGTCCCTTTAATGCCACATGGCATTCATTTATAATAAAAGATTTCACTAAAAGGCCATGTGTCAATTTATCATTTACCTCAATCATAATAAATAATAAGTAAATTAATATAAAGGCTATTAAATGATTGAATTTAATATATATATATATATATATATATATATATATATATATGGGTTGAGTTCATTTCAGAACTCTAAATAACTACAGAACTTTCAGAACTCCTAATAAACAATCATTTTATATATAAGTTTTTGTATTTAGGATCTTTTGATCATCTATTATATGTATTTCTTTGATTACATACATGTTAAAAGTAGTTTATATATGTTTAATTGCCAAAATTATATATATTTGTCATAACTAATTATATATATGTAAAAAACTAGTTTACATATGTGTAATTATAAAATTACAAATAAAAAATGATAAAATTACTCTTAACATGTATGTAATCGTAAAAATACACATAATAAATGATAAAATTATCCTATACATAAAAATATATAAATAAAAAGATTGTTTATTAGGAGTTCTGCGAGTTCTGTAAATATTTTTGGTTCTGAAATGATCTTGGCCCATATATATATATATATATATATATATATATATATAGGAAAAGTTTAAAATACAATACGGCTTAACGTACATCACGTACGACAACGTGCGTAATTATGAGTATAACGTGCGTGATTAACGTTTTCATCATGCGTGATTTGGGTTTTTTAGGTTATAACGTGCGTGATTTTCTAATGAACGTGCGTAAGTATTTGCCGCACGTGATGTACGTTATGCCGTATTGCACGTTAACTGGCCTCCCCCTCTCTCTCTCTCTATATATATATATATATATATATTTATTGAGAGTGTTTTATGACTGAAATTTTGGTGTGTTATGACTTTGTACACTTTGGAGGAAAAAAATGAACTTTGTAGCCGAACCATACCCATCTCTTTAATATTCCTAATATTAGTTATCTATTTACCTATACTTTAATATAATATCTCTACTTTAATAAATAAAAAAGATACTTATCAAAAGAAGATGTGATAACCAAAAATATATCCATTCATTCATCCATCCATCCATCCATCCATCCATCCATCACTATTTGATGTAACAAAAAATTTCAAACCTCATCATGTTTATAATTTGTTATTATCATTTTTACAAATGTTAAACGTATATATAAACAATATATATAGAAAAAGTGTAACGTACAATAGGGCTTATTGTACGCTCGTACATGATTGTGAAATTGCATGTTATAAAAAAGCATGTTGGAAATCGCATGTTGGTATAGAAAGCAATTTCGCATGTTGGTTTTTCAGCACATGTCACATGTTTAGGAGTGAATTCGCACCAAATCGTACGGTTGGGATGATCGTGTACATTTTATACGATAAGAGCCATTGTATGTTAACCTGCCTCTCTCTCTCTCTCTCTCTCTCTATATATATATATATATATATATATATATATATAATCTTAGATAATGAACTAATTCCATTCCATCTTCTATTTTGATAACACTTTTTCAAATAACAAAATATTAATTTGAAATAAAATATACTAATTGTTTTGTATTCAAAAACAAAATTCCTACTTCGTAAACGCATCATTTAAATGAGTAATGTTATTTTTTTTCTTTAATTTCGTATGTATAGTTAGAGATGGGCATAATCGGGTATTCTAAATACCCGGAACCGGGTACTACCCGTACCCGGGTACTGACATTGCGTAGCGGAACCGGGTACACTAAGGAACTGGGTCCGGGTTAAACCCGGGTATAAGTATAAAAAAACGGAACCGATGTAACCGGTTACGGGTATTTTCAAACCGGGTTCGGGTACAGTTTGGAACCGGTTATTTCGGGTACTTTCAAACCAAAAGCTGCATTTCACTATTTGGAACCGGTTCCAACGGGTATATGACCGTTGGGACCGATTTTATATTAAAAAAAATGTTTTTTTTCCTATAAAAACCCAAATTCTCACCCTTCACTCACATTATTACCCCAAGTTCTTCATTTCACCTTAACCTACTAGTTTACTACTCCAAAAACAAATCAAACGAAGAGAGGATGGCATTCAACGAAGAAGTGGTGATGATTTTGGAAACCTAAAGAAACCCGACTATTTGGAAGCACTTCGACTTGTGTTTGATGACCGACAACCACGAAATGGCTAGGTGCAAGGGAACAAAAATACCGGGTATACTGGAGGAACCGGGTAATGACAGAACCGGGTATAACAGAGGAACCGGGTACGGATATAAACCGGGTATGGTTTGGAACCGGGTACTACCCATTTATTTTGAGAAAAAATGGAACCGGGTAGGAACCATCGGGTTTTTTGAACCTGGACCCGATTCTCCTATGTACCGGGTACAAACTGGAACTGGTTCCGGGTCGGTTTTGCGGGTCCGGGTTTGGAACCGGGTATTATGCCCATCTCTATGTATAGTTCATATTATGGTTATATGTATTCATATCAAAATTTATATTTATTATGTGTGATGCAAGAAATAATATGAAATATAAAAAATCAAAATTTATAATTGTTATGTTTCAAAATTTATAATTGTTATGTCTTTCAAACGCAACCAACCTCAACAATAACATATTTATTTTTAAAAACTCATTCAAGTTTGTATAAACTGAAACACGTATTTTTTTTTCCAAAGAACTCGATCAACTTCATAATTATCTTAAAGCTTCTCATTTTCTAATTTTCTATCCTTAAGCCCATGTAACACATGGGTTTATAACCTAGTAATGGTATATTGACGAACTAAGTTTGTACCAACCAACAACATCAATAACGGTGTTGGTATATGTTTTTATGGTTTTTGACGAATGTAAAAGATAACATTATTTTTTGAGTTACATTATACAACTTTTGTGTAATAAAATCATTGAAACAGTTAATATACTGACTCAGTTCGTTATTTTACCGTTATCTCGATACAACTTTTTTTCAAATACAATTTATATCGTAATGTTGTTGAGAAAAAAACTTACATTCAACCCGTATCATGATTTCTTTACGAGTGTTGGTACCATACCAATACTGATATTATATATACTTTTCGATCAATGTAAAATAAGTGTCAATCTTTTTGGGTGTATCATACTTTAGATTTTTTAGGTTTTCTCTTTCGGTTATTGTAACGAGTGCTGGTACCACAATAAACCAAATCAACACTGGCCAAATTTCCGCTGCAACACACGGTAAATTTTACTAGTATGTTACATTGACAAGGTCAAACTAAAACTCATGTACCTAGTCTACTATCTACTACTTCTAATAAAGCAAAACAAGCTTAAGCCACATGGCATTTGCTTAAACCATTATTTGCCACGTGGCAATCTTACACCATCTCGGCATCTCCTAATTCCCTTTAAGCGCCAAAGTCATTCGACCTTCTCCGTATCGCATACGTTTCTTCACCCCCCCTCTCTCTTTTCCCCATTTTTATTTCATCCATTCAAAAACCCTAATATACATCGTCCTCTGTGGCCACCGGATTTAAAATCAAAAACCCTAGGTCTGATTATATATTTCACATTGTCCGCGATTCTTCTCTCAAAAGATTCCGGTCATCTAGGGTTTCCTCCGCAACTGGTGATGATGGTTGATGATAACAGAGATGACGATGAAGCCCCCAATGATTTCTTCTACTTCTAAAAATTGGCTCCAGATTTCTGATCCCTTTCGTTCACACTCCGTCACGTCTATTTCGAGTTTAGGGTTTTGAGGCATTTTTTAAAGAGGATTTCTTTTCAGGTGCGTTTGGATCATGTGCATTACAATTTCAATTTTACAATTTGGTTTTTCAATTGAGGATTTAATGATTTTAGGGTCTTAATAGGTTCAATGAACATATTCTGTGTTTATTCGGTGGACGACGATGATCTAACAACGATAGATGAGTCTCTATCAAAGACAAGAAAGTGGTGACGATACATATGTTGGTTAGAATCGCTCATGGCCAGGTATTATGTTATATTTCTTTTGTTCCATACAGATAAATTCAATTTAAAAAACATATTTGAATTTTAGGTGCCGCTTGAATTCGTTTACTAATCCAATGTTGTTCTTAATTTTGTTCGGTTTATCAGTAATCATTTGTTTCTTTTTGTATCTTGTGGATGTTTATCCAATCATCGCTAGCTTCTACGTCTTTAAAGAAGGTAAGAAGTGAATAAATATAAATTTAAATAAAAAAATCACTTATGCTTTGCGATTGATTTTAAGGGTCAAAGTTAAAAAGGAAGTTGAGCGATGACTCGATGAGTCTCAAAGTTTTCAGCCTGAGGCCAAGATGGGAGCAGCATGGTAATTAGTGACCCTAATTTGGTTATAGTATAATAGATTGAATTTTATTTGGTAGTTTATGTCTAGACTGATTTGGGAAATAATGAAAGGACGATAAACGTGACAGAAGAAAAAGGCTCAAAACCTGGTGATCATACTTCATATATTCGGCTGATTTTTAATGGTGGTATGTTACGGTAACTTGTGGAGTTAAATACGATTGTTGTTTCATTTTTTTGTCATATTGTTTGTCTACTTTTTGATGTGTGTCTCAGGTTGAAAAACTTTTTAAAGATAGAAAAGGGTGAACACGTCCACATGATGAGTCTTCTAAGACTGTTGAAATCTAGCATCAATCTTATTATTTTGGTTTGATATCTACACTTGCTTACTATAGTAGCAACCAATGTAGTGATTTTAGTGTTTTGAATATGACTTTATTCCAATGTTTCTTATGATTTGATTATTTCATTCATATTTTAAGAGAGACTATTGTTGAGTATAGAGACTGTTTTAAGTGCACCTTCACAACGTGTTCCTTCGAAGCAATGGTCTAAGAAAGATGGACGTGAAGGGACCATTGACAAAGGTATATAAGCTGGGTTATCTATATGTGCTAATTTATTCTAATAACCAGGTATAAAATATGTGATTGTGAAGTTGAATCTCTTCCTTTGGTTCTCCCAAATGCAATGAATGTCATATGGGTTGCAGTTGGGTGTGCTCCCGCGAAATAAAACAGGTAATTGTGTATCTACATACGCTAACTTAATCTAATAGCTTGCATTTTAACAATTATGTATGCATAGGTAGTCTTGGAGATGTTGCCGGCGAGGCTTTGGCTCAGTGTCATTTCATATGTGCTTTAGGGCTGCACAACTGCACAAGATGTAGGTTATGGTTGTTAATTTTACCATAATATAAATATGATTGATTGAGGTAAGGCCAAAATGTCCTGTGTTTGTTTATATGTGAAATAACAATTATTTTATGTGTCCTAATTATTGAATTGGTATTGCTTTAAGTCTTTAACATACTAATAGTTATTTCTTTTGCGTATCATGCAAAGTCTTGATATGTATACATGTATTCGTTGTTGTTATCTCTGTGATTTCCAAACTGCCGTTACCACCAAAATCAACTCTCACTTGCTTAGCCATTAAGGTAATCATCTATTTATTCTTATTAAAGGTCCAACATGAATGTGTTAGTTGCGGTTTGCGTAACGTCGGACCCAACATACCTACTAATATTAACACTATAATGAATTTCTACGTACTTATATGATTGGTCGTTTTCTTAATTAGCGAATAAATAGCATGTCTGTTGACTTGGCTTCTTTTACATATGGTGAGGAGTTAACATTTGGCTGTTGAGACCAGCTGTCATAGAGCACTTAATAAGAATCACTAGCTTGATGATGGTAAGAAGAAGCAGCGATTTAGGGTGGAATAGAGTTAACAAATATGGCTATCGAGGGAAAAAAGCTGAGCGACAATGGTGAGAAGAAGGTAATGATCTTTCCCCTCTTTGTAATTTTTCTTTCAACTGTTTTGCTGGTAAAAGAGTTAGTTTTGCCCATCGATTACTCTTTTACGATGTTAAGCATTAACCCAAAAAATAGGTGTTATACTTCAAATATAGTCAAAATAAATTCAAGAAAATAGCCTTATGATTTTGTTTTAATACATGATTTACATACTGATAAAAAAACATAAACTTAAAGAAGGGAATTGAAAATTTTACTCCATGAAAATCATAAAGGTGTACTACTCTTTTTAGAATGAAAAAAAAAGAAAAAGAAGGACGAGATCTAAATATATGTTTTTCTTGATTGTTCTTTACCGTTATATATCGTTTTTCTTATAGTTTGAATTTGATTCAAATTAATTTATTTTATGGGTAATATTATATCCTTGAAATTTACTTTTTCAATTAATGGTTTGTTTTTATTTATTTATTTATAGGGTTGAGTTCATTTCAGAACTCTAAATAACTACAGAACTTTCAGAACTCCTCATAAACAATCTTTTTATATATAAGTTTTTGTATTTAGGATCTTTTTATCATCTATTATATGTATTTCTTTGATTACATACATGTTAAAATTAGTTTACATATGTTTAATTGCCAAAATTATATATATGTGTAATAACTAATTACATATATGTAAAAAAAACTAGTTTACATATGTGTAATTATAAAATTACATATAAAAATGATAAAATTACTCTTAACATGTATGTAATCGTAAAAATACACATAATAAATGATAAAATTATCCTAAACATAAAAATATATAAATAAAAAGATTGTTTATTAGGAGTTCTGCGAGTTCTGTAAATATTTATGGTTCTGAAATGATCCTGGCCCTTTATTTATATTTCCTTATACATCCAAACCCAACCCATTGAATGATAACCCAGTGAATCCAATACAACAAAGACTTAAAAGGACTTAGTGATGGAAATATAAAAGTTTAACTCCAATAAAAACAATGGGTTTCCAAACCATGAATTGAACAGAAAGTTTCAAAATAGAATTTAGAGGATTTAAGCATAAAAAAATATGGTATAGTCAGATGGTTAGACTGAGAAATCATGGTGGCTGGTGAGAATGTGATAACTTTTTAAAGTGCCTAACAAGTGTTTGTGTGAATGTTTAAATAGAATTAGTTTGCAACTTGAGATTGATGTATTTTGTTTGTTTTTGTAGACTAGATGGATGTCGAAAGGATATCCCCTAGGAGATGGGTACTGACTTGGCCTTAAACCACAATTGAAACTGTTGATGATGGTGACCTCTTAAAACTTTTGGTCAAAAAGTATGCTTTCTCAATTTTATGTAAACTTAAAGAAAAAATTAGGCGTATCTGTAGGGTCTATTGAAAGTAATTTTAGTGTACCTGGCAAGCCCAGTCTTTGCAATGACATATTAAGAAACACGAGGTGTATTTAAAAAATCTTTAATGATTTTTGATTTTTTTTTTTTGTATTTCTTTTTTTAGTTCATTGTTATCTAACTTATGACTACACTAAGAAAATGAAATTCCCTGCAACTCAAGGATCAATGGAATGGCATCTGTAGCACCAACCTTCAGACTAATCACTAATGTACATAGGCACCATTATTATAACATAGAAGCTCATGATTTTTTTGAGCATCTTAGAGTGTTATTTTTAGCTACATGTATCACTTATGTTATCATCTGATTATGCCATGATGTACAGGGTAGAAAAGAACAACAAAGAGGCTGCTATCAAAGTTATTGATTTGGAAGAATTATGAGTGAAGAAAGGTAGAGGCCTGGAGGCTTGAAAACCGGGAAAATTAGTATTTGTTGTTTATCCCACATAGGTTGGTTAGATACTAAACTTAGAAGTGAAACCCAATATGTAAGACAAACAGGTAGGGGTCTTGAAAAGCAAGCAGCCACGCAGTGAGCACAAAACGAACTATTCTTTCGCCTTTTGCTATAGAATACCGTGTGCTCGCTACTTCAAGTGACATGCGCCTACTTTTGGGAGTCCCTTCTTTTATTTGAAGGCTTCAACTAGAGATGAGTAATGGTACCGGGTCAGAACCAGTACTAAATTTACCAAACCGACCTGATTTTTGGTACCGGTTTTTACATCACATGTGGTGTATAAAGAAATCTCTAATTACTTGTGATTTTTGCGTTGCTTTCTTTTTTCATTTAATTGTAGTTTACTAATTTCATTAGTACTTGAACGTTTATTTATGTCAAAGGATTATTTCAACAATTTTAAGTTATATATTTGTATGTTAGTCCACCCGCAAAATTCGTGGGTTCTTAAACTATTAAGTGTATTACAAATTCAGCTAAATGTTGTTTACAAATGTCTCCTTAAATTGGATTGGGATGGCAACTTACTGCATATTAGGCAACTTATATGTATATTTTATCATAAATAAATCTAATTTTAAGTTGATACACCATGAGTTTTAATATATTCAAGCGTAAAATATAGTGGTATGTTGTGATTTAGTTTCGACACGCTTCATCAATGCTTTATGTTACCTTTTCATTCTAAAGTTTTGTTTGGTGCTTTAATATTTGGTCTAGAAGGTATCAATCTGGCGAACCTTAGATGTGAAGCCTAACTTTGGAAAGACCTAGAACAAAAATGATGATATACATGGGCTTCAATGCCAGTCGATATTATATGTTTTTGTTAAGCCACCCGCGAAACTCGCGGGATCTTAGACTAGATCATCAATTTTAAAATGATGTACTGGTACCTCCATACCGAAACAATTTTTGTCCTAATTTTTTGAAGTTTTATAATCTATATTTTGTAACAGTAGTAATATAGTTTCACTATTGAATCTTTTCTATTAAAATGATGTACTGGTACTTTCGGTACCGGTACTTTCGCATGGTTTGTGTTCAACTATGTGATGATTAGACACATGTTATACACGTGCAAGAGGAGGATATTTAATTTACGCCAACTTTTGTAGGATGCCTCAAATGTACAATGGTGAATTTTCTGCAACAACCTTTGTTTTGAAATTCTTACATCGATCGCCAACATTCGGAGTGCATTTTTGAGCTTAAAAGCAAAAGGGATGTCCATACATGGAAGCATTGTATGTCCTCTATTTAATACTCCTTTTATTTCGATACGAAGGATATTCAAATTTTGAACATTTTACTTTACACAACGAAATTGGAGATAGATATTTTTGTTTTTTTTTTTGGCAATGTTATGTTTAACTATACTTTGCTAATGTAACTGTGAAATTCTATTATATCATGAAATTATTACACATGTTTTATGTGCTTTTACAAAATATTTTAAGTTTTAAAGGAGGCAAGTTCCACTGGCCGTATGTTTTGCAATGACATTCAACAAAAGTTAAGGCCAATCACTTTTAAGAGTTGGTTTGTACTTGAAACAACCTGTCTTCTCTCATGGTCAATTGTATGTTGCTTTATCAAGGGTAAAAACACGAGATAGGGTCAAACTACTAATACTTGACAACGACGAGAAACCTACAGATAAAACAACTAATGTGGTTTATAAAGAAATTTTCAACGAATTGTTATTGTTGCATATTCATATATTTCAATTTGTCGTCGTAATCTAATATGTTCGGTTGTCTTTTACCGTGTATAAAATCAAAATATTTAATGTCAGCGGTATTGATGAAGAAATTTTCTTTTACCAACCCGCGAAGCTCGCGGGTTCTTAGACTTAGACGTGAAGCCTAAGTTTGGAAAGGCCTAGAACAAAAATGATGATCTACCTGAGGATTCAATGCCAGTAGATATTATATATTTGTGTTAAGCCACCCGCGAAAATCACGGGATCTTAGGCTAGTCGTGTGATATAACTAAATTGTCACATTTCAACTACGGCTATGTCCATCCCACAATTTTGTTGCCAATGTTAAAAATCAACTAGAAATACACGGCTTTGTGTTTTTATAAATGTTGAAACACGCTCTTTTCATTTTCTTTATTCTCTCATATTTCTTCATCACCCATTGCAAATGCTATCAACTCTACTACAAATTGAAATGTACCAATCAACTCTCTAGTTTTTCATTCCCCCTTTTAATTAAACTAAATGTGGCTTATATAGCCTTACAATCAAACAGAACTACTAACCCACTAAGACCACTAATCTACTAACTAACTCCACTAACATAATAAAGAAAACAATTAGTAGAACAAATGTAAACTGATATGTAGAAGTAAATAAACGTGGGTAGCAAACAAATACTTTGGATGCATGGTTCCCACATGGTATGGCTACATGAGACTGTTGTTAGGTATAGAGAGAAAATACGGTGGTTGGTAAGTTTTGTATTGAACTGTATTGTATCAAATTAGGGTTACACAAAGATGGTGTTTATAAATGACACCATGTTACACACTAGCCCCTATATTATAAATTTTTGTCTTCTTTCCAACACTCCCCCTCAAGTTGAGTAGTGGGATCACCAATACTTAACTTGCTCAAGCAACTACTAAAAACGTTCCCATTGACAGCTTTTGTGAGAATATCCACGAGTTGATCTTTTGATTGTACATATGGGAGCTCTATGATACCTTCCTCCAATTTTTCCTTGAAGAAGTGTCGATCTACCTCCACATGTTTTGTTCGATCATGTTGGACAGGATTTTTGGAGATCTATATAGCAGCTTTATTGTCGTACATGATTTTGGTTGCTGTAGTAGGGAGAAAGCCAATCTCAGTTAGGAGCTTGCGAATCCATAGAATCTCTGCTAGGCCATGTGCAACCCCTCGGAATTCGGCTTCTGCACTAGATAGGGCGACTACCTTTTGTCTTTTACTTCTCAGGTAACTAGATTTCCTCCGACCATGGTGAAGTATCCTGAGGTTGACCTTCTTGTTCCTTTATCCCCTACCCAGTCGGCGTCTGTATAAGCTTGGATTTCTAAGTACCCATTCGATTTAAATAGTATACCATGACCTGCTGTTCCCTTGAGATACCTGATGATTTTTAATACTGCTTCCATGTGGCTCGCTTGGGGCTGGTGCATAAACTGACTCACCACTCCTACTGCATAAGCTATATCTGGACGAGTGTGGGAGAGGTATATAAGTTTTCCCACCATTTGTTGATATCTATCCTTATCTGCTAGTTCTGCTCTATCTTCCATGTGTAGACCGTGATTAACTACCATTAGGGTGTCCGTCGGTCTGCACTCAATCATTCCAGTTTCAGCTAGCAGATCAAGGATATATTTCTTCTGACAGATAAAAATCCCTTGTTTAGATCTTAGAACTTCAATTCCAGGAAAGTACTTCAATTTTCCCAGATCTTTCATCTCGAATTTCGAAAAAAGTTTATCTCTTAACATTGACATTTCCTCTTCATCGTTTCCCGTAAGTGTCATGTCATCAACGTAGATAATTAAGCAGGTCACAAGACTGCCCCTACGTTTCAAAAATAGGGTATGATCAGAGTTGCTTTGTTTGAAGCCATATTTCTTCATAGCAACGGTAAACCTTCCAAACCAAGCTCTAGGAGACTGATTAAGTCCATACAGAGATTTCTTCAACCGACATGTTTCTCCAGCCTTGAAATCCTCATTGAATCCTGGTGGAGCGTCCATATAGACCTCCTCGTTCAGTTATCCGTGAAGGAAGACATTTTTTACATCAAATTGATGAAGAGGCCAACGTTTATTGGCAGCTACAGAAAAAAGGACTCTAATTGTATCGATCTTGGCTACTGGGGAGAAGGTTTCAGAGTAGTCGATTCCATAAGTCTGAGTATAACCCTTTGCAACCAGCCGTGCTTTGTATCTTTCAATCGTGCCATCAGGTCTGTGTTTGACTGGAAAAACCCACCGACATCCTACCGGTTTCTTTCCTGGTGGTAGGGTGCATTTCTCCCACGTGTTATTCTTGTTGAGTGCTTCCATTTCGGTCTCCATGGCCTTTTTTCCATTCTTCAGATTTCAAGGCTTCCTGTGTTGTAGATGACATTTGTTCAGAGCACAAGGCAGCGGCAAAAGCTTTAGCTTCCTTAGACAAGTTTCCAGTGGCAATGTTTGCCATAGGGTACCTAGACCTTGGAGCCACCTTTTCTGGAGAGTATCTCTTAAGAGGAACTCCTCTATTTTCTCTTGGAGGGAGGGAATACCTTCCGGTTGTCTCTGCTGCACCTGGTTCAACATTTCCAAAAACTGGTTCCTCCTCTTCAACAACTGGTTCAACGTGTTCAACGTTTGGTTCAACATGCTCTGTAGGTTCGGTTGTTGTCGGTTCTGTATGTTCCCCTGCTATCTCATAATTATAAGACGTAGTACATTCAAAGTTCTCATTATTTCTTACCTCTGGTATCACGTTGGATGGACTTTCTTCAGTGGTACTGCGCTCCGCAGATTGTGTGGCTGTGTTTGAAGGTGACTGACTCAGAGTACTGTGATGGTTTCCAGTTGTTACTTCTTTAGATGAGGGGAATTGGGGTAGCCAACTCAGAGTGTCTATACATTCATTCTCCCCCTGACCACTGAGTTGGGTTATAAAAGTATTTTGTTTCAAGAAAGTTAACATTCATTGTGGTGAACATTTGACGAGTTTTTGGATTTTAACACCGGTAACCTATTTGATTGATCCCATAGCCGACAAATACACATTTCTCAGCACTTGGGCCAAGCTTGTTTCGGTTGGTTTTGGGTATGTGAACAAATGTTGTACACCCAAGAGGATGGGGAATACTAGCAGACTTAGATAGACAATCTAAGGGAGTCATAAATTTAAGAGCTTTTGTGGGGAGCCGATTTAGGAAAAACACAGAGGTTGCAACCGCCTCTGGCCAGAAAGATTTAGGTACCTGAGATTCAATTAAAAGAGCTCGAGTCATTTCAAGAATAATACGGTTTTTGTGTTCGAAAACACCGTTTTGTTCGGGGGGTATGAGCACAAGAGGTTTGATAAATTAATCCTTTGGTTTTAAAGAATTGTTTCATGGATGTATTGACAGATTCCCCCCCTCCCCCATTTTCGGATCGAAGGATTTGGATTTGAGTTTGGAATTGAGTTTGAATCATAGCATAAAACGTGATAATTTTTCGTAAACTTCGGCTATTTTTTTTAAATATACCCATGTCATGCGAGTGCAATCATCCACGAATAGTATAAAGTACCGAAGACCCTGCCCCCCCCCCCCATCATAGGAGCAGGACCCTACACATCAGAGTGGATTAGTGAAAAGGGTGAAACAACTGTTGTATTGCTAGGTTTGAATGGTTGTTGATGGCTTTTAGCACGAAAGCAGGTTTCACAGTCTATTTTCCCATTTGAAGGGAAGAGTTTTGGAAACAAACGGTGCGAATAGCCCACGGATGGGTGTCCCAAACGTCTATGCCATAGCCAGGCTTCCCGGTTTTCGGTTCCATGTGCCAACATCACAGTACACTGTTGAGTCACTTCATCCACATAGTACAATCCTTGGCGCTCAGTACCACGTCCATAATCACACCCGTCCTGATATCATGTAGAAGGAAAAAAGTAGGGTGCATTAGTACCGTGCAATTCAACTCTATGCTAATAAGGCTAACGGAGAGCAGTTTTTGTGATAATGATGGAACATAGAGACAGTTTGATAATTTCATAGTTGGTGAACTTTCAATAGTATCTCCTCCTTTTACTTACATAATTCCATTGTTTGCGGTATGGATTTGAGTTTTTTGAGGATTGGACATTGACTGAATGTCCAACGGTTCAAATGTCATGGTGTTATTGGCACCAGAATCGAATATCCAAGAACTGTTTTTTCCACGATTGATTTCCATTTTTTTCTTCTTTTTTTATGGATAAGACAGCAGACCAGCGTATTTAATAAATATGCTGGACACTTGAACTCGCGTTCAAAAAAGGAATTGACGAAGAAAGGAGTCGGGGAACACCTAGCCGAGAAAGCAACTCTATGAAAGGTTAATAGGATTCGAATCAATCAAGCTGCACTACAACGATAGCCGCGACCAATATCAGACCTACTAAGCAATCGAGAAGAGGAACCGGCGAGCAACAGATCCAAAGGGCCGAACAGAACCGAATCCTGGAAGCGAATGGAAGGATCGAAAGATCGACTAAGGGCGTGAGGTCAAGCCGGGAGAGATAGCAACCTCGCACACTAAGCCTGTCTTCTCCTCTTCGTCAAGCCACCGACGACCGGAGAAAGGGATGTTCGTGGATGAGGAATTGTTCGGAGATGGTTCGTGGCGAAGAAGGTGGAGATGGTCCGTAGGTGGAGAATGTTCGTGGTTCGTAATGGATGTTCGTGGGGTAATGAATGTTCGTGGGGGTTGAGAGGTTCATGGATGATTAAAGGTTCGTTGAAGGAGTTGAAGGAGTGAAGGGTTCGTTGAATGAGTTCGCTGTTGAAGGGTTCGTTGGAGGTAATGTTGGTTGAAGGGTTCGCTGTTGGAGTGAAGGTTCGTTGAAGGAGTTGAAGGAGTGAATAAGAATGGAATGGTTCGTAATGGTTCGTAATGGCTCAATTAGATTGTTCGTGGTCAATAAGAATGTTCGTCAAGGTTCGTGGGCAATAAGAAAGGTTCGTGGATGTCAAGGTGGCGATCACGAGATCAGCAATAAACAAGAATTCGATATCGGAAACGACGGACTGGAAACCGCGTCACTATTCGGAGTTCGATTTCGATTGAATAAGCTGCTATTGATTTTGGATTTCCAGGTTTGAGGTTGAGTTTTCGAATTTTTATGGTTTTGGTTTTGCAGCTGAGTTTTTTTCTTTGGTTGAATCTTTTGAGGTTTGATTTGGGTTTTTCTGGTTTGGGATTGAATTAGCTGGGATAAATCGTAGATGATGAATAGAGTGTTGAAAGATCAGAAACTCTGCTCTGATACCATGTTGTTTGGTATAGAGAGAAAATATTGTGGTTGGTAATTTTTGTATTGAACTGTATTGTACCAAATTAGGGTTACACAAAGATGGTGTTTATATATGACACCATGTTACACACTAGCCCATATACTATAAATTTTTGTCTTCTTTCTGACAGGGACACGGACTCGGACTCAAAGGGATTGGCACACAACAATATCACCCCCTTGAAATATCACTGTCCTCAAGGATGAACCCGGACGAAGCTTAGTGTCGTGCCATGGGGGTCGCCACTCGAGTCGCACAACGACATTAGAGCCGGTCTTATCATAGCGCCACAACGGTCGCCACTCGCATTTCCTGAACACACCTTCGCGCGGTGACTCTAACCATGATCCTTCGAACCCGGTTATTGTAGGCTGAATCCCATCAAAACAGTAACTTGGATATCAAAAAACATTTTGTGCACCTCCTCACCACAAGTGGCCTAGTGGTGGAGTGACTTGGGTTCTCCAATGGAGACCCAAGTTCAATTCCCATTAGTGCCACTTTGGTGGCCACCGACACCCGCTTTAAGCCGGACCGAGGACACTCGAGGTCTCGGGTTCGAAACATGTTTCTTACCCCTCTTTGATGGCTATGGGTATTTGCCGCCAGGGATCCTTGTCGGGTGGTGAACTGGGAAGGGAGATCCCTTCCGCGGTCAGGGGTACCGTGCAACTACCCTTTTTTTTAATATGAACCAAATGCATTGAAAATTGCACTCTGATTTTGTGGGGTTTTCACATGGGCTAGACAATTGGTGCCATTAACATACTTCAAAACAGTGTTTGAATTTCCATTAGGAGAGCCAATGACCAAAGGTGGTTTGGGGCCAGTGGCGTCTTTGAGAATTCACATATCCCATTCGGGCTCGAAAAATATGCCCATATGCTTTAACGATAAACAATAAAATTACCAAAATGACAAAAGTTTTAGTATTTGTTAAACAATGCAATTATGATAATGACAAAATTATAGTATTCTAATGAGTTAAATACCATAATAACTAATAAGTTAATAGCTAACCAATCATAATATTCGTACATACCACTTGTTTCCTCTTTTGTCGTTTTTGCCATCCGTATACTTGTTTAGGAGCCATTAACGCCTAACAAGAATAATCAAAGTTCAATTAACAAGAATGATTGATGTTTCACAATCACAATTTCGAGATTAATCAAGAATTCCATACTCAATAACAATCAATAATCTTAATCTTATACTCAAGAGTCCCAATTAAAGCTTAACAACAATTAACGGACTAACAGTTTAACACTAAACGAACGGACCTCTTGAGTTCTAAATCTTCTGATGTTATGTTCGGAAATCGGAATTTCGGAATCAACGTGTGATGTTGTTCTTGTTCGCAGCAGGCCAGCAGCGTCTGAATCGCCCAGCCCAGGCCATCCATCGAAGTTCTAATGAATGATAAATTGTAGGAACTAGGTTCACTTTTTATAAAATATAATTACAAAATATATAATAACGAGACTCTCGTTATTTGTAGGAAATATCATAGTACAATACTGGTTGCAATAACTAAATAAAAAGAATATAAAATATAATTTTAAATACCAATCTTGATTCAAGCTGCATCTCTGGTGGGTCCTTCACGCGCATTTGTTAGCATCCTGGACTCGAGTATTCATCATATTGAGTCTGGAAAAATACTCATTGACTGCAACAAATAGCACAGTAAAACGTTGACGATTTTGGTTGAGGCACGTGTTCAACAAGCTTCCCTTAAAACAGATTTTGCGCCTCTACTAAAGACGGCGCGACTGTTTCCCAGGGTACAACAGCCGAAGCAGTATGTACTACCGAAGATGGCTCACGCTCCCGAGGTTACACCGGATAATTGCAGTGTTTGAACTTATGGAAAATAATGATATGAAGGTGATGAAATCGAATAGAGAAAACATATATCTCTAAGTACCAAACACATGGGTCTTTAAGTATTTCTTCTTTTCAAGAACTCTCCATATATTCATCTATTTTTCTTGTATCTTCTCTTGTATATTTCTAATCTCATCAAGTTAGGCGCATGGCCTACTTTTAAATATTCAAGAGTTTTTTTGTAAGAGTTAAGACTCTCAATTATTATATACTTGAATTCTAATAAAACTCGTCAAATGTCATCAATAAAACTCTACTCAAGAGTTTCACCATATGAAGAGTTGAGAGTCTCAATAATTATAGACTTAAACTCTAATCAAACTCATCAAATGTCATCATTAAAACTCTACTCAAGAGTTTCACCATATGAAGAGTTTAATTGGTAATTATAATTTCATTCAATTATAAATTAACTATATATCCATTCACTAATTTTCCAACATAAATTGATGATGTTCTTCGTCTGGTGAGTTTTTTGTTCCTCCTTTCAGAATCTAGGAGACCAAGAAATTTTCGATAATCAACGACGATTTAACATCAATTGCTGTCGTGTTTTATTATTGAATACAGGGGCGGACCCACATAGAGTGGGTCGGGGTCCCCGGACCACAATGTTTTTAAAAAAATTTGTAGATTCGGTATATTAAATTGTATAAGGACCTCAAAAATATAATTAGGTGGACACCATAGAAAGAAAAGGAAACCTCGTTAATGAGTAATCCCTCTATTTACCAACAAGAGGTCATGGGTTCAATACTTGTTTAGCTCTTTTTCCTGTTTTTTTTTAAATCTAGTTCAAACCTCGCTATGACTCGACCCGAACAACAACCGACCCAAAAATTTTAACGTTTTGTTATGAAAATTTTGAACACAAAAAAATGGACCCCATTGAAAAAAAATCATGGGTCTGTCACTAATTGAATATTAACTTCACCAAAGTGGTCTTAAACTAAGAAGAACAAAATACTTGATAATACTATAAAAATATTAAAACATTTATCAAGTGGTGAGGAAATAATTTATATATAGATTGACAGGGAAAGAAAATGATGGAAGGGACTAGAGGGTTGAATGATGAATAGAGAGAAATCAAAGAAATGGAAGCACATTCCTGCAAAAAATGCTATACAAACTACAAAGTCATATATTGTTCAACCCATTCCAATTCAATGCCATACATCATCTTCGAATATAAAAATATGCAAAATATATATAATAATTACAATAATTATAATACTAGAAATAACAATCAATCTCTTATATCTTAGTTATGAATCAATCTCTTGTCATGCTTTATATACAAGGCTGTTCTTTAATGATGAAACAAGCTATTTATCTTTCATTTGCTTTAGTTTCTCTCATAATTCCCTTCTTATCAGTTTTCGCCAAGGAGTCCATCGTCTATTTCGAGTGCTCTCAACTCTACTCTATCTCAACGAAAGCATATGAGTCAAATGTCAACTCACTATTCACTTCCTTAATTAGCTCGGCTTCCATCTCGAGCTTCAACAAATTTGAAATATCACCCCAAAGCGATGCTGTTTACGGACTCTTTCAATCCCAAGGTGATCTTAGTTACCATGATTGTAAGGATTGTGTGGAAAACTCAGTGAGTCAACTCAAGAAAACGTGTCCTAAGTCGACTAGTGGAACAATACAATTAGAAGGGTGTTTTATAAAATATGATAATACATCATATTTTAGGCGTTGTTAACATTAATGAGGATCTTCATGGTGGTACGAGAAAAAGTAGGAACATAAAAAAGGTGGTTGGGATTGTTTTTGGCATACTTTTGGGGACAGGTGTTTTGGGCTTTACCCTATCTGTTTCAGTCAAAGTTTACAGAATACGAGGTACGTTTATTCAAAATTTCAACGTGTATTCTATTAGACTGGGTGGTGGAGAGTGACGCCCTCCCTCTAAATCAGCTTGATAACATCGTAACACCGCCCCTCAGGCTATAAAGGGGCGCCAAAGGTGCTCGAATGAGTGTAATGACAGGCGTGAAAGGGCTCTGTTTGTGGACCCTATTTTGGAACCTTGTTGGCCCTATCAAATTCCTCCGAATGGAAAGGGCGTCGGAGAGGCCTTATTCCACACTGGCTAGCCTTAGACATTTTCTTTAATGATATATATTTTTCTTCTGGTTCATTAATTTCTAAAAATGATCATCACTCATACACTAAATAAATGGTTTTAAAATCTTTATGACCTTTAATAATCGAAGTCTTCAAAATAAATGATTTTTTTATGTTTTATAAAGAATTGATTTTGTTTTATGTTTTATAAGAGGGTTATTTTTTTATGCATCATGATATATTGATTTGTTTTGAAGTATTTTTTCTCCGTTTTTGAAGTATAGACTACCAGTACACAATATAATGCAATGAAAAAATATATAAAAATAAATATGCATTTACTCTACCATTGACGTCTAACTCTTCTCGTTTTTATTCGTAAGCTTAAAATAAAACTCGAAGCAGAAAAGTTTTACAAGTTCAACGCTATGAGTTAAACAACGCATAATATTTTTAGAGACATTGTATTTTTATAATCCAAACTATAATCGGTAATGGTTTATGCCGACAATTAAACCAATAAGACTTCTAACCTTCCCTTACGTTTGAAAAGACAATATCACTCGAACAAAGAAGTAACTTTGTCCATCTTTGATAATAGTATATGACCTTTCATTGACGTGGATTGTCAAAAAAAAAAAAAAAAAAATATTCTAAGTGGATGCCACATCATTGACACGTCATATTCGAGATCATTGAGACAATATGACTTAGAGCATCACCAATAGATATGTATTTGGATGATGTTTTTAGTTGCCATATGGGCTTTGCCCAACCAATAGAATAGTTTCTCTCACTTGCCCTACTCACATCACTTAGGGTGAACGGGGCGCTTTGCGGGGAGGGGTGCGGGGAGTGGTTTCCCCGCTCGGGAACACCGCCGCCGACCCCTCGGGGAGGCTAAGCGGGGAGTGGGGAGCGGCATTGATTCACCGCATGAAGGGAGAGAGGGAGAGGGTGGCCCACCAAATTTTCAACCAATCAAGTTATTTTCTTTTTTTTCTTTTTGATTTTTTCTACTTAATTAAAAAAATAAAAAAACAAGTCCCCCAAGAGAGGAGTGCCGCCATCAAATTGAGGGTGTGGGGGGTAAGAGAGGTCACTCCCCACTTAGAGGAGTGCCTCTTAGAGCATTCTCATCCAATCCATCAAAACTTGTGAGGGTGAGTTTTTATATTGTAAAGGATAAAAAAAGTGGTTGTGAGTGGAGGAGAGAGAAAATGTTACTGTTCATCTGTATATTTGAGGGGACACTGTTCACCCAGTATAATTTTTTTTAATATATATTGAAAGTGGTTTTGAGTGAAGGAAATAGAAAAATGTGATGATAATATTATTTAACTGAAAAGGAGAGAGAAAAAATATTTGTTTTTAGTGGAAATATATTGATATAGGTGTTGTTTTTTAGTGGACTGTATGTATAATTTGATGGATTAGATGAGAATGCTCTTACACCCTTAAAAACATAACTTCTCTCTCCCCTCTCCTCCCTTACACTCACATACCTCATTTTTCCTCATTCTTTCTCACATACATATTCATACTCTCTTTCTTCCATATCATCATCTCTTTCCTCCACCACATCTTTCTTTCTCTTTAAAAACATACAAATACATCCTATTGTGGATGGTCTTATTTCTCTTTAAGATTGAGATTTTCATCGCCTCATCGAAATTGTAAGTGAAAGTTATCAGTTAGGACTGTAATTGATTGAACTGTCAAAATGAGTTATTAGGCTGATGGGTACAAGGGTCATTGTTGTGACATAATTCGTCACGCAAGAACATGAATGGAAGGTTACCCCGGTTGGTGTGGATTAAACCACGATTACCACGACTCTCCTATTTGATGACTTTGAGACAAAAATATATTAAAATAACAAAGAGATAGCGGTTTGGGTCATGACCACACCTTTTTTTTAATGGTCAACAAATCAAAATTCTAAGCACTCTCGGGGCACGCACTGGACAAACAGAGTACTACCAGAGTAACCCGAGTTGTCCACCACCAATTCTGGGGAAACCCAGTAAGCCACCCGCCGTAGGCACGACGGTAACATTACCGGTAAAACCCATTTGGCTTATGGATCGAACCCAGGTTTCTTTAGGTCTCATGTCGCTGCCCACCAATGTCTCACTCATTTTTTGCACCAAATGACAATTGAACTTGAGTCTTCAAAGAAGAACGTCCTCTTACCACTTGTGCTAGAGGTCATTGGTCATGACCACACCTTTAAGGTAGTGGTTTTGGATGGTGGATTAGAGGTTGGTGATATGACTGACGCCTATATAGAGGGTCATGACCACATCCTTTAGCCTTAACTTATTATCAAGAAACAAGTTAATGTTTGATTCTTAAAATCCAATGAAAGGGATCTATAGAAATAACTAGAGTAATTATTGTTACTCAACAATTTTTAACAAAAGTTAAAAATTACCAGTAAAACACATTTGGCTTAAGGATCGAACCCAGGTTTCTCTATGTCTCAGTCGCTGTCCACCAGTGTCTCACTCATTTTTTGCACCAAATGAGAATTGAACTTGAGTCTTCAAGGAAGAACTCAAGTCCTCTTACCACTTGAGCTAGAGGTCATTGGTAATGACCACACCCTTAAGGTAGTGATTTTGGATGGTGAATTAAAGGTTGGTGACATGACGCCTATGTAGAGGGTCATCACCAAACCCTTTAGCCTTAACTTCTTATCAAGAAACAAGTTAATGTTTGATTCTTAAAATCCAATGAAATGGATCTATTAAACGTAGAAATAACTAGAATAATTATTTTTACTCAACAATTTTTAACAAAAGCAATTATTAATTAATTAATTACAGTATAAAAGTGAACTAGAGTAATAAAAAGGGTAAATAGCATAAAAACAACCTGCTTTCTTTTTGTTTTTTTCTTTCTCACAAAAGTCTCCACTTTTTTTTCTTTTTATGATATTAAAGGGGGTGCCTTATTCCCACATACCATATATCTTATTTTCACATCCTCTATTGTATACGGGCCGTATACAATTATACGGCTCGTATAGAATGTTTTTGAATAGGAAAATGCGCAGAGAATGTTTTTTTTCTTTTATTATATACGGCCCGCATACAGTTATACGAGTCGTATACATGTGTATACGATTTGTAAAACGTATATGCTCAATTGATTTATTTTTGTGGGGTTTTGATGTTAGCACATGTATACGGGCCGTATAACTATATACGGGCCGTATATATTGGCGTTTTTTCAAGTATCACGTTTTATTCCCGTAAAAACACAATCATTCTAGGGTTTCTAAACTCTTCATCACCTTTACGGGCCGTATATATTGGCGTTTTTTCAAGTATCACGTTTTATTCCCGTAAAAACACAATCATTCTAGGGTTTCTAAACTCTTCATCACCTTTAACAATGTCGATAAACGTTGATCGGAACATGCCGCTTAAATCGGAGCACAGGTAGAGTAACGTTACCGATCAGTCCGTTGATGATAACCTTAGCGATCGCAGAGATCTTCGTGTTGGTTATTTATCGATTCCGAGTAACTAGCAGAAGAACCTGACACAAACAAGTTCTCCATAGTTTGTTATTCAGATCTCTGTTCAGTCATCTTTCCAAATTACAACACACGATACTTTTAATAAGCTGTCATAGTTGTCAAATTCGATTTCAACAAATCTTTTCATTTTCCTTCAATTTCTAAAACATTCTCTGTTACATGAAGACGTGTCGGGTTCTTCTACTAGTGGTATTTTACTGAAGTATTGAAGATTGAGGCGGGCATTGTTTAAATCTGAATATAACTAGATGTTACGTGTATCAGCGTTGTTTATCACCCTGTGTGAGCATTGGAAACCCGATAAACAGTCTTGACAACTGTGACATTTTATCTATCTATGTGTGTCACATCCATCCTGTTATTGCAATCGATATGATTAATTTTTTCAGATTTTTTTTTCTAATTAGCGTTGTTTAACTACCAAAAGAATGTATACACAAATAGTTCTAGTGGACGAAGCAAAGAGACCGTTGTGTATCTGAATCAGGTTCTCAAACAAACACTACCAAAGATGGGTTGGTGATAAATACCGGAGCTGTTATCTCGGTTGTTCAGTACTCTCCTATATCAACTTGAACGGTTGATGGTTAGAAGGATCGTTCTAATAGATTAAAGAGAATAAACCATTTTTTACCAATTTTCACTCCAGTAGTTGAAACTTGAGCGCAGGAATCAATTCAAAACCCTCACCCCCTCAAAAATCAACCAGAAACCAAAGAAAAAAAGGGCTGATAATGGCTGATGGTTCTTCGTTGAAGAAACCAAACGTAGACGGAGATGATAGGCCTGGTAACCGGAAGAGAAATCAATTGTATTTTTTTAGTTGCTTCTCTTGTTAAGTTTCTGAACCAACCGAAATCCACAAATTCCAACAGTTTCTTCATAGATTCCGTCCGGTTTCCAAACTCTTTCGCACAAAGTTAATATTCCCTGTGGTGGATGCAAGCATAAAGTTAGAAAAATACTCAACTTGAACGGACGATATGTATCAACAAATTGTGAGTGGGAATATGGCTATGAAGAATAGTATGGATAAACAATCACCGGTACGGGTTTTTCTGCTAGTTATTCGGAATGTTTCGAATCATCACAGAAGACGTGTCGGGTTCTACTGCTAGTAGTATGAGTCTGAGTCCATTGTGGTTCGTGAATGTTTCGAATCATCACAGAAGACGTGTCGGGTTCTACTGCTAGTAGTATAAGTCTGAGTCCATTGTGGTTCGTGAATGTTTCGAATCATCACAGAAGACGTGTCGGGTTCTACTGCTAGTAGTATGAGTCTGAGTCCATTGTGGTTCGTGAATGTTTCGAATCATCACAGAAGACGTGTCGGGTTCTTCTGCTAGTAGTATGATCCAAAAATTCCGTTGTTTAAATCAGAATCAGGTTCTCACGACAAGGATCGTTCTAATAGATTAAAGAGAATAACCCATTTTTTTACCATTTTTTACCCATAGTATACGAGCCGTATAATAATATACGGCCCGTATACAACCATCGTATACATTGTATACGATCGGTAAAAATATTTTTTACCAATAGTATACGGCCGTATAAACCGTATACGACTCGTATACATATGGTAAAAAATGGTAAACACTACTAAACATCTGCTTTCTGAATCTGAATCAGAATGTTAACTTTTTAGTTGCTTCTCTTGTTAAGTTTCTGAACCAACCGAAATCCACAAATTCTGTCACTTTGTGTATTGACGAAGCTGACAAACACATTGGTATTTTCTCAAAATGTGCAAACTTGAAGAATCTCACATTAAAGGAGTATGCAACAATGGGATCAGATGGTTTGAGTATCTTTCATCCTCGTTTGACTAATCTCACACTTGAAAATGACAACTTTGTTATTTATGTTGTTCAGTACTTCCGAGATCTGACCGAACCGAAATCCACAATTCTTTTACTCATAAACCCTTGAATCCCAACGGTTCATTTGTAACCGTAAGGATGATGCAAATTTGTACGTAAAGATCTCTACACAAACTCTTCTACATCTTTTAACCAGTTGTCCATCACTTAAGACCTTGAAAAGATTTGTTGAAATCGAAGCATTCACGAACCACAATGGACTCAGACTCATGTTCAAGTAAGTGTCTAAAAATCTGAAAATTCAGGTTTACCTTGTTAATTTCTCAAAACAAAGTCTCGTTTCTTCATCTTCATCTTGAAGAACAATGATGAACAGATGATGTCAGATAATACTTCATTTGTCGAGAAACCATTATCTTGTGATACATGAACGTTGTATTCTTGTCTTTCAGAAGAGTTTGTATTGAACCAAGAATACTTCAAACATTCTATACCTTGCAACGTATAGAGGTGCAAGAGAATGGCGAGTTATTTTCAGTTATTTCTGTTGATCCACACATTCCATTGTTTAAACCAGAATCAGGTTCTCAAGACAAGGATCGTTCTAATAGATTAAAGAGAATAAACCAATTTTTACCGTTTTTTACCATAGTATACGAGCCGTATCAGAATATACGGCCCGTATACAATCATCGTATACGATCGGTAAATATGTTTTTTACCCAGAGTATACGGCCGTATAAACGGTATACGGCCCGTATACATATGGTAAAAAATGGTAAAAAAATTCTTTCTTCGTAGATTCCGTCCGGTTTCCAAACTCGGTCATTCCTTGTGATACATGAACGTTGTATTCTTGTCTTTCAGAAGAGTTTGTATTGAATGACGAGTTATTTTCAGTTATTTCTGTTGATCCACAAATTACATTATTTAAATCAGAATCAGGTTCTTAAGACAAGGATCGTTCTAATAGATTAAAGAGAATAAACCATTTTTTACCATTTTTTAACCGAGAGTATATGAGTCATGCGTTGGAAGGATTGTAGTAGTAGGACATTGGTACCACTGTGAAAATTGCATCAGGAAGCTCTACTTGACTTGACATTGGTACCACTGTGAAAATTGCATCAGGAAGCGCAAGTTGACTTGACATTGGTACCACTGTCAAGTATGTCGGGTTCTGCAAATATTATCTTGACAGTGGATCGAGTGATACGCTTATCTATTCTGGTCAAGGTGGGCATGGTTTGTTCGGGAGTAAAATTGCATCAGGAGGGGAGAGAGTCTGATACAATAAGGATGTTGGGAATTAAACGCATGTACGTGACAAAATAAGGATGTTCGCATAAACATATATTCGTTTCATAACCTCCTCCTATGAATCAACCACAACTGACAAAGAGCCTGTATTAGAAGCCATCCTATGTCTTTTACCAACCGAAGAGGCAGCAGAAGACGCGTCGGGTTCTTCCAACATTCACGAACCACAATGGACTCAGACTCATACTACTCACCCTCCCCTGAGGAAAAGTTTTCCCGACGACTCAAGAAAATCCACAATCAATGTATACAGGTGCAAGAGAATGCCGGGTGATATAGTAATTTTCAATAATGTAGGAAGGATTAAAGTAGTAGGACATTGGAATCTGGTTCTCAAACAAACCAACAAAATCCTGATAGAGAAAAAACATCAACAACCATTTTTTCTTTTCCTTCAATTTCGAGAACATTCTCCCTGTGTATGTGCTTGTGCTGTAGAAACCGGTGATGAATTTGTATACACAACTGAACGTTAATTGATATTGTTTTAGACAACAACAGATAATGAACGGATTGTTGGTGGATAACGCAAACAAGTTCTCCACAGTTTGTTATTCAGATCTCTATTCGGTCATCTTTCCAAACTACAACACACGATAAGTTTAAACTTTATAGTGTGTGATTTGACCAGGAAATGATTGGAGGTGAAGGTTCAGTGCACGAAAAGTTTCTTACGAAATGTACGTGACAAAACAAATATGTTGGGAATTAAACGCATGTCCGTAATCCCGCGTTGATAGCTTCCGTTTTATTCAGACTCCTTACAACTCTCATCAAATGCCTCACCCTTCCTTTTATTCTATAAATATTAAATAAAGAATAACACCATGCCCGTAATCCCGCGTTGATAGCTTCCGTTTTATTACAGTCATACGACACGTTTTCTTGTTCTTCAATCTTTGTTACTTGTTGATGTTTTATTTTTTTTCTACTTTTAGAAAGTTTTGAGCACCTCACCACTCTAAAAATATTTGAAAAATCAAAATTTCATTCCATACGGGCCGTATAACAGTATACGGCCCGTATACACGTTCGTATACATTGTATACGACCAGGCAAACTTATTTACACATGGTGTATACGGGCCGTATACTGTTATACGGACCGTATAGAATAAAAACAACTGACAATGTCTGCTGGCACAGACTTTGTCAAGTTGTTTTTATTCTATACGGGCCGTATAACAGTATACGGCCCGTATACACCATGTGTAAATAAGTTTTCCCATGTGTTAATATTAGGACCCTATTAAAGTCCCTCGGTTTTTAATTAATTATTATAATTGTGAATTTTTTGTAAGGAAAAACAATTAATTAAACGACTTGTCCCCTGTTGTCAATATTACGGTTTTGATATATATTAATTGGAAACTATAACCCTCAACTTTTGCAATAGGTAACATGTGTATCACACCCGATAACGTCGATATCTTTTTCTGTAAGTAGTTATAAACTTACTATCTCCTACTTGTGGCCTAGTGGTAGGATACTTGGGTTTTTCTATACAGACTTAAGTTCAATTCCCACTTGTGTCATATTAATGTGGATACTGGGCAATGATGATGACAAACCCACCGAGGAGGGTTCGATCCTGAGCCGCACCTCGGTTTTCATCCGCCTATTACTTCAGCGAGGCTTCTCGTGTGGAGGCAGTACGGTTTCCAGGGGAACGCTGTAACCAAGTCTGGCCAACCCAGCGCAAGCCCGATTAAGACAACGTAAGTATGGGCAGACTTGGCCAGGGCTGCCTATTAGATGGTGTGACATTGGGTCACTCAAAAAGAAAGTCATCGTTCAAAAAAAAGTTATATACTTACTAAATTACTCTTACTTAAAAGAAGTAATTAATTAAATAATTTGAAAATTTTTGATGAATAGTGCCTATTTTATCTTTTCGTGTATTTTATTCTTTTTTTTTCTTCTTATTTAAAAGGATAGTAAACTTTAGGTTTTTCAATTTTGCAACAAACCTGTGAATTTTAATAATTTCAGCCACAAAACTTAAATGAGTTTAGTTATTTTTTACGGTTTAGGGTTTAGGGTTTAGAGTATTATCTTCTTCTTTTTTTATAAGGATAGTAAACTTTGGGGTTTTTCATGTTTCAACAAGCCTTTAGTTTTTTATAATTTCAGTCACAAAAATTAAGTGAGTTTAGTTTTTTTGTTTTTTTTTAAATATGGTTTAGCGACCGGAGTATTGATATCATCGGAAGCGATATTGGTATTCGCTTTTATGGTTTCCGACCAGCCGCATCGATAACGCCACCCCCCCCCCCCCACACAGTGCTGGTAGCACGGGTTTATGCCCCCTGCAGCAACACGGGGGCTTAAGAACACTTAATATAAAGTCATACAAATAAAAGATTACATAGAAAACAAAATTCAACATATTTCTCGCATCTTCATGCGTACCCAAGCCACCTATGGCAACCTCCAACACCACACTCCCTTGTGAAACTAGTGTCCTCTATCCCAGATCCACACACCTTCCGACGACCTATATTGCTCTCGATCTCTCTTTGTCTCCCCAAGATCTAACCCCCTATCTCCGCATGCTCCACATAATATCTGAACGTGATTTATAGAAAGCATATAGTTTTTAACTAATATATAAAACTTAAGTGAAGGGAAATTGGACTAATAATAAAATTGAAGGGACTTTTGTTAAATTTTATAAAAATGAAAGGGAGTTTTGTGAGAAAGAACATTACCTAAGTTGGTTTTTTATGATATTTTCCCTAATAAGAAATACTCTATTCGAACAACCATAGGTGTTCTCTTAATTACTTTAGTTATTTGTATATTTAGCAGATTAAATCTATTTGTACTTGATTCTAATACTATATATATATAATTATTATTTTGTTGATTCTCAGTGAGAAAAGAAGTAACAATAGTGAGGCAAAAAGTAGAAGTCCAGAGGGAAGCACATGCGGCAAGGGAAGAAGCAAAAGCAGCACAAGAGGAAGTAAAAATAGCCAGGAGAGAATCAGAATCTCAAAAATTACAAATAGACACGCTTAGCCGACAACGAGATTGGTATAAGAGTATGAGTTCGACCGGTCGAGTATAAAGTGAGTCAAGGCTATGTTTGGGGATCATGATGTAATTTTTCCGTTTTTATGTTATGACTATGTTCGATAGTTGTGTATTTTTTAAACAATGGATTGTCGGTTTGGTTTGATAACTAAGATTTTGCGGCTTAAACTGACAAAGATTGTAATATTGTGGTAACATGTCATGTTGAAAAGGTAAAACTAAGATTCATTTACATAGTCGTGTAACATAAAATGTCACATTTTAACCAGCATGTCAACATATGGGTATTTGGCTATGTGCATCCCACATGTCAATAGTAGTAAACTATAAATACACGGCTATATGTTTGGGTTTAATGGTTTATGTTGGCACGAAAATTACCATCAAAATTTCTATTTTTAGCTTTTGGGAACAGCAGACAACTATGTGTATGTGTGACAGAGCACATAGTTGTGCCCCACTTCCTCTAATATTCCATTTTACATAATTTGTAGCATGTTTTTACTAGTGCAAACGAGCCGAGCTACTCGTCTTGGCTCGAAAAAAAGTTCGAAACGAGTTGAGTTTAAACGAGTTCGAGCTCGAGTCCGAGCTTAAAACAAGCTCGTTTAGTAAACTAGCCTGAGCCCGAGCCTCGCTTATCGAGCTCAAGTCGGCTCATGAGCCTAAACGAGCCCACTATTTATATAATTTTTAATTAATATATTAATATACATTTAAATAATAATTATTATTTACAAAATTATAAATATGTAGGGCTGGCATATCGTGTCAACCCGACCTGTTAAGACCCGAACATAAGTGTTTATTTGGTATTGTAGAATGGTACGGTGATAACTGAACCAATTTTAATGGTTTGACTTTCTATATAACATGATTCATTTCTAAATTACATTTAGAGTAAACTTCTAAAATGGTCCCTGAGGTTTGTTCACTTTAGTCCAAAACTCAAACATTTTAAATCTGGGTCCCTATAGTTTCAATTTTGTTGCCATTTCATCCAAAATCAAAATATGTTAGATTTTTTTAGTTAATATCTAGCTTTTTTTTTCTTTTTCCTCCATTTTAATGAAGGACAAAATGGTCAGATGTTTTAAAATTGTTATAATAAAACGTTAAAAGACCAATTTGCCCTTCATTAAAAGGGAGGAAAAAGACAAAAAAAAAAAATCGATATTAACTGAAAAATCTGACAAAATTTTGATTTTAGGTGAAAATGAAAACAAAATTGAAACCACAGGGACTCAGATTTAAAGGGTTTGAGTTTTGACCTAAAGTGGCAAAGTGACCAAACCTCAAGGACCATTTTGGCAGTTTACTCATAACATTTATTTTACATTATTAGTTGTTCCGTTTCGCTGCAACGCACAACGTCAAAAAGTATAATTGAAAAGTGAAAGAAATTTGATTTTTGTAATAATATATATAGTTTTTTTCCATACATTCATCATTTCAATATTAAAATAGATTACTATTATATTTACTTTAACCTTAAACATATTTCTTTAATTTTAACTTTTAATGATTTTCTTTTTTTAATATTACTGATACTGTCTGAACAACATCAGTACCATACCGTATAACATCAGTATAGTTTATTTTTATTATTAGCATCATCATGTGCTTATTGTTATGTATAATTCGATAAATGAGCATATATAGTTGATTTTTTTATCATCACAAAACGAACATATACACTGACCAAACTGTCACACCCTCAAATTACCACCTAGGAAGTGTCCCTGTTAGGCGTGTGACTACTAGCAATGAGCCACCAATTACGTTGAATCACAAGTTTAAAATAAAGTTCCATCGTTTAATAATAATGAAATCCCAATCGTAAGTCATTCAAAACCATAAGTTCAGCGGAAGCGTAAAGATACCATAAAGTAAATACTAGACGATCATAATAAATAAGTGTTTGATAAATAAGTTCATCAGCGTGACCATGACCACTCTTGCTCTCCAGCCAACAAGCTCCTGTCTCAATCACCTAACGACCTGCGAGCATGTAACAAGTGTATCAGACAAAGCTGGCGAGTTCACAGTTTTAGAAAACGTTTGTTACCAGTTGTATGTAAAACAGTTCAATAACCAATGCAAGTAATATTGTTAATATCTCAATTCCGAACAAGACGGCTCCTGATGTACATGACTGCCATTTCCCACGTACTCCTATCCAGTACTGGGCCCGACTGGGTCATTAGTTCACATCCGTCATATCTAGGAGCGGTGTGAGGGTGCCAAACCTAAGTAGCGCTACCAACTAATACCCGTTACCCTCCAGGTAACAACATAAGGGACTTACAAGAATGATAGGTGAGAATATTAACCAATATACCCGTTTTTACCCAAAAGACTTATCCCTCCACGGGATACCCACTGACTGTCCCCAACCACTGGGACGCATGCTCGAATGTAGTGAACTCACCTTAGTTTTGCTCGGTAAGATTATTCACTTGCTTAACAGATGATCAACTACGTCCTATCACGAGTACGATAACAGTCAGTTCTGTGTACGATTAATTCACACATTCATCGTCCACATGAAGTACATTTGTTGGACAGGTAACACACATACATATAATTTAAGTCGTGACCGTAATTTCATTCGCCTAGTGCCCTCAGATTATTACTTAACCATGTCGTGATTCCAACTTGCATCACACATACATACAGAGTTTTACACGTAAACACTATCAACCCACCCTTTAATCATATCCGGCCCAATGTAAAGTGGTTTCAACACCACTCGACCCATCACAAATGTACATACGTTCATACACTCATGCCCATATAATTCACTTAATTTGCGTTGCCCACTCTAGTGCGGCCCATACCCAAGGGTGTGAATTAAAAGAAATGCACAGCCCAAAGTCTAGACAGTCCAATCGAACATGTGCATGGCCTAATCTTGAATTAATCCATCAAGTGTGTATGTGATAGCATCAGATGCTTTTCTTTATTATTTGCAAGTATTACATAACATACATGGTTCTATTTCATCCATTGTTCGATAATTCTAGTAAGCTATTATCAAATCATACTTCAACACTATTTCCATGTTTGCCACACACATCAGACAATCATACATATATCATCAACTAGCATGCATTCCTAACCCAAATATTCACTTTATTTATGTTACCAACAAACCGCATCCTAACATTTTAACGATTGGTTACATACGATTCGAGTGTCATAAGCATTACACGATCAACATACCAAGATCATAAGATATCATTAATCATCGATCCACAATCACAAGCATACATTACTTACATATGTTACCACATGTTCATGTCTATTCAAATCACATAGCTATCACAACATACAATTCGGTTCTTGTGTATGCTTATCAAAATAATATAACTGATGTCACTAATTCCGGATCATACAATATGCATGTTATATCGCACATGGGTTTCACCTAGGTACACAATCATCAAAACAACCAACTAAGTTCGACAATCATATGAAATACTAACCGAACGACTGATGAAAGTATGGTGATGATGATCACGACAGGGGGAAGGCCTTGTCTTCTGCCGTCGCACAACCAATAGGGAGGGGTAGGGTTTGTTCTAGTTTGTAATCACACTTATTCACGTATACAAGTAGCCCAACGGACAAGGAACTGGGCCAGTTATGTTTTTCTAATCAAATGGTGATTTGGGCCGATCATATTCACTAATAAAGACAGTTATTTGGGCCGATCATAACCATATCATTACTCAATCAGGAATTCATGAAATAGTTAGTTGTTTAACACGTAGTAACACTTTGACAATCAAGACTATACATACACATTGCCATTAACTAGTAATTAACAGTAGCTTTAACAATTAAGATTCACTAACCAAAGATTAGATGGAACCAGCTTATGATTCGAGGGTCTCTTCTGCCGTACACCAAAGATTAGATGGAGATATTTAGGGTTAGTAACTAATGGAGATGTGAGGCCTAGTATATGATTTACGTAAATATAAGAAAGGTGTAATCAGTTTTTAGGCCACTAGTTCGATCAAGGGTTTGAGCTGGGTGTTCCAATACAATAGGTTTGGTAAAAGGGTTTGGTTTGCGCCACACAACAACAACCGGTCCAGTCAACATCAACAATAACCGGCCCAGTCAGCAGGCCCAAATCTCGATCTAATCGTGGTCGGTAAGGTGGCCCAATACCTTGAAAGTTCAGGTTGTCACACAAACAACATTGGTAACAGTACCGTATTCGTTGTTATAGTCTTGTCGACGTGGTGGTATAAAATTCATTGAACATAAAGTTATATTCGAAATAAACTATTTTTTTGGTATCGTAAGCTATATCAAGTTTCTATACGATACTAGTATCGTAACGGACCGATACCGACCAAAAAACACCGATACCGGTATATGCTTTTATTGTTTTCAATTGATGTAAAACACGTGTCGATTGGCAACGACTGTCTAGCCGAGTGCCAATACGAGTACTGTAATGAACCAGACCGATAATGACAAAACGCCCGCAGCGAAGGGCACGTAAATCACACTTGTATATATGTAACTGGAAATTGAGTATAAATAGTAGTTTGATTTTTATAATAATATAAATATACTTTCTTTTTTTCATAAATCGTAATTTGATTTTTATATAATATATATAATTTTTTTCTTCGTATTTTTATTATTTCAATATTAAAATAGATTATTATTATATTTACTTTTAACCTTAAACATATTTCTTTAATTTTAACTTTATTTGATTTTTTTAATATTATTGATAATGTTTGAACATCGGTACCGGTACCGTATAAATCAGTATAGTTTATTAATATAACGTCATCATGTGCCTATTATTATGTATGGTTCAATAAAAATTCTACTTGAACGGGTCATATATAGTTGATTTTTTATTATCACACCGAACATATACCGTCCAAACAACATTAGTATTCAAAGGGGTCATATATAATGGATTTTATTTATCATCACAAACCGAACATAGCGTCAAACAACATCGGTATTCAAACGGGTCATATATAGTTGATTTTATTTATCATTACAAACCGAACATACACTGACCAAACTCTATCGGTAACGGTACCGTATTCGTTTTTATAGAATTCTCGACATGACGGTATAAAATTCATTGAATACAAAGTAATATTCGGAATAAATTAATTTTTGGTATCGTAAGCTATATCAAGTGTCTGTACAATACCAGTATGGTAACGGATCTATATCGACCAAACAACACCGGTACTGGTACGGGTATTCGTTTTTATGGGTTTTCAATCGATATAAAAACGTGTCGATTGGCAATGGTTGCTATGACGAGTATCAGTATCGTACTGATATTGTAATAAATCAGACTGATAATGATCAAAGGCTCGCAGCGAATCATGCGAGAATCACTCTAGTTATATATAACTAAAGAAAAGTAGTGGATTCCAATCTGAAGACCGAAGACACATGATATGCATGACAAATCTGAAATCTCAAGTACAAGTTGCATGCATATCTTAAGTAACTTGAATTCAACTGATTATAATCATTTTATATTTCGATCAATCCTTCTTATGTAACTTGAATTCAACTGATTATAATCATTTTATATTTCGATCAATCCTTATTTTTTCAAAAGGCGGGACACCACAAATTACTGACCGACCAACCAACACTCATTATTGGGGTTTACTCGAATTAACTATATTAGATAGTACCATGCTTTAATTAATAAAAAAGAAGCTATTATGACTTTTACACAATAATTAGTCGTTATTTTTTTTTTTTTAACATGAACTAAATAATAAGAGTAAACAAGATGGAGCCTCCATCGGAGGTGTAGTAAGTCACGGATTTTGTGATTGATAAAAGTCCTCTCTGATTTATAGTGAATCTGATTCGTCAATGCCTTAATTTTGTTCAATTTTGTTCTGTCTCTTTTGATTGATTGAGGTTTCTCTTAGATTAAAATTTTATTGCGTTAGAAAAATAAATATGAATAAATGATCGAATTGACAGTTTAGATAATACAAAGGCAAGATTTTATGAATGAGTTAATTGGTAGTTTAGCTATCTCCGTCACTGATATTTAATCTGTTTTTCATCCTTTTTCTTAGTGCAACCGCTTAACAAAAACTAACCCAAAAGAGGATTGCCCTTATCATAACCAATACCATGAACCTAATGAAACCAATGAAACTTCAAACCATGGAAGTCAACCAAGTTTGTACCAGAAGCTTATACTATTAAATAATCCAGTTTGGGTTATTAACAACTTATTATAAGAAAGGAATCTATCTTTTTTATAATTCATGGATTTATATATATGGGTGAGAGTTGGCTACAAAGTCCATTTTTCCTACAAAGTGTAAAAAGTCATAAAACACCATAATGTCAACCATAAAACACACTCAAAACACACAAATAACAAAGTAAAGATTACTAAAATGTAATATTTGTGGGTTTTGTGTTTTGTTTGTGATGATAAGACTTTAATTATCGAATGACTAACATTAGTGTGTTTTATGTTGATTATCATGTTGTGTTTTATATTCATAGTTCTACGATGGTGTGTTTGAAATTTTTATGGAATGTTGCGGTTTAGATATAGTGTTTTAGTGATTTTTGCTCTGTTATTTGTGGGTTTTAAGTGTGTTTTATGGCTGAAATTGTGGTGTTTTATGAATTTGTACACTTTGTATGTGTGTTCTATCTTGGAGTAAAATAAATTAAAATTATTTACAAAAAAATAAAATATTTAAAATAAAAATATGCATTGTCTTTGTTAAGCATATACGTTAGGTTGATGTATTATTGTTACTTATTAATTTATCCTATTTCATGTTATATCTTTAGTAAAGAAAAAATAATTATATTTATAATGACAAATTGGTTAGAACCGAGATATACTAAATCGAAGCAGTTAATAAACAAAGTTCCTATAGCAACCACTCAATCATTGCATGCCTTCCATATCGTAGTTGTAATATATAATATATGTACATGCATGTGTATGACTCGCAACTTATCATAAGTCCAAGTCACTAGAGGATAGAAATTACATACTCCAAAAATGTTACGACAAGCTCTCTCTCTTTCGTTCCTCATATTATTTCTCATGTGCTCCCTCTTATGGGTTTGTACCGCAAACTCCAACATCTATGTTCATTGCTCTCAACTCAACTTCACCTCAACGACACCATATGAGTCGAATGTCAACTCGCTATTCACTTCCTTAGTTGACTCAGCCTCTCTTTACAACTTCAACAAATTTGAAACTTCCCCACAAAGCGATGGTGTTTATGGTCTCTTCCAATGTAGAGGCGACCTTAGCTCTCCCAATTGCAAAGATTGTGTGTCTAGTGCTATAAGTCAACTCAAGACATCATGTCCTATGTCCACGGGTGGCGAAATCCAGTTAGAAGGATGCTTTGTGAAGTACGATAATACATCTTTTTTTGGAGTCCAGGAAAAGGTGGAGGTGTGTAGAAGATGTGGCCCTTCGATTGGATATAATTCGGATGTCTTGAACCGTATAGATGGAGCATTGGCATATCTTGTTGGTGGGAGCGGACAATACTATCGTGGGGGTGATTTTGGAAGCATACAAGGCGTGGCACAGTGTGTACAAGATTTGAGTTTAAGTGATTGTCAAGATTGTCTTTCAGAGGCATGTGGACGGTTGAGAACCGAGTGTGAGACCTCGACTTGGGGTGATATGTACCTTGGAAAATGTTATATCCGATATGCTGATCAAAGTAAGCCTGTGCTGTGGTGGTAGTTTGTATTTAAGTTTCGTGTATGTATGACTTATCATATAAAGTTTAAATCAACTAATGCAGGTAATGAGAATCTTGCAAATAATGGAAACTCTAGTTCCAATAAAAGTAGTGGTGGAAAGAGCAAGAACAATATATTGAAATGGCTTGGCTATATTTTAGCGGCCGCAGTTGGTGCTGGGAGTTTGACTTTTGCTGCCAAAAACTGTTGCAATATAAATGGTACACTACTTCATTTTTATCAAGTATACAATTATACATTAGGTGAGGGGGTAGTTAACCCTTATGTAGTAATAATCTTTTTGCATCATGTCACTTAAACCATCCTCAATTTTTACTCTATTTAGTGGTGTTACTTAGACTGGGTTAACATTTTTTTTTGCTAAAAAAAACACACACTCATAACCACACAAACCAAGCGGTAGCTGTCTAACCCAATCCATACCTTCCCACCCCTACCCGCACCACCGGTGGCGGTGTTTGGGTGCGGGTAGAGGGGTCCTGCTCATCTAGCCGCTGGTGCCCCTCCTCCCCATAACATGATACCTACCCGGTAAATAGATTATACATTAATAATTAAATTATATTTGTTTACTAGGAGTACTAATATTTTGAGAACTTGTAGTTTTCACCTTTATGAATCACATTTATATATGTATATTATCAAAACCTTCAAAGATATGGAATAGTGGTAAACATTTTTTTGTGTCTCTTTAGCTGATGTCTTATATTTGAATCCAGTCTGGACTAGAATTTCTATCCATAACTCCTTCGAAGGTCATCTGTTCATCGTAAGTTGCACTTGACCTGATCGAATTGGTTAGCAAGATACTTGTATGATCCCCTGAGTTGAGTTTGCTAGTAACTTGTTTCTTACGGAAAAAAAATTATCTATATTTTCAAAGATAAAAAATTAAAGGGAGTAGATAATCTTTAAACATATCCATTTACTTATACATATATACTCTCTCATTATACATTTAGATAACGATTTTAAAACATCAAAATAGCATGTCTAATTAAACATTGTTCCAATGTTCGTGGCATAAATTCTAGACTTTTGTAACCGATGATTTATACTTTATTTCTTTTGTGGATCCTTAGTCCACAACAAAATAAAAACTTTGGAGAAAGGTTTGGAAGGAGCGAAGAAAGAAGCGGAATCAGCCAAATCTGAAGCAAAATCAGCCAAGGAAAAAGCAGAAAAAGCCGAGCAAAAAGCAGAAGATTCAAAGTTATATTTTCCATATCCACCACCACCGATGTCAATGCCGCCTCCGTGTCCTTACTTGCCACATTCGAATCCGAATACATGTTATTACTTGTAAAATTGTCCTTGATGATTCAAAATGAAGAAGACAAGCTAAAGTACATAGCAAAGGGTAAACTGATTCACAAATAATTACTCTCTTTTTACTCTTCACTCATTTTTTATCTGCTTAAAATGTAAACTTACCTTGGTGAATAATTCTCATGGTTTGTGTTGTATTTTTCTCGGCCTTTTATTACATTGTCCTCTACGTTCACCTATCAAGTATACTAACCAAAACCATATAAGTTAATTCTGTCGATCGTACATTTCAAAAATTTTAGAATATCAACTGGTTGAAACTAGTTTATTTATAAACATTTATAGCTAAATCATGATATATAAAATGCAGAGAAAAAAGCAGTCAGAAATGGAAGAACCATATAAAGCTTACTACCGTCCTTATTATTGTCAAAAAATGGTATTAACAGGATTTTGTCATGAACTATTACAACAAATCTTTATAAATCACCAAAGAGCTCTCAAGAACAACTACACAACAAGATCAGATCACCGATTTAATGATCTGATTACACGAGAATCAATCAAATAAACACATATAAAGAAAATCCTAATTCTACGATGCTATTGTGTAACATTGAATACAAATGAGCTGACAACGATTTATATATGTGAGGCCTTGAGACCCTGTTCACAAGCTCCAATCCCGACCCATCACTCTCCTTGAAACTCTTAAGCCCGCTGCCAAAACTTGAACTCTTGAGCCCATCTAGCCTATGTGTTTAGCCCAACACACATACAAATAGAACAATAAAAAAATAACATATGTAAAATATAAAACTGACATATTAAGTGATTATTTTAACAATTATCCAATGCCAATGCCAATGCCAATGTAAATGCCGCCTCCGGGTCCTTATTATCCACATTACTTGTAAATATATCCAGTGCTTGAAAATGAAAGTCCCTAGCCAAGCGTAAAGGGATTCAGAAAAAAAAAAAAAACGGCCCGCTATTACGATCCACTCGTCATTTTGTTTGGATAAAAAGGGAAATTTACCTTAGTGAATAGTTCACATGGTTTGTGTCGTACTCGTATTGTTCTAAACATTTTATTACTTATATATAGGGTAAATTACATTTTTCGTCCTTTATGTTTGTATCGAATTACAACGGATAACCTTTAACTTCAATAATTACAGTCACAATCCTTTATTTGGAAAACTCATTACACCTTTCGTCCTTTAGCACTAACCAGGTTAAAAATTTCAGTTAAGTTTATATAGTTAAGGGCAGTTTAGTCTTTTTACTTATAAATACATGAATAAAAGAAAATAACATATAAAATCTTATAAAAAACATATATAAATACACACTTTTTTTCTCTCTCTATCTCTCTAACACATAGACTTTGATGATTCTCTCTAAACAAACTAGCAGCCGCCACCACCCACTAACAACAACCACCAGCTGAAGCCAATCACCAACAACTCACCACCGGATCTCAAGCTTGTCCCCATTTTCAACTACCACCGCCGTCATCACCTCCTGCCACCACCACCGTCACCTCCTGCCACCACCACCAAGCACCCCACACTCTTTCTCTACATCTGACGCCCACGCTACCAACATTGCAGTTAACTACTTTTCCATACGCTTCAAACGGCCTCCTCTTCCACTTTCAAACCTCTACGCCCTCATAATATAATCTTGTCTTTGCTCTTATTTCAACAATTTCTCACTGGGGTTTTCATTTCATCATCAAAGATCTCAGCATTACTTCAAATACAAGCACACACCACAACTCATTCAGAAACAAAATCATTAGGCTAGAGGGTATGGTGATGGTCCTCCAAGGGAGGATGATCCGCCACGTAGGCGCCACGTCATAGTCCTCCCAAGGATGGTCCATCCCACAAAACTAGAGGGTATGGAGGATGCTCCTACCCCACCACTTTTATGTTTTTTATTTTTTTAATCTTTTACTTTTTTTAACATTTAACAAATAAACTCACAAAATATCAAGACAGGGGCCCAGTTGACTTTTGTGATTTTACACACAACTTGTGTCCAAGAAACTTGCAGCCCAAATGAAATTAGTGAAGGCCCAATTTGTTTTAAATTCATCTTAGAGCATTCTCATCAAATCCATCAAATTATACATATATATTCCACTAAAAAACAACTCCTATATCAATATATTTTCACCAAAAACAAATATTTTTTCTCTTTCCTTTTCAATTAAATAATATTATCATTACATTTTTCTCTCTCCTTCACTCACAACCACATTCAATATATATTAAAAAAATTATACTGGGTGAACAGTGTCCCCCCAAATATACAGATGAACAGTAACATTTTCTCTCTCCTCCATTCACAACCATTTTCTATACCCTTTATAATATAAAAAACTACCTCAAACATATTTTGATGGTTTGGATGAGAATGCTCTTATAGTGTCAAGTGTCAAGATCCAGAAAGCAAACCCAATTTTGAATCACAATTTCAGCCGTCACCTCTCTCTTGTTTCTATCTCTCTCTTCGAAATCAAACAACAGCAATCAAATCTCATATTTTCTTCTACTCCTCTCTCTCTCTAAACAAAGAACAATGGTGGTTCGAGTGGGGTGTAATGGTGGTCGGTGGTTGTAACGATGGCTGGAGATGATGAACGAGGGTGATAAGTGGAGGTGTTTCGGAGACGTGGTGGTTTGACGGGTGAAGATCCGTTGCTTTTTGAAATTGAAGTTGGAATTTAATTTTTTTATTTTATTTTTAACGGTTAAAAAGAGAAGGGGCCCACCAACTTAGGATCGTCGCCAACGTCCAGCACAAGCCGATGAGGACGGGACGGGGGGCGGGGGGCGGGTGGTTTGCCGGCGTCACCGGAGCTCGACGGGGGTGGGGACGAACCCCATACCCTCTAGCCTTATCCCCAAAGAACATTCAAAACCCACAATTAGTAGAAGAATTCTTGACAAAATACAAGGGTTTCATCATTTGCTTCAAAACATGAAATTTGAGACAAAACCAATGGAAATTGACAACTTGGGTTGCAAAGTTAAAGATTCACAGATCTGGAAATTGACACCATCTCCGACAGCCACCGACACCACCGACACCACCAACGAAAACCACCATCTCCGACAAATTTAGGATATTTTGAGCTGCGAAAACCACCATCTCAGCCTACTTACTTTCCTTGTCAACCCAGCCAAACCGAACCCTAACTTTAAAACTTCAGCCGCCAACCTACTTTGTTCCTCCCTTACTTTCTTTGCCGACCCAACCAAATGTTACAGATCTTGTTCTTTGATTTTGTGGTCTTAGGTGGTTAATATGGTGAAAAGGTGTGGGTGGATGGTTGTGGTACAGCTATGGTGGTGATGGTGCCGGATTTGTGGTGGGTGGCCAGGAGAGAGGTGTGTGAGATAAAAGATGGGATTTGATGTTTTGGAGAGAGAGCTGAGATAGAAATAGAGAGAGGAGCTGAGATAGAAATAGAGAGAGACTTGTGAAAGAGGGGGCTTCAATGCTTCATAAAGAGAAAGATGTGAAAGGACATAAATGCCCTTATGTGGGGTTCATGTAACCTTAAAATTTAACATGGTTAGTGATAAAGGATGAAAGGTGTAATGAGTTTGTCAAATAAATGACTGTGACTGTAATTATTGAAGTTAAAGGTCACCTATTGCAACCAGCTACAAACATAAAAGAAGAAAAATGTAATTTACCCTTATATATATATATATATTTAATTTAATTTAACCTATCTAGATATATTGTAACATGCTAACATATATTTAAAGTTAAAACATGTAATAATAATGAGAGGAACATTTAATATATCTTTTTTAAACCTTGGCTATATATTTTTTAACCTTTTTACTATATATCGAACCCCACACTTTTTACTATATATTTTTTTTCTAATTCACCAAATACAACTTGGCTATTCCCTACTCCCTAGTGGCTTTTATCTCATTATTTAGTTTAATTTAGTCTGTTCCTATCCTAGAGTTTTTTCCCAAACTAGTGTTGGTGGAAAAATTATTTACCAAAATGGGTGATTTAAAAATTATTTACCAAAATAAGTATTTTTTGAAAGATTTATTTTTCTCACTCTTAATTTAGTTGGATAAAAACAATATCTACAAAAGTATATTCTTTAAGATTTAAAAATAAAGTTTCTAATAAAAAATTAAAATATTTTGTTGCGTCATAAAATTTTATAATTTTTTATACTTCTATAGGTAGTATCTGTAATTTTTTTAAATGGTTATTTCATAGAGACATTATTCGTTCAAAATTAGTTTTCAACCTTCTTTAAAACTAGTTTTTTTAAAGCTTTTGTTTTTTTAAATATGTAGTAACAAAAATAATTTTTAAAAGAAGAAAAATACACTTTGCTCAAATAGAAAATACAAAACATAGATATAATCCACTTCCGAGTGCATCAAATTTGTTTAATGGCATATAAATCATATGTTTATGAGTACACATAACTCGTTCAACTATTATAGATTATTAGTTTGTTAATACAAATTTTTATTAAAAAATATAGAGACTACACGTAGAGGACATAAAAAAAGCATTAAAAACATTTTAAAAAATTTATGATCCAACAAAACATTATTAAAACTTTTATTAGAAACATTTTATAACTCTTAAAAGAAATTGCATAAAGATTGTTTTTATCCGAAAAAACTAGGATTGAGAAAAGAGTAAATTACGTTTTTGGCCCCTGTGGTTATATCGGTTTTACTATATTAGCTCAAAATAAGAATTTTTAACATATGTGCCCCCATGGTCTCTATAACTAACTATTTTAGCCCATGAGTCTAACTCAACCCCAAACCCTGGTTAATTATTAGTCACATGAGATGCACATGATAGGTAAATTGGTAATTTCCCCTCCCCTCTTTACTAACACATACTAAATACAATTTAATACCACATCATCTTCTTCAACCGGTCAGGTACGCACAAGAACAGGGAAGCTCTTGATGGATTCAATGGCAAAAACGTAATTTACTCATTCTCTTTTAAACAATTCTGTTACTAACGGTATAAATCACTTTGTATCAAAATCAGATCATTCATACATTATACTTCACTTTATTCATGATAATTAGGATAGATAACACCAAAATGGACAACCTTCAACACCAATCTCCGGTCAAAAGCTCGTTCAAACTTAAAAGTTAAAATATACATCAAATCGTTCTTGCCACTAAGCCCTGATCCAAACTTTAAAATCAAACCTATCAAGCTGTTGATAAAGATGAAATTGTCCAGCAAATTGAACCTCCAAATGCATCAATGCACAATTACCTCTTTTTATCTTCATCGATAGTGGCGGAGTGGAAATGGACCGGGGTGTGGGTCGTGTGACCAGATGGTGGCGGAGTAGAAATGGACCGGCGTGGTGTTTCTTGTATTCCTCCGATCCGTCGGAAGATGGCGATGTTGGCCGGCGTGATGTTGTTTACCTCAGATCTCAAGAAAGGGAGAGATGACACATGGTTTCAGTTACATGTAGGGTTTTCTTGAGAGAGAGAGAGAGAGTGGAGAAAAAGTGAAGTGGGGAAGAAGATAAAAGGTGGGTCCCAGTTTAGGAAAAATGGATCCATTGTTTTTTTTTTAATATTTATAGGTATTTTTGTTTTTTAGTTAAAGTGTAATGTCATCATTTCATACACACTTAACTAGGGTTTGAGGTTGAGTTAGACTCAGGGGCCAAAATAGTTAGTTATAGAGACCATGAAGGCACATATGTTAAAAATTATTATTTTGGGCTAATATAGTAAAACTGATATAACCACAGGGACCAAAAACGTAATTTACTCTTGAGAAAATGTAATTATTTCAAAATACACCTGTTTTGGTAAATACTTTTTAAATCATCCATTTTGGTAAATAAATTTTTCATCAACACCACTTTAGGAAAAACCTCTCCTATGCTTATCTATTAGGCAACTATGCATTTATTTCAATTTAGTTTGGGACTTTGATTGTTATATTTTTCTAGAGTTGCTTGTAATATGCTATGTCAGGACCGGGCCAAAGACAAGGTGGGCAACGGTCCAAGACCTATTCTTATCCCAAGACCTGTTCTTATCAGTACCCATATATATATATTTTTTTTGAAAGGTGAACTTCTTAATGGTGACCATTGTCACATCCGCAAATCGCGGACCCTCGCCAAGAACGTGGGCCCAGATAGCAAGGCCAGCGCTGGGTTAACCAGTCTTGGGTCGAAGGCTTTCCTCCGGAAACCGTACTGCCTCTACACGAGTTGCCTCGCTAGAGTAACTGCCGGATGAAAACCGGAGTAACGCTCAGGATCAAACCCTCCTCGGTAGGTTTTTCAACATCATTGCGCAACATGTAAAATATCACTGATAATGTCTTCTAAAATAATAGATAGTCCCTCAAGAGTTGGTTTATTTAATTTTCAACCCTTAAGTTTGAAGAATTTCCCTACCCACTCACGACAAGTCGCCATACCTTTTGGTTAATAGAGAGCATTAGTCAAACTCTTCCACTTAAGGGAGGACAGGGAGGACGGGACCCTTAAGGGTCCTAGATCAATCAATCAATCGTGTATTGTCATATCAATTCTACACTCAAGGTATCCTAAAACTATAAAACACCGGTGACGGTTACCCAAAAGTACCCTGGAACTACAGACCTCACTCTTTTACTCCACCCACCAATCACACAATCTTAAACACCCCAACCCTCAAACCTTTACACTACCCTTGAGCTAGTAGGTAAACCCGTGACCAAAACCTGCATGGCCTACCCTAGAGTGTGGCGGCGGTGTTATCATGCGGGTAAGGTATCTGAATACTCATACCCATGGAGTACCCCGATCACCCTTATCCTATGATTCAATTTAACTTTATATTTTTTAGAATTATTTATAAATTTAATGTTTGTTTATTTTAAATTAACTATTATTTAAATCAATAATAAAGTTCATAAATTTATTTTTTTATTGTATCTTAGTTTTATAAAATGATTTTATTCACGCTTCTATGAATAATTTTTGTACAAATTAACCCTTTTAAATAGATTTATAATACAATACTAGTAATTTACCCTGTGTGTTGCTATGGGAGTTTCATTATTAGTACAGTACTCGTACTCGGTATAACAATAACGTAAAACCAAGAGGAAAAGAATATGGAAACGTCAATGTACGTATCGGAAAAGAACATGGAGACGTCAATGTACGTATCGGAAGAAAAAAACTAAAAGACGAAATGGTAAAAGCAAAAAATACCGGCTCTGATAATAATAATACCGGTAACGATATTGTTCAGTTTGAGTCAGTTTGCTTCGTCACGTTAGCGATAAAAAACCTTTAAAAGACGAAATATTAAAATGAGGAAAAGTAGATGGACTAAAAATATATATATATATATATATATGGCTTGGCTATGTAGGAAACTTTATCTTTTTAAGAAAACTATGCAAACCCATTGTCAACCATTGATTACCTTTCATCTAACTTGATCAATGGCTGTGATAATTTTGGTGTGAATTATATTAAAAAGAAATCACTTAACTCCCATTAGTACCACTGGAAGGGCAATTTTGGTAGAGGAAAAAGAACTTTGGAAAACGAAACCCTGCCATGCAGTAGACGTCTAATAAAAAACTTCAAAGCAATTCAAAAATGTTTGCTTCTTTATCTTTCCCACAAGATACTCATTACTAACTGTTCATGTTTCTCTGTCGCCAAAAAACATCGATTCGTACTTTCTAACCCTAAGACAGAAGCCGATAGTTTGGATCTTGGAGAATGAGGAAATCATTCATAATTTTGTCATCGTCGGTTAAACTGAAACGATTAAGGAAGATGAAGAGATCAAGTCAAAGGTTAGTTCTTGTAATCGGACCTGTAAAAGGGGGTTTTGTTCAATCGATTTCCCCCAAAATGGAAACTGATTTTGTTTTTGTTTTATATATAAAGGACTTCGAGACCTATATTAGGGCGGAAAAGGTCTGACAGCCGTAGTGTTGTTATTATCTCCGACGAATCCAAGGAAGGTCCTTCCAATCAACAATCTTGCTTTGGTCCGACCCAAAGGGAGTTAGGTTAGTATTGATGTGTGTATGAACCTTGAACACAGTTGAAGGTGATATATATATGTATAGTGTGTTGGATTAGTCCCTGTTCATAACAGACTTTTGTTGGCTGCGTTGCAGTGTATGATGATACTGATAGTGGGTCACCAGGCCCTGGGAAACGACGGAAAACAGGTAAAGGTTAACGAGTGATATTGTGTATAATTTGTATCGTTTGTTGTTGGAGTAAGCGTTTTTTGTTACTAATTTATCAGGGCGTAACGAATCTTATGTTGAAAGCAAAGAGGGACAGACCAAAAATCACAAAGGTAAGTGCCTTTGGTTACAATAGTTGATATTTGCGTATCAAGTTTAACCTGACTAACATGTGTTAAATGGTAGGGAAAAAGAGCATTGCCGGGGATAGTTCTGTCTGTGGAAGTAAAAGAAAACGTGGTTAGTTAAATATTATTGGCTGTGATTTGTTTTGTTTCCCAAATTAATTAATGGTCTGACTTTGAAGTTTGCCTAACATGTGTTAATTGGCAGGGAAAAAAATCATTGCGGATGATAATTCTGGAAATCGAATGCAAAGAAAACATGGTTAGTTAATATTTAGGTTCTTTTATTTGTTTGATGTTAAAAATGATTAATTGTTGGATGTTTGATCGTATAATTGAAATGTTACCGTATGTGTTAGAAAGATTTGTCATAAATGGTTCTAAAGTAGACTAATTTATTGGGTTGTTGTGGTTGCGTATAAAACGTTATTACAGTACGTAGGGCAGATGTGACAGCTACATCAAGCGGGGGAATGTTACGGACCGGGAAGAAGAAAGATTCAGAGGAGACTGTGAAAGGTGAAGCACGGAAGCCAAAGGAGCTTGGTAACAAACAGGCAAAAGTTCCCAAAGCCCGTAAGCGAGCCAAGAAGGATGAATTTCTGGGAATAAGGACTAGATCCGCACCACTACAATTTTATAAGTGTGTACGAGCATTGACAGACCAACAACGTGAGGCGGTCAGGGAAATGGGCTTTGGTCGTTTGCTTACGTTCAGTGTTGATGGGTTACTAGCTAAGTTAGGTTATTTTGTTGTCGACAATTTTAATCTCGATAAGATGGTGATATGTACGCCTGCTGGTAATATCAAGGTAAACAGGAAAGTGATACATCAGTTATTAGGGGTTCCGACTGGTGGAAAAAAGTTTAGTTCGATTGATAAGCTGCCCATCCTGGTTGATACCATTGCGGATTGGAGGGCGAGATACCCGGGTGTAATGGTACATCCAACAAAGATGGTGAAAATGATAGATGAGTCCGATGGCGAAGACAGTTTTGATTTCCGTATGGATTTTGTAATGTGTTTTGTGGCAGTGTTGGTTGACTGTCATAAACAAAGTTGTTTACGGGAAGAAATCTTAGAGTATCTAGATGACGAAATGGATTTTGCAAAGGTAGAATGGTGTGACCTGGTGGTAGATAAGTTGAAAACTTGCAAAGATACCTGGGATCGGCTTGACCCACAAAGCATCTTCGTTGGGCCTCTTACGATTCTGATAGTAAGTGAAATTTATTTATTTGGGAGAATTAACATGTGTTAATATACTGGCTTGTTTTCGGACTGAACCGATCGCTGTTTGTTGTAGCTGTTGTACGTTGATAGCATTGAGTGCACAGGGATGAAGGTAGACAAGGCGGTGTGTCCTTTGGCTTTCTGGAACTTGAAGAGATTGCGAGAGAGAGAAAGGCTTGAAATACTTGCTGGTGGGTTTGGTCTGGGACGGTTTAAAGGATTAACACTTCCAAGTAACTATAACGTGGAACACTGGGCAAGTAAGGAGGTATAGTTATATGCACTAACATGTGTTTTTTACAATTAGTATATAATCTTGGTATGAAATTGTTGAATTTTTTTTTGCAACAGGAGAGGTTGTTGATGGTACGACAGCTAATTAATGTGACAAACAAGAACAAAATCAAAATAGAGGGTATGTTAGAATCTCTGTGTATGGAGAGCCCTGAAGACGAGGAAGTACAAACGTTGAAGGCAATGTATGAAAGTATGTTTGAACAGAAAGGCTATGAAAGTACAGATCACGATAAAGCGGTAGATTTATCGTCGCACCGTATCAAAGAGGTGTTGGAAGATTTGAAAAATGATGAAAGTATTCACATTAACGAGGGAGAGAACGCTGGTTAGTCGCTGTTATTCTTTGTAATATTGAGTTTATTAACGTGGCACACATTTACTGATGTGCAACGATTTCGTAGGGAATGGCGTGGATGACGATTGGTCTGATGGTTCGCCAATAGCTAGTTTGTACAGGAAGTCACTTAATCGGCATAACAAAAAGACCAGTAAAAGTAGATTGAAAGAAGTAGGATCTTCAGCCATATACTTTGATGCCCTGGAAGGTGTGATGATTATCTTTCGGAAATGTACACTGTAACATATGTTAATGTGTTACCTATTGTATTGGTTAACATCTGTTGTGGTTGCAGCTGATGTTGCGGGCCAATCAAGCGTACCTGATGGTGGAAAAGAGTATGCTGAAACGATGGAAGATGGTGGGAAGTCGTTACAGGTGAGGAGATCTGCTCGACTGGAGAAGTTAAAGGATGTTCCTGAGAAAGAAGGCTATGTGACACCAAAAAGGCGTAAGACAAATATAAATATTTATGGGCCAAACACGGATGGTGGTAAAGAAACAGGTAAATTGTTACATGTATTACCATTTTAAGTGTACGTTTATTGCCCGAGAAAGTTTGTGTCCGTGTAATATGCATACGGGACTGAAATGTTTAGTGTAACACATGTTAATGTGATAACGATCGTATTGTTTAACATCTGTTGTGGTTGTAGCTGATGTTGCGGGGGAATCAAGCGTACCTGATGATGTAAAAGAGTGTGCTGAAACGCTGCAAGATGGTGGTATGTCGTTGCGGGTGAGGAGATCTCCTAGACTGAAGAACTTAAAGGATGCTACTGAAAAAGAAGTAGGCTTTGTTACCCCAAAAAGCCGTAAGACAAATATAAAGCTTGATGGGCCAAAAACGGATGGTGGTCACGAAATAGGTAAAGTGTTACATGTGTTACCAGTTTCATTGTACATTACAGTTACGGGGATATAATGCAAACTAGGAAGAAAAACATAAGTACACATTGAGGGTGACGCGTAGTTTGTTGCTCGATAAAGTTTTTATCCCTGTAATATGCATACGTGTCTGAACCAAAATTAATATTAATGTGATATTATAGGGTTCAACGAGACTGAGAAGCAACACGAAGAAAGTAAACTGGGGTGTAGTGAAGTTGGGGACGAAGCAAATGAAGGCGTCAAAGGTGATAAGATTGTTCATGATGCTGGAAATTCAAGTGGAGGTGACTGTAGTCTGGGTGGGGCCGAACATATTGAAGGACAAGGGAGCGGGGATAAAAGTGATGTTGAACAAGTCCATAAGCCGTTGGGTTTAATGCGTGCGATACTGCGTTTTAAAGCAGCAGCGGTGCAGGGTGTACGTGGTAGTGCTCCATCCCATTTCAGATTGTCTGTTTTTTATAGTGTGCTTTATTAGTTTATTCTGTTTTAACATGTGTCATGTTTCTTTAACAGTTGACGGTGGCTCTGACATGCAGTTGGTTAGAAAGGATGTATATAGTGTTGAGGCAGCAGGAGATGTACCTCCCCCTGTCAATAATGTGGATGCGAAGGACGATGATCAGCAGATCACCGGTTTAGAAGCGAATGACGCAAAAAAGGATAAGATTTCTGAACCGGGGTTTATCTGTGATGAAGAGGTAGCCACAAGTGCTGAGAGGGAAGTTAAGCTTACTGACCAGGTTGAAGGGAATGACAATGAAGGTAATCTTCAGAAACCATTTTATTTGTATGGTCGTAAAAACTCTATACTCCCCATGTTTAGCCATGTCTAAATTATTCGAGAATGTTTATGCAGCATCAAATAGTAAGACTGAGCATGAAGTTGGGGATGCAACTGATGCCAGTAAAGAAGAATGTGATGGCGTCGTGTTTGCCTCTGTGGCAGGTGATGTTATTGATAAGGATGAACATGTGGTTTTGGATGGCAAAACGAAGGCGGCTGTTGAGAAGTGTCACCGTGATTGTAACGGTAATTTTTTTTATGCAGCTCCAAATACTAACTTGTGCATGAGATGTGATAAGAATCTTTTATGCAGCTGAAAAAGTAAGATTGAGCATGACGTAGTAGATTCAACGGTCGTAAATAAGGAAGAGTGTGTTGGCGTGGTGGTTGGCTCTGTGGAAGGAGATGCTTTCGATAAAGCTGAGGACATGGATGGTAAAGGCAAAGCGGCGGAAGAGGAGTGGCAGCCGGATTATAACGGTAAAGATTTTCATTCTATAACATGTGTTAAATAGTTCCCTATTAGGAACATTTAGCGGGTTAACATGTGTTAATCATACGAACAGTGGAAGGAGGCGATACGTTTATTGATGAACGTAGTTTCGATGGGCCTAATTGGAGTCTTGGAATGACACAAATTGGTGGTGAATTTGACGAGTCACAGAAAACCGGTATGTAAAAACATTAAAATGATTAGGATTGCTGATTTAGTGGGAGTCATTTAAAATAGACAAAATTGCAGAAAACAACCTTTATGTATACCCCAAACTGCACTTTATACCTTTCACTATGAAATCCGCTAAAACCAACCTTTACGTTCATGTTTTGTTACACCCTATAACCTTTAGCACTAACCACGTCAAAAAGTTCAGTTAAATGGACTCACATGCCTTGCATGTGAGGGCATTTAAGTCTTTTACTAAAATTCATTTAAAACATTGTGGTATTAATTTAAAAAAAAATCAGTTAAGGGGTATTTTGGTAATTTAACTATACTAAAATTAAAAAAAAAAACCTAAATCAATATTCACCATTTATACATCATCATCATCTGAAATCTTCATCAATATCATCTTCTTCATAAAAAGTCTTATAAACCCTAGAATTTTAAGACACCATGTCTCCTTCAAATCTTAATGAAATCAAGCAATTCTTGGGTGCAAATTGTGTAACTTTTCAAGACGAACAAAACCCATTGAACAGAATTTGGAAATTCATCATAGTTTGGGAGATTTATGCAGTTGCAGGTGGGGCAGGACACGGTGGCGGAGGAGCGGTGGACGGCGGCCACTTCAAGATCAAGATGAAGAACATAATAGTTCCACGGATGGTACAACGCTCTAACCGTCCTCCACAGCTTGTTTAAATCCCCTTTCGATCCGGAAACCAGATACGCAAACCGAGGAACAGTCGGACGAGGCGGAGGGGGTGGAGATTGGGTCTTTTGGTCAGCAAAATCGGCATGCTGCAAATAGGAAGATTGATATGATTGAACCTATGGCTAATGTGAATGTCCATCTTTTCTCAAAGTTTAGATGCTTAATTTCTTTAAATTTCATCATGTTTGACTTCTTGCAATCTCATTCACATAGTTGTTGAAAACAACATCAACAACACCAAGTTGAATTTTCGTCGAAACAATTGCGATCTGGGGTTTCTAACACCACACAACCACCAAAGGTTGCTTACCGACAAATATGGTGTGATTACAGATCTAACCCCCACAAAAGAAATGATTTTGAATAGTGGTATTAACAGTTAAAGCTCTTCCTAATTAAAATCTGATTTAATTATTTATTTAAATATATTATTCAAAGGAAAAGACATATATGCCCTCACATGCATCGCACATGGGGCAACTTAACTGACTTTTTTGACTAGGTTTGGTGTAAAGGTTGTGATGTGTAACAAAACATGAACGTAAAGGTTGGTTTTGGCGGATTTCATAGTGAAAGGTATAAAGTGCAGTTTGGGGTATACATAAAGGTTGTTTTCTGCAATTTTTCCTTTAAAATATACTTATTTGCATCGAACATGAAGGTTGCACAAGTGCAAAGGTGGATGAGATGACTGGGACAGAAACAGCGCCCGAGCGTTCCGGTAAGCTTTACTATTTTCGTTTACTGTGAAAGTGTTATATTGGTTACAGGGTAAAGTGAATTATTTATTTTATACGTGTTTAGGCTATATGGAGACTCCCACAAACATTAGTATGGTTATAATGGTAGAACCAGTTAGCTCATATGACCCCGCAATTGCAATCCACAAGGGGCAAGCTAGGCTGGAATTATTTGGTGGTGATGTGAATGAGGTGGAGGACAATATGTCGCTTGCACAACGTGTACGTATGTTGAATTGGGGGCCCAAAAAAGGAAGCTGCCTTTTAGAGAGAAAGTGGCAGCGGAACCAAATAGATCACCTTACTATATAAGGTCTGTTGACATGGGTCAGCCAATCACTAAGAAGGAGGCAAATCTGTGGGGTTACATATACGCTGATGAATCCCCAACGCACTTCCTAAATGGGCATTCTCGTAGGAAGCGGGCAATGGAGGCAAACATGTAAGTAGAACTACCACGGGGTTTATTGTTGTATAATAGGGGTGTAAACCATGAACCCAATGGATCTAGTTAATTGGTTATTTTTGGATTTTTGCCGCAGGAAGGAACAGGGTACGTCATCAGTTGACGATGTAGATAGCCCGATACACATGGCTGTGTAAGTAGGGGGAGACTGTTAAAAAATGAGTTAAATTACATTAACATGTGTTAAGGTATGGAAGTTAATTTTTTTTTCTGTACGTATGAAACCAGGGAGTTGCTGTTTCGAAGCCCTTCCCATGTAGAAGCGTCTCGGGCTATGTTCAAGAGTTTAAACGCTGGCAATGAGGTATCGGATGGTATTATCGACTGTTGGGCGGAGGTTCTAAACTTCCAAGAGAAACGGAAATCAAGGGAGGCTTACAGTAGGCAATTCTTTGGTACTAAAGTTGTGGTGAGTGATTTGAATATAGACATTATTTGTGTAGATTGATGTTTTCTGTGGAAAAGTAGTTACGGTGTGCCGAGTGCTTATCCTTATTAATTTCTCTTTTGTGAAAGTTTCCGTGGATGTTAACAACTGAGAAAGGTGGAGTCGAGGCGCGGATGCACAATTTCCGGGGTGGAATAAAAGGTGGGGTTAACAGCGCTGAAAAAGATCCTGATTTTAGAAAGCACGACATTGTTTTCTTCCCGATATTGGAGCACAAACATTTTTACTTGCTAGTGTTTGAGTTACGGGACCCCGGAATTTATGTTGTTGATAATGACAAAGCCAGACAAGGACAGCCGATAGAAGATAGTGTATACTACCTCCACAAGGACACACCGTATAATTTTGTAAGTTATTAAAATGACCCATGTTGTAACGTAAGTGTGATTGTATTCAAGATGTGTTTTTTATATTGAGCATGGCTTGTATATGTATATGCAGAAAGATATGTTTGTGCAATACCTTCGGGAAGTTGGGAATCCGCGAGCCGATGACATTGACTACTGCAACATCCAGCGTATGCCGGTTAGTTGAGCGACCACAGCAAACAAAACTGATTGTGGGGTCTTCTTAATGCGTCACATGGAGTGCTACATGGGGAAAAACAAAAGTTTTAACTGTGGGTTCAGCATGAGTGGGGCGAAGAAGATGGCAGAGGTGCGGAAGTTGAGAAAGAGGTATGCTGCGCACATCTTATGTTCGGAGGTAAATGTGCTGCTGCCTAAAATCCAGCAGGATTGCCGGTTAGAGTAACGTGTGTTAGGGGGTGAATGGTATTTACTGTAGGATAGGTGTAGCGTTAAATGTGCCAGCTTTGTTTTGGGTGTGACATGTACTTTGCTTTTGGGATGTTGCTTTAAACTTATTGTGGGAGAGGTGTTTTGTGGGTGTGGCATGTACCAGGTCTTTTGGCGATAGACTGTCTATGCGAAATTTGTCTGACTAAAACTGATGTTTATTAACTTGGTTATTTTATACTCTGAAGAATATTGATGTATTCTTGCATGTGTTAGAATGTTATTGATGTAGTTGATAATGTTTTAAATGAGGCTGTTTTAAATTATATATTGGTAGGTGTAACATTTAAGGAAATGTAAAAATGCTGCTTCCTGTTTTCAAAGGGCCCACTATTCTCAAAATGTAGTAGGATTCTTGGAAGTTGGGGAAAGTAGGTGGCAGAAGTCTACTAACATAGGGGTTGGTGGCTAGAAAACAACTTTATTGGAAAAGGAACCATTGCTTTTTTGCCCCATATGGTCACATCAAAGTCAAGTCACAACAACTATATTAAATCTATCCATGATATACCTCTATAAGTAGTGTAATGAAGAACCACGTCATATTCTGTAATACTTCACTACTTCAGTAAACCAAAAAGTTTTAGTGGTTCCAAAGTGTGCTAATGTGATGGACACTTATAAAAATAAGGTCACGTCTACACCACCAGGCATGGAGAAGCTGAATCAAAAGGGGAAGGAAGCATGTGAGGGTCGGTACGAGGTGTGCTACGAAAGAAAAGTGTTTCACAAGAAGCCCGAAGACGTGAAAACTGGAGGAGCTTCTGGTGACGATGCTTCAGAGAGCGGAACAAACAATGTAGCTGATGTAGCTGGTGTTTCACAAGAAGCGTCACGCCGTACGGAACACGTTTTACCAGAAGCTGAATTATTGAAGGGGCTACCAGATGAGTTGGTTAGGTTGCTGACGGATCCAGACCATGAATTATGTGGTTGCCCGTTGTGTCCATACTCACCCGAAACAATCAAGTCCTGGTGTTACATGACCCATGGGAGAGTGAGCGCAGCCCCTCTCCTCTGTACTTTCATGATGAGGATGTTGCAACACCATGATGAAAAGCTTCATAGAGATGGAGGATAAGAAGGGGTAGTTAGGATGTGGTAAGTGGTTAAAGTTGTGATAACCTTTTGACCCTATGTTTGTAGGCCACATACTAACGTCGTTTTCTTGTTCTTTTATTATTAATATTTTTTTTTGGGAATGGGTTGATGTCACGGCTCGGTAGTTGATCCATTGTTTTAGGTGCGGTTGTAACCTAGTAGTAGAATGTGTGGTTAAGTTGGCTAGTTGTGAAGTTTAATTCTATAACCTGATGTGTCTTAATATATAAGTTATTGGTGTGGTTAAAACCTTTTGTGTTGATCCTTTACAGTTAAAAAAACCCCAGGTACAGGGCTAACATGTGTTAAGCATCTGTTTTGATGCTGTTGTAAAATATAAACCAAAACCACAATTATCCATGCATATAATAATAAGATAAGCCTGTTAATAGCAAACAGAGGTCCACAAAAGTTGTCCTACAAAACACAAAGTGCCGAAGGCCATAAAGTTTTTACAAGACTGGATATGATAAATGGGATAAAAATAGTTCCACCTTCTTACACACGTAACAGAAAAGGGGAGGATGATGTTAAAAGACTGTTACATGTGTGTAAGAAGGCCAAAATGAAGAGTCTCCCATTACATAGTACTATAATTCTATAACCTGATGTGTCTTAATATATAAGTTATTGGTGTGGTTAAAACCTTTTGTGTTGATCCTTTACAGTTAAAAAAACCCCAGGTACAGGGCTAACATGTGTTAAGCATCTGTTTTGATGCTGTTGTAAAATATAAACCAAAACCACAATTATCCATGCATATAATAATAAGATAAGCCTGTTAATAGCAAACAGAGGTCCACAAAAGTTGGCCTACAAAACACAAAGTGCCGAAGGCCATAAAGTTTTTACAAGACTGGATATGATAAATGGGATAAAAATAGTTCCACCTTCTTACACACGTAACAGAAAAGGGGAGGATGGTGTTAAAAGACTGTTACATGTGTGTAAGAAGGCCAAAATGAAGAGAGTCTCCCATTACATAGTACTAGTAAACGAAAAGAAAGATTTAATCAGAGGGGGAGGCACCAGGGGCGGTCTGCCTTTGTTGTTCAGCAGCTGCCTTTGCTGCTTTCATTGCGGCCACCTTAACGCAGTTGCGTGAGTCGTGGTCGTCGACATAAAGACCACAGCGCTTGCATAACCGAAGCTGCTTTGGACGTTTAGGTGGTTTTGTCTTTGCCTTCTCACCGGGTCCGGAAATGCGAGTATGTGTACCACATCCCTTATTACGTACAACATCTGGATTAGCAACTTCGACTGGAATGTTGATTGGTTGCCCAACTATTTCTTCCATTTCACACTCGTTTGTTTCATTTTGGATTGTACCCAATGGTTGCTTGGAAAGCACATTGATCTTGAAATCCCGGAGTTGGGCAACCAATTTTGACAACGAATCCTCGTCGGTTCTGGCCACATCAACGCATTCAGTAACGAGGTCGAGGATTTCATTACGCATAACAGACGGTGCGTGTGGGTTGACGCCGTATCGGCTGGAAAGTGAAAAAACCTCTTTTGGGAGGGCATCTCGGCGCCACCTATCGTTTATGTATTAGGGTGGTATCTTTGCAACATTTTTCAATCGATATACGCAAAAGACATGGCGACACAGATATCCGATACGTGTGAAATTCCTGCATGAGCAACTGGCGGAGTGGTCTACAGTGTTATATGTAACCTGTTAGGAACAGAAGGAGCATAAAAAAGGCTTTAGATCTAACATATGTTAGTGGAGTGGTAATAATGAAGTTGCCTAACATGTGTTACCTGATAGACGTTTGTGATGTTGTTCCTTTTGTCCAAATGTGTGACATCTAGCAAAAGAGTGGTATTGCTGGAATCAGTTTGGTTTGTGATGTAGCATAAAAGCTTCCCTTTAATTATCTCCTTTTGAACTTGCGCGAAAACAACGTTTGTGTAAATGGCGAACGCGTGCTGCTCTATCGCTAATTCTGTAGTGCCCTTGAACACCGTGGATGAGGTTTTGTACTCGGATACACATTGCCGATAGCATTGGCTATCTACCCTATTTTCAAAGCACATCATAAATTGTACAAGGGTGTTTGCGCTTGTTGAGTTGACCTTGAAGGCAACGTTAGAGCTTTCGCAGCGTGAAGTGGTCTTCATCAAGCAACACATTGGCAGTTCCCTGAAGTAGGCTGGTACCCAAAGATGTTTGATGTTGTACATGTCGTTCAACCAAGTGTGGTCTTGTAGGCTAAATGTTTCTAGGAGGTCATTCCAGCGGGACTCAAACGTTTCTGGTTTGATATAAACATTCCAAACCAACCGGTGAATGCAGGACCGGACATCAGTGTTATCAAGAAGGTCCGCAGAGATCTGATAGATTAAAGAGTTACTAACACATGTTAGATTAAACAGTTTAAAAACACATATAAGTCTGTGATGTTGAATAACACATGTTAAAGGCTAACAATTTAACCTAACCTTGGAGGGTAGTTTTTTCATTATATGCCACATGCATAGACAGTGGCGTGATTCGGTAAAGACCATAGGAACAACTTGAAGCATGGATAGGTCTTGATCACTCAGCACGAGAGTTGGTTGAGTACCGTGTGCCTTCAAGAAAGCCTTAAGCAACCACATGGACCCGGTTGATATCAAACCCGCACCAAATGTAACACATTGGAAATGATGATCCACACCCGTGAATGGCACAAAAACCGTCTTGTACCTATTAATAAAAATGGATTTGAGGTTAACAAAATGTAACACTTTTTTGGTTTGGTTTGTATACTTGGATATCAGGCCTAACACATGTTAAGGGGGAACTAACCTGTTAGTACTGTAAGTCGCGTCAAAGGCGAGGACATCGCCAAAAGCTTTGTAGTTTAGCTTTGAAATCTCATCAGCCCAGAATACAGAAGACAACTTTCCATTTGATACAGTGTAATCAAAATAGAAGTTTGGTAGGTTGTCAAAGCGCTCACGCAAGCGTTCGAGGAAAACTTGTGCGTCGCGTTCACCAATAAAAATTCGCAACTGGTGACTAAAATTTTTAAAATCCACCGGAGTCCCATTGACATTGTGATGCCCCCCTTTTAAAGCTACAAGACATCTATAAGCTCTCATGGGTCCGATACGGTTTAGACTCATATTGTGAATGAATTGTTTGGTGGAGAATGACAGCTTCCGTGATATCTTGCTAAGATCTCGGTTGTAATTCTCAACAAGTTCATGATTATGAATATCATTGAAACTCAGAACTGTGTATGTATCATTAGAGATTGAGACTAGAATGCTTGCCTTACAGTCACACCATGTGAAGTTGGTTCTCCTATGCTTTATAGAAGATTCATCTAGCGTGTCAAAAGTCCTCTTGGGTTGTGGTTTCCCGTATTTTGAGCATCGAAGATACTTGTGTGTGGGAATTCCATTCCAGACTTTAGTTTGGCCTTTTTTAACAGAAAAACCAGCTTCAAACGCATAAAGTTCATACATGGAAAGAACAGCCTCAAATGTTGGATAAGATTTCCCACACACTGGTATGAACTTATCAGCGACGGTAGGAATCCAGTAACGGGTTCCCTGAGGGGTATCAAAAACGAAGTATGGATGCGCTGGCCCTGCATCAGAAAACGAAAAGGTTAGGAATCTGGTATATGGCAGGACAAAAGGTTAGAACTCTGGTATATGGGTATAAAGTGTGCTCCCATGGAAAATAAACAACCGTCTAAAGGGCCGCGAGATAATTCAGCAATCACAGAAGGGCCCTGAGATGATCCAGAACCAGCACTCGGCATGTTAGCGTAGCCAGAATCTTGGGATGCTACATGTGAACATTATGCAATATGTTTGAACTATGCCATATCTGGGGAAGAAAAATCAAAACGAGTGTATAGAAAAACAAACCTTCATCATTATCCATAACCTCGTCAGAATGGAAAGCGCTGTTCATGAACTTGTTAGAGATCAGAACATCCGGTGATCTAACAGGGACTTCAGATGATCGAGAACCATCAACAGGCATGTAAGTATATACAGAAGCTTCGAATGGAACAGGTGAACATTGCCATGCAATATATTTGGATTATTCCATTAAAAAATTGTCAAATACAAAAAAAAAAAAAACATATATTCGAGAGAGTTAAGTTAGATAAAGAGATAAACCTTGAGCATTTAATTCCTCATCAGTATGGAAGTCACTGCTAAGGAACCTGTTGGGGAAACTATGGACCGGCGACATTAACTCGGAGGTTGGTGGATTTGTCTCCATGGACATTAATGGAGAAAGGATAATTTGGAGGAGAAGATGATAATGGTTTTTCTGTTATAGAAGATATAAAATGAAATATTGTAAAAGAAATATGGGGGTGGGTGATTTGTACAAATGAGTTGATGGGCATTAAATGATCATGTCAAATCAAATTGGGAAAATATCTTGGGTTGGGTAAATTACTGATATAACCTTGTAAGCAGAAAGGAAGAGGAGGTGACTATAGGCAACGTGGATAAATGTAGGCCACAAGTAGAGTTTGCTAAGTTTTCTAAAAAAATGGGGTTTCTTGTAGAGCATTGCCCTATATATATATATATATATATATATATATATATATATATATAGGGTAGGGATCCTAAGAGAAGTCCACCCTATTTGAGAAACTTGAGAAGCATTCTGGACAACACATTTCTCTAAGCTTTTCGTAATATACACATATGTATAGTTTAGAATTGACTATATACATATATGTATATTGTCAAATCTTAAATTATACACATATGTATATAGTCAATTTTAAACTATACATATGTGTATATTACGAAAAGATTAGGGAAAATGTGTGGTCCAGAATGCTTCTCAAGTTTCTCAATTAGCCTAGTGTTTCTCACATGATCCTAACCCTATATATATATATATATATATATATGTATATGCAAAGTTAACTAATGGGGAAAAAGCTTTATTAAAGTAGGAGACTGAATATATATATATTAAAAAAATTAAAGTTAAAGAGTACATTTTTGTAACCAGCTACAACAGTACACGTGGCTATGTCAGATTACCAACCGATGTAGCATATATATAGTTTGTACAATAAAAAGAACTAAAATTGCGACCCGCAGCAATGCGGCGGGAATTTTTTAGTTATAACTAAGTCGATCTAGGAGCCGCACGTTATGTTAAACCTGTCAAACAGGAAAAAAATAGACGATGTAAAAACGTTCACCCACACACGCACGTTGCGTCGTGTTAACTCGCAAAATCTACTACTTCTAATAAAGCAAAACAAGCTTTAGCCACTTGTCATTAACTTAAACCATTGCTTGCCACGTGGCCTTTGATGAAACCCTTATTTTCTCAATTGACCGCCAATTCCTTTATCCCTCACACATCTCTTCTTTTGGTTGAAATTTCTTTAACCTAATTAATATCAAAACCGTTTCTCAATCAACTCTTCAACTTCACTCCAATCATCTTCTAAGAATACCATCGGTTTCCATATAACAATGAAATTTTTCACTGGATCTACATATATAGATGGTTTTACATTCTTCAGCGTCTTCATCTACTTCTACTTTTTCTTGATTCGATTTCAGAATTTCGCATATCGCTCTACAAATCTGTAAGTTGTTTTTGTTAAATTCCTTCTTTAATCATTATTCATGTGTTCCTCCGTTTATTTACTGTGTTAAAACTATGTTTATGTTGAATTAACCCTAAATCCGTTTGGCATTGAAAAATCTGTTGATTTTGGGGTTTTAATATTATGGTTTTGTTATATAATATGATGTTTATGCAAAACCCTAAAACCGATTTTGATGCAGAATATTTTTTATTGCACATGTTTATTTATTCTATCAAGTTTATACGAAACCCTAGATCCGATTGTTATGGAATATCTGTCTTAAGTTTTATTTGAATTGATTTAAAATAAGTTTTATTTGATTGTGATGCTTAATAAGTTTGTGATTGTGATTTAAAAGCCTAAATCCGATTGGCATTGAAAAATATGTTGATTTTTTAAGATTATGTTTTTGTTATACAATATGATGTTGATGCAAAAACCTAAAACCGATTTTGATGCAGAATATTTTTGATTTTTCATGTTTATTTATTCTATCAAGTTTATACGCAACCCTAGATTCATTTGTTATGGAATATATGTGTTAATTTTTATTTGAGTTGATTTAAAATAAGTTTTATTTGATTGTGTTGCTTAATAAGTTTTTGATTGTGATTCAAAAGCCTAAATATGATTGTGAGGGATTGTGATGCAAAAGCTTAAATCTGATTGTTTTTTGTGAGGGATTGTGATGCAAAAGCCTAATTCTGATTGTGATGCAAAATAAGTTTTATTTGATTTGATTCTGTATTCTATTAACCTCATTTGTGTATATCATTGTTATGAATTGCATAATTCGATTCCTTTGTTTGTTCTTTGTTTTTGAATTCATCTGATTCTGATTGCTTTCATATTATTTTTTTCATGACTTTTGTGGATGATTGCATAATTCGATTCCTTTGTTTGTTCCTTGTTTTTGAATTCGTCTGATTTGATTTGTTTATGTAACCTGTTTTTGTAGGTATTTAATATGGCTGAAAGTTCATCAAGGTATGTTTTGTTCATTTTCTTTGTTTATGTAACCTGTGATTTGTAGAATCTGTGTTTTTTTTTTCATGTTATCAATTTTTTCTGACAATAACCTTAACATGTTAAAGTTTATTAACATTGTATTTTTTAATCAGTTTCAGAGGACCCTGGTTCTGTAGGCTAATGAATCGAGCAGACGAAGTTATTCTGGTAAATGATAAATTATTACATGAGTTATTTGTGTTTTTTTTTCTTATCATTAACTACAGTTTATTATGTCACACCCTGATATTTCCACGTATTACCGGTGGGCCCGGTGGGGAGTATCGGGACGTAGTTGATATCATCATAGTCAAACAACACAATATTTAAATGCACAGCGGAAGCAAAGATAAATATATTACGATCCGAATATAAAGTAATATCAAGTATTACAACGGAAAGTAAAGGATCCACAGGCGGATCAAATAAAAGAAAACTGTTCAACAGACTTTGACATCTAGAGCTTGCGAGACTTGATTAATGATGCCTGGAGTAGCCAGCCTATTTCGTATAGTACCTGCACTTAACCTTTTTGGAAAATACGTCAGTTTACACTGGTAAATACAACTCAACTGACTCATTTTTAAAAGAGTTTGTAAATTGGTTTAAATGCACTTCGGCACAAAATATCTTTTATAAATTGGGACAATTATTTGTAGATAATCTTGTATACAGTTTTACTTATTTGTCGTCCATTAGGGCCGGTTTGTAGGGCAGGACTAGATTAACTGACACGCCACAGGTATAATGCCCACATGCTATCATCCTTTAAGTGGATTACCAGTTCCGGTATAATGCCCACAAGGATGATACCTCTGAGTGGATTACCAGTTTTTACATAATGCATCTGTCAGGTGTACGCCTATACCCCGTGCTTAGGTCGTGGCCATTTTATAATACAATGATGTCAAGGATATCCGGGACATGGTCATTTAACCCCCAAGGGCCATACACCAAATAATACAGAATAAAGCGAGTTATGTAAATACATTAATCATAATCCGATTTAAATGACTATATACCCGACCAAGCGGTACTTTTATAGTACCGTATCCCAAGCCCGTATAGGGAAAATAAGTTAAGAGTATTTACCTGAGCTAAATATAAATTCGATCCCAGCCGTATTTCAATTCAGCACGTACAGATAGCTTTTACTGGGCTCCTAATCTGGAACGAAGGTTTTTAATAACCTATTAGATTCCTAACGGGTCTTTAATTAAGCTTAAGCTTAGACCGGTTAGTTTCAAAGATACGGTTCGTACGCATGATTAAGCGAAGACTGGATAGAATGTGATTTAGACCCGACAAGTTTGAAGACTTGCTTAATATGGGTATTTCATACACATTCTGGATTTTGAGATAAAACCGATAAGGTTTGACCCGTTTCGGCTAATTTATGTAAACTAGTTACATAAACCGAACCGAACGCGCACGAAGCGTAACGGGTAACCATAAGAGTCCTAAATAGGTTTCCTAAGTTAACATGCCTTAAATAAGTTGTGATATCAGTAGGATACCTTCCATTATGCCCAAAACGAGTTTAACCTATAATTAAGCCCCGTAGGGGTATTTTGGTCATTTTAAAGATTATAAAAGGGATTAATTAAGCTTCTGTGATTCGGGTCTGAATTAATCAGTAAAATGACTTATCTTAACAGGTCATATCAGTTGGTGTTAAGTCCTTTGTGACAAAATGGTTTTAAACCCTTACTATGCGTTTAATACGCTTATAAAGTCGTTTTAAGCGATTTACGGGTTAAAATAGGAATCTGAGTTTCCAGGTCAGTTCATAAGGTTCAAAACACTTCATTTATTATTTAAAATCAGTAGCAATTGGATTGGTAGCAAAAGGACTTGTAAAACTCATTTTATACCTGAAAAGGGCATAATCGGTATTTACCACACTAATGCCATAACCTTAGGTTATGATCAGGTTAAAAATAATTAAAAATCTTTAAAAATCCCAAAATATTTATTACATCAGTGGGTAAAAGGTTTGATGTCAAAAATTGGGTTTAGATAGGCTTTATGCTAATTGCGCCTTTTAATTACTAAAAGGCGTTATAATTACGCTAATGAGCATAACTCCTAATCTAGACCTCCAACTGATGTAAAATTTTAGGGACAACTTTATAAATCAGTAATAAGGATTATTGTCCTTTCACATTTCCAAAATTTTCGTTTTATGGTCAAAAAGGCATATTGGTCAACATTTAAGCAATTAACGGAAACGTCGGACAATTAAGGTTTCAAGTGGTATAAACGCAGAGGTTTATACAAACATGTAACTAGGTCCTAATAGAACTTTAAGGCATGTCTAAACCTATCAAAATCGGGTCAGAACCGAAGTCAAAGCAAAAAGTCAAACTATGCGCCATTCGGTTCCAAATCGATCCTAAACTGAAAATTGTCGGATCAAACATGTTTAGACATGTTCTAACATTGATTACCAAGTTATATTAAATTTAAAACAGGTTACACGCCTCTCACATTGTTAATTATGCGTTAAATCAAAGTTTACATTTCTGTTGACTTTTTATCATCATCTTTGACCCGACAAACGACCTAGTTAGGACGGGATTCAGAGGGTGCCCTTTTAAGGGTTTAAAGTCCACATAATTACCAACTTATAACTACCTTAAGTTTGCCTAATCGCTGGACCATTAGCGATTAATTAATAAGTCAACCGTTAATTACGACGGTTTGACTTTAAGGCTATAAACTAAGCAAAACTTAATTAAGAAAGGTTGAGGATACTTACACAAGTCCTATGAACGATTTGGAGTGTCTTGAGTCTGCACTTGAGCTCCAGAAAGGGTCCAAAGTTGTAATGGAAATGAATGATCAATGTTTGCCAACATGTGGGTCTTATATAGTGTCTTTAATCTCATAGATTGTTGACATGAAAGGCTACTAATGATCATGGATGCTTACAAGTGCCCTCTAGTGCCTAAAAACCAGTATAGGAAGCCCATGGTATCATGGAAATGCAATTTGAGTCGGTTAAAGGCACAACAGACAACTGTCTGTTAGTTTCTGCATCTGGGCAACCCTTGCGCACCGTAAGGGTATGTCTTGCGGTGCGCAAGCCTTCTGCAGCAGGTTTCCCATTTTTCTTTTATTGCACTTTCAATCCCCGGTCCTCCTAAACATCGTTTTCACAATATTTCTTGCATTATGAGCCTTTAATATTGACATATAAGGGCTTTAAGGCTTATACCCACTTTGTGAAGTCCTTGATCACTTTGTGTTTACCCGAAAAGTCATAAATTTCCATGTTGACGCTTCTAACCCCTCGCACACGAATTTTATCATAACTTTCTCATACGATAACGAAACTTGGTGAAATTTTTATCACGCATTCTAGTGAGCATAATTAATCGTTACAAGGCTTCGGGTTTGCTAAAAGGTCACTCAGATGTATAACTTAAACATGTTGACACATTTAACCCCTGTAGTTTGTAATCTCTCACTTTCTTTCACAATTAGCTTCGCATGATCCATGATTTATTCGTGTATGGGTATGAGTATCATGTAGGGTTACTGTAAAGTATATTTATCCCTTGTTGACATTTTGGAACCCTTATATTCACATACTTTCCATGTTTGACAACCTTAGTCCTTCTAGAGTATACTTTCACACGTTCAAGCTTTATGACACGTGTCAATACATTATAGGACATGAATTTTCAGGGTGTTACATATTAACACATGTATTGTTTAGATCTTTTTACTATAATTATAATTCATTTTCCATTTGTTTGTTTTATTAGTCCATTCCAGATGACGCTGCGTACAAACTATGGGGTGTTGATAAAGGCCCTACAAATGTTATGATACACACTGAAGATGGCCGAGTATTTAATGTTTCTTTAAGGGAATCTAAAGGAAAGTTATTCTTTTTCCATGGTTGGTCCAATGTCGTAGAACATTTACGACTAACCAAAGGCTGTTTGGTAGTATTTAATCCCGTAGATTCTACTACGTTTAAATTTACATATTTCCTTGATGGTGTTAGTCGTGGCTCCTTCTGGACATATCTGCTCCCTCCATCATCTAATTTTTATGTAAGATAATTTCTACTTTTATTTTTTCTAATGTATTGATGTATTACTTTAGTTATATTAAAACTAACCTTTGTTTTGTTTTTTTAACATTCCCACAGGTCATTCCTGAATGTATCCTGCCAAAAATTTATGATTATTCATCAAATGATGTAATATCTACTGTAATTATAGACAACGAAACGTTTAAGGTTGCCATTGAAACGTCTGACGGTAAAGTCGGTTTTACCGTTGGTATTGACGTTATTGTTAGTCAGTTACAGTTGCAGCGTGGTTGTTTTTTGTTATTTACAAAAGCTTTTGGTAATTTTTTCCATTTAAAATTTTTTGGAAAAAACGGTGCTGAAATGAATTTTCCTGATGTAGATGTCGATGAGGTAAGTTACATTTTTCTACTTATTTATACATTTTATATATGTTAATCTACTACATGTTTTATATTTAATTTGCAGGCTGTAGTTGCACCTATCGATGCGGTAAATGAGGTTCATGAACAAATACATGGTGGTGTTCGTCGCTTTGTTCGTATGGCTGATGAACAACATTTTGTAAGTTTTAATACATTTTACAAACCTCTAAAAAACCAGTGTTACAATTTTTTTTACTTAATAAACATTGTTCTTTTTACTTTCATATTTATTATTAATTTTATTTTTACAACAATACAGAGGCTTCCTGATCCTGTTTCACGGATGGCTAAACTTGATGAAGGTTTAAAAGATATCACCGTCAGACTTATGCATCTGGATCCGCCACAGCAGTTTACCAACGGTACCAGACGTGAAAGAAAAAGCGAAGGAGGTTTTCGATACGCGTTAACCAGTTGGAAGAAGTTCACGAAAGCCGCTCAAATTAAGGTCGGTGACACCGTTCACTATTCTTTTGATGAAAATGACCAGGTGTTGAGTGTTGAACTGGTTGTACCTTTCGTTAGGCGTAGTCATTAGTTATATGACAATTAGGGCACGTTTTTTCCCTTTCTTATGGTAGATATTAACTTTTTATATGGTTATTGGTTTTTAACATTGGTTATGGTTTTGAATTTCAAGTTATTACATTTTTTCATATCTTAACTGTGCTTTTAACCACTATATGCCATGTCTTGAAAGTTTAATCTATGGTTTAAGTAGTTTTTGTTCCCGTTACACATATGATAGATCAAAAACGGTATAGAAACAACTTTTAAAGATAAAAAGAAATTGATGTATTCGGATATTAAGATTGCTGATTATTTTTTACAAATAAAATATTTTTTGTATAACTCAGTGTTGAATGTGTTATATATATTTTAGAAAATTACACATATTATAGATAAAAAACGATATAGAAACAAGTTTTACATATATAAAGAAATTAATATTAATATATTTAGATAATAATAATATTGATGTTTATTTTTTAAAAATATATTATCATGGCTTTTTAAAAATATATACAAAATTTAAATTTTAATCAGGGAAGTGATCATATTTATGTCTCATTGATATTATACATTTAACTGAATAGATTAACCAAAAAGAAGTTGATATATTAATTTAAATAATATTTAAAGTATTTAAAGTTTAGTTGACTGTTTTTTTAAATTTTATAAATCCTTAACTGATGCTAATCAGGATCCCATTTTTTCTTTTATCTTTCTCTTTTATGCAGAGAGAGTATAGTGTTGTTATTATTAGAGGATAGTATTATGAACTTAGTACTACATATAGAATACTATACTATGATTGTCATTTTTAAACCTTGCATTATAGTTTTGACCTGTTACATTATAAGCTTTTTATATAAGATGTAACATAAATAACCTATTTATATTCATTTTAATTATAGAAAGTCAACTGTCACTTAACAGGTTGCAATTTCAAAATTTGATCCTTACTTTGCAAGTGATTAATCATAAAAAATTTCGTCCTTACTTTGCAATTTCAAACTGATAATTATGGAAACTGATTATTCATACAAATTTAGATTACTCTATTTTTTATATTTTAGTAAAGGTTGACAATTATAATTAAAATAAAAAATATCGCTTCCAAAATTATGTGCTCACTTTCTTTTATAAATAAGTCTCATTTGTTATGTTTCATACACATCACATCTACTGACTTTGTATATTTCGCTATACATATCTTCTGGTATGAGTTTTGTGACTTTCATTGTAATTCATTTGTTATGTTTCATAAGTTTGTTTTGCTTTATTAGAAGTAGTAGATTTTATTCCTGAGTTAACATATGATGTTTTTCATGTACTTTTCTTCAAAGATTGTTGTATATCATCATCAAGTAACTTATCTTAATTCTTTTTATTAATTGTAGAGATGGAACAGGCTGCTATCACACTTCTTAATAATGTTGATCTTAATGTTGATGATTACACTATCAGAATTCGCATAGTCCGGCTATGGACAAGACCTACCTTCAACAATGCTAGGAAGATTTATTGCTACGACATGATATTCATGGACCAGGAGGTTTTTTTAGGCCAATGCATACGTTTATTTGAATTTCAAATTAATGTGTTACTCTTTATAATTAATTATAAAATGTTGTTTTTTAGGGCACCAAAATGCAGGCATTTGTTTTACAAATGAACACTACTGGTTATGAGCATTTGCTTAAAGAAAATCAATGTTTAACTATTCGTAACCCTTCGATGGGTGAAAATCGTCAAAAAGTTAAATATGTTCATAGTTCGTTGAAGATCAATTTAAATGACAACACTACTGTAGAAGAATGCAACGAGCCTGTTGGTGCTGAATGGGGATTTGATTTTTCTCCATTTGATTCTGTTGTGGATGACCCTCATGATGATGGCAAGTCTTTCAAAAGCCCGATTGGTACTTTATTTTTAAATTTTTTCTTCAATTTTATTAATTTTATATTATATTTTTAAGTAATATTAATTTCATTATTTTGTATTCTTTAGATGTTATTGGTTTTGTGGTTAAGTGTCTTCCGTCAGAGGATAAAAGTGAATATAATAACGGCAAAGATGAGAAGAAGACTACCTTTATTTGGAATATTTGCAGTACATTCTTATATATATATATATATATATATATATATACCTACTTTTACTTATATATTTCTCCCATTTTATATATTTTTTACAACTAACAACTTACGTATTTAAATTTTATTTTGTAGACACCATCAGATTTACGTGACGTTATGGGGTTGTTATGCTGATCAGATTTTAGAATTTGAGAAGAACAATAAGGATGAAAAGAATGTTGTGGTCGTTGTTCAGTTTGGGAAGTACAGATTTTGGGGAGGTATATTCTATATCGACACTCTCACTTATCATTCAACTACATATTTAATTTATTCAAGTTGTCGTTTTATTTACATGTTGCTATAATTAAACAGGTAATTTGTTTGTCTCGAATTTGTATAATGTAACTCGAGTCTTCATAAACACTGAAGTAAAAGAGATTTTGTGTGACAACTGGCACCAAACCGGTAATTTCCGTACACTTTAATTATTGCTTAATGACTTCAATTATGTGCTTAATTGTCAGCAATGTCTGAACACATACTAAACAAGTGAATTCATGCACGTTGTATACTACAAAATATTGCTTTATGCATAAACGAGAGCGTTGCGTCAGAAATACTAGTAAATTCACCGGTAAGACACTGTGTCAACAAAACTGCAGAAAGGAGTCAGACATTAGAAGTGAGGCCTAGATGTAGGTCCAACGACAAGAGTACATTAAAACCCAAGAGAACATACAAGGGTTTAATATATAGACCTTACGGAAGCAAAAATACGCACTAAAAAGCACCCGAAACGCACTTTAAGTGCAGAATCTTATATAATTCAGCTCTAATCAGCATTTAAACATATGAATATTATGCAGAAATTACGTTTATTTATCCAGAATATTTCCCCAAGTGTTGGGAATTGAAAGGGGTACAAAAGATACTTAAAAGACACTAAAAGGTGCAATTTAGCACTTTAACGAGTCGGTATCTAACCGAACAACCGGACATTACCCAGAACACCAAAATAATGCTAGAAGCATTGTTTTTATTTTTCTAAGCTAGTTAGGGTCCTCGAACACCCTAACACCCTATATATTACTTAACATACTTAAACCCCTAAATTAAACATTTAACACTAACTAGAACTTTAACTTCCAATTGAGATGTATCTAGACCCCCCCCCCCCCCCATGTAATGACCGATTACATGGGTCACACACTTTAGATTTTTCTGATTAATTAAATAGATCATGTTCCCTTGATTTTGGGCATATGGACCAATGAGTAAAATAATGTTGGAAGTTAGTTCATAAAAACCCCAAGATTATAACCCTTATCATTCTAACATTCACCAACTCACAAAACCACCTCTCCTTCTCCCTTCAAGCTACGGCCCAAGCACCCCCTCCCCACACTTTCATTTTCAATCCATATTCATTCATTCCAAGGTAATATTAAGGTGAAAGAAGGTCACTAACGAAGATCGGTGCAAGCGGATCTTGAAGGACCTTCTACATTTGCTTTTATCCACCTCATTTGCAGTCTTGAACTTCCCTAGCCTTGTGCTAGTAGTAAGTGTTCTAAAACATCATCTTGTGCTTATTTTTGGTGGTTAATAAGTGATTTAATGGTTAAAAATTAAAAACACTAAGGAACATAACTAAAAGTCTTGAAAGAAAGATAAACTAGTTGGATAAAGAGTAGACATGTGTGTAAATCATGTGAATCTTGTATGGTTGTTATTACTTGATGTTGTTTGTTACTAAAAGTGGGATGGATCATCATCTAACCACACTAGATCATGTACAAGAACATGAACTAGTAGTGTGTTAGTGTAAAAAATTATAAAAGATGGTGAACCCTTCCACCTTAATATAAAAGATGTTGTTTGTTACTAAAAGTGGGATGAAAATTGAACTTGTGTAAATATAATTTTTCTTGTAAAATAAGATTCTAAACTAGTAGATCTAAAGATCTACAAGTGGTTTTTCGAAAGAACCAAGTGAAAGATGCAAGTCTTGTTAAAACCCGGATATTTTATGAACTAGAAGTATTTTTGACAAATAAACAAGTGTGTAAACACTTGTGTAACAAGAAAATTTAACAAAGAAATACTTTTGAAATTTCATGACTAGAGTTGTGAAAATAAATACTCTTTAAAAATAAAGTTTTTAAGAAACTAAACTTATTTTTAAAGATAACAAGACTTACTAAATGAACTAGTAGGTTACTACACACTTTCGTAAATTCTCAAGTTCATAAGTTGTGATATATGCTTGTTTTGACAAGTTTGATAAATAAAGATTGTATTGTTGAGATTGTTGTTGATTTAAAAGAAAATAAACACATGTTTTGAAAACATGGGAAACCTCCATTTTTAGGGGAAACTCTGTCAAAATTTTTATAAATTTTGACACTTAGAAAAATATAAGTTTTTGAGAAACTTATTCCCTAAAAATGTATTTAAAATATTACCAAGGTTTCCCTAATTTTTGGTGATAAGAAATAAGGATTTCTTCCGGAATAAAAATGGATATTAAGTATATATATTTTTGAGAGAAAAATATATATTATTTGATCACCAACTTTTGTGCTAAGTGTATATAGTATGTGTCATACGTGCTAGTGTATTAAGACTTAAAAATACACTAAATTCTCAGGAGGAGTATAAACATAAAAATACACATACAACATACAAGATACATAATTCGGGTGCAAAGTGCAAAACACGAGATACTTATATTAATTTTTGGAAAAAAATAATATAAGTAAGATACTTAGTTAAAAATATAAATTATTTTTAACACAACAATACAAATACAAAAGAGAGTGACTGTACTTGTGCGACGCCAGTCTAGTGACTAATGTTAAGAAAACGCGTATAGGTCACGACGTTAATTAAGCGAATCCGGTGAAGTTTACGACGCAAGGAACGCAAAGTTGTGAGTTCATGCTCCCCCTTTTCTTTTAACTGTTTTCAGTTTTATAACTTCGGGGGTGAAATACATGTTACAATTTTTACAATGTTTACAAATGGTATGATAACAAGAAATACACTTGGTGAGGACGAGAACCAACTGTGATGTGAAATGAGAAATGATACGAGAAATCGTGTCACGAATAGGGTAACCTAAGCACCATTAATCAACAATATACCTAGACCGCAGAACAAAAGGTTAGATCTAACGGGTGCTGGGCAGCCACACTCTCGGTGAGGGCGAGAATCGAGTAGTGCTTTTGTGTCTCAGAATATGCCAACTAGAAAAATGCCTAAGGTTTGGTGACTTCGTATGTCGTGTCACATGTTAATGGCTTTGCAACCCATTAACAATCCTGATATTTACAGGAATACTTTATTTACATAAATTCATACCATACTAAAACTTGATTAATACTTGAGTACGTGGGGTACTCAAGAAAAACTTGAATTATATTTGAGTACGTGGGGTACTCAAGAAAACGGGAATTATAATTGAGTAAGTGGGGTACTCAAGAAAAACTTGAATTATACTTGAGTACGTGGGGTACTCAAGAAAAACTTGAATTATACATGAGTACGTGGTGTACACATGGATACTTGATTTATATATGAAAACTTGATTTATACATGACACAAACTATGTTTTCATACATAGTATACAAACGTGAAATACAAAAACTGCATGAATTCACACCAACATTATGTTGACGTTTTTCCAAAACCCACATGTATTTCAGGTAACTAGAAGTGGATGTACGCGCGGTCTTGCTTATGCTCGTGGATGTCGCTTATGTTTGTCTTTAAATAAAGTTGTAAACTTTTTAAGACAATGTTTTATGCTACCTCGTGATGTAAACACGAAACTTATGTTTTCAAATTATGGTATTTGATGTTGTTTTACAAGCATGTAGCATGTTTACTCTTCGTATGCAATGAGAACCTTTCATGATCACACCTCGTGCTTCCGCCGCAGAAAGGGGTGTGACAGATTGGTATCAGAGCTGCGATTGTAGTGAACCAGGATTCCTTCTCGAGTCTAGTCTATAATCTCTAGGATCCTTTCACGAAAACAATTTTTCAAAGAGTTTTCATTGCATAAAACATCCCGCGACATCCACTACCTGAAACTATCTACAAGAGTCTAGAAAAGACACAACGAGACTCAGGGTGCACAAGAGTAGCACTTGTCGTTCATTAGAAATTACTTGCAATTATGTGTGATAATTGACATATACACATACTAGAAGTAGAATGTCACGAGTATACGTGACTTTACCTGAAAGCAATGGCCTACCTGAAGGAAGAGATACGAGGATGAAACGAACTGTGCGGACTGTGCAAAGAGTTACGTAATTATGGATGCATACATAATTATGGAAGTCAGTGCACAGAAACCACATCAAGTCTTGTCACGTATAGATTCCCTCAGTGCAAACCTACTAAGTACTCTGCTAGAGTAATAATTGTTTGATGTCACTTATGTGGTATATACCTGTGAATATATATACTACTACTGTCTAGTATGACGATATCAAACAAATGTCTAACCCTGTTGTGTTATGTTCTGTCAGGACATGGCACCCAGGAAAACTGTGAATGCTCGCAATGACGATCAACCTCCTCTTCCCCCACTGCCAAGAATTGTCGAAGAGCTGGAAGCTCTACTGGAAGAAAGGATCTCCGCTGCTATCGCCCAGTACGAGGCAAACCGAATTCAAGACAGTGGCGGCCCAAGCAACGCTAGACGTAATGGGAACGGAGATTCATCTGGAGGCAATGCAGCTCCAGGCTGCACTTTCAAGAAGTTCCTCGACTGCAAGCCAATGAACTATGACGACACAGGAGGTGCAGTAGCATTTGTACGCTGGACGGAGAAGACTGAAGCTACTATCCGCATGAGCAAGTGTACCGCGGATCAGCAAGTCACTTTTGCTACTAGATTGTTTGTCGATGAAGCGCTGACTTGGTGGGACTTGCAAGCCCAAACCTTGGTCGATGATGCCGCTTATGGCCTAACCTGGGAGGAACTGAAGGAAAGAATGAGAGAGAAGTATTGCTCTCGTGCTGAACTCCAAAGTCTGGAAACAGTGTTCTGGCACTTGACCATGGAAGGTGCGGATATTAACAGTTATACTCGAAGGTTCCACGATCTGTCTAGAGTGTTTCCCTACACGGTGACTCCCGAATACAAGCGCGTTGAACGCTACATTTGGGGGCTGGCCCCAGAGTTTCGTGGCATGGTAACTTTGGCCAAACCTCAAACAATCACTGAGGCGGTAACTCTGGCTGCCAACCTTACTGAAGGTTGTGTTCGTAGGAAGAGGTTATCACTAAACTCAACTAAAAGGACCGAGACGCATGCTAAGTCGTCTGGTGACAAGAAGAGGAAGCATTCGGATCTGAATCAAACAACTCGCAACAACAACAAGAAGCGCGACCCTAAACCGCCTCAGGAAGCGGAAACTCTTTCAACCATGAATCACGCTCATACCAAACGGTACCTGGGCAATATGCCTTTCTGCAATCAATGCAAGCGTCATCACGGAGGAGTTTGTCGCATTCCAAAATGCGGCAAGTGTGGAAATCTGGGTCACCATACCGAGAACTGTTGGGGAAAAGGAAAGAACGGGAATGGAAACCGCAACGGTGCTGGAACTGGAAACAACGGTAGAAGTGGAAGTGGCAACGGTAACCGGAATGGCCATGGAGCTGGGCAAAATCAAGGATGCTTTGGTTGTGGAAGCATGGATCATTTCAAGAAAAACTGCCCAAGGGGAAACAACGTTCAGACTCGAACGTTTGTGATTGGGGCAAGGAAAGCACGCGAGAACCCTAATGTGGTCACCGATACGTTTCTCATTAACAATCACTTTGCATCCATATTATTTGACACTGGCGCCGATTATAGCTTCATGTCTGTGGAATTTAAACGCATACTTTGAATAGAATCTAGTAGATTAGAAATTCCTTATTCCATAGAACTAGCCAATGGTAAACTTGTTGAATCGGGCGAAGTTGTTAGAGGCTGCCCACTAGAACTTGGTGAACGAAGATTTAGCATCAACCTCTTACCTATTCAATTGGGTAGCTTCGATGTGGTGGTCGGAATGGACTGGTTGTCCAAGAAGAAAGCTGAGCTTATTTGTCACGAGAAAATCATTCGCATCCCGTTGGCGAATGATGAGACTCTCATCGTACATGGAGAAAAATGAAACGCGCCTCTTCGAATCATCAGTTGTATGAAGGCACATAAGTGCTTAAGGAAAGGATGTGTTGCCTTCCTAGCACACGTGGTAGAAAAGAAGGCTGTGGAGCCAAAACTCGAAGATATTCCTGTGGTGAAGGAATTCCCTGATGTTTTTCCCGAAGATCTGCCAGGACTACCTCCGCAACGACAAGTCGAATTCCGTATAGACTTGGTTCCAGGAGCCGCTCCTGTAGCCAAGGCACCCTATCGACTTGCTCCATCCGAGATCCAAGAATTATCTACACAGCTCCAAGAGTTGTTGGACAAAGGATTCATAAGGCCAAGCTTCTCACCCTGGGGAGCTCCAGTATTATTCGTGAAGAAGAAGAATGGAACACTGCGGATGTGTATCGATTACAGAGAACTGAACAAGCTCACTATCAAGAATCGGTACCCGCTACCGAGGATTGATGACTTATTTGATCAATTGTAAGGATCAAGCTACTATTCCAAGATCGATCTCCGATCTGGATATCATCAGCTAAGAATCCAAGAAGAAAGCGTGCCAAAGACCGCCTTCCGAACGCGTTATGGGCACTACGAGTTTCTTGTGATGCCATTCGGGCTGACGAATGCACCAGCGGTCTTTATGGACCTGATGAACCGCGTATGCAAACCATATCTCGATAATTTCGTGATTGTATTTATCGATGATATCCTGATTTACTCACGAACGAAAGAAGAGCACGAGCAACATCTCAGAACCATCTTGGAACTACTGAAGAAAGAGAAGCTTTATGCAAAGTTCTCGAAATGCGAATTCTGGATTCGCGAAGTACAATTTCTTGGTCACGTTATGAATGAGAAGGGCATTCATGTAGACCCGTCCAAGATAGAAGCAATAAAGAATTGGGAAGCTCCCAAAACCCCAACTGAAGTTCGACAATTTTTGGGCTTAGCGGGCTATTATCGGCGATTCATCGAGAATTTCTCAAAGATAGCTCAACCGCTAACGACCCTTACGCAGAAAGACAAGAAGTACGACTGGGGTGTTAAACAAGAAGAAGCCTTCCAGCTACTTAAGAACAAGCTATGTGATGCACCGATACTATCATTACCCGAAGGCACTGATGACTTTGTGGTATACTATGACGCTTCACGACAAGGCTTGGGTTGCGTACTCATGCAACGCCAGAAAGTCATCGCTTACGCTTCAAGACAATTGGAGGTGCATGAAAGAAACTATACCACTCACGACTTGGAACTCGGCGCGGTGGTATTCGCCTTGAAGATCTGGCGACACTATTTATATGGTACTCGATGTACAATTTTCATAGATCACAAAAGCTTACAACACATATTTGATCAGAAGGAATTGAATATGCGCCAGCGGCGATGGGTCGAGCTGCTAAATGATTACGACTCGGAGATCAAGTACCATCTTGGAAAGGCAAACGTTGTAGCAGACGCACTAAGCCGAAAAGAAAGGGTTAAGACCCTAAGGGTTCGAGCATTGGAAATGACTATTCGAACGAACCTCACTGCACGCATTCGTGATGCACAACAGGAAGCTCTTAAAGGAGAGAACCGTAAGACTGAATACCTCCGGGGTATGTTGAAATACATGGTGCCAAATGAAGAGGGAGCCTTATACTTTAAGAAGCGTATTTGGGTTCCACTCTATGGTGGCATACGAGAAGTCATCCTTGATGAAGCGCACAAATCGAGATACTCGATCCATCCAGGATCGGACAAGATGCATCAAGACTTGAAAGAATACTATTGGTGGCCGAGACTTAAAAGCGACGTTGCTGTCTATGTTGGAAAATGCCTAACCTGTGCTAAGGTTAAGGCCGAATATCAGAAACCGTCCGGCCTACTACAACAACCAGAGATTCCCGTGTGGAAATGGGAACAAATCTCGATGGACTTCATAACGAAATTACCCTGGACCCCGAGAGGGCACGATATAATATGGGTAATAGTTGATCGATTAACGAAATCTGCGCATTTCCTACCGATCCGAGAGAAGGATAGCACTGGAAAGCTTGCAGAGATATACTTAAGGGAAATTGTGGCACGACATGGAGTGCCAATCTCAATTATTTCAGACAGAGATGGACGCTTTGTCTCAAGAATCTGGCAATCATTTCAGGAAGCCTTTGAATCTCAGTTAGATCTAAGCACGGCATTCCATCCACAAACAGATGGCCAGAGCGAACGGACTATACAAACATTAGAATATATGCTTCGCGCATGTGTCATGGATCTAGGCGGCAGCTGGGATACTCATATACCTTTAGTTGAGTTTTCCTACAATAAGAGTTATCATATGAGCATAAAGGCCGCGCCCTTCGAAGCTCTGTATGGCCGCAAGTGCCGATTCCCCTTATGTTGGGCAGACGCTGGAGACAAACGAATGGTTGGTCCAGAACTTGCGCAAGAGACAACCGACAAGATTATACAGATCCGAGAGCGCGTTAAGGCGGCCCGAGATCGACAAAAGACCTACGCTGATCAAAAACGAAAACCATTACAGTTCGAGGTTGGAGACAAAGTTTTGTTGAAGGTCTCACCTTGGAAGGGCGTAGTAAGATTTGGAAAATGTGGAAAGCTGAATCCACGATACATCGGACCATTCAGAATATTGGAAAGAATTGGTACCGTGGCATACAAGTTGGAATTACCGGAAGAACTTAATGGAGTACATAATACGTTCCATGTATCCAATCTCAAGAAGAGTCCAACACAAGAAAACGTGATCATCCCGATGGATGAAGTGCATATTGATGACGCCCTCCGATTTACAGAACAACCCGTCGAGGTTACAGACTGGAAAGTCAACAAGACCAGGAGGAGCACTGTTAAACTTGTCAAAGTACGTTGGAGCTCTAAGCACGGACCCGAGTATACCTGGGAATGTGAAGACCAGTTCAAAGAAAAGTACCCCCACCTATTCAAGAAGACTCCTGCGAGAGTTAGTTCAGCCTGAATTTCGGGACGAAATTCTTTTAACGGGGGAAGACTGTGACAACTGGCACCAAACCGGTAATTTCCGTACACTTTAATTATTGCTTAATGACTGCAATTATGTGCTTAATTGTCAGCAATGTCTGAACACATACTAAACAAGTGAATTCATGCACGTTGTATACTACAAAATATTGCTTTATGCATAAACGAGAGCGTTGCGTCAGAAATACTAGTAAACTCACCGGTAAGACACTGTGTCAACAGAACTGCAGAAAGCAGTCAGACATTAGAAGTGAGGCCTAGATGTAGGTCCAACGACAAGAGTACATTAAAACCCAAGAGAACATACAAGGGTTTAATATATAGACCTTACGGAAGCAAAAATACGTACTAAAAAGCACCCGAAACGCACTTTAAGTGCAGAATCTTATATAATTCAGCTCTAATCAGCTTTTAAACATATGAATATTATGCAGAAATTACGTTTATTTATCCAGAATATTTCCCCAAGTGTTGGGAATTGAAAGGGGTACAAAAGATACTTAAAAGACACTAAAAGGTGCAATTTAGCACTTTAACGAGTAGGTATCTAACCGAACAACCGGACATTACCCAGAACACCAAAATAATGCTAGAAGCATTGTTTTTATTTTTCTAAGCTAGTTAGGGTCCCCGAACACCCTATATATTACTTAACATACTTAAACCCCTAAATTAAACATTTAACACTAACTAGAACTTTAACTTCCAATTGAGATGTAACTAGACCCCCCCCCCCCCCCCATGTAATGACCGATTACATGGGTCACACACTTTAGATTTTCCTGATTAATTAAATAGATCATGTTCCCTTGATTTTGGGCATATGGACCAATGAGTAAAATAATGTTGGGAGTTAGTTCATAAAAACCCCAAGATTATAACCCTTATCATTCTAACATTCACCAACTCACAAAACCACCTCTCCTTCTCCCTTCAAGCTACGGCCCAAGCACCCCCTCCCCACACTTTCATTTTCAATCCATATTCATTCATTCCAAGGTAATATTAAGGTGAAAGAAGGTCACTAACGAAGCTCGGTGCAAGCAAATCTTAAAGGACCTTCTTCACTTGCTTTTATCCACCTCATTTGCACTCTTGAACTTCCCTAGCCTTGTGCTTGTAGTAAGTGTTCTAAAACATCATCTTGTGCTTATTTTTGGTGGTTAATAAGTGATTTAATGGTTAAAAATTAAAAACACTAAGGAACATAACTAAAAGTCTTGAAAGAAAGATAAACTAGTTGGATAAAGAGTAGATATGTGTGTAAATCATGTGAATCTTGTATGGTTGTTATTACTTGATGTTGTTTGTTACTAAAAGTGGGATGGATCATCATCTAACCACACTAGATCATGTACAAGAACATGAACTAGTAGTGTGTTAGTGTAAAAATTATAAAAGATGGTGAACCCTTCCACTCATGAAACATGAACTTGTGTAAATATAAATTTTCTTGTAAAATAAGATTCTAAACTAGTAGATCTAAAGATCTACAAGTGGTTTTTCGGAAGAACCAAGTGAAAGATGCAAGTCTTGTTAAAACCCGGACATTTTATGAACTAGAAGTATTTTTGACAAATAAACAAGTGTGTAAACACTTGTGTAACAAGAAAATTTAACAAAGAAATACTTTTGAAATTTCATGACTAGAGTTGTGAAAATACATACTCTTTAAAAATAAAGTTTTTAAGAAACTAAACTTAATTTTAAAGATAACAAGACTTACTAAATGAACTAGTAGGTTACTACACACTTTCGTAAATTCTCAAGTTCATAAGTTGTGATATATGCTTGTTTTGAAAAGTTTGATAAATAAAGATTGTATTGTTGAGACTGTTGTTGATTTAAAAGAAAATAAACACATGTTTTAAAAACATGGGAAACCTCCATTTTTAGGGGAAACTCTGTCAAAATTTTTATAAATTTTGACACTTAGAAAAATATAAGTTTTTGAGAAACTTATTCCTTAAAAATGTATTTAAAAATATTACCAAGGTTTCCCTAATTTTTGGTGATAAGAAATAAGGATTTCTTCGAGAATAAAAATGGATATTAAGTATATATATTTTTGAGAGAAAAATATATATTATTTGATCACCAACTTTTGTGCTAAGTGTATATAGTATGTGTTATACGTGCTAGTGTATTAAGACTTAAAAATTCACTAAATACTCATGAGGAGTATAAACATAAAAATACACATACAACATACAAGATACATAATTCCGGTGCAAAGTACAAAACACGAGATACTTATATTAATTTTTGGAAAAAAATAATATAAGTAAGATACTTAGTTAAAAATATAAATTATTTTTAACACAACAATACAAATACAAAAGAGAGTGACTGTACTTGTGCGACGCAAGTCTAGTGACTAACGTTAAGAAAACGCGTATAGGTCACGACGTTAATTAAGCGAATCCGGTGAAGTTTACGACGCAAGGAACGCAAAGTTGTGAGTTCATGCTCCCCCTTTTCTTTTAACTTTTTTCAGTTTTATAACTTCGGGGGTGAAATACATGTTACAATTTTTACAATGTTTACAAATGGTATGATAACAAGAAATACACTTGGTGAGGACGAGAACCAAGTGTGATGTGAAATGAGAAATGATACGAGAAATCGTGTCACGAATAGGGTAACATAAGCACCATTAATCAACAATATACCTAGACCGCAGAACAAAAGGTTAGATCTAACGGGTGCCGGGCAGCCACACTCTCGGTGAGGGCGAGAATCGAGTAGTGCTTTTGTGTCTCAGAATATGCCAACTAGAAAAATGCCTAAGGTTTGGTGACTTCCTATGTCGTGTCACATGTTAATGGCTTTGCAACCCATTAACAATCCTGATATTTACAGGAATACTTTATTTACATAAATTCATACCATACTAAAACTTGATTAATACTTGAGTACGTGGGGTACTCAAGAAAAACTTGAATTATATTTGAGTACGTGGGGTACTCAAGAAAAACTTGAATTATAATTGAGTACGTGGGGTACTCAAGAAAAACTTGAATTATACTTGAGTACGTGGGGTACTCAAGGAAAACTTGAATTATACATGAGTACGTGGTGTACACATGGATACTTGATTTATATATGAAAACTTGATTTATACATGACACAAACTATGTTTTCATACATAGTATACAAACGTGAAATACAAAAACTGCATGAATTCACACCAACATTATGTTGACGTTTTTCCAAAACCCACATGTATTTCTGGTAACTAGAAGTGGATGTACGCGCGGTCTTGCTTATGCTCGTGGATGTCGCTTATGTTTGTCTTTAAATAAAGTTGTAAACTTTTTAAGACAATGTTTTATGCTACCTCGTGATGTAAACACGAAACTTATGTTTTCAAATTATGGTATTTGATGTTGTTTTACGAGCATGTAGCATGTTTACTCTTCGTATGCAATGAGAACCTTTCATGATCACACCTCGTGCATCCGCCGCAGAAAGGGGTGTGACATTTTGGATTTCAAGAAAAGGTTTGTAATCGTATTACCTTTTTATAATATCTTTTTAATACGTATTACTTTTGTAACATACATTATTTTCCCTGTACAGTTTCCTTTCTCAGCTTACTGCTTCAACGTCTTCCGGTTATTCTGGATTGAGCTCTTCTGCAATCAAGTCAACGACTGAGGAATATCTATCTGATCGTTCCTTTAGTACAATTGGAGCATTAAGCGAAATCTCCGAAGTATTGTTACAATTATTTATTGTTTTATTTTTTATACTTAATATTTTTTCCTTTCAAAATGTTCTAAATTGTCTATTATGTATACAGGAAAAGTTTGTTATTATCCTCGGAACAATTAAGAGCTTTGCTTCAGAATACTCATGGTTTTACAATGCATGTAAGAGTTGCAACAAAAAGGTTATTACCAACACTATTTGCAAGGACAAGGAAGATGGAAGTGAAGGATCTGATTTAGTAACTGTCTTGGAATGTCAGACTGATCGTTGCAATAAAAGGACCGTTTTGTCTGTTCCCAGGTTAATTTACTTGATTCATTTATTGTCCTAAACATATTACATGATTGTTAACAAAATCTTATTTTAAATTTTGGCAGGATAAAAGTTCTAATACGTGTTCAGGATTTTACCGGGATTGTCACTTTTACGTTGTTTGAACGTGAAGTTGTTAAACTGTTAAAGGTTAACGCAAACCAGCTTTTGGATAAAAACATTGAGGTAAGTTATATCGTGGGAATAACATTTCCTTACTTCCTTTATACATTTTAATGTTTATATTTTAAACTGGTATGTTTATAAATTATGTCTCGAAGCTATGCAATATGACAATCTTAATGTTTATCTAACAGTTAGCCAGCGATGGTAACTTTCCCAAGGAGCTGAAGGCATTGTTAAATCGGCGGTTTGCGTTTAAGATAACCATAGGTTCGTTTAACATAAAAAACAAATCAGATGGCTACTCGGTGTCGAAGTTGACTGAAAATCCTGCAATCATCGCCGATCTTGATAGGCATTTTGATGCTTTCCAGGTTCTAAATACCTTCTATACGTTAGTTGTACTTTTTTGTTATAAAAACTTATATCATGTTACAATATTTAATGAAATATATGAAATAAATACAGCCTGCTGATGATGAACCTTTAAATGCTTTTCCGTCTGATTCAAATGCAACTGTCAACTTTCATGTTAAGGTATGTCAAACAAATTATGGAATTCACCATTGGTTCAATATTTTTTCATTCACCTTATTTTATCAATTGTTTTTTAAGCTTTTTATTATTAAATTTCAGGATTATGTTTCCCGTACTGGCGATGAAGATACTCTGGTGTCTTATTTGAGCAAAAACATGTTTACGACACCCTCTCCACCTGAGATGAACTGTTCTGTCAACATGCTTGACAATGAACTTAAGCGTAATTTGGATGCCGTGTATGATGTGGATTTATATTCTTCTCAGTCGTCAACTAAATCGCGTAAGAGTGATGGTGAGAAAGATGAAGACTCGAATGTGAATCTGGGGCTTTTGAAGCCAAAGGTTGAAAAGTAGTGTGCCGAATCTAATAGTCATCTCTGTGTTTTCCAAAACTTTTCTATGTGTTTTTGAACAATCATATTCAGTACTTTTTATTTCATTACTTGATGTTGGTATTTTTCCTACTATATGTGGCGCTTTATCTTTATTATCGTTATATCAATAAGAGATGATATTATTAATTATCATTTGCATTTTGTTATGTACGTCGATTTCTATTTATTGTACGTCGGGTTTTTATTATTTTGTTATCATTCTAAACTTATATCTTATGACTTGATGTTACTTTTTTACCGACTATGTATTATGTATTATGTTTATTTTGGTTGTTCATTGTTAATTATTCTTTGTTAAATCAACAAATAATGTTATATTTATATTAGTATTTCTTTTTCCAACTTTGTCAAAACTACCATCGTAATAACATTTTTGTATACTACAGTTTTAAACAAATTTTAAAAAACATGCCATATTAAATGATAGTTTGTTTCCATTATTCAATTTTTTTTTTAAAACATGCCATATAAACGAAATTTAATTTTCGTAAGTACTAAACTATAAGTTGATTTAAATTTAAACATTGAAATTAAACATAATATGTATATTAAAGTTGGAAGGTTTGAAAACATCAATATATATGGAAACTTTATTCTGTTATTTAATTTTAATTAAAAATATTATTCAAAGTTTTGACTTTCCAATATTATGAAATTAATCATTAATATCATAATGAATATACTTAAATCTTTACATTACTAATGGATTTAAGTTTTACTAATTTTAATTTTGTAAATACTAAAATATAAGGCGTATTAAATTTTAAATGTTGAAATTAACCATAATATTTTTATTAAACTTTGAAAGTTGGATAATCTATATAATATAATAAATGAGATGATTTGGGCAATTTGTCTTTGAGTGGTGGAGCCATTTTGCTTATGTGGCATCCATTGGTTTAGTGAAGGTTGATTTTGGGAGGGAATTTGTCTAATTATGTATACACAAACCAGATTTCACAATACACAAACCAAAATATAAGATTGGATGCGGGATCCGTTTTTGTTCGGGTCAACCATTACCCATTAATTCGGATCTATATAAGACTGCTTCATTTCCAAACCCTAATACACGTTCCATCTCTCCATCTCTCCGCCTCTCCTCTTTGCCGATTCTCTCATATCATTGGATTCTTCGCCGCTTGAAACCCTGGTGCATTTCTAATCTGGTTTTGTAAGTCTTCATCAGGTATTAATTTTTTAACCTGTTATACACTTTGTATAATCTTGAGGTGATGTGGATTGATTTGGTTTTATATCTATTCCTACGCTCCAGCACATTTCTCCCCTTTGATTCATCTTGACAACATCCTGGTTCCTCTCAATTGATTTGGTATTAATTTTTTAACCTGTTATAGACTTTGTATAATCTTGAGGTGATGTGGATTGATTTGGTTTTATACCTGTCATTCTTCATATAGATGATGATTAACTGAATTCTTTATATAAAGGAACCGTCTTATCATCTTAGAAACATTTGAGTTGTCTTAATCTTGCTATTTGATGGTTCACGTGTTTCAGATCTGTATAATCTATGTTTCATATCTGTATAATCTGTATTGATTTGATCTGATGACTTTGTTTGTGTTGTTTGATGAACGATTATGAGATAAAAGTATATATCTTGGGTTTTGGTGATTTAATTTTATTTGCATATAGATCTGAAAGTTTATGTTTGTATATTATTTGTTGAATTTTGATGTAGGTTGAGTTTGTGGGATCTTTTCATTCAATTTCAACAGGTATACCTAAAACCCTAATTATATTGATCCAGTCGCTCTATGTTCTCTCTTTTCACCATTCATCCATCCATAATCATCGGATCTTTTCATTCGATACAGGTATGATCGCTTCATTGGTTTCATAGGTTAATTTCAGAAGTTTAACATTATTTTTCGCCAAATCGTTTGATAAATTAGTATGTTTTAGTTAACTATTTGTTGATTTCAGATTGCTTCCTTTCCTCATTAGCCGAATCCTGTTCGGTCGTTCCTCTATTCATCGCTACGCGTCTACGATCACGCTAATGACTGTGTGAGTTGCTGTTTGAGGTTAGGCAACTTTGTAAAAAGTTGATGAAACTTATTTTTTCTGAATTCATTCTTCTTTTTTTTTTATCTTTTTTTATAGTGTTTGTTTGTCTTGAAATGCCCTAATTTCTTATGGGTTTTAGTTGATTATAATATTTGATGTTATTTGTTTAAATACACACGTAATTGAGCGAACATAATTAAACTGGGATTAATTTATGCTGCTATGTAACAGAATGAGGTGGGGAAAAGTTTGTGTACACCAAGTGTTTGATGTATTGCGTGAGTTAAGTTTTAACTTGATGGATGTTATATAAGTTTTTATGGTTTTCCTTGAAGACGACGTTAGGGTTCTTTCAGAGGAGGCACAAAAGAGATAAGTTTACGATATTGTTTACTTGATAGTTGATGCTACAGACATTATTACATGCCTGTAGTTGTGTATCTCTTTGTGATTGATTGTAATTGTTAGGTTACTGTATTTCTTCATTCTTCTCCTTCACGCTTACAGGATCCCTCTCGGATGTTCATCCTTCTCCTTCTTCAACTTCTTTGATCCATCTGGTGGTTGATTCTATCAACAAACCCTAATCACCAAGCAAGTTCTTCTGTTTTTTGTGTAGATCTACGACATAATTTCAACTAGAAAAAGAATAAAAAAATCTAGAAATTTTGGATTACAATTGAAAGCAACCAGGTAAACAACCCAAATTTCAATTTATTATATGTTATTGCATTCTTTCGGATATTGTTATTGAAGTTTCATTTTTTTTGTTTTTGCATATCATCAACGCATCTGCTTCTCCCTTTCTAATCGACAACGCCATCAGGTTAGCGATTCTTTTGTAAACCCATTCTTTATGTGTAATTTTTGTATCTCTTATGGTTTATGGCTGCTCATTTTTTTTATTTTTTTATGAAAAGACACTTGAAAATTAGGGTTTGATGGTGATACTAAAATGGGGGTGAGAGTTGACGAAAGAGATACTCCTTTGCTTCTCTGAGTCTGTACAAAAATTTGAAGTTCCGACACCAGGTATTCGATTAAATGCTCACTCGAGATTCACCATTAATTTTGAGGTCAATTTGGTTTTCTTCAATGGTATTTTTGGGAAATCGATCTTTAGGTTCATGTTGATTGTGGTTCTTTATACTTCAAGATTTGGAGGGTGCCCATTTGTATTTTCTTTTGTACGATGATTTAAAAGATTCTTTTACACATTACAAATACATGTTAGGTGGCTTTCAATTCTTTTAATTTGTTTTTATTGAAAACTTTTGAATCAAAGATTCAAAGATAGAGGTGTTGTTGAATAACTGAGATGTTATATCTTATCAAATGAATGAAAATCGTGGGAAATGGGCTGAAGTAAACTGCCATTTATTTGAGCAATCCAACAGTTGCGGTGGTGACAAGGAATACGTTTCCGGCCACCCTTTTTTCCGTTGAAGTTCTGGTCAACTTCTGCTTCTGCTAAGTTCATCTTAACTTGCATGATTTTTTTCGAGTATAATGGTTTATTTGGATATGATTGAGGCTATATTTGTTGTTTGATAAACTGATGAGTATCGTCATGTTTGTGCTCAGCAGATTACACATATTTGATGAAGACCGGCCTTTGCAGCAACTTTGTTCTACAGTGTGGCTGTTCGAAACCCTGGTGCGTTTCTAATCTTGAGGTGGTTTTAAAGTCTTCATCGGGTATTAACTTTTAACCTATTATAGACTTTGTATAATCCTGAGGTGACGTGGATTGATTTGGTTTTATATCTATGTATAACTTTGATTTTAAATGTGTCATCGTCTCATGTAGATCCCTTCAAATACAAGTATTTTTATTTTGATTGTAGTATTATTTCGATGAAATTGGTGCCTCCTACGGTTCATAGAAGCATTTAATAAGACACCAATAGTTTTTCTTATTACCAAGTTGTTTGTGACGTAATGTTAATATTTCATGGCCACCAGGTGACATTTTATATATGTGGGGAAATACCAGTATCTTTTAGACATAATGGGCATCAATTCCAGTCCCTTTAGACTTGACATTGATGATTTTATTAATGAGTTTGCAGACAGAGTTTACTTATTTTTATTTATAAAGAGCTGACCAACCTACTGATGATTTATCATATCTCCTTGCACCCAAATACATTTTTTATAATATTTGTTAATTTTTTATTTTAATTATGTTAGTACAGAAGTTGGGTCTTAATTCTTTTGTAGTAATCCATACTTAAATCGTCTAATACTTTGCGTGTAACCTAACTTTTAAACATTTTGACTGCAACCGATTTATTGAGACTACTTTATGGGAGTAAATCACCACTTCCTTGGAAAGGGGATGTCGTAACCCAAAAAAACGTCACCAGTTACTACAACACTAACACACATGAAAGTCACCAGAGTAAGTGAAAAAAACTATTCATTCATTTGGTATATACAGTTTTATAAATTTTTATAAGTGGCCTTATTTGTTAACTGGCAAAGTTATTATCATCCATCTAATGATATATTGGAGAATTTTGCTTTAATTGAAGATATTATACGCGTAGTAGCTGGTTCAAATGGAAAAGAGCTTGGAGGTGATCCAGCTTACCATTTTTAGGTGATCTGAAAGATCAACCTACAACTGTAGCCTACAATGACGAGGAATGAAATTCTTATTGTAATATGTTTTTATCATGAGGATGACGTAGCAGTAGCTGGATGTTTGAGTATAATGCAGATTTTGCTGGACGAGTGTCTGTCGATTCTCGGGGTTGAGAAGTTGAGTATTGAGGAAGTGTAGAAGATTGAGTGGAAAATCCTGGATGAGAAGATGAAGAATTGTATACAGGCGGTTAAAGTTCTTTTGTTTGGGGAGAAACAGTTGTGTGAACAGGTTTTTAGTGAGTCTGAATTGATTAAAGAGATTAGTTTTGTTGAAACTGCGAAAAGGGTGTGTGATGCAGCTTTTGAATTTCGGGGAGGCGGTTGCCATTGGGCAGAGATCTTCGGAGAAATTGTTTCGGATTCTTGACATGTATGATGTTGCAGATGTTTTACCTGATTTTGAAATGCTTTTTACTGATGAGTCTGGTGAGTCGGTTTGCAATGAAGTGATGGTTGTTTTAATACCAGGTGGGATCATTAGTGACTTACAGAAAAACTATCAATTACTTATGAATCAAGTCGGGTGCTTCAATTGTATCAAGTTTTTCATGAACATTCCAAACTTCTACTTTTGATTAAGCATTTAATCAAACGTGAGAGGTTCTTTCTAACTATTAATGAATATGGATTTTGTTACAACTGATAGGATTCTGTAACAAAAGTTAAAATTAGAAAAAAAAACGTTAACTACCACATATTAGTCAACTTTGTTAGTTGACTACTACTACCACTACCACTACCACTACCACTACCACTACTACTACTATTAATAATAATAATTAAGAAAGGGCAACAAAGAACTAATATGATATTCGTTTTAGAGTTAATCCAAATGTGGATGCGGAACTAATGCCATGATCTGGTCAAAATGAAATATCATATTAAAAACTCTTTTTTTTAACTCATATAAATCAAATTTTTTTGTAAGGAATATCATACAACCCTATTACGTATTTAGTCTTCTTTTATTTTATATTTGTTAACAATTCCAGTTGCACTATTTGGTAAAAACCTCTGAATCCAATGTGCTTAAGATCTATAGTTTAGTTCTGAAATGATTTTGTAGGTTCTTGGCCAAGCAAAGGTTAGCATCATATACAAGCTCTTGGCTAAGCAAAGGGTGGGTAAAAGAAACTGCAGTTGGTTGGTTCGGTTGTCATGCTTTTGGCTTGACGAAGTTTCAGGACCTTTATCTCTCATTTCCACCTTTGGCGCATATATTGATCAGCTGATACGTAGCAATGCTTTATTAATCATATTGCATCTAAAGGATTTTGGTGTGGGGTAAGCTTATTATAGAATCTATTATAAATGCGCATGTTTCTTGAAAATGATTTTATTATTGTTTCAGAGGCACACCATAATAAATGACAATAGATGGGGTTGGGGTGCAGGTGAATGGTCTGAGTTTGAGGCAAAATTGGTTTGTGAAGAACTGTGAGCTGCAATGATTTGACTAACTTTCATGCCTCATGTTTCACAATGTAATGTACCTGGTGCTTTTTATGTGACTACCTTGCCTATGATTCAATGTTTCAGATTGTGTCAATTATGTGGGCATCCAAAAAGCAACATATCTCATTTTAAGGATTCTTGTGAATGGTGTACTTCAACTACACAACACATTCTAAAGAGGCTGAAGTTCAAGAAGATTATGATGAATTGCTTGATATCTTTGATGAAGCTGATGTCACCAAGGAGATGTCCAAAATTAGGGGTGTAAACGAGCCGAGCCGAACCCGAGCTCGACCAGGCTCGAGCTCGGCTCGTTAGGTTTTTATGAAGCTCGAGCTCGGCTCGGTTCGAGCCTACTTCTTTGAGCTCGAGCTCGGCTCGCGAGTAAAACCCAAAGCTCGAGCTCGGCTCGAACTATTTTGAGAACAACCTTAAACGAGCTAAAAGCTCGGCTCGAGCTCACTTCAACATCGCTTAAACGAGCCAAAGCTCGGCTCTAGCTCGGCTCATCAATGTTATCATCATTATTAATATATTATATATATAAAAATTAAAATTTTGTATGGGCTCGTTTAGGCTCGCGAGCCTAAACAAGCTTTGTATTTCAGGCTCAAGCTCGGGCTCGATAACAAAACGAGCTCTATTTTAGGCTTGAGCTCGGGCTCGGGCTCGTTAAGGCTCTCTTGAATTGGTATTCAGAGAAAAATATTATTTTGTATTCATTTAGGATGATTCTTAGACAGGAAAGGAACACCAACATAAATAGAGAATAAAAGAGCCTAAACAAGGTAACTAAAAAACTGGTGACAGCCTGTGAAATCTTCTATTTAGGAGACAATATTGGAAGCCGACCATTACTCCTTTGACTTGTGTTTTTTTCCTTTTTTTTTAATATTTTAACACTCCCCCTCAAGTTGTGTAGTGGGATCTCCAATACCCAACTTGGTTAAAACCGATTTAAACGCTTTAGTCGCAACGGCCTTTGTCAGAATGTCTGCCAGTTGATCTTCCGACCTGACGAACGGGAGTTCGATGGTACCGTCTTCAATCTTTTCTTTAATGAAGTGACGATCTATTTCAACGTGCTTGGTTCTGTCATGTTGTACCGGGTTTTCTGACATTTTAATGGCAGCTTTGTTATCACATCTTAACTGAGTTGGACCTTTAAGTGGAGCACCAATTTCTTTCATTATCTTCCTTAACCACAGGATCTCAGTGATCCCTTTAGCGATACCCCTAAACTCAGATTCTGCACTTGATAAAGACACCACTTTTTGCTTCTTACTCCTCCACGTTACCAAGTTACCTCCAAGGAGAGTGAAGTAACCGGAGGTTGATCGTTTGTCATTCGGATTTCCTCCCCAGTCGGCATCTGTAAAAACTTCAGCATCTAGGTGGCCGTTTCTCTTAAACATGATTCCTTCCCCTACTGTGCCTTTTAGATATCGGATAATCCTCATGACCGCCTCCATATGATCTTCTTGAGGGTTGTGCATGAATTGGCTTACAACTCCCACTGCGTACGAAATGTCTGGTCGAGTGTGGGCCAAGTAGATTAGCTTTCCCACTAACCTTTGGTACCTTTCTTTATTTGCTAGTTTGGCTCCTTCAACCATTCTCAGTTTATGGTTCACAATCATGGGAGTATCATTGGGCTTGCAATCCACCATGCCCACTTCAACAAGCAAGTCCAAGATATATTTTCGTTGAGAGATAAAAATCCCTTCTCTTGACCGAAGCACTTCAATCCCTAGGAAATATTTCAATCCCCCAAGGTCTTTCATTTCAAACTCAGTGAAGAGATTCTTCCGGAGGGAGTTAATTTCTTCTTCATCACTTCCTGTTATGATCATGTCATCAACATAAATTATAAGACATGTAACAAGAGTTCCCCTCCTCTTGTAGAACAAGGTATGGTCGGCGTTACTCTGTTTGTACCCATAACGTTTCATAGCCATAGTAAACTTCCCAAACCACGCGCGCGGAGATTGTTTGAGCCCATACAATGCCTTTTTCAGTCTACACACTTCATTTCCTTTAAAATCATCTGAGAACCCCGGGGGAGGGTCCATATAAACTTCTTCTTTCAAGTCTCCATGCAAAAACGCATTTTTAACATCAAATTGATGGAGAGGCCAGTCTTCATTTGCTGCTACTGAGAAAAGAACTCTGATAGTATCAATTTTAGCAACTGGGGAAAAAGTCTCAGAATAATCGATACCATAAGTTTGTGTATATCCTTTGGCTACCAATCTAGCCTTGTGTCGTTCAATGGTGCCATCAGATTTATATTTGATATTAAATACCCATTTGCAGCCAACCGGTTTCTTCCCTTGAGGTAAAGTACATTTTTCCCATGTGCCACTTTTTTTCAAAGCCTCCATTTCTAAATTCATTGCCTCTCTCCATTCAGTCGTCTCCTCGGCTTCTTGGACCGTGGTAGGAATCTTTTCTGAAAGAAGTGTGGCTGAGAAGGCTTTTGCAACTTGTGCCACCCTCCCCCTGTCAGTTTTTACTGGGTATTTGGAGGTACGAGAGGTGTGCTCCGGGGAATACCGGTTAGGAGGGACTCCTCTGTTTCTTCTAGGAGGGAGGATAGGAGTGTTTTGTTGTTCTTCGTGTTCCACATGCGAGCTTTCTAACCTGTCATGATTAGTAACATTTGTGGAATTCTCGTGATGTTGTGAGTCGTTTACCTCATTGTTTGTCATATCTGAATTTGGCTCTCCGGCTTCGACTTCATGTTGGACACCGTCCTTAGGAGAATCGTTGGTTGTGTGAGATAACTCGTCATCCTCTTCAACGTTGGCTGAAGCAGGTTCGCTGGCGCCATCTACCGGCTCTGTCGGAACATCCGTCGAGCAACTATGATATAACAACCAATCGAACCAATCGAGTGACTCACTTATTTTCTCCCCCTGAGCACTGGATTGATGGTCGAAAAAATAGTCAGATTCGATGAAGTCAAGGTCCATGGTTACATGAACCCGACGAGTGACAGGATTGTAGCAACGATAGCCCTTTTGGTGGACACCGTACCCAACAAAAACACACTTTTCAGCACAGGCATTAAGTTTGTTTCGATTAGTTTTTGGAGTGTGAATGAACAACGAGCATCCAAAAACACGAGGAGGTAAGGTCATTATGGATGGAACTTTTACTTGGGTGGCTAGGACATCCAACGGGGTTTTATGTCCTAGGATTTGAGTTGGAAGACGATTAACAAGGTATGCCGATGTGGCAAGAGCTTCTGGCCAATATGACAAAGGGACATGAGATTCAATCATAATTGCACGTGTTTTTTCGAGTAATGTGCGATTTTTTCATTCCGAGGTACCGTTCTGTTGTGGAGTATTGGGACAAGTAGTTTGATGAATGAGACCATTTTCTTGGAAGAAGGTTTTCATCGGTTTGTTCACAAATTCAGTCCCGTTATCAGAACGGAGGATCTGTATTTTTTTTTAAATTGAGTTTGAACAATTTTATAGAACATAAAAAAGATTTCAGGGACCTCTGACTTATGTTTCATGAAGTATACCCAATTCATACGTGAAAAATCATCCACAAAAAGAACAAAATATCTGAACCGACTATTGGTGCTATTCGGGGCCGGGCCCCAAACATCAGAATGGATTAAAGAAAAAATAGACTCAACTCTAGTATCGTTTTGATTAAAGGAGACTCTATGACTTTTTGCAAGAATGCAAGTTTCACACTTCTCCTGAACGGGGTTATTCGAAAAAAGACTAGGAAACAAAATTTTAAGATAGCTAAAAGAGGGATGACCAAGACGTCGGTGCCATAACCATAGTTGTCTTTCAGTTGTCCCATGAGCAAGCATGGCATGTCCCTTGTGAACCACCTCATCAACGTAGTAGAGGCCTCCTTGTTCAGTACCACGCCCAACGATCTCCTTCGTACGAATGTCCTGTAGAACACAAAAATTGGGATACATGAGCACGACACAATTAAGTTGCTTTGTAACTTGGCTAATGGATAAAAGTTTGGAGGAAAGAGAGGGAATGTATAGACAATTGTTAATTTTCATTTTTTCTGAAAAATTGATAGAACCTCCCCCTTTAACTTGAACCATTTCCCCACTAGCGGTCTCAATATGGGATTTAGATGGGGTTGATATATTACAAAAATCTTTGGGATCATAAGACATGGTATCTGTGGCCCCACAATCAAATATCCATTTCTTTGAAGTTTTAGGTTGAGATATGGGCTTAACATGGCAGGCTTTAGATTTTTTATTTCCATTTCCTTTTTGATTAAATTCAGCAAATAAAGAAAGAGTGGGAGGGCTTGAGATGTAATTCTCAAACCCTTTACCTATCAAATTATCATCGGTGGTTGCAGCCAATCCCCCAAAACCACCGCTACTGCCTTTTTCGATCGGAGCCACTCCCCCTCCTGCCGCCGGCGTTCCTTTGCCATCAGCCCTCGAATTCTTTTGCTTCTGACCGTCTCCCCACCACTCTAGATAACCGACGAGCCTGAAACATTGGTCTTTCGTGTGTCTCTTCATTTGACAGTGGGTGCAAAAGAGCTTGGATTTGTCTTCTTTATCTCTAGGTCGAAACTTTGTTCTTTGTGACCAGTCTTTTGCAGCCAATCCCATCCCAATCTCTGTTGACTCATTATCGGATGGTCCAGATCTTAGAATATTCATTCTAGCAGCTTCCCTGCGTATGGTGGCGTACGCCATTTCCACCGTTGGAAGAGGGTCTTTTTTCAGAATATCCCTTTTTACAGGTTCCATTTTGTCATCGATTGCTGTGAGTAATTGGTATAACCTTTGCTCTTGAGTCTTCTTATTATAGATCTGGATGTCTTCCGGGTCTTTCATGGGGTTTGGATCTCTTCTATCAATGGACATCCATATGCTTTGCAGTTTATTCCACAGATCTTCCAAAGTGTGAGATCCTTGTCTAAGGGAGTTGGCTCTTTTATGGAGGTCAAAGACTTGTAATGAATCGGTTCCGAACCCGTATGTAGTTGCCAAACCATCTCACAAGGCTTTTGCGGTCGGATACTGTGAAACGTTATTCACCAAGTTGGATTCGAGATTCAGGATAATCCAGGTGAAGACGCACTGATCGTCTTGTTCCCAGCGTGAGTAATCTGTGTCGGTTTTTGAGAGAGGCTTGGGGTCGCCCGTAATGTGAGAGCTTCTTCCCCTGCCTCCAATGGCTTTCTTCATCAGGGTTGCCCATAAGGCATAGTTATCACCCCCGAGTTTAATCCCTAAGGATAGATTTTCAGAGTTTGTTGTTGTTTGCTGTGTTCCGAGACCATTTCTCAGAAGAGCAGCAATCTGCATCGTCAATTTATCAGGAATTTGGCTGACAGTTGTTTCTGTGTCAGGCATCTTGAAGCTTAGAATTTCCCAGGTTCAAACACGCTCTGATACCATCTTGAATTGGTATTCAGAGAAAAATATTATTTTGTATTCATTTAGGATGATTCTTACACAGGAAAGGAACACCAACATAAATAGAGAATAAAAGAGCCTAAACAAGGTAACTAAAAACTGGTGACAGCCTGTGAAATCTTCTATTTAGGAGACAATATTGGAAGCCGACCATTACTCCTTTGACTTGTGTTTTTTCCTTTTTTTAATATTTTAACAGGCTCGGCTCGTTCGAGCTTTTAACCGAGCCGATCACGAGTAGCTCTCGAGCCTCTAGGCTTGTTTACACCCCTATCCAAAATGAGATGTCATAAAAAGTCGTGGGTGATAGTTTTGTTATTACCATTCTTCGTTGCAAATTATTTCATCTACACATGTCAATTAGTGTAAAAAATAACATAAATCAATAAAACATTTGTAAAAACATATTTTTATGTCATTTTATGACATAAATCTATTAATTCAAATTAAATTTTGTTACCCGCGAAGTTCGTGGGTGATAACCTAGTCATATATATATAGAAACTTTTTTCGGTTTTTATATTTAGTTTAAAAAATATTATTTAAAGTGTTGACTTTCCAATATTATGAAATTAATCATTAATATCATAATGAATATACTTAAATGTTTACATTACTAATGTTTCCTTATAAACATGATGTACAACATATAAATCTGTTCATCTCATTTCATCTCATTTGTGGTTTGTAGTTCAACCAATACATCCCTTTCACTACTAGGGTATTGTAAGCCAATTTAAACAAACGATTACTTTCTTATTCCAAAAACGTCATCCGCAATGTATAAATGATCAAAGCATGATTCCAATTCTTTGGGAAATCAATCAAACCAGGAAAACACTTCAGGTTGTGAGTTTTTATTTATCTTTCACATTGTTTATTTGTTTATATATGATATATATGATTATAATTATAATGTAATTCATTTTTCTTTATTAAAATGATAGCTACTTCAAGAAAATCCAAGCGTAGATCTTCATGTACGTCCAATAATCCATTTAATATAAACAACTCAACAGGTAACACTTTTTGGATTCTTGTGATGTTAGTCTATTTTGTATATCTACAATAACAATCTAGATATGCGATATTTATGTTATGTGTCTTTTATTTAGATGTTGCGGCTGGCATCTCAAGAAGTCCTTTTTCAGACATTACCAATGGTATTGAACTACTCTCATTTACTAACTTATGTTACTAATATTTAAATTTCAGTTCAAAATGTATATCTATTTTATAGCTGTCAATTGATTTGAACGCATAAACTATGTACTACAAATAACATATAAACTAAAATTAGATCAGGTAGATATTTATAAACATGGTTACATAGTAGCAGTCCAAACTACATAAAGATCGTAGCTATCAAACATGTTAACCTACTACAAAACAACTTTTAACACTACATAAGTTAGGATACCTTTCTTCATTACCCAAAACAACCATATGTTATGGTTCAACCCTGTTTCAAAGTTTCAAACATCACCACTAGCGGAAAACATCGGTAAGGAACAAAACACCAATATCTGCAAAGTACTGGAACTTGCAATTATCACCTTCTTTGATGTTATCTTTAAGCCATTTCGCCCAGCCTTTGACAACGTACTTAATACTGTTTTTATTTGGCTCCGCCCTAACATCATGTTTTGTCTCCACATTCTACCTGTTGGCGATCTTAACTTTCAAGGTTTCGTCAATTCCTGTCATCCGTGCTACTGCAACTGGTATGCGCTATAAGTTACAAAACATAATAATAATTTCCATTAATTATGTTGAAGTATTTAAAAAATACAAAAGTTAACCAAATTATGTAAACGTATTAGACGCCTATTAACATATAATTTTGTTTGAACTTACAAAGCGTTTGGTGTACGGCACAATAAATATCAGCGGACCAGTTTCATCATCATCGAAGTCCTCTGATTCAGCCGAAGAGTCTTCAGAATTCGATATGACGACAACATCGTTTTCAGCTCCAGCCATTCTAAGAAACATTTAAAACGTTGACCCATTTTAGTAACTCGAATTTTTTTTATTTTTTATCTTTGTTGTAGTTTAGACTAATGACAAACATACATGAGCTGCATAATACCATTCCTCGACATTTTTACATCTTTATTCTACTTTAGTGACTTTCTTTTATTACATAACCATATCTTATATTTCTAACCCTTTTTTTTCAACCTAATGTAATAAAACACCTCACTATTGTTGAAATTGTTACTTTAACACAATGATAGTTTCGTTAAGCACAAAAATTTCATACAGTCATTTGTTCGAACACCTGGTGTGCATCTTATATTTAAGATCTTTTACCATTTCCCTGTTTTCAGATGACTTCCTAAATTTTGTTTTTTTCATACCCTAAGACATGTATGCAGTCAATACACTAACAATATGTGTATGTTCTGTAACATAATCAAGCTAAATATGTCAAGCAAACAACATAGATATAAAATTCTATATAAAGATTGCCATTTTCATTAACTTATTCCAACCATTAAATGGCATATGAACATCAAGATTTAAAAAAAAAATTACTTTACCTGATATTTGTTTAATTATAAACCGTATGATGGAGACATGAACAATGCAAATGAGAGAATTTTATATTAAGTTAAAACACTATGCAGTCAATACATTAACAACATATGTATGTTCTGTAACTGAATCAAGGTAAATATGTCAACCAAACAACTTACATATAAAATTCTGTATAAAGATTGCCATTTTCATTAACTTATTCCAACCAAGAAATGGCATATGAACATCATGATTGAAAAAAAAATGAATTACTTTACCTGATTTTTGTTGAATTTGAAACCGTATGATGGAGAAAGGAAAAATGCAAATGAGAGAATTGTAGATGCCCTTTTTTAAAAATCCAGTAACCGAAATGATATTTGATGGAAGGGTACTCATAAAGAACTTCAAGTATGATGGGTATTTTGACTTTTTGATAAATCCTTCATTATGACAATAGGCTATTTAGACAAAATTACATCTAATCTTATATATTGTTGCTGCCGCCATTTTGTTTTATATATATGTTTTGTTATACATTTACCTTTTCATTTTAAAGTTTAAAACTCACATATTCTGTTTTTGTTCATAATTTACATAAATCATTTTACATAATATATTTAGAGAATATTATAATACTAACTATTTGTTATGTTACATTAATTGGTTTAATGTTTACTAATTGCAATTTCTTACAAAATTAATGCTACTCTATCGTTTATTTGGTTTTTGATGTTAATACAGGTTTAACTCCAGCAGTTACACAAGACGAGTGCAGGGAGAGGCGTAAGCTACGAAAATTGTATTTGGATAGTAAAAGATCTAATGTATCACACAGCTTACCGGTTTCTAAAATAAAAGAATCGTCGACTTCTACTTCGTCTTCCATTTTTTTGCACACGCCGACTATTTCACAATACGCGTCTACTATTTCGTCAGGTTTATTTATTTTCTACTATTTCGCCAGGTTTATTTATTTTAAACTTTGCATACTATTTAAAGTTGCATACTTAAATATGTTGATACATATATATGTCTAAAAATATTTATATACCGTGTTTCTTTTATCAGTTCCTTTGACGCAAAGTTATCAAAGTTACACTAAAGAGAGACGGAGATTAAGGAGACTTTATTTAGATAGTAAAAAATCTCCTATCTTACGAGGCAAATCCATGGCTATGAACACTTTACAATCCTCTTCTAATACAAGATCCTTTCACTCCAAAACACAAAATGGTAAGTATATCCTTTTGTTAATACTTACAAGTAATACAATACCGACTTTCGAAAGTCGTATTTTTCATCAATAGCGACAACTAAAAAACATATGAATTATCTTATTTGTGTTTCATTATTTAGGTTATGTCACTTCTCCTTCAAACGAAACACCTTCAACAAGTATCCGTCACTTTTCTATTTCTCCAAACATAACATCAGCGACTTCAACTCCTATTCTACGCCAAACGTCTCCAAGGCTATCTCCTGGAAAATCTAAGTTATCAGGCAGACAACGAATTACATGTCCTATTCCAATGGTTGATTTGACTACCGAGGCAGCCTTAGATCAAGATCCTTACAAAGGTGTTTCATCAGGTAGTCGCTTAAGTAGTATATTTATGACATTATTTTGTATAGCATTGTCTTATTTTGAAATACATGGATTAATTTCATTTATTTTACTTCCAATTTAATGTACAGATTACTTACATCATGGTGACCAGTGTATTACGTGTCAAGTATGCAATGCAAAGTTATGGGATGTAGAAACTGGAAGAGGCAGAACCGATAATGGGAAAACCAGTTATTTTTCATGTTGTGGTTATGCCAAAGTAGAGCTACCCGATTATAAAGATGCACAACCAAATTACCTGAAACTCTTTACATCTATGGATAACGAAAGCAAGCATTTTTTGAAAAACATTCGCCGTTATAATTCTATGTTCGCATTCACCTCAATGGGTGGTAAGGTTGATCCGACTGTTAATAGAGGTAAAGGCCCATTTTGCTACATGATTAGCGGTGAAAACTATCATAGTATTGGAAGTCTTTTGCCTGACAATGCCAATAAACCAAAGTTTTGCCAGCTGTACATATACGATACTGAAAACGAGGTTTCAAACAGAGAATCTATATTTAGGTAAGTATTGTACACTATAATTTGTTTAAATTGTTTCTAAATCATTTACTAATAATTCGTTCATAAACAATCTGTCCAAGCAGTCGTTCTAAGGAGTCACCTGCATCCTCTTCTGCTTCTCTTGATCGTCAGTTGATCCGAAATATAAAGTATGTGTTAGACTCCGATAATGTATTGGTTAAAGTTTACAGGATGGTTAGAGATTGTTTTCATGACGATCCTCAGCTTAGTCTTAAGGTACGTCTTATTGGAAAAAGGGACAAGGATGGTCGAATGTATAACTTACCAACATGTGGCGAGGCTGCTGCTCTAATTGTTGGAGATGTTGAAAACGCAATTGAGAACAGAGATATTGTTGTTGAAACTAAATCAGGGTCTCTTAAATGAATAAGTGAATTACATCCTTCTTACCTTGCTCTACAATACCCAATTCTTTTCCCATATGGAGATGATGGTTACAGAGTTGACATCCCTCATAGAGGTGTGATAGATGTAACCAACAAGAAGCGTCCAAATTGTACGATGAGAGAGTTCTTTTCGTATCGTATTCAAGATAGAGTAAACCAGTTTTCGCTGATTCTAAATTCAAGGAGACTTTTCCAACAATTTTTGGTTGATGCTTATACGATGATTGAGAGCGAGAGACTTAACTATATACGTTTTCAACAAAAAAATCTAAGATCTGATACATATGAAAGTCTCTGGAAATTGAGAAGTAATGGTCAGCAAGATATATCTAATGTTGGTACACCTCTTATATTGCCTTCTTCGTTTACCGGTGGAGCTAGATATATGATGCAAAACTATTTAGATGCTATGGCTTTATGTAAATGGTTCAGTTATCCTGATATTTTTATAACCATTACATGCAATCCCAAGTGGCCAGAGGTAAAACGGTTTCTTAAAGACACAACTCTTAATCCAGAAGATAGGCCTGATTTCCTATCAAGGTTATTTAAAGTGAAGCTGGATGCGATTTGTAAAGATTTAAAGGAACGTCATATGTTGGGAAAAGCAGCAGCAAGTATGTAACCTGATTTCTTTTATATTTTTAACATATTTGTTACATTTTCATGTATTGTTTTTAATTATTTTTTATGCAGTTATTTATACAATCGAGTTTCAAAAACGTGGCTTGCCTCATGCGCATTTGTGCTTATTCATGGAACCTTAAGCGAAACTTCCCACTGTTGACCAAGTTGAACCGTTTATATGTGCCGAAATTCCAAACAGAGATGATGACCTAGAGTTGTATACGCTTGTGAAGGATTTTATGATTCACGGACCATGTGGTAATGCTAATATGAACTGCCCATGTATGGTTGATAAACAGTGTTCAAAAGGTTTTCCAAAAAGATTTCAAGATACTACCACAATTGACGCCAATGGTTTCCCATTATACAGAAGGAGAGATGATGGAGCAACAGTTGTCAAGAACCGGATCGAGTTAGATAATAAAAGTGTTGTACCATACAACAAAAAGTTATTGAAAAAGTATCAGGCACATATAAACGTTGAGTGGTGCAACCAAGCTGGGTCAATTAAGTATTTGTTTAAGTATATCAACAAAGGGCCTGATAGAGCAACAGTTGTTGTTTTGCATAGCGATAATCAGAATGAACAACCTGAAAAAGATGAGATTAAAGAGTACTATGACTGTAGGTATATCTCAGCATGTGAGGCATCATGGAGGATATTTAGTTACGATGTAAATTACAGATATCCTTCTATTATCAGGCTTCCATTCCATCTTCCAAGCCTACAACCGGTTGTCTTTGGACTAGGCGAAGACATCAATTATGTTCTTAACAGACCATCTGTCAAGTGTTCTATGTTTCTGTCTTGGATGGAACGTAACAAAGACCCTGATAAACATTTGGCGCGTACACTAACTTATGTTCAGTTTCCAACTTGGTATGTATGGAAGGTTGAAAACCGTTGTTGGCAACCTCGGAAAAAAGGTAACTCAATTGGCAGAATTCATAATGTTGCTCCCTCACTTGGAGAAGCTTATTTTTTAAGGATCCTGCTTAATAAGGTCAAAGGACCTAAGTCATATGACGATATCAAAACTGTTAATGGTCATGTACATGATACATTTAGAGATGCGTGTTTTGCACTTGGTCTTTTAGATGATGACAAAGAGTACATCGAAGCAATTAAAGAAGCAAACGAAACAGCAACAGCTTCTTATGTCCGAAATTTATTTGCCATGATGCTATTGTCCAACACTATGTCAAGACCGGAGATCGTATGGGAAAGCACGTGGAAATACATAACAGATGATTTCATCTACAGATACAGTAAATTACATTGTGTTGAAGGTACATATTTATATCGCTCACCTATCCATGATGAATATGTAAATAAAATTTCATACTCATTGTATCTGTATTTCAACATGTAACAGGTTTATCAATTCCAGACGACGAACTTAAAAATTATTCTTTGTTGGAAATTGAAAAGTTTTTAGGTATGAATAGCTCATCGCTAGGGAACTTCTCAACAATGCCTTTTCCAGATTCTTCTTCATTATCTGATCAAGACAATCGTCTGATTAACGAGGAGCGTACTTACGACGTATTAACTCTCGCAGAGGAATATCTTAATCTGTTGAATATGTTAACTGATGAAAAAAGGTCGGTGTTTGAAGAGATAATGAAATCTGTTGATGGTAACACTGGAGGGATGTTTTTTGTTTACGGATATGGTGGCACCGGTAAAACCTTTTTATGGAAGACGTTGTCTGCGGCACTTCGATCAAAAAGAGAAATTGTATTAAATGTTGCCTCGAGTGGAATTGCATCGCTGTTATTGACAGGCGGCAGGACTGCACACTCCATATTTCGTATTCCTTTGAATCTTAATGAGGATTCGGTATGTCATATAAAAGCAGATAGTGATGTTGCTAAATTGTTGCATCAGACCAAACTTATTATATGGGATGAAGCACCTATGGTCCATAAACATGCGTTTGAAGCATTGGACCGAACAATGAATGACATTTTCAATTTCGAAACCTCAAGAAACTCTGAAATCTCATTTGGTGGTAAGGTTATTGTTTTTGGTGGAGATTTTAGACAAGTCCTTCCCGTTGTTCGAAATGGTGGAAGACAAGAGACAGTCAACGCATCATTAAGTTCTTCGTATTTGTGGAGTAAATGTAAGTTGCTAACGTTGTCAAGGAATATGAGGTTAACCGTTGGAAGATATCCATTAGAGATTGAGGAAATAAATAGTTTTGCTAAGTGGCTTTTGGATATAGGAGAGGGAAATGTTGGTGGTCCTAATGATGGAGAAGCGACAATTGAAGTGCCATCGAATCTTATAATTAATGATACTTCCGATCCCATTTCTAGCCTGATCGAATTTGTTTATCCTTCGATTCTCGAGAACTTCGGCAGTCCTAACTATTTTAGTGATAGGGCTATACTTGAGCCTAAGAATGAGGTTGTTAACGAGATTAATGATAGGTTGTTAGCGTTGTTTCCCGGTGAAGAAAGAGAGTATCTAAGCTCCGACCGTCTTTGTACAAGTGAAAATGTTAGTTCAATACAAGAAAGATTATACACACCGGATGTTCTCAATGGTCTTAAAGTTTCAGGCTTACCATATCACAGGTTAGTGCTAAAAGTTGGTGTGCCAGTCATGTTGTTACGTAACATTGACCAAAAAAATGGTTTGTGCAATGGGACAAGGTTGAAGGTTACAAAGTTGTATAACCGTATAATAGAGGCTGAAATAATATCTGGAGCTAATATTGGTACTCAAACTTATATTCCGAGAATTAGTTTAGTACCTTCAGACAAGAAGATTCCGTTTTCATTTCAAAGAAGGCAATTTCCGTTGGTTGTTTGTTTTGCCATGACTATCAACAAAAGCCAAGGCCAATCACTTTCTAGAGTTGGTCTGTACCTGAGGCAAGCGGTTTTCACGCATGGTCAGTTGTATGTCGCGTTATCTAGAGTTAAAACAAGAAACGGTGTTAAACTGCTAATTCTGGACAAAGATGGGAAGCCTACAAATAAAACAACTAACGTTGTGTATAAAGAAGTCTTTAATGACTTATGATTTTTCATTAATACTTATCCTGTATAAAAAATTTGAAAAGAATAACATGTTTTGCCATTTGTTGTCTTATTACCCCTATTATTTCCAATAGGTGTAACAGTTTTATATATATATATATATATATATAGAGAGAGAGAGAGAGAGAGAGAGAAAAGGAATTTGCGTCCCTGTGGTTTGTGTGAAAAATCAACAAAGTATTGAATGTTATACTTAAATACTTATAAACAAGATGCATTTAATTAAACACAACATAAATGCACACTTGCATTATGTTAAACATACAATACAGAGAGAAAACGTCATACCAAGAAAGATAGAAGGATATTCAACTTGGTAGACTTGACGGAACTTACAGACTCGATAACAAAATACCCTAACATACAATACAGACACAAAACGTCATACCAAGAAAGAAATTCTTTATCTTTACTGACTGGTGCACTTCGAAATGTAGCTGATAACCCCCTTTAGTGTAGCTCTTCGATTTTCCTTGAAATTCCAGAGCTCGCTAATTACATATCTGCCACTGGGGTTGTATTCATTCATATGCAATTGATCGTTCTGATCAATCACTTCCTTATGTGCACCGCACCATCTTCCAGGAGGTTGTCAAGTGTTCTCGTCTTCTTAGTTGGTGTTTTGCGTATCTTTACATCCGCAACCATTCTGTACAATAAAAACATCCATAGTAAGACGGCTGATAACCATATTGTATCATGAACAGCAGAAACTTAAGAAACCCATATTTCAACATGTACAGCAGAGACTTAAGAAACCAAACCCTGTTTTAATCGATTGTATATTTTAAAATTTTCAAACAAACTATAAAACAAAAACAATCTTAGATTAACGCCAAAAACCAAAAACCGAGTCTTAATAACCAGAGAAAACAAAAAACATGACAAACAAACCTTCATACTAAGCAAAACCCAAACCTCTGTTTTGATACCCGAGACAAAAAACCACAAGAATCAAACAAAACCTCTGTTTTGATTCCCAGAAATTTAAAAGCTATAGGTAAGATCACCAATTTAAGACTCATTGCACATCAGGATTTACTAATTCTAGCATAACTATATCAATGCCCAAAGTAAACCTTAAATCAATAACATACAAATAATAATAATACAACTATTCAGCTATATAATATTACACTAATCACACAAAACTACATACAAATCGCATTATAACACAAATAACTTTCAAATTAAAATACTAACAACATCAATTGGCACAAACCTTGATCGAAGCTTCTCTGCAACGCAGTCGTAAACCTTCACATCATCCTTCATAATTTGATTTCTGCAACACAAAACTGAAATTATAACCAGATTCAAACCAAAGGTCCAAAACACATCGAGTATTGAACAAAACGATAGAAACAGACCCGGAGATGTAGGTTTTTCCGGAGAGGAAGGATTCGAGAGACTTGAGGCCGGCTTCGGTGTGCAGATCGGAGAAAGTAACGGTAATTTCTGCAAACTTTCAAGCTTTGAAGTTTGAGGTGATGAGATAATGAAGAGGCAGAGGGTTTATGAAGAGGAGAGAAACCCTAAATGGCAACGGTTTGAGAGTTGGAATGGAGAAGCTTTCAATGACTTTCTTGAGAAGTGTGATGGTTCTGATCATTCATATATGTTTATGACTAGCTTAGAACCCCGTATATTACACGGGTTGGATAAATGTAATTTTATATACTAGATAATAAAAAGTTATATCTTTATGAAACTCGCATGTTGTACGGGTTAAATATATGTAATTTTATATATCAAATAATAAAAAAAGCTATATCTTTAAAAACCATGTGTATTACACAGATTAAATAAATGTAATTTTGTATACTAAATACTAAAAACGTCGTATCATTAAAAAACCTGTGTGTAATCGTGTTGAATAAATCTACCAAATGATAAAAAAATTACATCCTTAAAACCGCGTATATTACATGTGTTGAATAGATCTAAAAAAGAGTTTTATGTTTAAAAACTATATGTATTACACAGATTAAATAAAAGTAATTTTGTGTATTAAATACTAAAAACATCGTATCTTTAAAAACCCTGCGTTTTACACGAGTTGAATAAATATAATTTTGTATACCAAATAATAATAATAAATTATGTTTTTACTAAATTGTCAAACAGTCAAACAGACGGAACACTAACGGAGGGACTAAAACTGTTATGAATTTATAAGCTCAAGGGCTCAAAAAACCAAATAATGAATTTAGAGGCTCGGGTTGATGTTTCACACATACCACAGGGACGCAAATTGCATTTTTCTCATATATATATATATCTCGAAAACCTTACTTCCCGTTTCCTCTTTCATAACTTCATCTTCATCCTGACATTCCTTTATTGTTTTGAAATCAAGTTAAAAAAACCACGCTTGAAATTCCCCTCTTTCTTCTTTTTTCCTCCAAATTATCATTGCATCTCTCCAATCTATAGCTAATCACATCAGTCATTCCAAATTTACGAAGATCGGTGTTTCCAAAATATATAATATGAAGACATTTTCTATTTTCATACCTTCCTTCATCATCCCTCTTGCAATCGGAGATCTTTATACCATCATCTTCATCATCGTCGCACTTTTCTTCGCCGATTTTGGTTCAGGTAAGTTTATTAATGCTTCGATTTCTATTTTTCCAACGTATGATTGTTCATTTAGTAAATGATTTTAAGTTATTTGCGGTTAACTGTATGAACCCTAACCTCATGGATACTTGATTTTATAGGTGATAATGTGTATTCTAAGTTTGTATACATTTATTGTTGTTGTTTTACTCACATATTTAAACCGATTGCTATGATTATGTTTTTGCCTATCGATTATTAAAACCGAAATCTTCACCATTACTTTCTGTTGATATGCTCATCTTTAATGTTATGTTTGTTTAAATTGTTGTTTGATTATGATAATGTTACTTTCCGGCGGATTTTTGAAACTGTTTTTTATACTGAAAGACTTAATTTTTGTTTTCTTGAACAAGAAATGAACCATAAGATGTATCTTTCTGTTGTTTTATCCTTGGTGTTATAAGACTTTAGTTGATGATGTTTTTTTTTCCAATTAGGATAATATCTTTGTATACTCTGCATTTGGTTGTATTGAATGTATTTTATTACCTGTTTTTGCAACCACGTAAGTGTTTTAACATTTGTCACTGGATCTGTTAAAAGTATACTTTACGATTATTTGACGTTTTAAACATTGTATGAGATCAGTTAAGGTTATGTGTATTAGATTAAAAGAACTTTTAATATACATTTCTGTTTATAACTGAATGTTATTATTTTTATTTTAAAAAAAGGGTCTGTAATGTTTTAATAAATGTGCATTTTTTGGAATAGTGTTCAAGATCCTACGTTTATATGATTTTTAGCCTTTTTATTTTCGTTCGTCATGGATTTATAACCTTATTCTATTTATATTATTGTTGTTTATAAATTTCTTGACATATATGGATCGTGGTTTTTTTGTTTACATCGAGGACAGGAAATTAGAAGAACAGGTAATACGTTTGTTTATAACGTCTTATATATTATTATATTGTTAATTGACAACCTAACCGTTAACAAATGTGTATTTAGCATTTTTTGTGTTTTTATTATTTAATGACTTAAATGATGTTTGCAGCCTTTACCAGTTTGGTATAACAAGCTGAATGAGTTAGATGGATATCCCATTGGAACTGTTTTGTTAATCACTGATGATAAAGCAATATTTGATGTTACAATCAAGGAGTCTATGGACGGTTATTGTCTTTCAAACGGTTGGTCAACTCTTATAAATGTGCTTCATGTAGACAATGGAGACTATGTTGTATTTGAACTTATGGATGCATTGACGTTTAGAATAACTCATTTTAAGAGTTATCCACACACGGTTCAAGGTTCAAAGTTCCACATTGTTATATTACACCCCGAGAACCGGACACTGGTATCCTTTAAATAGTTTTTGTTATGTTCAGTAAAGATTTAGATTTTGTACTTATTCATTGGTTTTTTAATCAACTGCAGTGGTTACCCAGAGAGTTCATGTAAGAGCATTTCAACCGGACACTCAAGTTTCCAATGATCTATGTTTAATAACTGGCGATGTTATTGTTTTCGAGTTGGTTGATGATTATGTTTTTAGGATTAAACTGTTCCGTCCTAATGGTCTTCAGTCGCTTATTCCGGACCTTGCCGTACCAGTGGTGGAATCCATTAAGAATGAGGTTCAAGGTTTTGTTTTGGACCAAGGATTTTATATTGTTATTGCGGACTCCTCAAAAACCGAACATGTATTCATTTTTTAATGAAGTCCTATTTGTAATCTATCGAGCGTCTGAGCATCAACTAATGTAATCCCTGTTTGTAATTTACAGTGTCTCCCTTTATGGTATAATAAGTTTGACTACTTGAAGGGCTATCCTTTTGGTCGTGTAGTTATTATAAATGAAGAGGGCAATGAGTGGACTGTTTTGGTGAAATCTACTGCTACTGGGTATTGTTTCTCGAATGGTTGGTCTGCTATGGTTCATGATGTTGGTCTGGAGGATAAAGATGTTATGGTTTTCCATGTTGTTGATGATCAGATGCTAAAGTTCACTCATTTTATGGCTGATTGTCTTTCCGATGTTAAAAACAAGCTTTTTGTAGAGATGTTATATCCCGAGAACGCTAACTTGGTAATTTATACTTTATTACTTAGGATGAAGAACCAACTGACCTTTTTATTGACGATTTCATTTATTCTTTATTTAGTGGTTGCCGAAAGAGTTTATGAACAGGTATTTCAAAAATGACACTTTGGACGATAACTTTTCAATTCGTTTTGGAGGTACATATATGTGGAATGTGAAAGTGAATAGGCTCTGGGGATCGAACTACTTCATTCAAGATTTCTCACAAATCACCAAAGAACTTCATCTCATATCAGGTGATGTAATTGTTTTTGAGTTGGTTGCAAGACGTATTTTCAACATTCTGCTTTTCCGTCCTAATGGTATACAGTCTGTTGTTCCCCGAGGTTGCCAATATTGTTGGTGTTGAAGAAGAGGAAGTCACAGAAGAAATGGATGTTAGTGAAGATTTGTTATTAGACGGGGAAAATCAAACCATGGAAGATGACATTGTAGACGTTGAACATGTTGTGCCAGACATTGAACCGGATCCTGTGTTTGAACCAGACTGTGTTGACGTTCCACAGATTCTGGCCGTTGTTCATCAAGCCAACCAATACGAACTAACATGGTGTCTCTCTTTTCGTTTTGTAAGTTTTTCATATTTTTAATGATTTATTTTAATATTATGTAACGCTTTGAAGTTTGTATTTTTTTATTATTTGTTTAATTTGTTTATTTTATCGGACTGTAATGCAGCGGTTCCCAAAGCCATTTGCAGCAAATGTAGATTTGTCTGTCCTTGATGAGATGGTAGTTCAAACTGAGGACGGGTTTTCAATGACATTAGAGATCCGGCAAGAAACGGCACGTGGGAAACCTCGGTATGCTTTCAGCGGATGGCGGAACTTCATGCTGCAGGCAGGGTTGGAAAATGGAGCTGAGTTCTTGCTGCGATATTATAGGGATAAAAACACGTTGCGAATTCTTAATTCGAACCCCTAGGGATGTATCTATTGATAGATGGCGTTAGAAGTAAACAATTAATATCGTTACCAAGCATGTCGTATGTGCGGTAACAGTTTTGGAACAATTATTACTATATATGTTTTGTTTAAAAAAACTTAATGTGTAACGAACATTATGTCGATGTACTTTTGGGACGTGCTCAAGTGTCTCAAAATATTTTGGTTTAACAATCAAAGTTTAATGGTTCTACGTTTAAATTATTTTATGTGTTTAGTTTGTGTTTAGCCACCCGCGAAAGTCGCGGGGTCTTAGGCTAGTTTAGAACAAAACGTAAAAACGTTAAACCAAAGACGCACGTTGCGATGTGTTAAGTCACAAAATTTATAACCAAGCATAAAGCGAAAAATTTGCGAAAAATAAAAACCATAAAAGACCAAAGTTGAAAGTAAAAAAAGTTGTGAGGATAGATTGCAAAAGATAAAAAGTTTTGGGTTAAAAGTAATTTATGAATAACTTTTGGGTGAAATGTTGTAACACCTCGAAAATTTATGTCCAATAATGTATCGACACGTGTCATGAGCTTAAAACGTGTAAAGATCACTTATGAAGGACTAAAGTTGACAAACAGAGAAAGTATGTGAATAAAAGGGTTCAAAGTGTCAACAATGGATAAATATATCTTGCAATAACCCTACACAATGTTTATACCCTTAAACGAATGAATCATGGATCATACGAAGCTAATTGTGGAAGGAAGTGAGAGATTACAAACTACAGGGGTTAAATGTGTCAACATGTTTAAAGTATACCTCTGAGTGACCTTTTAGCAAACCCGAAGCTTTGTAACAATTAATTATGCTCACTAGAATAAGTGATAAAAATTTCACAAGGTTTCGATAAAGTATGAGAAAGTTATGACAATATTCGTGTACGAGGGGTTAAAAGCGTCAACGTTGAAATTTATGACTTTTCGGGTAAGCATAAAGTTAACTAAGGACTTAACAATGTTTGGTTATGTCATGGAGCCCTTAAAAGTCAAGTTAGAGGGCCAAAAATGTAAGAAATAAAGTTGAAACCACGTTTGGAAGGACCAGGGACCAAAAATGCAATTGCTGAAACTTGTTTGGCTGGTTCTGGGAAGCCACACGGGCCGCGTAAGGTATGTATGGATCCTTACGCGGGCCGCCTGGGACTACCAGCGACAGAATTCACCTGCAGGTGCCAGTTCAGGTCTGTTAACCGACTTTAGAAGCTTGTTTTGCATACCAGGGACTCCTCCAATGGTATTACATGCAATAGGGGCACCTGTAATGATCCCATAACATCTGTAGACTTGTTTGGCATGATCTACTTGCATCAAATCACCTATATAAGAACCCACAAGTTGCAACATTGGACACTTGCACTTGGAAACTCTCACAACTCAAGTTCTGGAGATTTTTTGAGATCAACCACCCTTCCTAGGAGTCACTAGTCGTGCTTAGGACCCGTGTAAGTGTCCTTAACTTTTCTTAATTCAGTTTTGCCTAGTTAATTAGCCTAAAGTCAAACCATCGTAATTAGAGTTTGACTTCGTAATTAATCATAATTTGTCCAGTCAAATTTCAAATTGAAAGTACCTATGAGTTGGTAATTATGTGGCCAATAAACCCTTAAAAGGACACCCTCGGATTCCCACTCTAACTAGGTCAATTGTCGGGTCAAAGTTAATCTTAAAAAGTCAACAGAAAGCTTATTTTCAAATTAATGCATAATTAGCAATGTAGGAGCTATGCAACCTATTTTATCATTAATATAACTTGGTAATTAATGTAAGAACATGTCTAAACATGTTCTGCCCGACAATTTTCAATTTAGGCTCGGTTCGGAACCGAAAGTCGCATAATTTGACTTCTGCTTTGACTTTCAGTTCTGACCCGTTTAAGTATAGTTTAGAAATACCTTAGAGCCTTATTTGGACGAGGTTACATGTTAGTATAACCCTCTGTGATTATACAACTTGGTTCAATAGTTATCCGATTCATATGCATGTTTCCGTTAAATGCTTAAATGTTGACTATTATGCCCTTTTGACCTTAAAACATGATTTTTGAAAAAGTAAAAGAATAGAAAACTTCATTACTGATTTATAGAGTTGTCCCCAAAATTTGACATCAGTTTGAGGTCTAGATTAGGAGTTATGCTCATTAGCGTAAATGAAAAGGCTTTTTTATTAATTAAACGGTGTAATTAGCATATGGCCTATTTAAACCCAATTTTTAATACCAAACTTTTTACCTACTGATGTAAAATAATATTTTGGGATTTTTGAAGATTTTTATTTAATTTTAGGCTGAGCATAATATAGAGTTCTAAGCTTGATTCAGTAATTACCGGTTTTGCCCCTTTTGGGCTATAAAATGAGTTTTACAAATCCTTTTTATACCAAACCTTTTTCTACTGATCCAATATGATAAATAAATTATTTTAAGCCTTCTGGAATAATAAAAATATGAGCTTTTCTTATAAAACCCGGAAATCGCTTAAAACCGCCTTTTTACGCGTTTTAAACGCATAGTATGTATCAAAACTATTTTAATATATAAGACCTGACACCTACTGATATTTTTAGTAAGTTTTTATATTCTAACAGTAAGCAAAAGTTTTAAACTCAGATTTCCAGTTTTGACCTTTTAGGCTTAAGTGAAATTACCAAAATACCCCTACGGTGCATAGTTTAGTTATAAATGGTAAATTTCACATATATGTAATACCCTACTGATATTACCCATTAATTTAAGTGTATTTACTGATTATATCAGACCTGAAACTCAGAATCATATTAAGTCTCTTTTATAACCTTTTAAATGACCAAAATACCCCTACGGGGCATAATTTGAGTTTAAATCCATTTTGGGCATAATAGAAGATATCTTACTGATGTCACAACATATTTAAGGCATATTAACTTAGGAAACCTGTTCATGAATCATTTGGTTACCCGTTACGCATTATTCGCGTTCGGTGCAGTTTATGTAAGTAGTTTGCATAAATTAGCCGAAACGGGTGAAACCTTATCATCTTTGTCTCAAAAATTCAGAATGTGTTTAATTTACCCATATTACACAAGTCTCCAAACTTGTCGGGTCTAAATCACATTCTATTCCGGTCTTCGCTTAATCGTGCGTTTGAACCGTATCTTCCTTTAAAAATAACCGGTCTAAGTTTAGGCTTAATTAAAGACCCGTTAGGATTCTAATAGGTTATTATAAACCTTCATTCCAGAATAGGAGACCCAGTAAAAGCTACGTGTACTTGCTGTTTGTGATTATTACTTGCAAAGGTAAATACTTTTAACTTGTTTTCCCTATACGAGCTTGGGGTACGGTATATAAAATACCGCTTGGTCGGGCATTGAATTTTTAATTGTATGATGGTTAATTTATTGAAATGTCCCGTTTAAATTGTTTTGTTTGCTTAAAGCCTTTGGGGGTTAATGACCATGTCTCGGATATCCTTGGCATCATTTTAAGAAATGGCCACGACCTAAGCACGGGGTGTAGGCGTACACCCAACAATGCATATATAAATAATAAGGTATAACCGCCGGTTTCGGGAATAACTCGCCGCGGGACTATATCATGTGGTGTGTCTATTAATCTTTAACCCGGTGTCAATCCGGGCTACTGAACGTATAACGAACATGTAATTCTTTTACAAGTTTATATATAAATAATTATCCCAAGTTATAAAATGTTTTGTGCCTTATGCATTCAAATCAATTTTCTTAAACCTTTTCAAAATGAGTCAGTTAATTGTATTTAACAGTGTAAACTGACGTATTTTCCCAAAAAGGCTAAGTGCAGGTACTACTCGAAATAGGCTGGCCTCTCCTTAGCATCAATAAGAGTCTCGCGAGCTTGGATTCATTTTAAGTCTGATGAACTATGTTTCCTTTTATTTGATCCGCCTGTGGATCCGTTTCAACTATTTTGTGATACTTAATATTACAATTCATTCAGTTGAAATAAATCTATCTTTTGCTTCCGCTGTGCATTTAAAATTGTGTTGTTTGACTATGATGATATCAACTACGTCATGATACTCCCCACCGGGCCCACCGGTAATACGTGGAAATATCGGGGTGTGACAGGTTGGTATCAGAGCCAACACTGAGTGAATTAAACACTAGCCTTTTGTGTTTAATCTCAGTTACACAGTTGCACATTCCAAAATTTTTGAGTCTAGACAAAGAACTTAGGACAAATCCCGATTTGTTTATTTTTGTCCTTTATATATATATATATATATAATATATATATTCCTTGTTGTTATCTTTGTTTATGTTGACAGGTTAAATCATGCCACCAAGATTCAACAGAGGAAGAGGAAAGGCACCAATCACGGGCCACGACCATGAGGCCGGGCCCTCACACAGACGAACCCCACCAGCCTCAATGAGTACGAGTCCTCAAGAGCATTGGAGGACGTATATAGAGCCAGCGAGGCGATCCGTCTCGCTAAGTTCGTCACCATCCTATCACCATTCCTACGGGCCTCATTCTGAAAATGAGCCCCATAACACGCAACCATCTTTTATCCCCCTCCAGAGATCTAGCCCTCACTATTCATTCGATGACCCGACACCTGTCTTCCAAAGCCGGTCCAACCCGGTAAACTACATTGAAGAACCAGTGTGTTTTAACCCACTAGGACCTGAAGACCACTTCTCGGGCGACCATGCGATGGACATGGACGAAGACACGGATCCCGCCGAACCTCCAACCGGGACCCCTAACCACCTCATCGAAATTTTGGATGGGTCACCTTTTCTGGGATCACCTTATAATGGTCCCGACAGCTATGAGGAGAGGTTCAGACAGATCGACTGGGTGTTTACTCCCAGTTACCACAACTCACCACAGCCACAGTAGCCACAGCAGGATCCCTCCGAGGATTCTCGTTTTGTAACGGTCACTCCGCCACCACCATCAGCCCAGCAGCAGCCTCCGGAGCCACCAAGGCGAAGAAGATCGAACGCACGGATTTCCATGCGAGGAGGAGTGCGAATCAGCACCCCTCAACCTTCAAGTGGTAGCCGCTACCCGCCACTCCATGAAGACCCGCAGATGGGTGGACCTTCAAACCCCGTCTCGGAAGTAAACCCTGCGCCTGTCGCGCCACCACCGTTGGGCTTTGGCGACCCAATTCCTACATACGCCGGTTCAGCGGTGTATAATCCCTTTGAGCAACCGGCTCACACCAACTACAACTATGCTAATGTTGACCCGTACCAGGCAGCGTGGGATTACAACGCTCTTCATCCGGAAGGATCCTTTGGGGTCCCATATCAAGCTGGATACCCACACTATGGGTACCCACCTTATGGGTATCAATAACTGCCACCTACTCAACCTCCGCTATATCAGCAACCCCCTCAGCCGCCAGTGATGTCGCCACCGCAGCATCAGGAGATTCTTCAAAGGATTAGTGAGGTGCAGCAGGAAGTGTGGGAAGACCGTAGGCAAAACCGAGGAATGTTCAAGAGTCTGGCAAACTTAATTAAAGGGAAAAGCAAAAAGGATCATTAAATCCTTTATTTGTTTGTTAGTTTAGTGTTTTATTCAAGTCCCTGCGTGGACATTTGTTTCTGTATTCAGCCCCTGCGTGGGCATGTCTTTCTGTATTCAGCCCCTGCGTGGGCATGTTTTTCTGTTTAAACCTTGCGTGAGTATGTTATTTCTGTTTAAGACCCTGCGCGGGCATGTTATTCTTGTAGAAGTCCCGTTTAGGGCAAATCTGTACTTGATTAATTTTTGTAGTAGAATGGTTTAATTTAAATTTTCATTTTTGATTAAATTATATGCATAAACATAAAATATGAAATAAATGAAAATATAACATTCTTTTTATAAGATCTATCATTATAATAAAATGATGAAATCTAAAAAGGACAAGACCTAGCCATGTGTCATTTTAAGACAAGGCCAAGATGGTAGTTCCCCAAATTAGATTCAGATCCTTATTAACACCTCAATTTAGGATTATTCTGCGTTAAATATTAAAAAGAATCTTAAAGGTAAAACCTAGTCTATAGGTCGTTGCAGACATGACCAAGATGGTAAAACCTATTCAAAAGGTTCCAATCCTTGTTAACATCTGAAAACATGTTAACATTCTTGACAAAAAGTGATTCGATAAAATCGCCTAAGTCATCCTTATATTGAATTCTCTCAAATACTTTTAATTAATCAAAGCATCCATTAGGGATATAACGCCTACGGGCTATACTCATTGTCATATAGGACAAAAGGCAGTCTTGGTCTTCGACCCCCTGTTAGGAAGGGGTAATGAATTAGAAATTAAAACCTTAATACCTCGTATAAGATCATGAATAAAAATTTAAAACCGTCCACGTGACTAGGCCTTTTTGCCATTAATATATTTTAATTCTAACTAAGGATTATTATCCTGAATATATACATGCCTAACAAATTAATCGAAATGGTTCTTAAATACCATGATTAATAAATCTTCTAGAATAATAAAACCGTTATAGACCTCTGAATGAATTAAATCATTTATCTTATGTAGCAATCAAGCTACATGCCTGGGTCAGACGAGGTCAACAGTCACCCCAGAGAGAATCATGACACCTCCAGGGTCAACGTAGCAGGAGCAGAATTACAAGCATTAATAGATAATACTGTTACGCGAGCTTTGGACAGGCAGTTCAATGAATCCAGTGGTACGCATGTCAGGACCCAATCTGTACCACACTCTAAACCACCATCTAGAACTCACACTGCTCACAAAAGTGATTCTCATCACTCATCAAACCAGAGGAGTGTTCCATCTAAGAGAGTTGTGCTGAACCAAGAACCACGTACTAAAGGATGCACCTATAAGTACTTCGTTTCCTGCAAACCCAGGGATTTTACTGGGGAGAAAGGAGCAGTTGACTGCATGTCATGGTTAGATGAGATGGACAATGTGGTAGATATCAGTGGTTGTGCTAATAAGGATGTGGTAAAGTTTGTATCTCAGTCCTTTAAAGGCGAGGCATTAGCATGGTGGAGATCTTTGATCCAGGCCACCGAAAAAATCCCACTGTACAATTTAACATGGGATCAATTTGTTACTCTCATCAAGGAGAACTACTGCCCTCAGCATGAGGTTGAAAATATTGAAGCTGATTTCTTGTCTTTGGTTATGAAAAACCTAGATTGTCAAGCCTACCTTACGAGCTTCAACACTATGTCAAGACTGGTTCCGTATCTGGTGACTCCGGAACCCAAGAGGATAGCTCGTTTTATTGGGGGTTTAGCCCTAGAAATCAAGGCAAGTGTGAAGGCCTCTCGACCAGCTACTTTTCGGTCTGCAGCTGATATATCATTGTCCCTCACTTTAGACGCGGTCAGGCAGAGATCGCTCAGAAACACCGATGCTGAGAAGAGAAAGCGTGAGGATGACAACTCGCGACGGTCAGACAAGAAACATAAGGGAAACAATGATCACAAAAAGAGTTATGGAACTAAAAAGGATGGTTGTCAGTCGGGTGATAAACCCAAGTGTAAGGTCTGTAAGAAGCACCATTTCGGGAGATGCAGATATGAATCAAAATCCCAGTCATAGCCAAGAGTTTGTGGGATTTGTAAATCCTCTGAGCACAAGACCTTAGACTGTAAGAAAATCAAGGATGCTACGTGTTATAACTGCAATGAAAAAAGAGCATATCAAGTCCAACTGCCCAAAGTTTGCTAAGAAAGCTGAGGAAGGGAAAAAGACTAATGCTAGGGTCTTCCAGATGAACGCACAGGAGGCGATCCAGAATGATAATGTCATAACAGGTACCTTCCTTATTGATGATGTTTATGCAAGGGTGTTATTTGATTCGGGAGCAGATAAGTCATTTGTTGATGATAAGTTTTGTAAGTTGCTAAACCTACCTGTTAGAACCCTAAGCGTAAAATATGAGGTTGAATTAGCCGATGGCACCATAGAAACCGCATCAACCGTATTAGATGGATGTTTCATATCCATTAGGAACCACTCTTTTCCATTATCCTTAGTTCCTTTGAAGTTAGCCGGTTTCGACATAGTAATAGGCATGGATTGGTTATCCCATAACCAAGCTCAGATCGTGTGTGACAAGAAGCAAGTAGTGATCAAGACTCCGTATGGTGAGCCACTTACCATACAAGGAGATACTCAGTATGGACTGCCTAAGCAAGTGTCTATGCTTAAGGCATCAAGATGTATGAAGAAGGGTTGTGTCATCTACATGGAACAGGCAACTATTGATGAGCCGAAGCCTAAGATTGAAGATATCCCCGTCATTTCTGAATATCCCAAAGTATTCCCTGAAGAACTACCTGGTTTGCCACCAGATAGGCAAGTAGAATTCAGAATTGACATTATTCCAGGAGCAGCACCTGTTGCAAGGGCACCTTACAGGTTGGCACCAACAGAGATGAAAGAGTTAAGGACTCAACTAGATGATTTATTGGCAAAAGGTTTCATTCGTCCTAGATCTTCTCCTTGGGGAGCACCAATCCTGTTTGTGAAGAAGAAGGATGGATCGATGCGTCTATGCATCGATTATCGTGAGCTAAACAAGGTAACTATCAAGAATAGATATCCATTGCCCAGAATCAACGATCTGTTCGATTAATTGCAAGGGGCAAGTTATTTCTCTAAGATCGACTTGAGGTCAGGCTATCATCAACTGAAGGTTAAAATGAAGATGTACACAAGACTGCATTTAGGACTCGTTATGGTCATTACGAGTTCTTAGTGATGCCTTTTGGACTCACTAATGCACCTGCCGCATTCATGGATCTCATGAATCGCGTCTGTAAGCCCTACCTAGATAAATTCGTCATCGTCTTCATCGATGACATTCTCATTTACTCGAAGAGTCAAGCTGACCATGAGAAGCATCTCCGTTGTATTCTTAAAGCTGCTTCAACAGGAAAAGCTCTATGCCAAATTTTCAAAATGTGAATTCTGGCTTCGTGAAGTCCAATTTCTTGGACATGTTGTTAGTGAGCGTGGTATCCAAGTAGATCCCGCTAAAATTGAAGCTGTCATGAATTGGCAAGAGCCAAAGACGCCTACTGAGATTCGTAGCTTTCTAGGTTTAGCAGGATACTACAGGCGATTTATTGAAAACTTCTCGAGAATTGCAGCACCCCTGACTTTACTAACTCGAAAGAATAACAAGTTTGACTGGGGGCCTAAGCAGCAAGAATCTTTCGATATTTTGAAGCAGAAGTTGAGCAATGCTCCAGTACTGACGTTGCCAGATGGAATTGATGAATTTGTAGTTTATTGTGATGCATCGCACACAGGTATGGGATGTGTGCTTATGCAGAAAGGCAAAGTTATTGCCTACGCTTCTCGACAATTAAAAGTGCATGAGAAGAACTACACCACCCAAGTTGGGTGCCGTTGTATTTGCACTAAAACTGTGGAGGCATTATTTGTATGGAACTAAGTGTGTGATCTATTCTGATCACAAGAGCCTTCAACATTTGTTCAATCAGAAGGACTTGAACATGAGGCAGCGACGATGGATGGAAACTTTGAACGATTATGACTGTGAGATGAGATACCATCCTGGCAAAGCGAATGTAGTCGCCGATGCCTTAAGTAGAAAGGAAAGAGTGAAGCCTATAAGAATCAATGCCAAGAGCATTGAATTAAGGAATAGTTTAAATGAAAGGTTGTTAGCTGCACAGAAGGAAGCTGTATTAGAAGCTAACTATCCTGATGAAAAGCTAGGAGTAACTGAAGAGCAGTTATCCTATGGCAAGGACGGAATCCTGAGATTAAATGGACGAATATGGGTTCCAGTGTATGGAGGACTTCGGGATGTCATCCTCTAGGAAGCCCATAGTTCTAAATACTCTGTTCATCCTGGAGCTGACAAGATGTACCAGGATCTGAAGGCAAATTATTGGTGGATAGGCTTGAAGAAGTCTATAGCTACCTATGTAGCCAAATGTTTGACGTGCGCTCAAGTCAAAGCTGAACATCAAAAGCCGTCAGGTTTGCTACAACAGCCTGAACTTCCCACCTGGAAGTGGGAAATGGTGACAATGGAGTTTATCACCAAGTTGCCAAAGACAAAGAAAGGAAATGATACTATATGCGTCATGGTAGATAGACTGACTAAGTCAGCACATTTCCTACCCATCAAGGAGACACATAGCTCCGACATATTAGCCCAGTTGTACGTGGATAAGATTGTATCTCTTCATGGCGTACCAGTGTCTATTATCTCTGACAGGGATACTAGATACACATCACTTTTTTGGAAAAGTTTCCAACAATCTTTGGGCACGCGTTTAAATTTTAGTACGGCTTACCATCCTCAGACGGACGAACAGAGTGAGCGTACCATCCAAACTTTGGAAGACATGCTTCGTGCATGTGTGATTGACTTAGGTGGTAGTTGGGATAACCACCTGCCATTGATCGAGTTCTCCTATAACAATAGCTACCATACAAGCATTCAGGCTACGCCTTTTGAGGCATTATATGGTAGGAAATGCAGAACGCCTATTTGTTGGGCAGAAGTAGGAGAAGCTCAGTTATCAGGACCTGATATAGTCCTTGAAACAACGGACAAGATTGTCCAAATTCGTGACCTCCTAAAAGCTGCAAGGGATAGGCAGAAAAGTTATGCTGATAAAAGGCGAAAAACTCTAAAGTTTGAGGTTGGTGATAAGGTTCTGCTTAAAGTATCACCCTGGAAGGGGGTGATGCATTTTGGTAAGAAAGGTAAACTAAGCCCAAGGTTTATAGGACCATTCGAGATCATCGAATGTGTAGGAAGAGTGGCATATAAGTTAAACTTACCTGAAGAGCTCAGTGGTATTCACAACGTATTCCACATCTGCAATCTAAAGAAATGTCTAGCTGATGAGTCGCTAGTCATGCCACATACGGATGTGCACATAGATGAGAGCTTGAAATTTGTGGAAAAACCTTTGTCGATTAAGGATCGACAGGTAAAAAAGCTTCGAAGGAAGCATGTGCCAATTGTAAAGGTCAAATGGGATGCCCGTAGAGGTCCCGAGTACACGTGGGAGGTAGAGTCCACAATGAAAGAAAAGTACCCTCATTTGTTTTAGTAAATCTCAAGGTTGAGATTTCTTTTAAGGGGGTGAGGATGTAACACCTCGAAAATTTATGTCCAATAATGTATCGACACGTGTCATGAACTTAAAACGTGTAAAGATCACTTATGAAGGACTAAAGTTGACAAAAAGAGAAAGTATGTGAATAAAAGGGTTCAAAGTGTCAACAATGGATAAATATATCTTGCAATAACCCTACACTACGTTTATACCCTTAAACGAATAAATCATGGATCATACGAAGCTAATTGTGGAAGGAAGTGAGAGATTACAAACTACAGGGGTTAAATGTGTCAACATGTTTAAAGTATACCTCTGAGTGACCTTTTAGCAAACCCGAAGCTTTGTAACAATTAATTATGCTCACTAGAATAAGTGATAAAAATTTCACAAGGTTTCGATAAAGTATGAGAAAGTTATGACAATATTCGTGTACGAGGGGTTAAAAGCGTCAACGTTGAAATTTATGACTTTTCGGGTAAGCATAAAGTTAACTAAGGACTTAACAATGTTTGGTTATTTCATGGAGCCCTTAAAAGTCAAGTTAGAGGGCCAAAAATGTAAGAAATAAAGTTGAAACCACGTTTGGAAGGACCAGGGACCAAAAATGCAATTGCTGAAACTTGTTTGGCTGGTTCTGGGAAGCCACACGGGCCGCGTAAGGTATGTATGGATCCTTACGCGGGCCGCCTGGGACTACCAGCGACAGAATTCACCTGCAGGTGCCAGTTCAGGTCTGTTAACCGACTTTAGAAGCTTGTTTTGCATACCAGGGACTCCTCCAATGGTATTACATGCAATAGGGGCACCTGTAATGATCCCATAACATCTGTAGACTTGCTTGGCATGATCTACTTGCATCAAATCACCTATATAAGAACCCACAAGTTGCAACATTGGACACTTGCACTTGGAAACTCTCACAACTCAAGTTCTGGAGATTTTTGGAGCTCAAGCACCCTTCCTAGGAGTCACTAGTCGTGCTTAGGACCCTTGTAAGTGTCCTTAACTTTCTTAATTCAGTTTTGCCTAGTTAATTAGCCTAAAGTCAAACCGTCGTAATTAGAGTTTGACTTCATAATTAATCATAATTTGTCCAGTCAAATTTCAAATTGAAAGTACCTATGAGTTGGTAATTATGTGGGCAATAAACCCTTAAAAGGGCACCCTCGGATTCCCACGCTAACTAGGTCAATTGTCGGGTCAAAGTTAATCTTAAAAAGTCAACAGAAAGCTTATTTTCAAATTAATGCATAATTAGCAATGTAGGAGCCATGCAACCTGTTTTATCATTAATATAACTTGGTAATTAATGTAAGAACATGTGGACACATGTTCAACCCGGCATTTTTCAATTTAGGCTCGGTTCGGAACCGAAAGTCGCATAATTTGACTTCTGCTTTGACTTTCAGTTCTGACCCGTTTAAGCATAGTTTAGAAATTCCTTAGAGCCTTATTTGGACGAGGTTACATGTTAGTATAACCTTCTGTGATTATACAACTTGGTTCATTAGTTATCCGATTCATATGCATGTTTCCGTTAAATGCTTAAATGTTGACTATTATGCCCTTTTGACCTTAAAACGTGATTTTTGAAAAAGTTAAAAAATAGAAACCTTCATTAGTGATTTATAGAGTTGTCCCCAAAATTTGACATCAGTTTGAGGTCTAGATTAGGAGTTATGCTCATTAGCGTAAATGAAAAGCTTTTTATTAATTAAACGGCGTAATTAGCATATAGCCTATTTAAACCTAATTTTTAATACCAAACTTTTTACCTACTGATGTAAAATAATATTTTGCGATTTTTGAAGATTTTTATTTAATTTTAGGCTGAGCATAACATAGAGTTCTAAGCTTGATTCGGCAATTACCGGTTTTGCCCCTTTTGGGCTATAAAATGAGTTTTACAAATCCTTTTGATACCAAACCTTTTTCTACTGATCCAATATGATAAATAAATTATTTTAAGCCTTCTGGAATAATAAAAATATGAGCTTTTCTTATAAAACCCGGAAATCGCTTAAAACCGCCTTTTTACGCGTTTTAAACGCATAGTATGTATCAAAACTATTTTAAATATATAAGACTTGACACCTACTGATATTTTTAGTAATTTTTTATATTCTAACAGTAAGCAAAATTTTTAAAATTAGATTTCCAGTTTTGGCCTTTTAGGCTTAAGTGAAATTACCAAAATACCCCTACGGTGCATAGTTTAGTTATAAATGGTAAATTTCACATATATGTAATACCCTACTGATATTACCCATTAATTTAAGTGTATTTACTGATTATATCAGACATGAAACTCAGAATCATATTAAGTCTCTTTTATAACCTTTTAAATGACCAAAATTCCCTCTACGGGGCATAATTTGAGTTTAAATCCATTTTGGGCATAATAGAAGATATCTTACTGATGTCACAACATATTTAAGGCATATTAACTTAGGAAACCTATTCATGAATCATTTGGTTACCCTTTACGCATTATTCGCGTTCAGTGCGGTTTATGTAACTAGTTTGCATAAATTAGCCGAAACGGGTCAAACCTTATCATCTTTGTCTCAAAAATTCAGAATGTGTTTAATTTACCCATATTACACAAGCCTCCAAACTTTTCGGGTCTAAATCACATTCTATTCCGGTCTTCGCTTAATCGTGCGTTTGAACCGTATCTTCCTTTAAAACTAACCGGTCTAAGTTTAGGCTTAATTAAAGACCCGTTAGGATTCTAATAGGTTATTATAAACCTTCGTTCCAGAATAGGAGACCCGGTAAAAGCTACGTGCACTTGCTGTTTGTGATTATTACTTGCAAAGGTAAATACTTTTAACTTATTTTCCCTATACGGGCTTGGGGTACGGTATATAAAATACCGCTTGGTTGGGCATTGAATTTTTAATTGTATGATGGTTAATTTATTGAAATGTCCCATTTAAATTGTTTTGTTTGCTTAAAGCCTTTGGGGGGTTAATGACCATATCCCGGATATCCTTGGCATCATTTTAAGAAATGGCCACGACCTAAGCACGGGGTGTAGGCGTACACCCGACAGTGCATATATAAATAATAAGGTATAGCCGCTGGTTTCGGGAATAACTCGCCGCGGGACTATATCATGTGGTGTGTCTATTAATCTTTAACCCGGTGTCAATCCGGGCTACTGAACGTATAATGAACATGTAATTCTTTTACAAGTTTATATATAAATAATTATCCCAAGCTATAAAATGTTTTGTGCCTTGTGCATTCAAATCAATTTTCTTAAACCTTTTCAAAATGAGTCAGTTAATTGTATTTACCAGTGTAAACTGACGTATTTTCCCAAAAAGGCTAAGTGCAGGTACTACTCGAAATAGGTTGGCCTCTCCTTAGCATCAATAAGAGTCTCGCGAGCTTGGATGCATTTTAAGTCTGATGAACTATGTTTCCTTTTATTTGATCCGCCTGTGGATCCGTTTCAGCTATTTTGTGATACTTAATATTACAATTCATTCAGTTGAAATAAATATATCTTTTGCTTCCGCTGTGCATTTAAAATTGTGTTGTTTGACTATGATGATATCAACTACGTCACGATACTCCCCACCGGGCCCACAGGTAATACGTGGAAATATCGGGGTGTGACAAATGTAAAAAAAAATCAATATCTTTTTGCAAAACCCCCAAAGCCAAGGTTACAACAACCATATGCATAACCATTTTTTCTTTAAGAAACCCCCAAAGCAACCCCGTGTTGTGGTGGGGCGTAAAATGGTCTCAAATAGTACTAATGCATCACAACCGTTATTGACCACCAACACTGACTCAGCCTAGGATCTGCGTGTTGCGACGAACCTGTCAAACATGAAAAAATAGAGGTAAAAACGTTGAACCACACATGCACGTTGCGCCGTGTTAACTTGCAAAATTTGAAACAAAACATAAAAAAGTTGAACCACATTCGTACGTTGCGTCGTATTAACTCGAAAAATTTAGAACTATACGTAAAACGAAAATTTGCGAAAGATGAAAAGTATAAGTGACAAAAGTTGTGAAGTTAAATTGCAAATAATGAAAAGTTTTGGGTTAAAGTTAAAAAACAAATTATGTAGGGTTAAAATTGCAAAAGGTAAAAACCTTTGGATTAAAAGTAAAAAATCAAGTTTTTTTTTTTTTTTTTTTAAAAGTCCCAAAGCATAAGATACAAGTTGTATTGCATATTTTTGTTTCTTATTTATAGTAATAAAATTATTACCTATAGATTATTTACCAAGAGTAAAGTTATTGTACAAGACAATTTTAACGTACAAAACGCAAGGGGAAATTTTGGCGGCTGATTTGCAAGATCAATGGTTGAGATTATGCGGTCTTCAAATATATAATTTACTTAACTTAAAACAAGGGAAACAAGTGGGGAAAATGACAAAATAAGAAAATCCAATATTGTTGATTCCTAAATCCACTCCCCCTATGATTTTCAAGCGGTTATAGACTTTTCATACGCTAATTTTTTTAAATACATCGTATTAACAAACATTTCATTCTCTTTAATTTGAGTAGGCAATACTATAGTTTTCTTAATTAAAAAAATTATTTTGCAATAGCGTTACGTGATTGTCAATACATAAGTGTATACCAGAGTGTAAATCAATGGCCAGGATTTGATGATGAAAATACACTAGTGTATTTTACGATTTGATGATGTAAATGAATGACCATGATTTATTCACTCAGTTCACAAATACACTATTAGTGTTTACTCTAGAATAAGGGTGTTAATGAGTCGATCTGATCCGAGCGAGAGTCTGCTCGTGCTCGGATTGAATTACAACCGATCCGATCGGATTGAATTTGCAAAATCGAGCACAAAAGTGATGCTCATGCTCGGATTGAATTTGAATCGAGCGGATCTTTTTCGCTTGTTTTTCTCAGCACCGAAATTAAAACATGTGTAGCAACACAAAAAAACTGAAATCAAGACTATTACAAGGTTGCATTCAACAAAAAACAAATCCTAACTTAATTAAAACATGTCCAACATACACATTAACATACCAAAATTACTCAACTTCTCATTTTTGAATAAAAATAAACATAAAACTAACCTTAATTTGAAGTTTCTAGTAGGTGGTGATGGTAAAGACGAGGCGGTGGCCAGAAAAGAGATGGTGGTGGTCCAATTTATCTAGCATACACACATACAAAAACAAAAATTAAAGAAGGTAACATATACAACACAAATTATAGAAGAAATTTAACAAAAACTAACCAATATGGCCGATCTTGGAGTGTTCCCGTCGATGGAGGAGAAAGGAGGTGAAAAGATTTGGGGGAAAAGTGAGAAAGGATGGAAGAAGCCCGCCTTTGTAGCTGCGTTACGTTTTAGGGTTTTAGCGGCGACATGTCGCCACCATTGGTCTTGGAGTCGTTGCTATTGCTTTGAATAAACCCCAGCCGTTTGATCATGATAAGGAATGAGTGGCTGGGGTTTGTTATGGGACCCTGGGTTCCAGATCGACCATTAACGGCGATGGATGGCTTGTCGCCGTTGTTGCTCCTTCTTCTTGTAGTGTATGTATTAGTGATTAGTCACAGGCCATGTACAAGTTCAAATTTTAGCTATCTTCTTACAAGTTCAAAGTTTTTCTGGACCACAAGCAAGTAATAAAAATAAAATACAATGCGGATTGTCATCATCGTAAATTAAGTATGAACCTTTCATCTTTTCGTGTTAAGGAATAAAGCACCAAGAAAAACAAAATATATTGGGTTTCTAAATTATTTTGTTTTGTACCATAAGCTAATCTTATTAACCAATCTGGTTTTGGTTATTATACAAAAAGGAATCTAACATATTTTATAATACTAAAAAACAATAAAAACGAATCTAACATATTTTATAATACTAAAAACCAATAAGTCATTCTTTAAAAGTTATATAATGTTAATTCATGTTATCTAATCTTTTAACACTTGATAAAACAAATATATCTAACATAAAAAACAATAAAAAGGAATCTAACATATTTTATAATACTAAAAACCAATAAGTCATTCTTTAAAAGTTATATAATGTTAATTCATGTTATCTAATCTTTTAACACTTGATAAAACAAATATATCTAACATAAAAAACAATAACAAGGAATCTAACATATTTTATAATACTAAAAACCAATAAGTCATTCTTTAAAAGTTATATAATGTTAATTCATGTTATCTAATCTTTTAACACTTGATAAAACAAATATATCTAACATGAGGTTTCCAACGTCTGGTAAATTAATTCGAGGTGTAGAGAGAAGGTTGTGTGTCCCCAAAAGGATACGTGAGTGACAAACAATGTGAGAGGGTGGAGAGAGAAATGAGGGATAGCAGACGAGAAAAGGGGATGCAATGCTCAGGTGACAGTGTCCGAATCTAGATGTTGCTAAATGTCCGAATCTATATGTTGCCAAAATGACATATTTTGTTACTGGTCAGTTTATCTTCTTTAGATGTTGCCAAAATAACATATTTTGTTACTGATCAGTTTATTTTCTTTTATGCTAATATATTTATTAAAATAATTTAATTTTATTTATAACCGTAAATGGTTCAACCATGGCTTTGGGCTTGTGCGGGAGGTGTCACCACACACGGCCCAAAGGATCTAGGGGCCCAAAATTGTTTAAAAATATATATGTTTTTAATATATAAAATTTTATGTAGAATAAATACACATTAATTCTCCCTTTGCTTAATGGATGTGACAATTATGTGAAGAACTGGCCATTCCAGGTCCTTTTGTTTTTTTAGGTTTTTCAATTTTTAAGCTTGTTGGGAGAAACTCATACCAATTACGAGCTTATTTTTTAGTTTTTTGGATTTTTCATTAAGCGGGAGAAACTCATACCAATTACAACTTTACAAGCTTATTTTTTTAGTTTTAATTTGGATTTTTCGCATTTAAATTTAGGCCTTCGTAAATTTGTAAGTTCTTTGATTTTTTCTTCTATTTAACCATTTACATAATAAACTTTACATGTTTACTTGTTTAAATTTGTAGTTTTTATTTTTATTTTTCGTTTCTCATTTAACCATTTACAATATAAACTTAGAAGAAATCAATATATAGTTCTATTTATTTTATTTGTATGATAAGGTTTATGTTGACAAACTAATACGGATATGTTTACACATATATTATAGTTCTTTTTGCTAAAAAAGATTTAAGTGTTAGTTATTTTTACTTGCCTAGAGGGCGTTGAAACTAATGTTAGGTGTATCAATTTATTTGTAAGATAAAACTAGGATTTATTATTTTTAATCAATGCTAATTTGAGTTGTGCATTCACTTTATGAACATTGATAATTGTGATACATTGAAATATAGAGACGAATCGGTATGGATTATAAAGGGGACTACTAAATGTACCCTTTCTTGTTACTTTTTATACGCCCATTTTCATAAAAGTACATTTAAACTTATCCTATTTAGTATTTACCCCTTAAACAAGTCATCATTTTTTAAAAAGTATTCTTTTTGTTACAAAACAAATTCAAAAGTGTAAAAAATATTATAGACATTTTTTAAAACATATTTCTAAAATTAGATGTTTTGTTTGTTTTTTATGTTTATTTAAAAATATACTTTTTAAAAAGTTTTCAAATATTGTTTTTAAAGATGCTTTCTCAAATTGTATTATAAATGTCTTATATTTATTATTTTTAATATTTTGAAATATTTTTTTTTCTTTTTAGCAGGGATGACTTGAAGTGAATATCCTCATTGAGTCAGTATAAACAATAATACACAAAAATCCACACAAAGTTTTGAAATCAATCAGTTTAATATTTTTTTAAATTAACGAAGAGAAAAATATTTGTGAATCAACCCTGTCCATTTGTTTTAGTTTAGAAAAGCGTTCACTTTGATCGGAAGTCTTAAACTGGGTTTAACTTGTTTATAACATAATCCTTACACTAATTAAATTTGAACTTATATAGATTGTTAATTTATAGTTTGATAGTTAACCATGTTTATTTAAAGTAAGACCTTTAAAATACAATTTTTATTTAAAGTTTTCAACAATTGTTAATTATTATTGTTTTGGTCAAAAATTACCTAAGCAATTTAGTGATCAAATTAGTTAAGTGAGGTAGTGTGCTAGAAAGTGTATTGAAAATACGCTTGTTAAGTTATTTAGAAAATCAGTATTCAGGATACGGCTCAGGATATTGAGCTGTATCTATGATCAAACAATGAGCAAAAATGTAAAGGTGGACACGTGATGTACGAGGAAAGCCCTTGATCAATCTAGATCGCCGGCATAAAACCTCGGGAGCTGACAATCGCAGCTGCCTTGTTCTTCTATTGCTTCAAATATCAGGATACAGTGCAGGATGTGGTGCGGATCGACTATGTGTTACAATGAGATTTGAATATAAGTGTGGTGTTTGCAACGAGCTAGAGAGTGAAAGTGTTCGAGAGTGTAAGTGTAAATTGTGTGTCTTAAACTGATCCGCCCCCATCTATTTATAGTAAAGATAATGTAACAAACTATCCTAAACTTCCGGGATCCAGCGAATATTCCCACTTGAACGTTGAGGACCAAGTCTTTCGGGTTCAACGGCTTCTTCATAACAAATACGTCCGAGTCTTGAGGAGAAGAAGTCCTGATGACCGTTAGTAACTTACAGCCATTAACCTGCATGTGTTTAATTCACCCAGACTTAGGATATCGCCTAAGATGTTAGCAATATCCTCGTCCAGTATCCTGGTCACAAATAAACAATAAAAAGCGGGATATTAGTCAGGATATGTATACTCAGAAAATGACCCATAACAATTGTCCCCAAATATATCGGTTGGTATACCAATCCAACGGATATCTTTCAAAAATCTTATCCCATAACTCAAGGCATTTAAAACGAAGCGACGGTCAAGATCACATCGTAACTTCCAACGCGTTTTTTACTCAATGGAGATCCACAATGCCCCTATATCTTCTCTTTTCTTGTTTGAAAAACAGATATCTTCAACAGAACCTTCAGGTAATTCTCCATTTCTGATTTACTTTCTATCAATTTACATCGCCTTACACGCAATGGATGCCGAGACCTTCACCCAGCAGAATCTCCTTAAAAATCCCGAAAAGGAGATCTGTGCTTTTGACAACGCAGACATTGCAGCTTTAAGAGCCTCCGGCGCTTTCCCTGATAACACGGTCTTCAGACCATTCGATCGGTCAATCCGATCGGATGTTTCTTCCACTGAATGGGTTTGTTTTCCAGCATATCCTTTTTCGCTAGGTCTTCGATACCCTTTTCCTGAATTCATGATGCAATTCTTTCGAACCACCGGCATCTCTTTTGCTCAAACCATGCCCATGGTTTGGAGAGTACTAATTGTACTTAATCAAATCAAAAACCTCCATTGTTCCGACCTCCGCATCGAGGATTTGCCTATTGCTTGTCGCCTCCGATCCCATGGCTCTAGCCGGTTCTTGCTCTTCTCGACCTCCAGCAAACCCCTAATTCTCAAAGCCACCAAAAACGAAGACGGATGGCAACGCAAATTTTTCTTTGTCAAACGAGACTCCATTGCTGAGGGTGCCAACCTTCCGGTGGAGTGGTTAACCACGCTAGGGTTATAAATATTCTCATAGACCATTTAATTCTTATCTTCTATTAATATCCTTCTTTTCGATCTTTATGCAGTGAACTTCAAGGAAGTCGCTCCTCCTACCGCCGAGTCAAAAGAAAGAATCAATACTGTTTACCAGTTACCAGCAATAGACAGGACCTTCACCACACACGTCCCCAGTTCCATTCAATACTCGTCATCCGAAATGTCTGGTAAGGATTACTTTCAAAATAATTAGTCAAGACAGTATAATAGTAAAATGAAGAGTAAAACTTTTCCCTTTATGCAGCACCGGCCAAGATTCCTGAAGTCTTTGACCTCGACGAATTGGATAGTTATTCTGATCAGATCCAGGTCAAGAAAGAACCTAGCCCCAAGACCACAGCCACATCCAAACCCATCAGCTCCAAAGCTGTCATTATCCCCAAACCTTCACCGGCTACTAAGCCCCGGAGTTCAAGTTCCCGCAAAAGGAAAGAGCCTGACTCCCCTGTCATCTCTGACACATTTCCTTATGAGAAACACGGGTTCATTGAAGCCAGCGGGTTCATGACTTCCTTTCTCAACCAGGTTAGTTTTCTCATATCACATCCTGCGGCTTACATTATTTTCAAAGATTTATCAATATTAATACCTGTCCCTTTACCTTTGTAGGGTCTTGAGCGTTTGGTTAACCTATATCAAGAATCCTGCAAGCTCAACAAGACGCTTGAAACCAAGCTAAAGGAAGCTGAAACCACCATCTCTGATCAAGGCATGATTGCAGCCGCCAAATCTCGTCATTACGAGCAGAAATTTAAAGCCATGACTCAAGAACACCAAGCTGCCCTCAACAAAGCTGCTCTTCAAGCCCAGACCGACCTTGAAGCTGCCCACATGCAATACGAACGAGATATGGTCAGCTACCGGGAAAGCCTCAAGAGTTCCGTTGTCATTTTCTCCTTCAAGCCAGGTTGAAGATGGCCCAGGAAGCCAAATCATTAGGCTTCGAATGCCCTTCTTGGGATGTAGGTGCCTGGGAGACCAAGCTGAAGAACCTCGGCGGCGTTTCTTTCAAATCAGCTGTCGAAGAATCTTCCAAAGCAGTTGAAAAAACAACTAATGCTGAGAAGGATATTGAGGCGGATCCCAAGACGGATGCTGCTGAAATTACTATGGACGAATAAGGCACTACCCCCTAAAGCTTATTTATCTTAAATCGTTTGAACAATTTTAGGTTTTTATGAACAATTTTTATTTTTGTATCGAAACAATTTGGTAGCCGAAGGTGGATGGGTCCTGGGTTTCAGGATGAAACCTTCGGTTATCAACCAGTATTGATCGCTTCAAGAATAATTTCATCTTTTTATTTTTCTTGCCATCATCTTCCGTTTTCCCTAAGTATAAATCTTAGCTTTGCAAAAAAAAAAAAAAATTATATTGTTATATCCTGATCAATATGCTCAGCAATATGTTGTAAAAACTTTTTTATTAGGTAGGACCCCCAAATGCTCGTTCAACTTTGCAGAAAGCTTTTGAAAAACAATCTATTTTTCCAAAACCAGTTTTCAATAATAATTAAATAATCAAAGTTCCAAACTAATACTAGTTTCAAACACCTTAACCAAATATGCTTAAAAGGACTTTGAGAATATATATCAGGATACTTAACATAATGTTACTAAAAACTTAGACGATGTTTACAAAGGAAAGATCATACCCGGAGTAGTATATAACCCTATTACCAAGCCTCAATGTCTTTGCAACTTCTTTAATGAAGATGTCCCCTGTGCGAGGTACTTAGTGCATTAGTTCCGAGCCTCATCACCATCTTGGCAGGAATGTCCCCTGTGTACAATGTCTTCAAATACTTTAGAAATCTTCTGAATGTCAGTCTCCATTGTATAGGCAATTTTTTACGTCCCAAGGGCAAAAACCCAAGGATGTACTGGAGATAGATCCCTTGTATCCTGGGGAAAATCCCAAATTTTCATGCGCTACAGGCGGGAGTGTATAAACTCCAAGACTTAGAAAGGTGAAAACCTTTAAACCTTAGAGAGTATGAAAATACTCTTTCGTGAGAGAGGGTGATCAATCCTCATATACCTTTAGGATTCAGGATATAGCCAACAGTAACGAAATTGTCAGCCACTTTTACATGGACTGGTCCTGCCACCTTGAACTATCCCTGAATAACTTGCGCTCCAGGCGGGGTGTTTAAACCCAATTCGGAAGAAAGGTGAATACCTTTAAACCTGTGAAGGGATCAGTATCCCTTAAACGTGAGAGAGGGGGCCAATCCTATAATCTTTCGAGTTATCTTGAGCAGTGTTGCAAAAATCGGCCTAGGCGGCCGATTAATCGGCGCCTAGGCGCTAGGCGGCTACTTACTGACTAATTTTGAGCTAGTCGGTCAATTAATCGGAGTCGGTCAAAGTCGGTCAAAATCAGTCCTAGGCGGTCAAAAATCGGATTAATCGGACTATATTAATCGGTCAAAATCGGTCCTAGGCGGTCCTAGGCGGTCAAAATTGGTCAGAATCAGTCAAAATCGGTCAAAATCGAACCATACTATCTGAAACTTGAAGTATTTATGTGAATTTTGAAGTATTATTTTTATATTATTGGGTATATATATATAATTTTGAAAAAATACATATAACAATCCCATTCCGATTAATCCCGATTAATCCCTAGGCGGTACCTCACCGCCCGACTAGCGCCTAGCGCCTTCTACAACATTGATCTTGAGTACATATCCTGGAGCTATATCCTGAAACATATCCTGAAAAACAATTGTAAACTAAGGTGGGTGTTAGCTTGGCTAACACCCCTCCGATGCTTAAGTCAGTATTGGGTTACAAAGAACAAATTAAACCAAACATATTTAAAAAAGGTAGAATTCATACCATCCTGAGTTAGAAATTAAATTCTAAACTCACTTGAAATAGAGCTTAAGGTGTATAGCATTCCAAGATCTCGGTAGCATATCCCCCTCCATATTCTTGAGTCTGTATGCTCATTTCCCTGCTTCTGATTCAACTTCGTATGGTCCTTCCCATTTTGGAGCTAACTTGCCATCGGCAGGATTAGTAGTATTCTGAAAAGCCTTTCTTAACACCCAATCTCCAACCTTAAATCTTCTGGTCCTAATATTCTTGTTATATGCCCTGGATATTCTCTGTTGATATGCTGCCATCCTTAGCCTTGCCTCATCTCTCTTCTCATCTATAGTGTCTAAATCCTGACTCAAGGCTCCAGGATTCTGCTCAGGATCACTTAGGGTGGATCTTGCAGTAGGTATTGTCATTTCCGTTGGAATCATCGCTTCTGCTCCAAATACCAAGGAAAATGGGGTTTGGCCTGTTGCATTCTTTACCGTTGTCCTATCAGCCCACAAAACAAAGGGTAATTCTTCTGCCCATCTTCCTTTTTTGGCCCCAAGCCTTTTCTTTAAGTTATTGACAATTATCTTGTTTGAGGATTCTGCTTGTCCATTCGCTTGAGGATGTAATGGAGTAGATGTTATCATTTTGATTCCCCAACTCTTGCAAAAGTCAGTAGTTCTCTTGCTTATAAACTGAGAACCATTGTCACAGATTATCTCGGCTGGTACTCCGAATCTGGTCAGGATATTCCTTTTTATGAAGGATACCACTTCTTGGTCTCTAACTTGAACAAATGCTTCGGCTTCAACCCACTTAGAGAAATAGTCCGTCATTGCTAGCATAAAGACTTTTCCTCCCGGAGCTTTTGGTAGCTTTCCCACTATATCCATACCCCACTTCATAAATGGCCAAGGGGAAACAATAGGATATAATGGTTCAGCAGGTTGATGCAGTATGTTACTATGTCTTTGACATGCGTTACATCTTCGAGCATATTCTGCGGCATCTTTTCTCATTGTTGGCCAATAATATCCTATCCTTAATACTTTTGAGAATAACGACCTGCCCCCAGTATGGTTGCCACAATCCCCTTCATGTATATCCTGAAGTACTTCTTTGGCTTCAGGATCCTCCAAGCACCTCAAATACGGTCCTGCAAGAGATTTCCTGTATAAAATATTATTAATAATAGTGAATCGTGATACCTTCATCCTAAATGCCTTGGGATTTTCATTTCCAGGGATGTGTCCTTCTTTGAGATATCTCATGATTGGAGCCGTCCAGGATTTAGGATCCTCTTCAGGATGCTCTGCTCCAGGATCCCGAATACCCACTACTTCTTTATCCTGAGGATTCGTTGCAGGATATAAGACATGTAATATTGGTATTTGGGTCCCTTCAGGTATCCTGATCGATGATCCCAAATTTGCTAAGGCATCCGCTTCAGCATTATCCTCCCTTGGTACCTGTTCAAGTATAAAAATATCGAAATATCCTGCTAATTTTTTGAGAATATCGAGATATCCGATTAATTTCTCACCCTTAACTGCATAGGATCCATTAAAATGGTTAGTAATTAACAAAGAGTCAACATATACTTGCAAATTTTTTATACTCATACTCTTAGCCAATTCTAATCCTGCAATTAAAGCTTCATATTCTGCCTCATTATTAGTAGCAGGAAATTCACACCTAATAGCCTGGGGTAATATGTCCCCCTGTGGCGATTTTAGTAGTATTCCTAATCCTACTCCTCTTACATTAGATGCACCGTCAGTATATAATGTCCAGGATCCTGAGGATTCTCCTAACTGTTGAACTTCTAGGTCTACCTCATCCTGAATATTACTACTGAAATCAGCCACAAAGTCAGCTAAAGCTTGAGACTTTATGGCATTTCTAGGTTCATATACTAAATCATAAGCACTTAACTTTACTGACCACTTGGCCATCCTGCCTGACATCTCTGGTTTCCTAAGCACATTTTTGACAGGATAATTTGTTTTAACATGAATCCTATGTGTCTCAAAGTAATGTCTAAGTTTCGTTGATGCCATGACTAGAGCTAATATTAATTTTTCTAAATGAGAATACCTAGTTTCAGCATCTAGCAAACTTTTACTAACATAATAAACAGGATATTGCTGACCTTCATGGTCTTTTATAAGAACGGCACTTACATCATTCCCTGATACAGCAAGGTATAGGGATAGTGGTTCACCATTTTCAGGCTTCATCAATAGAGGTGCGGTTGAGAGATATCGTTTCAAATCCTGCAAGGCTGCTTCATGCTTCTCCCCCCATTCGAATCTTTTGTTCTTCTTCAGGATATCATAAAAATCTTTGCAGTTCTCTGAGGATCTCGAGATAAACCTGTTTAAGGCTGCTCCTCGGCCTGTCAATCTTTGTACGTCCTTCATATTTGAGGGTGATTTTATATCCAGGATAGCTTCGATCTGCTCTGGGCTTGCTTCTATCCCCCTTTTTGTCACCATATATCCAAGAAACTTTCCTGCCCCCACTCCGAAATGGCATTTATCAGGATTCAGCTTCATGTTGTATTGATCCAGGATATCAAATGCTCCCTTGATATCCTGGAGGTGATCCTCAGCGTTTTTAGATTTCACCACCATATCATCGATATATACCTCCATGGTGTCCCCCAGTTTGTCTTTGAACATCATGTTTACCAATCTTTGGTATGTTGCACCTGCATTTTTCAAACCAAAAGGCATAGCTGTATAACAATAAATACCTGTTGGTGTCATGAAGGCAGTATCCTCCTGGTCAGAAGGCTCCATTTGGATCTGTTGAAATCCTGAGGACGCGTCCATGAAGGTCAGCATTTCATGCCCGGCAGTGGCATCTACCATTGCATCAATGTGGGGAAGAGGAAATGGGTCTTTAGGACAAGCTTTGTTCAAGTCTGTGTAGTCTACACAAACTCTCCATTTCCCATTTTTCTTCTGTACCACAACCACGTTTGCTAGCCACCTTGGGAACTTAACCTCTCTGATCATCCTGGACTTTAATAATTTCTCAACTTCCTCCTGGATAATCGTGTTCCGCTCAGGAGCAAACTTCCTTCTTTTTTGCTGAACAGGCTTGAATGATTTATCAATTCCAAGCTTGTGAGTAATAATGTCTTTGGATATGCCTGTCATATCCTCATGCTTCCATGCAAACGTTGTCATCCTGCATTTCAAAAAGTTAATTAATTGTTCTTCAATATCCTGAGGGATATTGATCCCTACGAGCACCGAAATATCGGGATTATCCTGGTCCAGAATAATTTTCTTCACATCCTGCTCCGGATCCTCCACGATATCCTGGGCCCGCGTCTTTAATTGCTATGCTGCACTAGGTTTGGTTGAGGATTTCATCGAGGATGAGTAGCATTCTTTCGCTTCCTGCTGATCACTATCAACTTTGACAACTCCCCAAGGGGTAGGTATCTTGATGCATTGGTGATATGTTGATGGCACAGCCTTCATATCGTGAATCCACGGTCTTCCCAGTATGATGTTATAGCAGGATAGAGAATCCATCACACAGAAACGTTGTATTGAGTTGACTCCTTCAACGTATACTGGCAACTTTATCTCTCCCACTGTGTTTCTAGCCTCTCCACTGAACCCAACAAGCACGGTAGACTTTGAAGTGATATCCATTGGAGATACATTCATTCTCTTCAGAGTTTCTAGTTGGATTATGTTGACGGAGCTACCATTATCAACCAATATCCTGCGTACAAAATGGTTAGCCACATATAACGTTATTACCAGAGCATCATGGTGAGGATCCTGGACAGTATCCCTGTCATCAGCATCAAAAGTGATCACTTTGTCAGTCGTAAGGGTAGTCATCCTGACAGGTTTGTCTCCCCTTTCGGCCTTAGCTTCCTTTGCATGTCTCTTTGCTGCCGAATACGAAGTTCCACAAATGTCGGATCCTCCCGAAATGAAATTGATTATCTTGGCATCCGCAGGAGGTGATGCTGCCCGCTCAGGATCCTTCTCAGTATCCTGACCCTTATTCTTCTTTCTTCCTAAGAGATCTTTCAGATATCCCTTGCTTAGAAGATAGCTTATTTCTTTCCTTAGAGCAATGCAATCCTCAGTTACATGCCCGAAATCTTCGTGGAAAGCACACCATTTTGACTTATCTTTCCAGTCAGCCTTTTGTTGATTCTTTCGAGGCCACCTAGCCTTGTCTCCTAGACCCTGCATGGCATACATCAATTCAGGAATGTTAACAGAAAAGCAATATTCAGACAACTCAGGATACTCTTCAGGATCCTCATCTTCGACAGCATTCACTCTCCTGTTTTCATTTCTACCATATGGCTTAGGCCGATATGATTTGAATGAGGATTCTGACTTCCTGTTAGTTGACTCATAAGTGTTAGATGAGTTCATCCTTTCTTGCATCTTCCTGTCATCTTCCAGACGGATATATCTCAAAGCCCTGTTACGAGCTTCGTCGAGATTCCTGCAGGGATTCATTACAAGATCCTGATAAAACTGAGAATCCTTTTGTAATCCCATCTTAAAAGCTTGCACAGCTGTTGCAACATCAAGATGTGGGATATCCAAGGATTCTCGACTGAATTTGTTCACATAATCCCTCAAGGATTCCTGAGGCCCTTGAGTTATCCTGTAAAGATCACTGGTTAGTTTCTCAAAACTCCGACTACAGGAAAATTGACTGTTAAATAAATTAACCAAATGAGCAAACGAAGTAATTGAGTGAGGAGGAATGTTTAACAGCCATTTTAAGGCTGATCCTGTTAGAGTAGAACCAAATCCCTTGCACAAGCACGCTTCCTTGAGCTCCGGAGGGATAGGGTTAATCTCCATTCTCTCCCTATACTGAGCAATATGCTCTTCAGGATCCGTAGTCCCATCATAAAGCTTCATGTTGGGGGTTTGGAATCTCTTTGGGATCTCAGCATCACAGATAGGATATGCAAAACGAGATATCTTATGGCTGTCTTGGGACACTTCCGGGATCGGCTGGACCACCCCAGGTACACTAGATATCATGTCCTTCAACTTCTGAAGTTCCCTAGTAAGTGCTGATGTTACACCTGTATCCTGCAAAGATCCACTATTGTTAGTAGCATGAGTATTATTATTATTTGACACGTTACCCGTTGGAGGATTTTGCCCATATCCTGAAGCATATCCTGAGCTCCTCATGGTTGACATCCTGACCGAGGAGGGTATTTCAGGAGTATGATTCTGAGGAAGGCTGGGCATAATATTCCCCCTGTTATCCTCGGTATACACAGCTGAACTAAAGTTCAACGCTCTGGGATGTAATGGAGTAACATTATCCTCAGCAGATCTGCTCGAGCCAGACTTCAGGAGTTGTGTTTCCCTTAAAAGCATTTGGTTTGTTTCCTGTTGCTGCCTCATTTGTTCCTGCACACTTCCAAATAAAGTAAGAATTTCATCATTAGAAGCTAGAACGGGAGCAGATTCCTGAACACTGCGAGTAGGGATAATATCCTGAGGTCGTGAAGAGGCTGGCATCCTTGGAGGAGGTGGTGGAAGCACCGAACCAGTAGTAGCAGAAGTCATAGCAGACACAGTAGAGGAACTCATGTTTGATCTTGAGGCCATTATGGACAATGTGGCAAAAAGTTTTGAAAATAGAAAGCCGATTAGCGATTTCGCAAAAATTTTTAGTAAAGAGAGCACCACTTGCCCCACGGTGGGCGCCAAATTGTTTTGGTCAAAAATTACCTAAGAAATTTATTGATCAAATTAGTTAAGTGAGGTAGTGTGCTAGAAAGTGTATTGAAAATACGCTTGTTAAGTGATTTAGAAAATCAGTATTCAGGATACGGCTCAGGATATTGAGCTGTATCTATGATCAAACAATGAGCAAAAATGTAAAGGTGGACACGTGATGTACGAGGAAAGCCCTTGATCAATCTAGATCGCCGGCATAAAACCTCGGGAGCTGACAATCGCAGCTGCCTTGTTCTTCTATTGCTTCAAATATCAGGATACAGTGCAGGATGTGGTGCGGATCGACTATGTGTTACAATGAGATTTGAATACAAGTGTGGTGTTTGCAACGAGCTAGAGAGTGAAAGTGTTCGAGAGTGTAAGTGTAAATTGTGAGTCTTAAACTGATCCGCCCCATCTATTTATAGTAAAGATAATGTAACAAACTATCCTAAACTTCCGGGATCCAGCGAATATTCCCACTTGAACGTTGAGGACCAAGTCTTTCGGGTTCAACGGCTTCTTCATAACAAATACGTCCGAGTCTTGAGGAGAAGAAGTCCTGATGACCGTTAGTAACTTACAGCCATTAACCTGCACGTGTTTAATTCACTCAGACTTAGGATATCGCCCAAGATGTTAGCAATATCCTCGTCCAGTATCCTGGTCACAAATAAACAATAAAAAGCGGGATATTAGTCAGGATATGTATACTCAGAAAATGACCCATAACAATTATCAAACTATAATAACTCATTTTAAAGTATTAAAAATTAAAAAGTAAGACCTTTAAAATACAAACTAGGCGAGGAAAAAACATAATATAGACTTTTTTCAAAAAGAAAGTTCAAAACTTTTTTTTATTTATATAAGAAAAATGTTATTATTTATTTGTAAAGATGTTAAATAAAAAACATAATCAAAATACGATTTGAGAAAATGTCATTAGAAACAATATCTGAAAACTTTTAAAAAATATTTTTTAAATAAAAATAAAAAACATTTTTTTTGAAAAAAAAAAATGTCTGTAATCTTTTTTTACACTTTTGAATTTGTTTTGTAACAAAAAAAATATTTTTAGAAATGATGATTTGTATAGCGGGTAAATATTACAAGTTTTAATGTGATTTTTTAGAAAGGGGGTATAAAAAAGTAACAAAAAAGGGGTACATTTAGCCTATCCCATTATAAATACTTGATCGAGATCGTTACTTCCAAAAACGCTAAGAGAGCCTCACAATTCGCTTAAGTAAGTGAGTTTGATCATTTTGCTACACTATTTTTGGTTTGTTAATTTTATCACAATTAGCGTACGTTATATTGTGGTTTTTTATATATGATTACTGAGTTTATATTACAGGGAGGGGCCCATTTGTTTTTGTCTTCGCACGAGGCTCAAAAGTTTTATATGATTCTCAACGACAGTCATGCAACCATGATAGAGCTGATGCTTTGAAAACTATTGGCCCAGACGGTTCAAACAATCGTATCAACAAACATGAACACGAGATATTGGGGGGGACAAACTCGCGACTCTTTCTTATTCAATCAAACGAACATACGAACTTACAAAGAAAAGGGACAAATAAAAACAATAACCAAGACCCCTATTTATAATACAACTAAACTTGCTTTGCAAGATATTAAACCTTTCCTAAACCAATTACTAAACTTTCTCTCCAAGACTTACCTAAAATAAACCAAACTTTAATAAAACATATTAAATAAATCCTCAACTTTACTAATTGTTCAAGATTAACCTTCATTCACCCCCTTAATCTTGAATTGTTTTTCTTCTTGCCTTTGTTCCTCCTTTTCAACTATCTATAGCATACTTGCTTCACTGGTTCTTCAAACTTTGCATTCGTTCCTTCAGTATTTAACTTGGAATCCACATTGCTACTTTCTTTCTTAACTTGCTTCTTCTCTTCAACTCGTTCTTGACCAATACTTTCACAATCTCCAAACAAATCCTTTGGGATAGTTTCAAACCGAATTTTTCTCACTTTCTTAATCGGTTTCACATCAGTACTTTCTTTCTTTTCATCTTCAATTTTGATAGAATTACAACATACTTGAAGCTTGATGTTGTACATTCTATTCAGGTTTCTCTGAACCTTCATCAACAGTCTTCCTTTCTGATCATGTAGCCTTAACATCCCATTGCCTATTTCAATCTTGCAACCTTCTTCATCCAATTGTCCCAAACTAAGAAGATTAGTTTTCAACTTAGGCATGTAGAAAACATCACAAAACGTTTTCTTTTCTCCATTCTTACTTACCATGGTAACATTCTCTTTACCTTTGATTTCAATCTCGGATCCATCACCAAACTTTACTTGACCCAAAACTTGTTCATCCAAGGTAGTGAAAAACTCTTTCTTTCCTGATATGTGATGACTTACACCATTGTCTAAATACCACATTCCTTCTTCATTCTTTTCAAAAACACCGGGGATAACTCTTTCTTCATTCAAACTTACTTTCTTTGTCGAACAAACTGCCATGAACAGAGATGGATCGATATCATGTACATCTTCTGTCTTTGTCAGATTCGCTTCTTCTTTCCTTTTTCTTGGTGCTTTACATTCGCACGAGTAGTGCCCAATCTTATCACAGTTGTAGCACCTCAAGTTCTTTCTTCTGTCTTGCCATTCTTCAGGGTTCTTTTTCTGATCTTCACCTTGTTCATCATTCTTATTTTCATGTTCATTATTCCACCTCGGATTCCCTCTTCCTCGTCCGTTGTATCTTCCACGGCCTCTACCACGTCCTCGGTAGTTTTCAACTTTCTTTTCATTCTGGGTAAACATAAGTTGATTTTGGGATGAACTTTCATTCACATTCTTGAACTTGTTTCTTTCTTCATATGCCTTCAAACGTCCAACAACATCTCCAAACGCCATTTTTTCGATATCTGCGAATTGCTCGATCGAAGAAACAATAGGTAAATATTTATCCGGCATAGAGTTCAAGAATTTTCTCACCATAACCTCTTCTTCGAGGGTTACTCCCAAGCTCTTGTACTTTGATTGTACTCCACCCAGCTTCGCTGCATATTCATCAATACTTTCCGTCTCACTCATCTTCAATCCATCTAACTCGCTTCTTAGCGTTTGAATACGAGCTTTCTGTGTTCTTTCTGCACCAAGATAACGAACTCTTAGTGCTTCCCAAACATCTTTCGGTTCTGAATACTTAGCCATCTGAAGCATCACGTATTCAGGTAGGGTCTGGAAGATGACACCTAAGTCCATAAACTTCTTTCTTTCTTCAATTCCCGATCCCTTTTCTTTTGTCAATCGCATCTTGCAAACCGTTCGCTCCCAAAACAACGTTCACCATAACTGACCATGCTGCGTAGTTGGTCGAGGTTAACTTTGGTACCTGCAAAACAAAACCACCCATCGATTCTTTCACGGTTCCTGAGTTCCCTGGATTCCCATCTTTATCACCGGCTATGGTTTGCCTTCGGATTGATTTCAGCGTATAAACAAACCTAAACCAGATTTGATCTGGATCAAACTACCCCGCAACGATCAACAGGTAAAAAGAAACAAAATATTTGATTTTTTTCTTGTTCTCTCGTTTTAACAGCAGCACCAAAATAATTCGATTTTTTCCTTCTACTCTCGCGTCAACTGCTACAACAAACTAACTATTTTTTTTTCTGACTTGCGTGAACTCCAAGAAAACAAAACCTCCTTTAATTATTTTTTTGTTGTCGAGGCAATTCTCTAAACAAACAAATAATTCTTTTTTTTATTTACTTTCTTGAATGCACAAACACCAAATATAAACTACGGTCAATAAATTCGAACCACAACCACATGAACTCCAAAGGACTATCACAACTTCATTTCTAAGCGAATTGGAACGCCGACTAGGAAAAACAAACCGAACCGTAATCGGCAATTCTAACCTTCGAACGAGATAAAGCAAACGCGAATCGTTTTTCGTGCAACGAACCCGATGTTCAACGAGCCTAAGCTCTGATACCAATTGTTGGCCCAGACGGTTCAAACAATTGTATCAACAAACATGAACACGAGATATTGGAGGGACAAACCCGCGACTCTTTCTTATTCAATCAAACGAACATACGAAGTTACAAAGAAAAGGGACAAATAAAAACAATGACCTAAACCCCTATTTATAATACTACTAAACTTGCTCTCCAAGATATTAAACCTTTCCTAAACCAATTATTAAACTATCTCTCCAAGACTTACCTAAAATAAACCAAACTTTAATAAAACATATTAAATAAATTCTCAACTTTACTAATTGTTCAAGATTAACCTTCAAAAACTGGATTAGACTTGTCTTGAACAACTAACCTTACTACTCTAGAATTCATACGATCGATTGTTTATTAAAAAGAGCTTCTATTTTACTCATGTAAGTTTTAATTATCTGTAATCAAAAGATTCTATTTGAGCCGATGACCTTGTGGTCCAGCGGTGGAAAGAGTTTGGTTTCTCCTTGGAGAGCCAGGTTCGATCCCCGTGGTCTGCAGGTGAGGTGTGAGGGTTTACTCCTTAGGGAGGTTCCCGCATGATGGGTTCCGAGTTCGAGCCTCTGTTGTGGCACCGCTGGAATACATGTGCTCCAGAGGGCGGCCTGGCTCTGCTTCGGTGGGGTGCCCGTCTCGAACCCGGGTGGCTTGCCGTCTCGGTTGCAAGTCGGTAGTGGGTTTCCATCTGATCTACACTCTTAAAAAAAAAAAGATTCTATTTGAGAATAAAAAATAGAAAGATGTACCAATTATCAAGTAGTTATAATGTTCCGATAAACTATCATATATATTATTTGTTTACATATAGAACTATTGCAACTTGTATATGTGTATATAACATGTTGTGTATGACTCATAGCAAGTTGTATATGTGTATATAACATGTGTATGACTCATAAGGTGTAGAATTCACTAAAGGATTGTTACTATATTCTCTAAAAATGGTTCAAGAAGTTTTCTGCCTTTCGTTCTTCATATTTTCTTTCGTGTTATCCCTCTTATCAGTTTGTACCGCATACTCCAACGTCTATGTTAAATGCTCTCAGGTCAATTTCACCTCAATGACACCATATGAGTCGAATGTCAACTCACTATTCACTTCCTTAGTTGACTCAGCCTCTATCTACAACTTCAACAAATTTGAAACCTCCCCACAAAGCAATGGTGTGTATGGCCTCTTCCAATGTAGAGGTGACCTTAGCTCCCCTAATTGCAAAGAGTGTGTGGCCAGCTCTGTAGGTCAACTCAAGACAACTTGTTCTCTATCGATTGGTGGTGAAATACAGCTAGAAGAATGTTTTGTGAAGTATGATGATACCTCATTTTTTGGGGCCCAAGACAAGATGGAGGTGTGTAGGAAATGTGGCCCATCGATTGGCTATAATTCTGATGTTTTGAATCGTATAGACGGTGCGTTGGCATATCTAGTTGGTGGGAACGGACAATACTTTCGTGGTGGGGATTTTGGGAGCATACAAGGTGTGGCACAATGCGTACAAGATTTGAGTTTAAGAGACTGTCAAGATTGTCTTGCCGAGGCAAGTGGACGGTTGAGATCAGAGTGTGAGACATCTACCTGGGGTGATATGTACCTTGGAAAATGTTATATTCGATATACTGATCAGGGTAAGTATGTTTGTGGTCGTCATGGTTTGTATTAAGAGTCATATCTATATAGCATTAACCTATAAAGTCTGCATGAATTAATGCAGGTAATGGTCTTGTAAATAACGGTAACTCCACTTCTAATAACAACAATGGCGGGGGGAGCAATAACGACATAATGAAGTGGATTGGGTATATTATTGCCGCCGTCATTACCGCCCTCAGTGCCGGAGTGGGTGTAACTTTTGCTTTCAAGAACACCAACAAAAATAAAAACGCCAACGAAAATAAAAACGCCAACGAAAATAGAAACGGTACATAACTTCATTTTAGATATTAAGAATATATGACAGAACATATGATATGAGATAACTTTTTGGCTCTTAAAAATGAATTATGATTAAACCTTTTATGTAACTACGTTTCCTCCACTTTATGAATTCTGATTATATATCTTTTCTCGTTCTCTATACAATCAAAGATAAGAAATGGCATTCTAGATTTCTACTTATTTTATAGTTTTTATCTAAACACGCTGTTGTGTATATAAGTATACAATCTTTATATTTTAGTAAACAATGATGATATGATGATGCTATTCTTTATAATTTTATAACTATTTAATATTCTTCATATTTTTTATTGTGTATATAAATATACAATCTTTATATTTTAATAAACAAATGATGCTATTCTTTATTATTTTCTAACTACCAAATATTCTTCATCATATTTAACAACAATTTGTTACACTTTGTGGGAGCAAACACCATTTAATACTTTTCATCTAAACATACTATTTCTAAACTAAGGTCCGTTTAATGGGATATATATACACACCTTCTTTCAATAAACGTACATTAATAGTTGTTTAATATCAGCTTGCCTTCTAATATTATTTGCATGTATGTCATAAAATTTCTAAAGGTCTAGTAATACATGCTTTTAGAACGTTTATGAATCCTTGGCAGACAACATAATTAGAAACTACAATATCTTCCAAAACGATGTGAAAAGAGCCAACGAAAACGCAGACAATGCCAAAGACAGTGCGGTAAAAGCCATGGATGCTGCGGACAAAGCCGAGAAAAAAGCAAAGGAAGCCAAGAAAAAAGCAAAAGAAGCAGAGAAAAAAGCAAAGGAAGCCGAGGAAAAAAGTGTGCCACAATATCCTAATTATCCAGGGCAAATGCCGCCTACCTATAATGTATATTATTCAGATCCCAATCCGAATGTGTGTTCTGTCATGTAAAATTCCAGTGCTTGATAAAAGTTAGCAAGCGAAAGTCCCCAGCCAAGGGTAATTAAAGGGATTCAGAAAAAAGTGCTCGCTTTTTACGATTCACTCGTCTATGTTTGGATGAAAATGTAAATTTACCTTGGTGAATAGTTCACATGGTTTGTGCTGCATTGTTCTCAACATTTTATTATAATGTTTCCACCTTGACCTATTAAGTATATATAATACAAAACCACATAAATCAGTTAAATAAGTACTTCTTAATCTTTTCGATAATCTAAAACATATTGGATGCTATAAACTTTATTATGATTATTTGTCTGTTATTTTAACATAATGCGTGTATTTAATTGCACTTATGTTTTCCGTTTAGGGACGTAGGTTTTTCTTATTTTTTAAGTGACTTTATCGGTAATTGCCTTCTTGTGTTTATGCCCAAATGATGTTGTATGCTATTATATATGATTTACATTATATTGTGTAAATCTGGTCACTTTCTTGGTATTGGTGACTTCTTATTTCTATATTCTTTGACTTGGTGTGTTGGTATGCTGTTCGTTTTGGTGTCGAGGGTCTCTCTGGAAGCAGTCTCTCTATCCCTAGGGATAGAGGCAAGGTCTGTCTACATCCCAATCTCCCCAAACCCTATAAGTAGCTTTGCTATTTGTGGGATTTACTGGGTATGGTTGTTGTTGTTGTTGTTATGTTTTCCGTATAGTTAGGTTAGATTATCGACGAGGACATTATAGCCATTGTCAATAACAGTTATATTCGGTTTGGCGCCAAAACCGCCAAACATAACCATCGATAATTGTCGTCTTGTTTGTATGTATACTTCCTTTTGCATATTCAACAATTCACCAAGATTTTGACATAAGGTTTATTGTTTGTTGTTATCCACATATTAGATTTCTCTCAATTGTTACACTATTTTCGTTTTCGTTGTGTTCTTGATTCCATCAAACACGCTGTAAAAAGTCTTTGAATGCTAAGAAGCGTGCCCCATAATGAGGGGATCATTTACTTAAATACACAAAGAATTTACCACTATGTACACAAGGAATTAGACAAAATACAATATAGGAACAATTATATACAAATGTTTACAAAGATAGATTGACATCCCCCCTCAAGCGAAAGGGTGACGGACCAAGCTGAAGCTGTGAGTGGAAAAACTCAAATTGTGACCGTGAAAGGCTTTTGATGAAGATGTCAGCAACCTGGAGCTTGGTAGGGATAAATTTGGTGTGAAGTTTCCCAGAAGTGACAAGTTCACGTATGAAGTGGAAATCAAGATCAAGATGCTTTGCACGTTTGTGAGCAACTGGGTTTTAAGTGAGAAAGATAGCACTCTGGTTATCACATAGCAATGTTTGACGACTTGAGACAACGCATGAAGCTCATGCAGAAGATGGGTAAGCCAGATTATCTCAGCAACTGCACTGGCCATAACACAATACTCTGACTCACTGCTAGACTGGGATACAATTGGTTTCTTCTTGGTGCTCCATGATACAATTAGATTGCCCCCAAGGAATACCGAATATCCATATGTGGAACGACGGGTCTCAAGGCAACGAGCCCAGCCAGCATCGGAGTATCCAAGGATGGACATATGGGGAGGTTTGGTAAAGGTTAGGCCAAAGTTTAAAGTACCTTTGACATACTGAAGAATCCATTTAAAATGTTGGAAATGAAGTTCTGTAGGATTTTGAAGAAACTGACTGACATGGTTGACAACATAAGAAATATCAGGATAACTGATTGTCAAATATTGCAAGTGTCACACCCCGACCACGTAGAACATACAAAACGTGGCGGAAACATCGGGGAGTGTTGTAACAGAATTAATTGTTTCAAATCCATGGCAATTGAAGTTTCGTTTTATTGATTAAAAGTGTTACAATGTCTTAACAAACAAAGAAATACAACATAATTAACTAGTCTTGCATCTTTTATTGTCACTAAAGCCCAAGTCTGCCTATGTGTATCTTGATCATCTTATGCAACAGCTCCTGAAAAACACATGTGAAAATAGGTACGTCAGCATAAAAACGCCTGTGAGATACATAGGTTTTGTGAAAATAGGTTTCATGACTTATGTTTGAGAAAATGTTTAGTCATGAACCTTGTTATTTGCTTTGTTTTGTAAATCATTTGAAAATCGATAAGATGCGATGATATGTATAAATAAGAGAATAATGTATGGTTAAATGAATAACCATGTAAAATGAGTTTGTATAAGATATGTTGTTTTGTAAAACAATGTCTTGTGAAAAGTATGTTATTTGTATAAAATGTTATATGTCTCAAACTGAAATGATTCAAATAACGCTACGACATGTAATACCATACAAACACTTATATATAGGAAGTACCAGCGGCGTATCCACCATGCTTGTATCATATTCCACACGCATCGTTACTTAATCAAACCAAACCACCAAAGTAATGTTTAACAATTGTAGAAATGTTTATGTATTGTCAAATACGGTTCACATGGTTCACAGATACAAACGGTTCACAGATACAAACGGTTCACAGATACAAACGGTTCACAGATACAAACGGTTCATATAATCAAATGGTTACAACGGTTCACATAGTCAAATAGTTACAACGGTTCAAAATGTAGTATAATGTGTTCACATGCTGGATGAGCATATGCAACAGAAATGCAATGTAAAACAATGTACTAAGCATGCACACAATGGACATACATAGCATAAGTGTAATGTAAAACAATGTACTAAGTATGAACTAAATGGACATACATAGCATAAAACGTAATGTAAAACGATGTACTAAGTACGCACACAATGGGCATACATAGCATGAAATGTAATGAAATCATGTACTATAATGTACTAACAAATATAGTCGGTATATGATGTGAAAACAGGAAAGCATGAATGTAACAAGTAGGCACATGTGTTTCACCCCAAAACAGTTTGGAAAACAGTAAAAGAGGGGTCTATGTACTCACTTGAGATTGCTCAGTAGTCCTTGAGTAACAACCAAACAATGCTAGAGATCACGGAAATTAAACGGCACCTAATATCGGTAACTATGTTAATAAACCGGACCTAAATCGGAAGATCGGATAGGATGAGGGTTCGTAAACCAAACGAGTATGAAGACTCGTGTAATATGGTTTAACAAAGCCTACATACTAATTGAAACCTAACATAAGTGCTTACGACCCATTACGACCCGTTTAGGTAGCTTATGCTACTTTAACGCGTCGTGCGCGCAAAAGTGCACTCGAGACGTCTAACTAGCCCTATGACAAGTGTTATATGCCTAAACATGTTACATAATCAGTTATGTGGCAAAAGTTTAGGTTACATATGCTTAATTACCAATTATACATGAAAAGGGTATTCTGGTAATTTACCTAAGGCATATAAACTACCTATCATACAACTACTCAAACGATGTGACCATAGGGTATAACCTCGGAAGGTTATTCCCTATACACTATGGTCACCTAATGTATTTGGTCGGATCCTAATGATCGACCAAATGGGTCGGGTTCGAAGGTATAAGCGATTTATCAGATCGCTTACCCTACGACCCTAGACAACGTGGTAATCAGTAGGCATAGTCCCAAGGGACTATAACCAACGTGATTACACTCACGTTGCGAAGTTCAAACGAACTTCGCATTGACCATAAACTGGTCAACGCAGAAAGTCAAACAAAGTTTGACTTTCAGACTCGAAAAGACTCGAAAAGCAATAAAAGAACGAAAGAATACTTACGAAGGGTCCCCGAATGCTAATCTCGATTCAAGAATCTCAGGTATGAAACAATGGTTTCAACTTAGAGTTTCTCAAATCAAGATTCTAGTGGTTTTGGCAATGGGGTGGATGGGTATTTATAGGAATACCCGAACCGTTAGGATCGTTTCATGGAAACCGTGCTCGAATCCCACCCATACATGTGTTGGCAAGTTGTGGTGACTAAAAATGGGTTCTTATCAGCTGACTAAGCAAGTGTGAGTGTGTGGTTGTGGATCAAACAGCTGGAAACTGCTGTTAAATGCAGTTAACCTGGTCTGGAAGGCTGACGCGGCCCGCTTCAGGATACACCAAAACTAATGCGGGCCGCATGGGGGTTCTGATCAGAAAATAAGTTTCAAAAATGACAGTTTCAGTCCCTGTTGTGTTTTAAGGCCATTCCCGACACTTCTAAGGCCCGTAAAGCCAACTTTAAGGCCCTAAAATGATGCCTAAACATTGTGGACATGAAACATGCTCAAAAATATGTCGGATGTTGGTTCGTTTGGTCGTACGAACGCGATGTTCGCTTAATTACGACGGAATGCGCATAAGCGCGAAAAACGATCCAAATGGCGTGACGAATGGATTTTTCTCATGCCAAACACTAAAATAAAATATTTTAGTGCTTACATAAATTTTTGGATGTCCGGATGTATTCAGAACGTAAGTTATGCGCGAAAGTGCAAACTTGTGCACTTTTTGACACTTTTAGTCCCTGAATGACCCAAAAGTTTATTTTAGCACACCGAACCCCTCAAAGCCTATTTCTAAGCTATGTGAAGGATATTTATGGTATGTTTAACTTATGGTCATGTTCCGGAATGTCTGTTACAGTTCAAATTGGCATACTTTCGCAGTTTGTCAAGTTTAGTCCCTGTAAGTTAATAAACTAGGTTTTGCCATACCAAAGCCTTCAAAACTTATTTCTAAGTTATGTAAAGGTTACTTAAGGTATGTTAAGCTTATTTTGCTATTCCGGAGTGTTCGTTGCATTAAACTGGTTATATTTACGCATCAGTGTGCGTATAACCCTCCAGAAAGCGATTTAAAGCTTGAAATCGAACAAGAGTTGATATGTATAAACGATACACATATTTTTACAAATCCCAAGAATGAAATACAATATTTCATTGGTTTGGCATTTGTTTGATGGTTGAAGTGACACGGGTGTCACAGCAAGGCCCCAACTAGAAATATCAAGTTGATGTGGTTTCCAATCATTTATTATTGCAAGTGATAAGACAACACGGATTGTAGATGCTTTGACAACCAGACTGAACGTGTGAAAACAATCAAGTCCCGGAATCTGACTAAAACCATGAGCAACTATGCGGGCTTTGTGATGCTCAATAGAGCCATCAGGTCGATATTTTGTCCTAAAAATCCACCATGACCCTACAACATCGTGATTGGCTGGACGAGGCACAAGGGTCCATGTATGATTATTTTGAAGAGTTGTTAACTCACATTGCAAGGCATCCATCCACTGCTGACTTTTGCTAGCAGATTTAAACCTTTTAGGGTTACGCGAAACAAGTAGGGCGAAAAAAGAAAGCATGGTGTGTAGTGTAAGCAAAGTCGGAAGGATGTTTAGGTTTAAATATTCTAGCTTTGGATCTAGTTACCATAGGATGGGTTGAGGATGTGGGCTGAGTTTGATCGTGAGTTTCATGGTGAGGGGAGGTTATGGGGGCTAAGATAGAGTCAAGTAAAGGGGAGGTAGAGTATGGTTCGGGTGAGTTTTGAGAAGTAATTGTCGCAATTTGGTTGGGAAAACTAGTGGGTTCATGAGGTTGTTGGGTGGGCGGTTCTCTTGGAACGAGATTAGTTTGGGTGTCAGGCCCAATAGGGGGTTCACTTTGGATGGAAGGCTCAACTGTGGGTTTGTGGTTATCTAGAAAAAAGCCCACACGATAGGGTTTTAGGTATGTGGATATGGGCCAGTTCAATGGGCTAAGGGGTTGAGCGAGCTACATCAGGTGTGTAATCTAGGAACAAGGATACATGTATAGTGTTGTAATCTGTTGTGATGGTGCAACCAACAAATAGGAATTCAGATTCCTCAAACCTTGCATGTCGTGTTACATAAAGTCGAGATGAAGTAGGTTCCAAGCAACAATAGCCTTAATATTTAGAGGAATATCCCAAGAAGATACATGGAAGACTTCATGGGGATAATTTATTTGGCGCCTAGTCACGTAGACAAGGATACACTTGGCAAGTAAAGGTACAAAAATTATTGTAAGACGGTTTGGGGTGAAACAATATCCCAAATCGTGACTTATTGCCGGAGATTAAAGAAGGTAATCGGTTAATAATGTAAACCGCAGTACTAAATGCTTTGACCCAATAGGAGGGAGGAACATGCCCGTTAAACAACATTGCCAAACCTGTTTCAACTACATGGCGATGCTTACGCTAAACCCAACCATTTTTGTTGAGGAGTATATGGGCATGAAAGGCGATGAAAAGTCCCATTCTCTTCAAGAAGTTGTCGAACATTATTGTTTAGAAATTTCGTGCCGCCATGGGTTTGAAGTGTTTTTATTTTTTCTTGAAAACTGAGTTTGAGCAAATGCAATAAAAATTTTCAAAGTAATGAAAATTCCGACTTTGTTCGTAGTGCATAGTAATTATCCATAAATAATACATAATATCAATAACCAGCATATGACACGGCGGGTTATGGTCCCCATAAGTCATAGTGAACCAGATCTAATGGAAATAATGCCCGTTGTTCATTAATATCAAAAGATAAACGACTTGATTTAGACATTTGACAAACCGAACACGAAACCGGTTTAGGTAATAATGAAGTAGCACATAGGCTACCATCTTTATTTAATCTCATAATAGTGTCAAAAGGTACGTGACCCAAGTGTGGATGCCAAACTTCAAAAGTGGCCATTTTATTCGAAACTGCAACAAATGCTTCTGAATCGAAGTTTAACACATAAAGCCCATATTCACATCTTCCTTGGGCCAGAACCTGTTTCATCATGCGGTCCTGAATATAAAAATTTAGTTATGAAAAGATAACTTCCAAAGGGTTATCAGTTGTTAGTTTGCTAATGGAAAGAAAACTCTTTTCAATATGAGGAACTATTAAAACATCTTTCAGATTAATATTTGCGGTGACGGTAGTAGAACCAATATGTGTGACCGGAAGCTTACCACCATTACCAAAAGTAACCAAACCTGAACCAGTGTAAGGAGTGGCATTAGGGATCGCACCAATATTGTTTTTCATGTGATCCGTAGCCCCGGTAACAGCAACCCAATCAGGAGTGGTTGAAGACACATGAAGTTGAGTTTGAAATGCCTTCATGATGTCAGAATCAGTGGTGTTATTTTTATTAGCAAACTGGGACAATTGAGGACAAAGGTTTGCATAGGGTCCATCAGTTCTACATAACTGACAATGGGGTGACACAACGTGTGTTATGGCCACCACATTTATCACCCCGAGAACACCAATCAGACTAGGTAGCGGAAAGAGCAACAGGCGGCGTGATGTAAGTGGCATGAAGGGATTTCAAGAGTAGTTCATGACTTTCAAACTAGGCCAATAGGTCACAAAAATCGAAACTTGCCTAGAAGTTCGAAGGGACCTAGAGAATGTGTCAAAGGCAGGACCGAGGCCACACAAAAACCAATGTAGTTAGTCCGACTGACCAACCGGAGCACCAACCGCAGCCAATTGGTCACATATACTCTTAAACTTTTTTTTTATCTAAAATAGCAACAAAATCATTACAAATTTAACCGATTAACGGAATGCAGCTCAGAGATTTTGTGTTCTCTCAATGGAGGAGTTACTGTATGCGGCCTCAAGGGCAAGCCACATGGAGTGGGCAGTGTGAGACCAAGGATTTCTACAACGACTTCTTCAGTTAATGATGCGTGCAGAATAATGACGGCTTGATGATCATCAGATACCCAAGCCGAATAGAGAGGGTTTTGAGAAGACTTTCCATTCGTGACAATTTCAGGTTTAGGCGGGGCAACTGAGCCATCGATATGGGGTAACAGTTCTTGGTAGGAGAAAAGAGGGAGCGTCTGGTGTTTCCGCATGAGATAATTGGTGGAGGATAATTTGATGTTAATCATATGCAAAAGAGTGTTGATAAATATCTGAGGTTTTGTTGAAGGAGAGGCCATGGAGGATCAGAACAAAGGAAGATGAAAATAAAGGTGCGAGGAAGGGGAAGAGGGAGGGAAGGGCTGGTCAGTTTCTGGCGTATGATACCATGTGAATGCTAAGAAGCGTGCCCCATAATGAGGGGATCATTTAATTAAATACACAAATAATTACGACTGAGTACACAAGGAATTAGACAAAATAAAATAAAGGAACAATCATATAAAAATGTTTACAAAGATACACTGACAAAGTTCTTCTAGGTAATTGTAAACCAACGTGTAGATGGTTCCTTGCCAGTTTATAATCAAATCATGAATTGCAATTGTATAAAATTTCAAAATGAACCAAGCGAACATAGGTTTGTAAACACAATTAGCAAAATATTTTAACAACATTACTTTAAATATAGAATAAAACTACAACTCCTGCGTAGTGGGGGTTCGATCATTTTTCCCTATCCTACGCAGCGTGACTTTGATCATTAATGTTTGCATGAAATCTAAAATTTAGATAACTAAAAATAAATGATATCTCAATACCAACTAACTTTTAATTCCTGATGGAGTGTAGCCTAAACATGCCCTTTGTATCATATAGAAGTCGTAATTAAGCTTTCATGAGTCTTTTGAATTGAGACATCTCATAAACAAAGATATATTAAAAGTTGGGTTAAGTTATTCACAAAGGCTCCTAATTGTAAGAACTGTAAGAAGGCTTTATAGAGTGACAAGTGTCCAAGAACCTAAAACCTAACAAATCCAAATAGGTTACCGATACTTTCCCATGTCCGAAATTTCTTCAATTCTCCCTGATACACCACTGATTCCTCCTCATCCTCCTGATCCACCTCCAAATTCGGTTTCTACACCTTCTATTTCACCCCCTGCGGTGCAAATTGGAACCAATTCCGTGCCCCTTGACTGCTCTAAATGTTGGCCGCCACCTATAAGCAATCCCCCTGCTGCGTCATCTCCAAGTTATACGGCTTCAAATGCTTCCCCAGCTCCTTCGTCAGTGATGGAGAGTGTGAAACACGAGCCTTAAGTGTGTTATAATATGTGTCTTATTGTGTTTTATGCGGTTATACGTTTCGAATGTGATAACTATGAGTACTCATGGTTTTTCAGGTTAATCGCGTAATTAGGTGAAGTTAGAGTGCGTGTTGATAAAGCGGAACCACCGGGGATGATAAACAACGCGAAAGATATCATTCGGTAAATGTTCGGATCGAAGAGATAGCTTGAATGTATGAGAAACACGAAACAATGAAGTCCAGGGACTTGTATGTTATTTGTGGAAAGTTAGTAAGGAGTTCCAGCAAGTCTCTAACGTAACATTACGGTATACATGCGTAAGCTACGGTCTACAAAACAAGTGGTTTACAGAACTTATGGAACGTAACCTACGGCAATACACTGTAGGCTACGTTAAATTATAAAGGGCAGCGCTTATTAATCAAAGATAGAAAAGAACAAAATCATGGGCTTCATCATCTTTTGACGGCTGCACATATATACACGCATACACTTGGGCCGAGATATGCACATATGTTTTTGAGGGTGTTGACTTTGATAATTGAAAAGGATCATCACATCAAATAGAAGGAAGTGGCAGCGACATCATTATCATACACATACACATGCACATGGGCTGGACCGACAAAAAAGAAAGGAACAAAGAGAAGCAGCCTAAGACGATTGGACAGTTGGGTTTGGAATAGTCAACAACCATCATCACGGCTTGGACTCCATATATGCACATTATTGGACTCTTTGGATGTTTGACTATTATATTGCATGATACAAAATTAAATCACCAGCCTATTATTATTAATTGAAAGGAGACTTTGGGATTTCTTTATGCACATGGGCCGACTTCTTTGATTGGGCCGCCACACAACTAAACATCACGTGGACTAGAGGGTTTTGTCATCAACACCATTACAATTATCAACTTCACGGCAGACAAGGGTTTTCGAGGAAGATAGAGACGCCGACGAAGATCAATCTTACCACATGAACGGCTAGTCTTTAATGGTTTCCTCCGGATGGAGGGTTTTTGTAAGTTGATTGATATTATGTGTTGACACAATCGTTTTAACTTGGTGATCTAAGCATTCGATGCTTTTCACCATTGAATTGATTTCTTGATTGTAAACAGTTACTTTTATTTAAACCTTAATTTCTAAGCATTCAGTTCCCGAGAGTTCTAGTAATTGGGAAATATTTGACATGGGGTTAGGGTTTGTAAATTGTAATTGATAATCATTCGATAACCTCCCGTTATGTATTGACCGGAGTACTTAGTCGTTGGTTATCACAATTAGTTAATCAAAATTAACACCTATGTCTATGTAGGTAACGATTAAACACATAATTGAAGTTAATTGCAAAACCTGAAATCTGGAGGAACCATCTTTTCTCCCATTGATTTAAACCACAATTTTTATTCATTAATTTAATTCTTTCACATAATCAAATAAATCGATTTTCCAATTCAGTAATAGTTAATCAATACTTTCCATTACGACACTTTCCACAATCCTCCCTTGGTTCGATACCCTGCTTATTCTATACTAATAGTTTAAATAGGTTTTTGCATGTCACTAACGACAGACATCAAAATGGCGCCGTTGCCGGGGAGGCGTGCACAAAGTGTTTAGTGTTAAGTTCTAGTTTTAGTTAGAAATATAAAAAAAAAAATCCAAAAATAGTGTTAGTTTTGTTTTGTTTTGTTCAGATTTATGCGTGGTGCTTGTGTTTTTGTGTTTGTGCAGGATGAGAGATCTTACAATATTCTGTAGCTCTCTTACATGCATTTTGTGTAGGGAACCACTTCACCCGTGTATCGGTTGCCATGAGGCCCGATTTAGACGGGAAATAGCGAAATTGGAAGAACCACCGATGCCTTGCTATGATAATCCTTCCCCTCCACCATATTTCTATGATTCTGATACAACGGTGGAGGATGGTTATTACTCTGACGGATGGGATCGGGATGAGAATGCTTATTATGAACCAAGGACGGATGGACAATGTTTCTGTTGCGGTCGTAATCATACTTCTGTTTATGATGATGTGTACGCGGTGTATTTGGAAAATCCAGAATATTGGAATAAAAAATGATGGATGCGTACATCTCAACACCGTATCAGGGATACCGACAGTATCATCCCGAGGAATATTCTGAGCCCAAGGGTGTCTATACTTATCAGACCGAGGAGGAGAAAAAGCTTGCTATGTTGGAAGCGAGTTTGTCCAAACTCGAGCAGTATTTATCAGCACCCAACCTTTCCGATGAAGATCGAATCAGCTATTTAAGTTCTAAGTGTCAGAATTTAAAAATGAAGATAGAAATAGAACAACGCCTTTCACCATTACCTGATGATATTAGAGATTATTCTCACATGAAGGAGGAGGTTGTGGAGGATAATACCACACCAATGAGTCCTTTATCTGATGAAGAGTCACTGGTGGATCAGATGGTGTGTGTAGATGATGAGGCAGAACAGTCTGAGGAGATGAATATGTGTACCGAACATCTTCCCATATCAATCATTCAAATTAATAAGTGTGGGGAAGAGGGTTCGAGGAAGAAGATGAGAAGGGTGAAACAACAAGACATTAAGGTATATCTCGTGAAGTGGATCAGCAAAACCCGCAGGTGCTTTCTTAACATGCCAATTATACTTACAAACCTATGGAGATGGCATGTAAATTTTCGGGAATTCGTTGGAAATGTTTTGGGTAAGTGTGCATTGAGACCACCGTTGCGCATAGCAGGTACGGTCTGGCTGAAGACCTTTAAACTTAGCGCTCTCGGGAGGCAGCCCGAGGATGTAGAGTTTGTACTTTGTTTTGGTTTCATTTTCGTTTGGTGTGTTGTGTTTTGATAGGTTTATACAATTCTATCTTCACGGATGCAATGATTCAAGTGTTGGGATGTTTTGCAACATCCCCGATGAGATCTCAAAGAATCTATGAGGGGCGTATGTTCCGGTTACATCACAGCAGTTACACCGCCACAGACACTCACTTGTTTTCTGATCAGGTGCATGTGTTTATCTATCTTGTGTATTATTTGTTTTTGTGTACTTGGTGGTGTGAAATTTTTGTGTTGGGAGTGGTTTCCTTGTGTTGAGTCGCCTAGTTATTAGCCGTTCATGGTTGGTAGGTGGTATCTCTCGAGTTTAGATTATAAATTGCACCATACATTGGGGACAATGTATCCCAAGTGTGGGGATGTGGTAACTCGAGAGAGGGTTGGTAAGATTGTGATCTTAAATGCTTGAAGGGTTGAATTTGTGAAAAATTAAAAATTTTTGAAAATTTTTGTTTCTCAAGTATGCTTGAACTACATGAAAACCAACATTTTCAATTGCTAATGGGTTCTTTGCTGATATTAAATGAACTAAGATCCCTAGTCATGGTTGTCCCTTTAAGTTTCATGAGAGTATTTCTGACAGGTTTTTAGAGAATAATTGAGAAGAGATGCCTAACTAGGGGTAACATGCTTTAGGAATTACACATGCTACGTGTCGGTAACCCTTATTCCTTTTGTTCGGTGAGATATTTGAACCTACTTAGTTGTTAGTTGAATTGCAATAAATGTTCAATTGTTGAGTGTAGGCCATATGTTGCTTTGTGTTAGAACTTGTGTGGTTTGATACGTGCCGAGCTGTGCTTTAGCGTATACACATAGATGATAAAGGCATTAGGATCCTTTCATTGTTCTATTTGTTGATTGTTTATCCATCCCACATTAGTTAACCATGTTGAGCCTTATACCTTTCGTTTATTACACCTTGTTTGACCCGTTTGATTACCAACCATGATTGACAAGTATGTTATGAAAAAAAAAAACAAAAAAAAATATGGAAAAAAAAGAAAGAAAAACAAAAGCAAAAATCATTGTTATGTTCGTGTTAAATAAATGGGTTGAAAATCACCCAAAGTGTTAGACGTTATTGTGAATAAAGTTGTCATGGTTTGGTATTCGTTTGTGTTCGCCAACTAACATAAAAAATCCAAAAATATATCCTTACCTTTACCCTTTACCTAAAACCCAAAAGCCCTTTTGATATGTGTTACGTTATTTGATACAGTGGAGGTGTGATTGCTATACAAGCTTATGATTGCAAAGTCGCATATTTGGTTTTGAGTGAAATACACTAGCACATTACACGCTAGTCTTGATTAAACCGAGAGGAGTGATCATTGTGAGGGGCGTGTGGCATGTGTAAAGTAATATAAGCATGTTAGTTTTAGTTAGGCAAGTCTTAAATTGTTTTAAATGCGTATCACTTATTTGTCAGATTGTCAACCTCGATTGTGTCAGTCTATGGGACGGGTATGACTTGGGACCTTAAATTGCTAATTCGGTAAGGGATTCAATGGTGATTTGTTAATAAGGTGAGTAATGTTTGTAATGGTTTCTTGAGGACAATCAATGTTAAGTGTGGGGATGTGATGGAGAGTGTGAAACACGAGCCTTAAGTGTGTTATAATACATGTCTTATTGTGTTTTATGCTGTTATACGTTTCGAATGTGATAACTACGAGTACTCATGGTTTTTCATGTTAATCGCGTAATTCGGTGAAGTTAGAGTGCGTGTTGATAAAGCGGAACCACCGGGGATGATAAACAACGCGAAAGATATCATTCGGTAAATGTTCGGATCGAAGAGATAGCTTGAATGTATGAGAAACACGAAACAATGAAGTCCAGGGACTTGTATGTTATTTGTGGAAAGTTAGTAAGGAGTTCTAGTAAGTCTCTAACGTAACATTACGGTATACATTCGTAAGCTATGGTCTACAAAACAAGTGGTTTACAGAACTTATGGAACGTAACCTACGGCAATACACTGTAGGCTACGTTAAATTATAAAGGGCGGCGCTTATTAATCAAAGATAGAAAAGAACAAAATCATGGGCTTCATCATCTTTTGATGGCTGTACATATATACACGCATACAATTGGGCGAGATATGCACATATGTTTTTGAGGGTGTTGACTTTGATAATTGAAAAGGATCATCACATCAAATAGAAGGAAGTGGCAGTGACATCATTATCATACACATACACATGCACATGGGCTGGACCGACAAAAAAGAAAGGAACAAAGAGAAGCAGCCTAAGACGATTGGACAGGTGGGTTTGGAATAGTCAACAACCATCATCACGGCTTGGACTCCATATATGCACATTATTGGACTCTTTAGAGGTTTGACTATTATATTGCATGATACAAAATTAAATCACCAGCCTATTATTATTAATTGAAAGGAGACTTTGGGATTTCTTTATGCACATGGTCCGACTTCTTTGATTGGGCCGCCACACAACTAAACATCACGTGGACTAGAGGGTTTTGTCATCAACACCATTACAATCATCAACTTCACGGCAGACAAGGGTTTTCGAGGAAGATAGAGACGCCGACGAAGATCAATCTTACCACATGAACGGCTAGTCTTTAATGGTTTCCTCCGGATGGAGGGTTTTTGTAAGTTGATTGATATTATGTGTTGACACAATCGTTTTAACTTGGTGATCTAAGCATTCGATGCTTTTCACCATTGAATTGATTTCTTGATTGTAAACAGTTACTTTTATTTAAACCTTAATTTCTAAGCATTCAGTTCCCGAGAGTTCTAGTAATTGGGATATATTTGACATGGAGTTAGGGTTTGTAAATTGTAATTGATAATCATTCGATAACCTCCCGTTATGTATTGACCGAAGTACTTAGTCGTTGGATATCAGAATTAGTTAATCAAAACTAACACCTATGTCTATGTAGGTAACGATTAAACACATAATTGAAGTTAATTGCAAAACCTGAAATCTGGAGGAACCATCTTTTCTCCCATTGATTTAAACCACAATTTTTATTCATTAATTTAATTCTTTCACATAATCAAACAAATCGATTTTCCAATTCAGTAATAGTTAATCAATACTTTCCATTACGACACTTTCCACAATCCTCCCTTGGTTTGATACCCTGCTTATTCTATACTAATAGTTTAAATAGGTTTTTGCATGTCACTAACGACATACATCAATCAGTCTCAAATCTGGAACCAGTTTCAGATGCAGAACCTACATTGGAGCCGTGTGTGGAGACTAAGACATCAGCCTGTAAGTAATATGCCCCTTCGAAATCCAGTAATGTTTCTGCTGCTGTTTGTGATAGCAATTTGGCCCCTCATCTGTTTCGACATCCATGAGTAACCATGTTAAACCAGTTCTAGTTCCCCTAAGAAAGGAACAAAAAATTTGAGAAGTAGTTGTCAGAAATTATACTCAGCAGACCCGGAATTAGATGCTATACGTGCTGAAAATATAGCCAATGATGCTAAACTGTAGGTCCACCCGGAGGATTGAGTAACCTCTATTCCCTGTTTTCTGACAAACCTGAGAGTGCGGAATCCAAACGGGTAAGTTAAACCAAGTTACGAACACGTAAATGAAAAACACGAGACTCAACAATTAACACACAATGTATTAATGCTTTGAAACTGTTACAATACAATGTTTACGAAATAATCTCTGTAAACTCTCTCTGGTTCTCTCGTGTGTGTTCTGTATTCTATGAGTTCTATCTGAATATATATATAGTCACAGACATGACGAAACTGAACAGGTCTCAACGAAACTGTTGTTGTCGACGAAACACATGTCGAGTTTTCAAAGTCGAAGAAACTGTTGTTGAGTTTCGTCGACATGCATATGTTGAGAACATTGGATTCGGCCCAAGTGGGTTTAGCCCAAAGGAGTTGATTGGCCCAGAATAATGAAGCACATGCACGTACATGAATCTCACAATTCAGATTATGAGGATTAGTCAACATATGACATCATCATGACATCATGATGATGATGTCATGATGATGTGGCAGCGGGAACCGGCTCGCGGCGCTTCGTGCTTCGCGTGTCGAAATCTGGAGCGCACGACGGAGGAATGTCGTGACGTCGGGCTTGAGCCGAACCTAACCGGGTCGAACTGAACTGAGTCGAACCAAACCGAGTCGCGTCCACAAAGTATGTATCAACAAACTCCCCCTTGGACGCTACTCGTGATGGTTCGTCTTCCATGTCTTTCATGTCAGAGGATCTTCAAAATCTTCATGTGTCGCAAGTAGAAAGTGTATTAACAAACTCCCACTTGTATCTAGGAAGTGTATCAATAAACTCCCCCTTTGATTATGCTCGTGAATCTTTTGATCTTCAATTCTTGAGATCCTTGTGGTGTTGATGATTGATCAGCGGCAACTCGATCATCTTTATCATTTGAGTGCCTTCACGTCGTGTCTTCATTCCGAAGCTTATCATCGAACATGTTCTCCTTGCCTTTAGCATCTGCACATGCAAGAAAGCTAAACACGTAATGAGAACAACTGCTTAGAATATAGTTAATCATAAACAAACGACGCACATGAGACCAATTCTCATTCAACTACCGTCCGACAGTTTAGTTTGAAAAGTTAACAGATTTTTCAATTTTGATTATTAACTTTCAAAACTTGCAAACTCTGACCGTTTATGAAGATTCAGTCGTTTTGGTTTTCAAACAGATTTCAGGCAACGAAGACTTGAGTTCCAACATCGGTTAATCAAAACTAAAGCAGAAATAAAATCTTTTTGACTTTTATAAAGTTTATATTAAAACACACCTAAAATCTTTTTGGCATTTTGAATATTTCAAACTTAAAGACTGAAAGCAGTAAATAAATATATACAGAGTTGCAGAAACTAAGAAAAGTAAATATGTACAAACATTCTTTTTGTGAGTTTCGAGGGTAAGAGAATCATATCAGTGTACGGTCATGTCAAAACACTCTTGTTGTTTTTTTTGTTAACATTTAGATAAACATCCTATAACAATTATCGGTATTGTTATCCACATAAGCTCAACTTATCAGATGTAATCATGGCGAGGGGATACGTTAAGGTATGATTTATACTTACGACCGGTGTTCATCCACATCACGACACATTCCCGTATCAAGGTATGCACGAGAGTTCATCTTACTGGTGAGTATACCATTTATCATCTGTTTGACCGTATATGAAAATGTGAGAAACTCACTTATTTTGAATGAAAACAAGCCCTATGTGATAGAATCACTTATTGATGAGGAACTTATTTTCAGATGCATGAGGGCACAGGAGCAAGTCTGTGAACAGGTTAGTACTTTCGTACAGCAAAGAGACGAACTTGAATCCCGGATAAATGTGATATATTATCACTTATTTTGTGGACATGTGATTGTTGATCACTTATTGAGGTCGAATGCAATATGTACACGTATGTATGATATCATGGAAGATCTAGACTTCGTCTCCGTTAGTTTTGGTAAAAGAAACAACCATGATACCCAGATGATAAACAGCAAAAAGACCACATATCTCAGAACCTCGGCAAACTCTCAAACGAAATTTCGGTACTAAGACCATATGCCAATGAGTGGTTCCCACACAGTCTTCAGTCGATTTAAGTTTATATCACCCTGCACACTTTAAGATGATTGTGAGCCTACCGATACATCTTATATAGAGCTGCTTAACATTTTTCATTTTTCATTTCAGTTTAAAAAGGTTTTAACAGACCACTGATGTATTATCATTTTTTCTTTTGCTCGCCATGAAACTCATTTTTGTTTTTCTATTGTTTTTGGGTTTTGAAATTTTTCGATGTTTTTGAATTTTTCAAATTTGGAATTACTCCCCCTAAAATCAACAAACTTACAATAATTTTAAAAACACAAATATATTTACAAAAACGATTTTCTGATGCGGATTACTCTTGCTTGACCTTAATGCCGTTTACCAATAATAAAAAGTCAAATCTTGATTTATCAAATGCTTTGGTAAATAAGTCGGCACGTTGGTCATCAGTGTGGACTTTAACAACATCGATAAGCCTTTTATCAAAGCAATCACGTATGAAGTGATACTTAATTTCGATGTGTTTGGTCTTTGAATGCTGCACAGGATTTCTAGTGATAGATAAGGCAGCAGAATTATCGACTAAAATAGGAGTAGTTAGGAATTCAAAACCGTAATCACGCATTTGCTGTTGTATCCACAGGACTTGGGAGCAACAACTTGAGGCAGCAATGTATTCAGCTTCACAAGTTGATGTAGCGACACAAGTCTGCTTCTTGCACTGCCATGTTACGAGGCGATTTCCTAAAAACTGGCATCCAGCCGTTGTGGATTTGCCGTCGATTTTGCATCCGCCAAAATCAGAATCACTGAATGCGACTAAGTCAAAGTTATCATCCTTAGGGTACCATAGACCGGTGTCAGGGCAACCCTTCAAATAACGAAAAATCATTTTTACAGCTGCAAGATGTGAGGCCTTCGGGTTCACTTGATATCTGGCTAGCAGGCACGTTGGATACATTATATCTGGTCTTGATGCTGTGAGGTACATAAGGGATCCAATCATCGCACGGTAGTATGAAGAGCTAACGAGTTCACCCTTCAAGTCTGGATTGATTCCGTGATTTTGCTGCAGTGGGGTACCAATGGGCGATGTGTCGGACATCTGGAATCGGCTCAAGATGTCTTGAACATACTTAGTCTGATGGATGAAAATCCCAGACTTCGTTTGTTGCACTTGCAAGCCCAAAAAGAAAGTCATCTCCCCCATAGCGCTCATCTCAAATTTATCCTGCATTACACGCTCGAAATCCCTACACATAACATTGTTAGTAGAACCAAATATAATATCATCCACATATACCTGAACCAGTAGAAGATCTCCATCTTGTTCTTTTATGAAGAGAGTGCAATCGATAAGACCTCTACGAAATCCATTCTCCAGCAGATAATTAGATAAGGTTGCATACCAAGCTCGTGGTGCTTGATGTAGACCATAGAGAGCTTTGTTCAGCAACCAAACCCGATCAGGATGAATAGGATCTTCAAAACCTCGAGGTTGTTCAACATACACCTCTTCTTCCACTAGACCATGTAAGAATGCACTTTTGACGTCCATCTGATAAACCTTGAATCCCTTGAAGGATGCATAGGCTAGAAAGATCCGAATTGCTTCTAGATGTGCGACAGGTGCATACACTTCGTTGTAGTCTATACCTTCAATCTGACGAAAACCTTGAACGACCAATCTTTCTTTGTTGCGAATAACGATTCCACGGTCGTCCTTTTTGCATTTATACACCCAACGGGTACCAATCTTCTTGTAATTAGCAGGTTTCTCTACGAGTTTCCAGACACCAAGTTTCTGGAATTGTTGCAGTTCTTCCTGCATTGCTTTAACCCAAGAGTTATCTTTCAAAGCTTCTTTCCAAGTTCTTGGCTCTTCCTGTGAGACATAACACGCAAAAGACCAATCATTCTGTTGACCAGATTCTCGAATTGCCGCATACAAGCCTGCGCTGTTGTTGTTTCGCAACATGTTTCTTGTTTGAATGCCACTTTGTACATTACCGATGATGTTTTGTTGAGGATGGGTATTGTGAATCCTTGTTTCTAGATTATCTTGAACTGGAATATTTGTACCCAGATTGTTGAGATTTAGATCAACAACCAATTCAATACCCGGAACTGACGAAGAGGATGATGCAGTAGCTTCAGCTGTTTTAGGGGCGTCCACTGGAGGTGTAGCCTCTGAAGTACCATGTACTGCTGATGTAGGAGCTTCTTGATCTGCATCTAGAAATTCATCATCCTCTGAAGATTTGTTCAGTTCGGTTGCATCATGAAAATCCTCATTGTCGAGAGCATTATTGTTCACTGAAGATGGTTCTTGATTAACAACAATTGGAAGAACCAAAGGTGAATCTGTTGCATTGTCACTCTCGAAAAACATCCTTGCCGCAGCAGTTTCTTCAACTGCTTCGACATTGATCGAATTGAAAAAGTCATCGTACGCAAACATCCATGGTTGACCAGGACATTTGACTGGCAATGTGTGCCTTTGTACTCTGACCTCAGACCATTCTTCAACCCTTTTAGTCTCTAGATTCCAGAGTCTTAAGTTCGGGGTGGCATAACCAAGAAAGTGACCTTCAATAGCTTTTGCCCCAAACTTTCCATTAGGATCGATCATTGTGCAAGGAGCTCCAAACGGTTCAAGATATGACAAATCTGGTTTCCGTTTGTGAAGAAGCTAAAAGCAGGTCTTGTTGTGTCTTTTGACTGTAAGGACTCGGTTCATCGTGTAACATGCAGAGGACACAGCTTCAGTCCAGAAGGGAATCGGCAATTGTGACTCTACCAACATAGTCCTAGCAGTCTCCATCAATGTACGGTTTTTACGTTCAGCGACGCCATTCTGTTGAGAGTATAAGCCGCACTAAATTCGTGAAGAATACCTTTTGATGTGCAAAACTCCGCCATGGCATGATTCTTAAATTCTGTACCATTGTCGCTGCGTATCCGTCTAACCTTCAACTTATACAAATTCTCAATCTGAATGATCAAGTTTTTGATAATACCGAAAGTTTCACTCTTGTGAGCCATAAACGCCACCCAAGAAAATCTTGAATAATCATCAGTTATCACGAGGCAGTATTGATCAATCCTGATGCTTTTGTGCTTGACAGGACCGAACAAATCCATGTGCAAACGTTCAAGAAGAACTGCCACCGTGTTAATCTTCTTCGTCAGATGTCGCTTCTTAGTTTGCTTTCCTTTTTGGCATGAAACACATACGTCTTGAAGATGGAAATTTTTAAGAAGAACACCATTCACTAATTCATTCGACACCAAATGATTCATTTTCCGTAAGTGAATGTGACCCATACGTCTTTGCCAAGAGATTGAGTCTTTTTCCGTGGCTTTGGTAATAAAACAAGTTGCTTGTGCAGTCATTGTTATAGCTTGGCTCATATCAAGAACATATAAATCGTTTATCCTTGGAGCTGATAAGAGAATCCATTCTTTTGGAATCTTGAAGCCGGGTTTCAGCACATAACATCCATTTGCATCAAAGTGTACTGAAAACTGTTTATCACAGATTTGTGAAACGCTGAGAAGATTGTGATCAAGCTATTGTACAAAGTTGATCTTGTCAAAACTTACAACCCCGTTAGATACCATTCCTTCTCCTGTTATATATCCGCCTTTATCTCCAGCAAAAGCAACAAAACCTCCTCTAATAGATTTAACGTCGTAGAGAAGCTTCATGTCGCCGGTCATGTGTCTGGATGCCCCACTATCAACAATCCAATGACTGCTGAAAGTTCCTCCTGGAACACCCTGCACATGTACTCACATGATTAGTTGGAGATGGGGACCCAAGCCTTTGTGGTCTTGGGTCTTCCATTTTCATCAACGTAAGTTACTTGAACTTCTCGATGTTGTGGAAATTGTGATGTTCTCGCTGAATCAGTAACCGTTTTTGGTTTCCAAGTCTGTTTTGTTTTACCAGTTTTGTTATTTAAAATCTTAACTTCATGATTGTCTGAAGTTTTTGAGTTTTCTGGTTTGACAGAAACAGATGTTTTGTTAACCACGTTGGTTTTAATTGCCTTTTCAATTTTCTTGACCTGTTGGTGTTTCTGTTTCTTTTCCCTTTCTTTTACAAGACGGGGATCTGGTTTTGATGAAACAGATCGCTTGCGGTCAATTTGGTCACTGGGATCATCAACTTTGGCTTTTTGTTTATGAAGATATGGACAATTTCGAATAATATGTCCAAATGTGCCACATGAAAAACATGATCTTCGTTCTACAAACCCCGAAGTATCATGTGATTGTCTTGTTGATGATGAACTTTGTGATCCCGAGGTACTTGGTTTTAAACTATTTGGTTCATTTCTTTTCAACATTTTAACTTGATTAACATGATCTAAGTTAGATTTATTGGCAAATGTTTCAAGTTTATCTGTTCCCGTCGATTTCACAAAGTTCACTTTCTTGTTCTTCTTTTGGTCCGGTTCCTTTCGACATTGAGTCGTTGATTTACCATTTGGTTTGGTATGATTTTGCTGCTTTTTCACTGTTGGTAAATTTTGATTGCCATATTGTTTTCGAACTTCAGCCTTTGGGATAGGAGGACACTGTGTTACCACAACGTGTGATCCTGTCTTTCCCAAGAACTTACTTGTTGAATCCTCAAAAATTTTACTAATTAAAGATTGATTAACATTCTTAATAGGAAAATCTTTGTCAGAGTAGATTTTATCATCACCAACAAGAGTGTACAACAAATTCACACTCTCAGACTCTTTTGTAGATGTGGACTCCACCAGAGCAGTCTTAGCAGGTTTTGCGGGAGGATCACATAGAATATGATTCTCAAGAGGTATGTCCTCTTCTTTGATTACCGCATCAAACTGTGCTGAGTCAGTATCATCGGATTCATCATCAGAAGAATCAGCATCCTCAACAATAACTGGAGGATCCTGATTCTGTTCAGCAGAAGACACACATGTATCTGCTGACACATCCGAATCTGATGATACTTCCGGTTTGTATCGAAGTCCAGTTGCAAATTCCTCAATGTCTAAAGGAACAGATTCCTCATAATGAGTTCTATTCTCCTCATCAGGCATGGCATCATAATTTTGTCTAACAGGCGGTGGACATTTCTTGTATCCAATGCACGTGACATCCTTTTTCTCTTTTTGTGTGCCAATGATGTGATCCAGCACATATCTAGAGTTTGAATAATTGTCTAGCTTAAGCCGGATCGCCTCACTTTCACACTTTGTACAGGCTAACTCTTTTTGCATGAACTCAAGACGATTGATATAACAGTTCATGTCAGTTTGTTTTCTTGAAACCATTTTTGTCAATTCGGTTTTACCTTTTCTTAAATTTGCAACCACCGTTTTAAACTCCTTTTCATGGTTTTCATAAAACATGTTAGCCTCTTTGCATTTCGAGAGATCCACTATCAACTTTTGATTGTGGATATTTGTCACTTCATATTTGTTTTGCAAAGCCTCATGTTCTATCAATTCATTGATATCTGCATCGATTCTCCTACTAGATACATCATCAGAATAATCTTCACCTGAGGTTGAGATTTCCTCATCAGAACTCCTTGAATAACCAGAACTCTCTTCATCTGAAAATTCACCACCACTGGTGGAAGATTCTCCACCACTGGCGTGCTTCAAATCTTTAGCAGTTTCAGCAAAACAAGCTGCTCCTCCCTGATCACCAATGCCTAATTGCATTGACCAGTTGCAACCTTCATCTATTTGCACTACAAGAGCCTGATTGGTGTTCGATGATCCTGCCTTGATTGTTTGCAGGGACCAAGGTGCGATCATCATTCCTGGTTTGATTCTGATTCTGTTGGTTGCCTTGACCTCTGAAAGGATTCTGGTTCCCATGCTATGCTGGCTTTATGCATTCACATTTGAAATGACCACATTCACCACGGTTAAAGCACTTGATGGATTGCTTGTCGAACCCATACTTGGTATCTTTCTTGCTTTCCAAGCTGGTTCTACCCGTCCGTTCCATGAAGTCTTTAGCTCGCCTTACAGCACTGGCGAAAGCCCATTTGATATCCATCATATCCATCTCTTCTTTATCGATCTGCTGATAATCTTCTTGAGTTAGATTGATGTTTCCGATCTGCCCTGCAATCAACCCACAATACGAGCTCACCAATGTGTTTAGTATCTCCATATGATCTTTAGCTACTTCAACGCTAACTTTGGAGAACTTTGACGTGTCAAGTCATACTGTATTTGACTTTGATGGCTGACCAGCAGATGATGTGCTTCCATAACAAGCTTGTTGTTGAGGAGGAAGTAGATTCCCATACAAATCAGTTGCTACGGTAGATGGCCGATAGCTTTGCTGTTGTGGAGCTGGTTGTAGTGGATTTCCATACAAGTCTGTGGTTGGAGCTGGCTTTACAGGAACTTGTATCGGATTGCCATATAGATCTGTGCTTGTGACAAACGCCGTTTGAAGTGGAGCATGTGAAACTGGTCTTGCAGAAGTGCTAGAAGTTCCATAATACATATCAGGATTTTGTCGCACTGGAACCCTTTTCGCCTTTAGGGTTTCTTCCTGATCTTTGTTTTCCAAGAGCTGAACGAAGTCATTGATGTTTGTCATAGCCAATGCGCCATTGTACTTAAGTATTTCCAAGAAACTATTCCATTGAGGTGGGAATGCATCGGCAAACTTTGTGACTACCTCTGCTGGAGTTGTTACTACCCCATAATTACTCAATTCAGTCAGCAGGTGATAGAATCGACTTGTCATATCTCCCAAAGATTCACTTTCCATACATGTGAAACCATCAAACTCCTTTTTGAGTAAATCATGTCGTAATTGGCGTGACTTTTCATTTCCTAGACCCCTTTTCTTCAATGCATCCCACAATCGCTTTGACGTCTTGAAGCTGACGAACTGATGATATATTTCCTTGCTCATCGCCTGAGTCAGAATAGCATATGCTTTCTTTTCTAGATCATATGCCTTTTTCTCGTCTTCAATAAGATCTGCAAATGTTGCGGCAGTTGAAGTGGCAACCTCAAGTGCTTGATCGAAATCTGTAGTAAAACGTAACCACAATTCCGTGTTTTGCCCAATGACATACGTTTGGAATCTATCTACCCATCCAGGGTATTCGTTTATGTGCATCAGTTTTGGTGGGCGATTTAGACTTCCGGTCTCGCTCTCGCTTAGGAGAATATTTTGAATACTTGGAGTTTGATTTGAAATAAACGCCCATTGACTTATTGACATTTGATTCGCTTGCGAAGATGCGGTTGCGGGAGATTCAGCCCATGATGGCGACAAACGCGTGTTTGTATACTTGCTTTCTGTATTAGATGCGGGTGCGGGAGATTCGGCCCATGAGGGAGATAAACGCGTGTTTCTATACTTGCTCTCTGCAGTTAACGGAGTACCCCACCAATCTGGATTCATTTCGAATATTTAATGACGAATACCATAATAAATCACTCAAAATAAACAGTTAAGATTGAAAAAAATTTTAATGCTTCTGTTCAAGATTTGAGAAGTGATGTCGACAAAACAAGGGGTCTATGGCGAAACTCTTAACTGACGAAACATGAATTTTCGTCAAAAACAATTATGGCGAAATGTGGGGGAGTTTCGTTGACTATAGTGTCCAATCCTTGTAAGATATTTTTCACAAACAATATAATATTTTCTTTCTGACACAGTAAGCTCAATTGTCAGAAGCACCTTATCTTCTACACACTGTTCAACAATTTTCAACATTTCATCATTTCAAAGGACAAGCTTTTCAAACAATTTATATTATATTCAACAAACACTTCAACAATAATTCAAAGAAAGATCAAACTCAATAATATTTGAAGAACACTTTGAATATTCTGATGAACTTGATAAAGATATGAATTTTCCGGCAACCGATAAATTTTCCGAACTCAAATTTTGCAAGAAACTTCAACAAAAACCTTAATAAAACATGTATAAATGAGATTTTAACAAGGTTTTTGAAAGAACTAACAGCAAAACATCAAGATTTTCAAGAATTTCAAGCTATTTTCCCAGAAAATATATGATTTTTCAAAGCTCAAAATCAAGAAAAACACAATAAAAACAACTTGGTTTTAACAAGGAATCGAGCCTTTTAGCTCTGATACCAATTGTAGGTCCACCCGGAGGATCGAGTAACCTCTATTCCCTGTTTTCCGACAAACCTGAGAGTGCGGAATCCAAACGGGTAAGTTAAACCAAGTTACGAACACGTAAATGATAAACACGAGACTCAACGATTAACACACAATGTATTAATGCTTTGAAACTGTTACAATACAATGTTTACAAAATAATCTCTGTAAACTCTCTCTGGTTCTCTCGTGTGTGTTCTGTGTTCTATGAGTTCTATCTGAATATATATATAGTCACAGACACGACGAAACTGAACAGGTTTCGACGAAACTGTTGTTGTCGACGAAACACATGTCGAGTTTTCAAAGTCGACGAAACTGTGACAACTGTGCTCTGTGATCGATGTACAATGTAAAACAATGTTGGTTAACAATAAAACAATGTGCTTTGGTGTTATTATATGTGTTTTGGTGTTGTTATATGTGCAATTGTGTTTAATGATTTTACAATTTGTTTCGATTCCGATTTCAAGCTTTAAATCACTTTCTGGAAGGTTATACGCAAACTGGTGCTTAAACGGAATCAGTTTAACGCAACGTACACTCCGGAACTGTGACGTAAGCTAAACATACCCTAAATATCCTTTACATAACTTAGAAATAAGTTTCGAAGGAATCGGTATGGCGAAAACATGTTTATTTGAACTAAAGAACTAATTGTGACAAAACTGCGAAACGAACGTTGGTGACCGGCCGGATAATATTTAAATCCCAAAAATATTCTGTTATGATTAAAATTTTATTTTTAATCAGGTTCGTGCTGAAAAATAAATTAAAACGCTTAGAAACGTTATTTTTCAAGTTTAAGCGCGTACCGCGTGTTTCTACGCGACACAGTGCTTTTTCTGCAAAACGCGGACAACGCAGCCAGTCTTGGCAACTAAAATCTATTTCAGTAATATTTTGGCGAGTTTATTTTTATAGAATAATAAAAATAAATTAGAACGCCATAAATCGGGATTTGAACGTTAGATATAATACCCTGTACCTAATTAAACACTTTAACGGAACGGTGTTTAACCGGACAACCGGACATTACCCGGGACACTAAAATTTTGCCACACACATTATTTTATTATTTCTGAGCTAGTTAGGGTCCCCGAATACCCTAACCCACTTTATATTAAATAACACATAACAATACACGAACTATATCATTAATTCCTAACTAGAGTTGTAACTAAACTAGTAACCAACACTTGCATCCCAACCCCCCCATAACCGGTTCTAGACAAGGGGGTACACACCCCTTGATTTCTTTTCATATTTTATTTGATATGTAGGCAAGATATTAGACACATTACATGTTGGTTAAATGGTGGACTTGGTCTTTATAAATAACCTCTAGACCTCCACCTTCTCACTTCAAAACACACAACAACCAACACCAATTCTCTCCTCCTCTCTTCTTCATTTCGGCAGCCACAACCACCCACCATATCACCACCATCCAACTTCCCTACAAGCCTTCTATACTTACCCAAAGGTGCAAGAGATCATTCAACAAGGCTTGGTGTGTTCAGAAGCTCAAGGACCGCTCTCGATTTCTTTTATCCACCACTTTTCTACACTCGAACTCCCCTAGCCTTGTGCTAGTGGTAAGCACATAGATCCTTGTATTTTACATGTTTGTTGTGTGGTTAATGATGTTTAAAGATCAAAAAGATAGAAAGTCTAAAATATTTAAACAAGTCTTGAACATCATCTAACATATGGTAAAGTAGTGTTAAAAATGATGATGAAATATGTTAATGCATGATAAATCTGACATATATAAGTGATAATCTGCTGTAAGTATTATTTTGATCGCTAAACATGTTAACGGAATCAATCGAACACACTTTATAATGTTAAAAGACTGAAAACAGCATGCTGAGTTGTATTTTCAGCCGCCTTTAACTGGCTATAACCAGACCGTATCTTAACGAAAAATGTATTTTCTGAAGTGTGGATTTATATATTATGAAATACGGTTCTAATGACACCGGAATCATAATTTTTGGACTTCGTTTACTATTTTTAAAGTGTCTTTTCGTAACAGCAGCTAGAGCTGCGTTTTTCTGCTGAAAATATGCGTCCTGTTTTCAGTCATAACTTGATTTCTGTGTGAAGTTAGATCATGAAATTTGTACTGTAGATGACCACCGATGTATTTGTAATTATCTCACTGGAATTTCATAAATCGGACTTTCGATGAATTTTAAATAAATTATTCCGTGGACTGCAGTCAGAAAAAGATAAATCTGATTTCAGTCCGGAAAATGAATTTTTATAAAATATTGGTAATGAACTGGACCCCGGTATTTTTACACAATAATTTTTGGTTCGTGTAAGACTTTCTGTAAAAATTTGGGAATTTTTGGAATAAGTTAACTATTTTATTTAAATGTCCGAAAACAGTCCAGTTTCATATATTAAAACAGAAATGACACAAGTAGTAATTGCATGCCAAAGTGTGGGTTTTTGATTATTAAAAGCATTCTTATTTAATTTAGGGCGGATAAACAATTGAGGGATTTTGTTAACATTTAAAAACGCACCCGAAGGTGAGTACATAGTCCCCTCTTTTACTATTTTCAATTGTTTTGGGGTGATTCATATGTATCAAAACGATTTCGATGTTTTAACGATGGTTTCAAAACAAGTAAGATGGTTTATACTAAACTAATAACGATTTCGATAATGTGAACGAACTTGTTGGTTGTAATTACATAACGAATGACATTCATTAGCATTGATCAAGCCGACCAGTATTAGGTTATGGTACCATAGGATCCGACAAATCCCGTTATCAGACCGAACCCATGGTTATGTGTGGGTTAGGTGGGTAACGACCGAATCTGATGATTGTTAACTTACCCTTTGTTGGTTTGTTAATACGAGAAAACGAGTTGAACAATAGACGAGTCACAAAGGTTTGAATGTTATTAGCGAGACGACCAAAAGTAGTTTCACGATCTAAAACGAGAATGATTCAAACGACTAAAGCGATGTTTAACGAATTAAATGATTTGGGGAAACGATTGGTTTTCGGTTAGTGTTTAGGTAACGGGACGGGTGTAATGTGATGAAAGCATGGTGGATATGCCGCTGGTACTTCCTATATATATATGTTTTCATTATATCACATACCGTGGCGTTATTTAGTTCACTTGGGCGAACAATTTGAAACAATGTTATACAAACGATGTTTACGAAACTATATAAACCATACGAGTTTTATTACGAGAATGATTTACGATTTGGTTTACGAAAACAAATGTTTTGGGTTAAGATTCATGGCATCGAGGTTTATAAATTATAACCAATCTGTTTTGATTTGGTTATCCATTTTACGATACAAACATTTTACAAAACAAGGTTTTCTAATAACCATTAACGAAGTTGTACAAGTTATTTCAACGTATAAACGAGCCATGAATCTGACACTCTCACAAAACCTATGTACTCGCCAGCATTTCTTTGCTGACTTTGTTTTTACATATGTTTCAGGTGAAGTTGCTTAATGTTGATTACGAATAGGATGCATGCTCACTTAGGACCGGACGAGGCCTTAGTGATTTATTAACGATATTAGACTGTGCTTGACTTGTTTGTTTAACTTAAGACAATGTTTAATATTTAATAAAACGAAACTCTTTGTATCCATGGTTTGAAACAATAATTCTGTTACAAAACTCCCCGACGTTTCCGCCACGGTTTGTTGTTTTACGTGGTCGGGGTGTGACAGAAGAGTTGGTATCAGAGCCAATGGTTATAGGGAATTAGGTTATTAGTAAAATTTTGACATAGACTATAACTTTCTAGGACCCCAACGCAAGTTGATTTGCGTTAAAAAAAAAATTTTTAAAAAACAAAACCGTCACCTACCCTTAGGTGATAGTTTGACTCATTTTTAGCTTAGTGCCTTTTGAGTTTCAAAATCTCGTCAAAGTCTGGGTTTAAATGTGAACACGTGCAAACTGGAAGAGTGAATGCCTGTACCCTGAGTTTTCTGTCTAAGGCTAGAGTGTTCGTACAAATCCACATAATCGGACAAGTCACTCTTATCTGGGAACTCTTGGGGTGAGTATTCACTTATAGGCGAGCATGTCTTCACGATAAATTATTTTAACTCATTACTTTGATTAGTCCCTGCGTGTCGTTTGTTTGTTCGAGGTAACGAACAAATGATCGCCTTCCTTATGTTTCGTCGACATTTTCAATACCTCTCTTGTTTTTCCTAATTGTCGACCTCACTCGTTTCTCATATTTCCTTGTTAGACAATGCCTCCTCGACGTGATGCACAATCTTTTACTGCTGAAGAACTCGCAGCCCTTGTCACTCAGCAAATGGCTGCTGTGCTACCAGGCGTTGTGACCCAAATCCACGAGCTGTACAACAATAACAATAACAACGCACAATGTAATTTCAAGAGTTTCAATTCTGCAAAGCCGCTGAAGTTTTATGGGTCACAAGGAGCGACTGCACTCCTTCAATGGTTCGAGAGTATCGAGAACACATTCAGACATGTGCAATGTCCGAATGGGCGTAAGGTTGAATTTGCATCAAGTGTGTTTGAGAAGCGTGCTCTTACTTGGTGGAACGGAGTGATGCGCGATAGGGGTGCCGAAGTAGCGTTGGCACAAACATGGGAAGAGCTTCGAGCTCTCATGATGAGACAGTTCTGTCCCCGTCACGAAGTTCAAGCCTTGGAACGAGAGTTTGACGATCTAAAACAAGATGGGGGAGAACACCGTGCGTATACGGATCGATTTGAGGAGCTCAGTATTTTGTGTCCGACTATGGTTACCCCGTTGGAGAAAGTGATAGAGAGGTATATCGATGGTCTACCCGATTCCATACAGGATATTGTGACTGGCGTCAATCCTGCTACTGTTCGTCAAGCGATCGAGTTATCTGCTACCCTGACTGAGTCGCAAGTCAGGAAGGGTAAACTTACCTGCAAGGGTGATAAGAAGAAGTCAACTGATTCTGCTAAAGACAAGGAAAAGGGTAAGGGTAAGAAGGGTGAGTCATCGAAGAAGTCGAGAAAGCGGAAGGGTGCTCAGAACTTTGCAGTAACTGCACAAACTGCTCAGAACCCTCAGAACCCACCAGCTCAACCACCTGTGAAGAAAGCGTGTGCTGGTACTGCACCTCATTGTGCTCGCTGCAACGGTCATCATGTTGCACAACAAGCTTGTAGGCAGTGCACAACGTGTGGTAAACTTGGGCATCTGGCCAACGTCTGTCGATTGGGTCAGAATCAAGCTGCTCAAGTTCAAGCCCCAATTCAGGGGAATGCTGCTAGATTCCCATCGGGTTCATGCTTCAATTGTGGAGAGTATGGTCATTTCCGCAACAACTGTCCGAGGTTGGCAAATGCGAATGCAAATCCGAACGTGAATGTCAATGTCAATGCGAATGCGAATCCCGCTCGTGGACGAGTATTCAATCTAAATGCAAACGAGGCGCGAGCTGACAACCTCGTCGTCAATGGTACGTTTCTTGTTAACAATTGACCTGCATCCATTCTTTTTTATTTTGGTGCCGATAAAAGTTTTGTTTCACTATCTTTTGAGCCTTTGCTTGCGATACCTAGAACTAAACTGAGGAAACCCTTGTCTGTCGAAGTTGCTACTGGTAAACCTCTTGTTCTCGATTCTGTTATTTGTGATTGTCAGTTAAACCTTGATAACCATCTTTTTCCCATTGACCTCACGCCAATGCAACTTGGGAGTTTCGATATTATCGTGGGGATGGATTGGTTAACCAAACATCATGCTGAGGTGGTTTGCTTCGATAAGATTGTTCGTATTCCTCTTCCGTCTGGCGATGTTCTGGAAGTTCGTGGCGAGAAACCATCTGGTGGATTGAAGCTTATGTCGTGTATGAAGGCCCAAAGGTATTTGCAAAAAGGATATGTTGCTTTCCTGGCACATGTCACCGAGGAGAAAGGCAAGAGCAAGAGTATTCAGGATATTCCGATTGTTCGGGATTATCCAGAGGTGTTTACCGATGAACTGCCTGGTTTGCCTCCAGTTCGTCAAGTCAAGTTTCATATTGACCTTGTACCCAATGCCAACCCGATTGCGAAAGCACCTTATCGTCTTGCACCATCGAAAATGCAAGAGTTATCGAAACAGCTTCAAGAGTTGTCTGATAAAGGATTCATCCGTCCGAGCTATTCGCCTTGGGGAGCTCCTGTCCTCTTTGTGAAAAAGAAAGATGGATCTTTTCGAATGTGTATCGATTACCGTGAGCTTAATAAGCTTACCATCAAGAATCGATATCCCCTACCTAGAATTGATGATCTCTTCGACCAGCTGCAAGGTGCTTCATGCTTTTCCAAGATCGATCTGCGATCTGGGTATCATCAACTTCGCGTGTTCGAAGAAGATATCCCCAAAACTGCTTTCCGTACAAGATAAGGGCACTACGAGTTCACTGTCATACCCTTTGGTCTGACAAATGCCCCAGCTATCTTCATGGACTTAATGAATAGGGTTTGTAAACCTTATTTAGATAAGTCATCATTGTGTTCATCGACTATATTCTTATTTATTCAAAGTCTCGAGCCGATCACGAACAACACCTTTGTTTGACATTGGAACTACTGAAGAAGGAACAACTTTTTGCTAAATTCTCCAAGTGTGAATTTTGGCTTAGAGAAGTTCAGTTCTTGGGTCATATTGTCGATGAGCAGGGTATTCATGTAGATCCATCCAAGATTGTTGCAATTAAGGATTGGAATACACCAACGACACCTACAGAAGTTCGTTCTTTTCTTGGTCTTCCTGGTTATTATCGACGGTTTATTTCTAATTTCTCAAAAATCGCGGTTCCACTCACTGCTTTGACTCAGAAGAATAAGCCTTTTGAGTGGGGACCTAAGAAAGAAGAAGCGTTCCAAACACTGAAACGGAAGCTCTGTGATGCTCCTGTTCTATCTCTACCTGAGGGAAACGATGATTTTGTTGTCTATTGTGACGCGTCGAATCTAGGACTTGGTTGCGTTCTTATGCAACGAGGTAAAGTCATAGCCTATGCGTCCAGACAGTTGAAAGTTCACGAGAAGAACTACACGACTCATGATCTTGAGTTAGGAGCTGTGGTTTTTGCGCTTAAAATCTGGAGACACTACCTCTATGGAACGAAGTGTGTGGTTTTCACAGACCACAAAAGTCTCCAGCATATTCTCAATCAGAAGGAGCTGAACATGAGGAAACGTCGTTGGGTTGAACTCTTAAACGATTATGATTGCGAGATCCGCTACCATCCTGGTAAGGCGAATGTCATGGCCGATGCGTTTAGCCGAAAGGAACGAGTCAAGCTTCATTCTGTTCGAACTCTATCTGATATTCAATCTCGTGTTCTTCAAACTCAACGATCTTGTGTGATCAATGACTTATTGAAATATGAGCTACCGCTTCAACTTGAGCTTAAACTCGAAAGGAAAGACGATGGTTTACTCTATTTTGAGAATCGTTTGTGGATTCCGAATCAGGACGACTTTCGTACCTTAGTAATGGACGAATCTCACAAGTCTCGATATTCTATCCATCCTGGTGCTGATAAAATGTACAAGGATCTTCGTACCCAGTATTGGTGGCCTGGTATGAAGAAGGATGTTGCCTTGTATGTATCAAAATGCCTAACTTGTCTCAAAGTCAAGGCAGAACATCAACGACCTTCTGGTTTGCTTGTACAACCAGAGATACCGGTTTGGAAGTGGGAGAACATTGCAATGGATCTCATCACTAAGTTACCACGTACGTTTAAAGGTCATGATGCTATTTGGGTAGTAGTTGATCGTTTGACAAAATCAGCTCACTTATTACCAATCCGTGAGGATTTCTCTGCTGAAAAGCTTGCCAAGATCTATGTAGACGAGATTGTATCACGACATGGTGTTCCCTTGGATATCATTTATGATCGTGATGCTCGATTTTCATCTCATTTTTGGAAGACCATGCAATCTGCTTTGGGAACCCAACTGAACCTAAGCACTGCTTATCATCCCCAAACAGATGGCCAATCTGAGAGGACGATTCAAACTTTGGAGGATATGCTTAGAGCATGCGTGATAGACTTTGGTGGTAATTGGGATTCTCACTTGCCATTGATCGAGTTCTCATACAATAATAGTTATCATGCTAGCATTAAGATGGCACCATTCGAAGCTCTCTACGGTCGAAAATGTCGTTCACCTGTATGTTGGAATGAGACCGGTGAAGCTCAGCTTACTGGACCTGAGCTCATTCTGGAAACAACAGACAAAATCAATAAAATCCGCGATAATCTTGTGACCGCTAGAAGCCGTCAAAAGAGTTATGCAGATTTGGGACGCAAGCCCATGGAATTTCAAATCGGAGACTGTGTCCTACTCAAGGTTTCACCTTGGAAGGGAGTGGTGAGATTTGGAAAGAAAGGAAAACTTGCACCACGATATGTTGGACCATTTAAGATTGTTGAAAGAATTGGAAAGGTTGCCTATCGACTAGAACTACCTCCAGAGCTTGGAAATGTTCATCCGACTTTTCACGTGTCCAATTTGCGAAAGTGTTTAGCTGATGCAGATCTTCACATTCCTCTCGACGAGATTCAAATTGATGAAACGATGCACTTTGTCGAGAAACCTGTGGAGATAGTGGAACGTACATACAAACAGTTGAAGAACAAACGGATTCACTTAGTCAAGGTTCGCAGGGAATCCAAACGTGGCCCCGAGTTTACCTGGGAACGTAAGGACCAGATGAAGGAGAAATATCCGCATTTGTTTTCACAAGAATCCTCTAAATAAAATTTCGGGACGAAATTTCCTGAAGTAGGGGAGACTGTGACAACTGTGCTCTGTGATCGATGTACAATGTAAAACAATGTTGGTTAACAATAAAACAATGTGCTTTGGTGTTATTATATGTGTTTTGGTGTTGTTATATGTGCAATTGTGTTTAATGATTTTACAATTTGATTCGATTCCGATTTCAAGCTTTAAATCACTTTCTGGAAGGTTATACGCAAACTGGTGCTTAAACGCAATCAGTTTAATGCAACGTACACTCCGGAACTGTGACCTAAGCTAAACATACCCTAAATATCCTTTACATAACTTAGAAATAAGTTTCGAAGGAATCGGTATGGAGAAAACATGTTTATTTGAACTAAAGAACTAATTGTGACAAAACTGCGAAACGAACGTTGGTGACCGCCCGGATAATATTTAAATCCCAAAAATATTCTGTTATGATTAAAATTTTATTTTTAATCAGGTTCGTGCAGAAAAATAAATTAAAACGCTTAGAAACGTTATTTTTCAAGTTTAAGCGCATACCGCGTGTTTCTACGCGACACAGTGCTTTTACTGCAAAACGCGGACAACGCAGCCAATCTTGGCAACTGAAATCTATTTCAGTAATATTTTGGCGAGTTTATTTTTATAGAATAATAAAAATAAATTAGAACGCCATAAATCGGGATTTGAACGTTAGATATAATACCCGGTACCTAATTAAACACTTTAACGGAACGGTGTTTAACCGGACAACCGGACATTACCCGGGACACTAAAATTTTGCCACACACATTATTTTATTATTTCTGAGCTAGTTAGGGTCCCCGAATACCCTAACCCACTTTATATTAAATAACACATAACAATACACGAACTATATCATTAATTCCTAACTAGAGTTGTAACTAAACTAGTAACCAACACTTGCATCCCAACCCCCCCCCCCCCCATAACCGGTTCTAGACAAGGGGGTACACACCCCTTGATTTCTTTTCATATTTTATTTGATATGTAGGCAAGATATTAGACACATTACATGTTGGTTAAATGGTGGACTTGGTCTTTATAAATAACCTCTAGACCTCCACCTTCTCACTTCAAAACACACAACAACCAACACCAATTCTCTCCTCCTCTCTTCTTCATTTCGGCAGCCACAACCACCCACCATATCACCACCATCCAACTTCCCTACAAGCCTTCTATACTTACCCAAAGGTGCAAGAGATCATTCAACAAGGCTTGGTGTGTTCGGAAGCTCAAGGACCGCTCTCGATTTCTTTTATCCACCACTTTTCTACACTCGAACTCCCCTAGCCTTGTGCTAGTGGTAAGCACATAGATCCTTGTATTTTACATGTTTTTTGTGTGGTTAATGATGTTTAAAGATCAAAAAGATAGAAAGTCTTAAATATTTAAACAAGTCTTGAACATCATCTAACATATGGTAAAGTAGTGTTAAAAATGATGATGAAATATGTTAATGCATGATAAATCTAACATATATAAGTGATAATCTGCTGTAAGTATTATTGTGATCGCTAAACATGTTAACGGAATCAATCGAACACACTTTATAATGTTAAAAGACTGAAAACAGCATGCTGAGTTGTATTTTCAGCCGCCTTTAACTGGATGTAACCAGACCGTATCTTAACGAAAAATGTATTTTCTGAAGTCTGGATTTATATATTATGATATACGGTTCTAATGACACCGGAATCATAATTTTTGGACTTCGTTTACTATTTTTAAAGTGTATTTTCGTAACAGCAGCTAGAGCTGCGTTTTTCTGCTGAAAATATGCGTCCTGTTTTCAATCATAACTTGATTTCTGTGTGAAGTTAGATCATGAAATTTATACTGTAGATGACCACCGATGTATTTGTAATTATCTCACTGGAATTTCATAAATCGGACTCTCGATGAATTTTAAATAAATTATTCCGTGGACTGCAGTCAGAAAAAGATAAATCTGATTTCAGTCCGGAAAATGAATTTTTATAAAATATTGGTAATGAACTGGACCCCGATATTTTTACACAATAATTTTTGGTTCGTGTAAGACTTTCTGTAAAAATTTGAGAATTTTTGGAATAAGTTAACTATTTTATTTAAATGTCCGAAAACAGTCCAGTTTCATATATATTAAAACAGAAATGACATAAGTAGTAATTGCATGCCAAAGTGTGGGTTTTTGATTATTAAAATCATTCTTATTTAATTTAGGGCGGATAAACAATTGAGGGATTTTGTTAACATTTAAAAACGCACCCGAAGGTGAGTACATAGTCCCCTCTTTTACTATTTTCAATTGTTTTGGGGTGATTCATATGTATCAAAACGATTTCGATGTTTTAACGATGGTTTCAAAACAAGTAAGATGGTTTATACTAAACTAATAACGATTTCGATAATGTGAACGAACTTGTTGGTTGTAATTACATAACGAATGACATTCATTAGCATTGATCAAGCCGACCAGTATTAGGTTATGGTACCATAGGATCCGACAAATCCCGTTATCACACCGGACCCATGGTTATGTGTGGGTTAGGTGGGTAACGACCGAATCTAATGATTGTTAACTTACCCTTTGTTGGTTTGTTAATACGAGAAAACGAGTTGAACAATAGACGAGTCACAAAGGTTTGAATGTTATTAGCGAGACGACCAAAAGTAGTTTCACGATCTAAAACGAGAATGATTCAAACGACTAAAGCGATGTTTAACAAATTAAACGATTTGGGGAAACGATTGGTTTTCGGTTAGTGTTTAGGTAACGGGACGAGTGTAATGTGATGAAAGCATGGTGGATATGCCGCTGGTACTTCCTATATATATATGTTTTCATTATATCACATACCGTGGCGTTATTTAGTTCACTTGGGCGAACAATTTGAAACAATGTTATACAAACGATGTTTACGAAACTATATAAACCATACGAGTTTTATTACGAGAATGATTTACGATTTGGTTTACGAAAACAAATGTTTTGGGTTAAGATTCATGGCATCGAGGTTTATAAATTATATCCAATCTGTTTTGATTTGGTTATCCATTTTACGATACAAACATTTTACAAAACAAGGTTTTCTAATAACCATTAACGAAGTTGTACAAGTTATTTCAACGTATAAACGAGCCATGAATCTGACACTCTCACAAAACCTATGTACTCGCCAGCATTTCTTTGCTGACTTTGTTTTTACATATGTTTCAGGTGAAGTTGCTTAATGTTGATTACGAATAGGATGCATGCTCACTTAGGACCGGACGAGACCTTAGTGATTTATTAACGATATTAGACTGTGTTTGACTTGTTTGTTTAACTTAAGACAATGTTTAATATTTAATAAAATGAAACTCTTTGTATCCATGGTTTGAAACAATAATTCTGTTACAACACTCCCCGACGTTTCCGCCACGGTTTGTTGTTTTACGTGGTCGGGGTGTGACAGAAACTGTTGTTGAGTTTCGTCGACATGCATATGTTGAGAACATTGGATTCGGCCCAAGTGGGTTTAGCACAAAGGAGTTGATTGGCCCAGAATAATGAAGCACATGCACGTACATGAATCTCACAATTCAGATTATGAGGATTAGTCAACATATGACATCATCATGATGATGTGGCGGCGGGAACCGGCTCGCGGCGCTTCGTGCTTCGCGTGTCGAACTCTGGAGCGCACGACGGAGGAATGTCGTGACGTCAGGCTTGAGCCGAACCTAACCGGGTCGAACCGAACTGAGTCGAACCGAACCGAGTCTCGTCCACAAAGTATGTATCAACATAAACTCCAACAAGAATTTGATAAGGCTAATGGTATATCCCGTGCCTCAAGATATCGGAGTAAACTGGGTGGTGTCCAAATTGCAGGCTTTGGAGTAGTTAGGAAACAAAGAAAGGCCGTAAAATATAGCCCTATGCTGTCCGATTTGAAAGTTAAAGATTTTGTCGCCACAACTTCTTACCTGTGTAAGCGCAAACAGAAGGAAAATGAGGGTTCGGTTCAACAGGAGGGAGATTGTTGTGAGTTAGAAAGTAGTATTATGGCTGAAGATGTTAGTCAGAAATTTATGTCGTTTTCGGAAAAAAAAAACCAGCAGGCTCATAATGAGGTAGTAAGTTGTCAACTTGCTGTAGATATCAGTATGTACAATCTGCAGGGGCAAAATGGTTATAAACAGGATTCGCCTGGAGCTGCCACTTCTGTGTTCACAACAACACCTACGTCAGTTTTTAGGGGCATCTCTGGCCTAACTGCAGACATGGAATTGGCTGCTGCTTCGGCTAATGACTATCTGATCAATGATGTGAAAGTTGGTGTTAAATTTGTTCAGCCTCCTGTCCAGCAGAACCTGCATGTCCAAGACCACCACATGGGGGAGGCAACGACTAGTGGTATCCAGAAACCGTTTGTTGAAAGTATTGCTGCAGCCACTCAGCCAAACAATGCTGCCTTTGCTTCTGCTGTACAGGAGCCTGCTGTTAATGTTATTCCAAAACAGGGTTCGGTTTGGGATAGGCAAAAGTCAGGCCCTCTTTCGTATGGTCAAATGATGAAACGCCACTCTGAGGAAAGTGCAGTAAAGATGGAATACTTTCCTCCCACTATTACACCTGAAGGAAAAACAAGAATCATCATATCTCAAGAGGACCTCAAAGAGTATACCCACTACACTTGTACGTATACTTTCTTGGTACGTCGATGGACTAGGGCATGGATAAATTAACGCTCGAGAGATGTGCTAACCAAACGGGTAAACTAGGGCATGCACGAGTCCTTGTTGATGTAAAAGCCTTAAGTAATCTTCCTAGTGAGATTGAATTTGTATACCCGAATCGCATAACAAGTCTTCAAGTGTCATATTAGTGGTAACCGCCATTATGCTCACATTGCACAGTGTTTGGTCACTCGCTAAATCAGTGCAAAAAACGCCCAAAACAGGTTGAAGATGTGGCTATGCCGGATGCAAATGGTTCGGTAGATAGCTCTAGAGGTCTAGAGAAAGGTAAGGGCATTGATAAAGACGGGTACGAAACAGTGACCAATAACAAGAGTGGATCCCACAAGTAAAATCTAGAGAAAGGGCCAGCTGCTGCGTCTTGCTCCTACCCGACCCAACCTGCTTCACAATCTGTTCCAAACAAATTCTGCGCACAAAAAGTCTCCGGGTTTCAACTACAACCGAGTTGTTCAAGGTCAGTCCCAGGCCTAGAAAGCTACATCTGTAAAGCCCAAAAATTCTAAATCAAACCCTCCTACCAAAGCTACTGTAAAAACGCAGCTGTGCACACAAAACAGGTTCACAGTATTGGATTTAGAGACAAGTACTAAAACTGGTACGCTAGTCGAAGAGCAGGCTGATTTACATCCTCAGGATTCGGTCAATGAGGAACCCTTTGTATGCACTATGAATCAGCAATGCCCCATTGACCCGGGTCGTGTTCTCCCTACCTGGAGTCGTTTTAGTCCATAGGAATATTTAAACCGGATTTTAGATAAAGATTACGGCATCACGGACTATGAGAAAAAAAACGTATCATTGATGCCCTTTGTGGTGATTCGAAAGCGGTTAAAGCGGAGGACCAAGAAGAGTGGATTGATGGGGAGTGGTATTTCTTTTTACGATAAATGCGAGGAGCTCGGTTTAGACCCGGATTTCTGTGTTGAGGATGTTTATGAGGATAAGAGTGGTTCGGCCCAGTTTATATCTCAACTCGCGAAGTCGGGTAATATTTTGATCCCGTTGTTGCGAAACCTCCAAAACGTAAGTAATTTATGAGTCCATTGTTCTTGTTCGATGGAGTGTTTTGGTGTTTTTTGGCTGTGTTTTTCTGCGTTTTTCGGTTGTTGTTGGGTGGTGCTCGGAAACTTCTTATGTTCGGGACATTCTACTTGATTTTATTTGGTTGCTGGGTGATATTTTTTGCAGCCAAATTGGATCTAATAAGCTGGAAAATAGATGTTTTGATATCAGTTTCTTTGGTGTGTGTTGCCTGGAAGGCCCAATTTTATTGGTTTTTTTCTATCTATGCGGCTGTTTTGGTCTGGGCTTGGGCCCGTGGTTTGCTGCTGACTCATTGGAAGGCCCACTAGTGGGTTTTGTCATGTTTTTGGTTATCTCCTGGAAGGCCTGGTCTATGGGTTTGCGCTTGTGCAGTTTAAAGGCCCATTATTAGTCGGTTCTTGTGTCGATTCTATTGTTTTGTTAGAAAATGATATTATTCCTACTAGGATTTTATATTTTAGTAGGCATAGTATGGTTTCTTTTTATGAAATGGGTTTATTTTTTAGGAGCCTTTGTACACTTCTTATTTTCAGGAGCATTTGTATTTGTATTTGATCCTAATACATTAAACGTTAGATAGACAAAAAAAATATTATTCTCAACTACCCACCAAAAACAGAAGCAATAAAAAAAGGGTATGCTCACCCATCAAACCAGCAGGGTAAGTCTTGTTAGTCATGACCTTGTTATCAATAAGCACATGACATTGTGGAAAAACTTGGGTTTCTTGTGACTTAGGTTCAACTCTTACTCTCCTCATTATCTTCTGCAGTATTCAGGTGAAGGGTAAATACCGGTGGCGCCGGTTCGTCCTGGATGGGAGGCGAGGTTTACCCAATATTCCACTGCTGTGCCTTCGGGCGGGTGGAGGTGGGGTCAACTTTTTTTTTTGGAAACGAGTCAGGTCAAATATAATACGTTTTCGTTTAAAAAACATTTTTACGTGCATCTTTATATGTATGTTTTAGTATAAATTCGAGATGGTGTATGTTTCGACGTAAATTGTTTTGGACACGAATCAGGTCAAGTATAATTTCGTAAATTTGTTTCGAACCGAGTGGAGTCAAATTGTGGTTTCTTTGTTTCTCTTTTTTCAAAAGCTCCAATTAATCTCTTTTGATTATACGTGTCCTTTTTCCGTTGTACTCGTTACGTTTGCCTATAGATGAGTCGGGTCACATATAATACATTATGATTGTAGAGTATAAATTTGATTTACTTTATGTTCTAATCCAATCGCAATGCTTATAGGTTACATTAAGTTCGATCGGATACGTCGAAACGTGCGTTTTCATATGGTTAACGCATCACATAACTTTTGTATAAATTCATTCGATGTTTGCAATGTACTCGCGCCACAATGCGCGCAGCTCTTTTTGCTAGTTGTGATGTAAGAGTTAAAAATTGTGATTACATAACGCAGAGCCTAATATAAACTTTATTATTTAATATATTTATAACTTTTTTATGAGAAAAGAAAAAGTATTCGTTGCACTTTGTTTACTCGATAATAAAGTGTTATTTTAATAATTATGTATTTTGCATTAAAATAGTATATCAACGTTGACTTAGATGACATATTAAATAATCCCCTTTAATACATGATATTTTCCTATAACAATTTTGTGGAAAACTAATGGAAGTTTAATTTGATAGATGACACTTTGTTTAATAGGATTAGGTTCAAGAGTAAACGCAAGTGTAGTTTGCGAATTGAGCGACCTAAATCTGGCCGTACATGGGTGTAGATCAATGACCAGGATTTGATGATGAAATACGCTAGTGTATTTTACGATTTGATGATGAAATCCTAACCATCCACGTGTGTAAATCAATGGCCAAGATTTGTTCACTCAGTTCGAAAATAATTAGTGTTCACTCTATAACCCTACCCTTATTTAATATTAGGTATTTTATGTTTATTTTATCTCGGATCATATAAGAACAAACACAACAAAGCATAACAAAAAAAAAGTTTTAAATATGACTAGTTATTAGATTATTATCTTTAAGATTTTTAGTTTTGTCATCAGTCATCACCATGAACTTGTTTATCATTCACATGTTAACTCATCTCAAACTCCATGTTTTATGCACGATAACTAGGGCTGAGCAGTATATGGTTCAGAACCGCCAGAACCGGGGAACCGAACCAGAACCGCTAGATCCAAACCGTATTTTTGTATGTAGGGTCCGGTTCCGGTTCTTAAATTTGCGTAAAAACAGTTCCCGGTTCGGTTCCGGATAAAACCACGGTTCCGGTTAAAGAACCGCTAGAACCAGTTGGGATTATAAATATTTAAAACCCTATTTTATTAATGAGCTTTTCAACATCATACGACCATCCTAATTCTTATTCCCTCCTTGATTCCACAATCTCATCTTTCATCTTCTAATTCTTCTCCATCTCTCAACTCTAACCCTTGTTACTATCATACAAGTTCATCTCTATCAACACCCTGCAAATACAGGTACGTTATTCTACATGACCCTTTTTATGGCTGCATATATTTTCTTTCTAGATGTTTGCTTTCTGATATATATAGTTTTCTGTATGTGAAAATAAAAATTAAACAAAAATAATGAAATCAATGTTGATCAAATTGTAAATGTGTATATAAATAGTGTATCGCTTGGTAAATACAGTAGATGCATTACTGATCAATCTATTCACGTGAACCAAATACAGTAGATGCATTATTTGTTTATTTTTTTTTAATTGCTAACACTTGGTTTCATTTAGATGTTTATGAGAATATTGAGAGGATGAAAATCTAATGAAGTTTGAAGATATTTGTTTTAATTGTTAACACGATGGTTGTAATAGTTTTATTTAGAATTTGTTTTATGGTATGAAATTTTTTATTGTTGCTTTGCTACTTTTATTTTGGTTGATTTGAACTTTGAATGTTACAACTCTTAGTGAAAGTTTTAAATGGTTTGATTTGTTTTTATTGAATTGTTAATTTCACGATTTAATTGTCAACCAGTTCCCGCGAGAACCGTTTACACGAGAACCGTTTAACCGGTTCGGAACCGAACCGGAACCGTTATAATACGGTTCGGTTCCGGTTCTTAAATTTAGCAATTAACGGTTCTGGTCCGCTTCGGTTCGGTCCGGTTCTGAACCGTTGCACAACCCTAACGATAACCAAAACCGAAAACTCTGCATGAACGTCAATTTTGTGTGTTGAAATTAACATGTAGCGGAATCAAGAACACAACATAAGAATCAAGAACACTAACATAAGAAAATGAAATTTATCTTCAAAGTAACAAGATAGAAAGATCGGCGTTTAATATAATCCAAATGTGTAAAGTAATAAGAGGACTGGGGGTGGTCCGTGATGGACACTCCATCACGCGTGGCCACGACTTGCACACCGCCGCCACCAACATCCACCACGCGTGGAATTTTAAACGCGTGGAGAATATCACGCGTTGAACATTGAGAAATTTGAACGTTGGGCTCTATTTTTTGACCGTTTTTTAGCGGTAAACTTAATAAAAAAATAACATTTAAACCTTTTATATGTACTTCTCCATTTTTAAACATTTCACCCACACCAAAACACAAACACATTTCACACAATCTACATCTTTCTCAAATGGAGTTTCCTACGGATTCGACGTTTCCGATGGATAGCAATAGCGATACCGAGTCGTCTTCCGACAATGAGACGCTTAAATATTTTGTGTCGGTGTATAACGAACTTAATACTAGTTCGTCCCGCCCAAAGAAGAAAATGGTAGATCGTGATCGTATACATGCCAACGAAGTGTTAATGAACGATTATTTTGTGGAGAATCCGCTCTACAATGCCGAAACGTTTAGAGATCGGTTTCGTTTACCAAAAGAATTATTTTTAAAGATTGTTGGAGACATCGAAGCAAGCGAGGAATGGACGATATTACAGATGAGGCTTTTTTCTTGTGGATGGTATCTACCCATCATGGTCTGTTTTTGTGAAAGCTTCTTCCTTTCCTGTCGAGGCTAAAGAAATCGTGTTCAAAAAATTGCAAGAATCGGCAAGAAAAGATGTTGAGAGGGCTTTTGGTGTTTTAAAGGGTAGATGGGGCATACTACGCCGACCGGTTCGTGTGATGAACAAGAAATCAGTACATAGCATAGTATATGCATGTATCATATTGCACAATATGCTAATCAAAGAAGACGGACGTGCAATATCTCTGGATTGGGTGTCGGATCCTCCTACACAAGTCCAAGTTCCAGAAAATATCCAATAAGACTTGCGTGATGAAGAAACTCACTTTCGGTTGAGATACGATATAATCGAACTAGTAGGTTCTTTAGGTTTGGAGTTTCATGAGTCGGGCGAGGGGTAGAGTTTTTTTAGTATTTTTTTTTTAAATTGTAGTCTAAAATATTTCTAGTATGTTAAATTGAACTAGTATGTTTTAATTTTAATGAAATTTATAATTTTAATTTTAATGAAATTTATAATTTTAGTGTTTTATTGTTAATTTCTAACTAAAAAAATAAAAAAAGTTGTGAGTGATGGAATTCTATCACTAGTGATGACCACCGCTACTAAAAAAACCTTGTGAATGATAGAATAGTGGTTGATGACATGGCGGAACTTGATTGGATGTTTGTGAGTGATGGAATTTTTGCAAGTGATACCACCCCCACTCCCCTAAGGGCTGCCTTTTGTTTTTAGTATCACATTAGTCATTGGGATTCTCCACACAACAAGGATTCCCCACACAACAAGAATTCAGTTTTGGCCAGTTTAGTTCGTTTCGCTATAGCACCGGTATTGTACGTAATCACTCGTTATAACTTAAATTACAAGAAAAAAGTTATCCTTTGAATACAAATCCAATTTCAACAAAGCACGTGTTGTAACGTCGAGAAAAAACACTACACACATGCGTATTCAGTTTTGGTTTTAAATTAACGAACGTAAGTTATTAAAGAAAAATCAATCAAAAGATAATCAAATTAGCCAAAAGCATATATTATTGGAAAAATTACAAGTTTTGTCATTTATCTATATACCCATTTTCAGGCGGTGTCCTTTTCAACGGATTTTTACAAGTTTTGTCCTTTATAGGAAAAATCATTGCATGTCTTGTCCTTTGGCCCTAACCTAGTTAGATTTTCTTGTTAAATTTGGTCACATGCAATTCACATGAGGGTAGTTTAGTCTTTATACATATAAAGGACAATTTTTGTAAAAATTCATATATATATATATATATATATATATATATATATATAGTGGAGAGTTCAAATGAGAAGAAATTAATTGTAAGAAGAAAAAAGAACAAATTTCAACCAATAAGAATGCTTTGTTTTACTTCAAATAATATAAGTATTTAATGTTACTATAAGGGTACATTGGTAAATCTACATAGGTCATTAATTTGTAGTCTTCCTCTTTAATAGCTAATACATTAAATTTTTTGTAACTTATCTTTAAAATATATATTTTTTTCAAAAAAATAAAATAAAATAATTTAAAGTGTAGGATAAATTAGAAGTTATGTAGGATAAATTACGAGTTGTGTAGGATAAATTTCAACGTGTATGATGAATTTCGAAATATGTAGGACAACTTTTGATGTGTGTAGGCAAAAAAAAGCTAGTGTGGAGGATAATAGTCTTTATGACTAATTAATTAGTCAAAAATGATAATAAATTAGATAAGTGAAAAAAACAATTTAATATTTTACAAAATTACCCTTTTTTCTTTTTCTTCTCAATTAAATTTTCTTCTCAAATGAACATTCCCATATATATATACAGGGAATGGATATATAGGAAACCATTTATTAGTGAGAAAACTAAGGAAACCAACCTTTTCACCATTGATCTAGGTAATCTAATGGTTGAGAAAAAAGAAGACTTAAATCATTATTTTTATTCCATTGTAAATGCAAAGAGGGGTATATTTGTCCAAAAGAAGTCAAAGTAAGTACAAACCATATATTAAAATATCTCTTTCTCTCTCTTCTTTAATTGTCACCATCACCATCAAACCATCATCATTCTCTCTCTTTCTTCTTTCTTCTTTTTGAGAATTCAAAATATCTCATTCTCTCTCTTCCTTCTTCTTCTGTAAATTCACCATCATCATCACCCATTCTCTCTCTCTCTCCATGTTTCAAAATAAACACCAAGAACACACACAAGTGTGTGTGAGAGAGTTCAGGAGGTAGAGAGAGAGATTTAAGAGAGAAGTCTCGCCGGAGAAGAAGAAGTCACCATCATCATCATCCATTCGCCGGAGAAGAAGAAGTCTCGCCGGAGAAGAAGAAAAAGGTGCTACGGTGAATCGCGAAACAAGATAAAAACAAGGTGCGACGGTGAATCGAAATCCCTAGATATGAGAGCAACATTTCAGTTGTTATCATCCGGTAAAAGTCACCAGAAAATGGAAGAAAACAAGAAGCAAGTGCAGAAGCAGATTTGAAGATGAACATGAGAGAGAAGCAGATTTGAGGATGAACATGAGAGAGAAGCAGATTTAGAGAGAGGAACAACAATCTTCATCGTTTTCATCTCGAACACCAAGAACACACGCACAAGTATGTGAGAGAGAAGCATGTTTGAACCTAATTTACCTTGATTTTAGATAGAGAGACAACAATCTTCATCGTGTTCTCGAACACCAAGAACACACACACAAGTGTGTGAGAGAGAAGCAGGTTTGAACTAATTTACCTTGATTTTTTTTTGTTAAGGCTGTTGTTAATATGTTTTTGTGTGCTCAAAGTGGTCTAGTAATGGTAAATGTTTATGTAGTTACAGGTTTTTGTTTTTTGTATTAAAATCATGTTTATGTAGTAATGATCTCGTTCATTTTATATATAAAAAGTAGTTCTTTTTGCTGCTACATATGTTGTAACAATGTTACACGTGTTACTTATGTTAAAATCAGCCCTTTCTTGGACACAAAAGGAGCTACACATATGTAACACATGTTTGTAACGTGTGTTACACTGAAGGTTTTACTTAGTAACCTTTTTTTGTTAAGGATGTTGTTAATATGTTTTTGTGTGCACAAAATGGTCTACTAATGGGTAAATGTTTATGTAGTTTACCGGTTTTTATTTTTGTATTAAAATCATTTTTATTTTTTTGATATTATCAGTTGTTCTTAGCTTACAAGTTGAAATGTTGAAATGTAATTTTAAATGGGTTGAAATTTATTTTAAATGGGTTGTTAGTTGAAATGTCTTGCTAGCATAATTAGCTACATATGTTGTAATAATGTTACACGTGTTACTTATGTTAAAACCAGCCCTTTCTTGGACACAAAAAGGAGCTACACATATGTAACACATGTTTGTAACGTGTGTTACACTGGAGGGTAACACATCTAAAACAATTGTTGTGGGGAGCACAACTGTCCAGTCTAGAAAACAAAAACAAAAGCTATACGACGTCAAACAAATACGAAAGGTTGTGCTAACATATGTTACATGTTTGTTTAGTGCTTGCAGCGAGGGAGTTGGTTCTACCGGATAGTAGTTGTTTGAAGTGTATGGTAACTGTTTACATATGTAACCTTTTTTTGGGTGGTTTTGCTTAGTTTTTTTTTATGTGTGAAATGATGCAGATAAAAACTCAAAATTTTGGGAGTCTTCAAGTTCAGGGCATAATTGGGTAGAAAGGTAACTAGTGTTAGTTATGTTACTACTATTGTTTTTTAATTAGTAAATTAAAAATACTGGACTGTAACTTGTGTTATTATGACTTGACCATAGCAGTTGCAGCCAAACGAGAAGCGATCTTGGCAGGATGATGGAGAAACCGATGAAGAAGGGGAACAAGAAGTCGATGAAGGGCAGGTGGTGGGTACATTTGACGTTGTACAGAAGTTACCCTCTAGTGTAACACATGTTACAAACATGTGTTACATATGTTCAACCCCTTTGTTACCAAAAATCGGGGCTGCACATATGTAAGACATGTTTGTAACTTATGTTACACTAGAGGGTAGCACATGTATGATCATTTTTGGATCATTTGTATATATTTAAGTCTGTATAAACCTACAACATCGAAACCCCCAAAAAGGTTACACATGTTATGACAGAATGGGAAATGTGTAGCAGCGTTCAATACTGTTGTTTCACTCTATAGTGTGTAACATGTGTGACATGGCGTTTGTCAGCAAAACATATAACTTGTAAGGTGATACGGTCGTATCTTTAAAACATGTTTACCTATAAATACTTACATGTTACAGGTTGTATCTTTAAAACATGTTTAAACTGGAAACTGGAAACACTTACAAAATATAAAGCAGAGTTACACAAGATGTAACATGTGTAAAATGGAAACACTTGTGTAACATTTCGGTGTAACACATGTTACATGTTGTATCTTAAAAAACATGTTTACCTATAAGTACTTAAAAAATATAAAGCATAGTAGGAACACAACTTTTAAGGATGTTACACACGTTGTAGAGAAGATGTTACATGTGCACACACAATTAACATGTGTAACATGGCGACAAGTGTCATGTGTGATCTTTTTTTGTTACCCTAGGGTGCTAAACGTATTACAATGTTCATAACGCACGTAAACTTATACTAACATCCATCCCTATGTCCACAGATGATCTAGAACATACTCCACATTACCATCTTTGCGAGTCTTCTAATGGCACTAAATTGTGGACACCGAATGCCAACGAGCAATATCATCCTATTATTGTTAAATCATACGTCACACCGGAAGAACTTCTTGCCATGTATAAGACTTATGACCAATATGCTGGGTTCAATGTAAAAAATATACGTTAATGCAGTTTTTGTATCTACTAATAACATTGTTAATAACAACTCTAGGTACATATGTAACATGAAGTGTATCGTTTGTCCCTTTAATTCGTTACGCTAGTCTCATATACTTATAGTTACATATATTACTTGTTTGTTCATTGATATGACATTTTGGATGACGTAATGTTGTTACATATGTAATTTTACTAAGTTTAAATTGACACCAAAGGGACTGACATATGTAACACATGTTTATAACATATGTTACACTATGGGGCAACAAATGTAACACATGTATAGCCATCTTACACATGTTACATATGGTCTTCACAACAACATCCATCTTCACAACACATAGCAGCCAACCAAAAAACACACCATCGTCACCATGAAAACTTGATGATGCGTTTTAATCCTTCGGCGGGCTTCGCTTCTTGATAACCATCTTCATCTTGAACACAAAACATCTTTTCACCTGTGAACAAAAACAAGTAAACAAGTGTTACAAAGTTGATGTTTAAAAAAAACTGTTTTCATCCATTTGTAATAGAGACGTGTAAGTAGGTAAAAACCTGCTGTAACACGTGTTACATTTGATGTATCTTTACGTTGAGGAGGGGATTATAAAAAGAAAATGCACGTCTGAGTAAAAAGTTGTAACACGTGTTACAACGGTTGTTTACAGAACTTTCAAATAAGTGACAAGCCGGACGATAGCCAGTGGTACAAATGGATGTTTTGAAAAATCTAACGCGTGTTGCGTTGGATGTATCTTCAAGCTGAAGATGGGATTATAAAAAGGAAAATGCACAACATTAAAAAAGTTGTAACACGTGTTACAACGGTTGTTTTAAGAACTTTCAAATAAACAAGTGTTGCAAAGTGGATGTTTTTAAATAACTGTTTAAATCAACGTAATAGAGACGTGTAAGTAGGTAATTTCCTTTTGTAACACGTGTTACATTGGATGTATCTTTACGTTGAGGATGGGATTATAAAAAGGAAAATGCACAGCTGAGTAAAAAGATGTAACACGTGTTACAACGGTTGTTTTAAGAACTTTCAAATAAACAAGTGTTACAACGTGGATGTTTTATAAAAACTGTTTTCATCCATTTGTAATAGAGACATGTAAGTAGGTAAAAACAGTTAGTATTCGGATCAAAAGCCCCAAACAAGCAATCAAACTAACAAAAACAATTACTATTCAGATCAAAAACCTCAAACAAGCAACCAAACCAACCACAATTTTTTTTTTTTTGTAAAATAAACGAGATCATCAACGATTATATTATGGACTTTTTAAATGTAACTAATATATAACAACAACAACAACAACAACAAGAATCATTATCTCAATTCTAAATTTTTTTAATACATTTAAAATAAAAAAAAATACCCAACAAACTATCAAATCTATTTTACTAATACACACACAAAATCATTCAACTTTTACCAAATAAATAACATTAAGACATGGAACCAGCCCATGTCATACTTGTGAGTATGTTCTTTGTGTTCTAACAAGTTTTTTTCTCAACCAAAACCCATGTAACCAAACGATTTCTGACCTGCTTCTCTCTCACACAATTGTGTGTGTTCTTGGTGTTCTAACAACTTTCTCTCTCTAAAACCCATGAACCAAATGATTTCTGAACTTCTTCTCACTCATACACTTGTGTGTGTTTTTGGTCTTGGTGTTCCAATAACTTTCCCTCTCTAGAAACTCATGCAACCAAACGATTTCAGCCTGCTTCTCTCGCACACACTTATGTGTGTGTTCTTGGTGTTCTTCATGAACACGATGGAGAATCTTGTTTCTCTTTCTCTCACACGCTTGTTTTTCTTTCTTTAACAATAACGATTCAGTCTTGCTTCTCTCACACACACTTGTGTGTGTGTTCTTGGTGTTTATATTGAATCACGAAGATAGAGAGAGAATGGATGACGATGATGATGATGATGATGATGATGATGGTGAATGTACAGAAGAAGAAGATAGAGAGAGAATGAGATATTTTGAATTCTCAAAGCTGTTATTTTAGAGAGAGAATGGATGATGATGGTTTGAAAAAGGTGATGGATGATGGGTTGAAAAAGGTGAAAAGTACAAAGCACAATCTTCAAAGAAAAAACAAAAAGACCAAAATACCCTTAAAGCATGGGTTTGGATGAGGTGATGTGGATGAATGTGATCCACATATTCTAGTTTCCTAAGTTTTCTCAATAAAATTGGTTTTCTCCATATACTTACACTATATATATATATATATATATAAACATATGTTGTTGCTAAAGATGACGAGAGTGCTTTGACTTTGACATGGTCAACCTTCAAACCGAAATGTTTCCAAGAGCTTTAACCCAAAATCAATTTGGTTTAGCAGGTTCGTCGGATTCCAGCAAACCCGAAATCACTGTTTTTGCTTCGCGCTAACCTATCTCCACCCCTTACGAATCCTTTACCACATAATTATCCCGTATTTCGTTGTAGATACGCTTATCCGATCACACCCAATCTCTGAAAAATTCAAACATCATCTCGATCGCCCATATACCACCGCTACCCCACACCACCAAACACTACCCACACCCTTGATGCGTTATTCGGACGACGGTGGTGGTTGGATGGTGAAGACGACGATTAGTTGATTGTTTTGAAATTCAAGAAATTGAAGCTCAGTAAGAGTGTTGAGGGTTTCAGGTAGGGGTGTTCAGAACTTGTTTCGAATTCTAAAAATTCAAAATTCGATTCGATTATCAAGAATTCGTTTCGCTTATAAGAATTCGAATTCGAATTCGATTCAATTCGAGTCAAGTAAATCGAATACGAATTTATAATTTCAAATTCGATTCGAAATTCGAATAAAAATTATACATTTTTATTTATTATTTTTATATATAATACATATATAACTTTTATTGAGCTATACTATAAATTATTTTCAAAATTTATTCCAAGTATTAAAATTACATAGTACCAAACCCACTACGTGGCCACAACTAAAACCTAAGTAACAAATCTATCAATAGATTTTTAACCATAAAAATATAAACTTGTAATTGAGGAGTGGTTAGTCTCGACTTCTTGTTTTGAATTTAATTCTTATGGTACTTTATTTGGAACTTTTTAATTTGATATCGTGTTTTATGAATTGCTTTAAAATTTATGTTTCATCTTTATAGTTTTTACATGTTTTAAAAGTTTGAATCAAATCGAATTTATTCGAATTCGATTCGAATATTTAATCGAATACGAATCGGGCTTTTTATTCGAATACGAATTCGAAACGAATTCGGTAGGTTTTAATCGAATTCGAATTCAAGGGAAAACAAAAATTATTCGAATAATTCGATTCGAAAATTCGATATTCGATTCGATGAACACCCCTAGTTTCAGGAAGCGAGCCTTTGAGATTCTTGTTACCCATTTGGATCCGGGTGACCTAGTTGTTCAAGCATTGAACTTGTTCCCATTTGCACGGATTCGGGTCGGACCATCAAGTGATTCGAGTGGACTCAAGTTTTTTTTGAGAGCTTGCATGACGTCAGCTTCGGTTGATTTAGATTGAACAAATGTGAGTGTAATTGAGATGAATAAGATGATGGGTAGATGAAATGGAGGGTGAATTTTGAAACCCATAAAGGGTTTCGTCATATTTGGGTGGAATGTTGTGGATCTGAAGCGGATTGGGATGAATGATTTAGGGTTTTGATGGGAAAATTGCAGAGTGATTGGGGAAAAGAAGCTTTTTGTGGAAGAGATTGAACGGCGGCGATGAAGGGGGAAGAAAGTGGATTTTAGAGAATTTTTTTAAATATTTTTTAATGAATAAATTACAAGTTTTGTCCTTTAAATAAGTAAAAAGACTAAATTACCCATGTGTAATAAGATTTAACAGAAAAATTTAACTGGGTTAGGCTCAAAGGACGTAACTTGCAACAAAATTCCCTATAAAGGACAAAACCTGTCCAAATTCGTTGAAAAGTACACCGCCTGAAAAGTGGTATATAGATAAAGGACAAAACTTGTAATTTTTCCTATATTATTTACAGTTGCTATAATAGATAATTGAACTTATTAAAAAACTTCTTTCCTTTTTATGTTTTATCTAAGTTGATCTATCATAATAATTTCATTTAATTTTGATGCACTTAACATTGAAACTTCCTAAAGAGGATTGCCGAACCTTCGCCCCTTCATATGACTAATGGAAACTTCGAACATAATTCATTTAAATTTGGCACACTTTACCTTTAAACTTCCACAAAAGGATTGCCCTTAAATTATAAATATATAAGCCTTTCTCCATGTTAAAAATTAAACCACTAGAGGACCGAAATTATATGTTCTCAAAATGTTACAACAAGCAATCTCTCTTTTGTTCTTAATATTATCTTTCATGATATCCGTCTTATCCGTGTCTACCACAAACTCCACCATCTATGTCCAATGCTCTCAGCTCAACTTCACCTCAATTACATCATACGAGTCGAATCTCAACTCACTATTCACTTCCATAGTCGACTCCGCCCCTATCTACAACTTCAACAAATTTGAAACCACCCCACAAAGCGATGTTGTGTATGGCCTCTTCCAATGTAGAGGCGACCTTACCTCTCCCAATTGCAAAGATTGCGTAGCCAACGCTATAAGTCAACTCAAGACAACCTGCCCAATGTCCATAGGCGGTGAAATACAATTAGAAGGATGTTTGGTGAAGTATGATAATTCATCATTCTTTGGAGTCCAGGAAAAGGTGGAGGTGTTGAGGAGATGTGGCCCTTCAGTTGGCTATAGTTTGGATGTCATGAATCGTATAAATGGTGCATTGGGATATCTTATTGGTGGGAACGGACAATACTTCCGTGGGGGTGCTTTTGGAAGCATACAAGGTGCGGCGCAATGTGTACAAGATTTGAGTTTAGGTGATTGTCAAGACTGTCTTTTAGAGGCATGTGGACGGTTGAGAACCGAGTGTGAGACCTCAACTTGGGGTGATATGTACATGGGAAAATGTTATATTCGCTATGCTGATCAAGGTAGGTGTATTTGCATTGGTGGTTTGCTTTAAGTCTCATTTTCATATAGAATTGACATATAAAATTTACATAAATTCATGTAGGAAATGAGAATCTTGCAAATAACGACAACTCTGGTTCCAAAAGCATTATAGGAGGGAGCAAGAAGAGTATAATAAAGTGGATTGCGATTGTGATTGTCGTCGCAGTTGGCATAGGAAGTTTGACTTTTGCTGTCAAAAATTGTTGCAACATAAACGGTACATTACTTTCTTTTAGCAAGATTAGAGCATCTACAACCTTGTGGTCCAAAACCTACGTCCAAAAGTGGATCACCGTTTCCGGACCACCTCCCATTGGAGGTAATGAGGTGGGCTAGTCCGGTTTGGTGCACCGGACTAGTCCAAAACCTTAAACGTAGACCCCTTTTATTTTAAATTAATTTAAAATATAAAATAAACAAAGTTTTTTGCATTAGATTAAAAGAAAACCTTGAAATTATTTAAACTAATATCATAAATATATAGATTAAAAGAAACATATGTATAAAAGCCAAATTTATTAAAATTAAAACATTACACAAACTAGATAATTGAACCTAAACAAACTAGACAATTAAACTTAAACAAACTAGATAATTAAATTGATCATCAATCCCTAGACCGTTGGAGTCGCATCCATTTAAAAAAAAATAGTTGTTTCAAAACTAACTGTTTGAAAAAAGAGTTGTTAGAAAAATTACATATTCCTTTTTTAGTATTTTATTTTGAATTTATTATTAAATAAATACACTAGATAACGAAATAATAAAAATAATATAAAATAATTAATAAATTAATTAACTATAGATTAGATAAATAAATTAATAGAAGGTTAAATAAAAGGAAAAGTATGTGATGAAGTGGATAATAAGATGGAGGTTTAAAATAGTTTAGTGTTTGAAAAAAATGAATTTGAGATGATGTGAAATTTAAGATGAAGTCTAGTATTATGGATGCTCTAATGCCACTAGTGTATAAACTAATAGTAGCCAAATTTAATCAATGATTGTTATCTAGGATAGTTACGTTACTCTCTTTATTAATCACGATTGCTCATTCGTTCAATTACTAAAGTTATTTTCATTTCTTTTTAAGTATTTAAATGCTTTTGTTTGAAAATAAGGTCACAAGACATTTCCTATTATCCCCTCCTATTCCATTACATAACATTCTCTCCTTCAATTTAATAATAATACTATTAAAATATCTAATCTAATATTATTAAACATAGAATAACATATAAATACATATAAATTAATATATTTGTAAAAATCGTACTAATCATTATCCCAATTCACTCTATATGATATTCCGATATTCTCCATCTTAAACTTGCACCTTTATATCCACGAAGATACAAATTACTAAAATATTTCTATTTCTTATTTATAAGAATAACTAGGTTTTTTTTTTCGTCGTGCATCGTAGCGAAACGGAGCATATAATAATGTAAAATAAATGTTATTTGAAAATGTAGCATGTTGTTCATAAAACCAAACTGTTAGAGTCGGTTCAGTTTATTATCGTATCATTTTACGAGATACCAAATAAAAAATTTATTTTTAAATATAAATTCGTTTTTAATAAAACTTATATTGACCGAGGGTAAAAATTAACCACAGCTACATACTTAAGTTTTTAGAAAAAAAAAATTAACGAACATATTGAAGAAATTTCAAATTAATTGATAAAGTAAAAATGATTAAAAAAAGAAAAATTACAAGTTTTGTCTTTTATCTTAATAGCATTTATCAGACGGTGTCCTTTTTAACGAATTTTGATAAGTTTTGCCCTTTACAAAGAATTTTGTTGCACGTTTTGTCCTTTAGGCTTAACTCAGTTAGATTTTCTTGTTATATCTTGTCACCCAAGGGTATTTTAGTCCTTTACCCTTTTATTTAATATTATCTAAAAGAATAAAACAAAATATTTTTGGGTTGACTCTTGAAATAAATGGTTAAAAAGACTAAAATACCCTTGGTGACAAGATTTAAAAAGAAAATCTAATTGGGTTAAGTCTAAAGGACAAAACGTGCAACAAAATTCCTTGTAAATGGCAAAACTTGTCAAATTCATTAAAAAGGAAACCGCCTGATAAGTGGTATTAAGATAAAGGACAAAACTTGTAATTTTTCCTAAAAAAAAGAAAAAAGAATTATTAAAAGAGTAATTGAAAAGGAAATATGGTTTTAGAAAAGGAAAATATGAGATAATGTTAAAAGCTAAAAGTAAATAGAAAAAAAAATAAAAATATATTAAAAGTTCAAAGTAAATATTAAAAATATTATATTGATATAATAAAATATTAAAAAGCTATTTATTATTTTAAATTCAAAATTACTATTTATGGTCCTTCATAAACTATACATATAAAATAAAATAAAATAAAATAAAATAATAATAATAATAATAATAATAATAATAATAATAATAATAAAATCTAATCTAATATTATAAAACATATAATAACATATAAATATAAATTAAGATATTTATAAAAAAATATACTTATCATCATCCAATTTACGAATATGTTTCTTCAGAAATTCATATATATATATATATATATATATATATATATATATATATATAGAGAGAGAGAGAGAGAGAGAGAGAGAGAGAGAGAAAGTATAATGTACAAAAGGCCTTATCGTACATTAACGTACGCGACCAAGAGTATAACATGCGTAATTACAATTTTGATCAAAATAACGTGCGTGATTTTGGATTCCATGCGTGATTATCCAAAAAAAAACTGATCCCATGCGTGATTATATGTTCCCATGCGTGATTATATGTTCCATGCGTGATTATACCCTGATCCGACGGTTACGCTTGTCACGTATATGAAGTACGATAAGGCTTTTTGTATGTTAACCTTTCCCTATATATATATATAATATCATGTCTTCACATATTTCAAAATACCATAACAATCTTTCATATCTAATCTAATAACTTTTTATAAAGAATTTCATTTAATGTTACGTGGTATTCTTTTCTCCAACCTAAAAATTTGACATATATTTTATTTTAATATTTTTTTAATAATTAATACATGGATATTACTTAGAGCAGGCGGGGTGGTCCGTGATACCACCCCATCACGCGTGAAACTCCCACGTAACACCGCCGCCGCCATGTTTATAACGCGTTGAAACCTTCACGCGTTGAAAAGTTTGAATGTTTGGCTTCTTTCATGACGAACCTTTACTTGGCCTTGACGAACCTTAATTGGTGACGAACCCTTCTCTCATGACGAACCTTTACTGGGCTTTTTGGGCTTTTGGTATGTAATTTATTTTTTACTGGGCTTTTGGGCTTTTGGTATGTAATTTACTCTGTAGCAAAAAAAAATTATTTTGCTATGTAATTTATTTTTTAAGTTTAATGAAATTTATATTTTAGTGTTTTATTGTTAATTTCTAATTTTGAAATGAAAATTAAAAAAATTTGGGAGTGATAGAATTCCATCACTAGTGATACCACCCCCCCTACATTTCTATCACTAGTGATAGAAATTTGGTTGATGACATGCATGATTTTATTGGACAGTGGGAGTGATAGAATCTATCACTAGTGAACCACCCCTCCTCCCCTTATTGTAATCCTTATTCTAAGAAATGATTTCAGATGTAAACAATTTTATATATCTAATTCGTGTTAAAGAATTTACTTAACATTTAATAAATAGTTAAATATATATTTATTTTTTTAATATATTGTTATATATTTATTTTTTTAATATACTGTTTAGTTAGTGTAATTTTTAATAGAAAATGGAGTGATTCATAATTACAACTTGAATTTGAGTCCCTTTATGTATGTTAAAAGGATATTAAAAAGAGTAAGTACACTTTGGCTGAATTAACACTTATCAATTGTTTTTAAAAAAATTAATACCCAGTTGAAAAATAAATATTTTAAAATTAACTTAAAATGATTTATAATGATCATGTCAAAGTAATTTTTAAAGACATATCTTGATACATGTATGTCTTTATTGTATTTTATTAATCAATGTAATAAGTAAAACATGGAAACAACTTCTCTATTCCTACGGAGTAGAGGTAAAGCTGTCTACATCTCACCCTCCTCAGACCCTATCTTAGCTTTGCTATTGGTGGGATTTACTAATGATGATGATGATGAATAAGTAAAACACGGGTTTATTCAACTCATATAATACATATTTTTGAACGGTTTACGGTTAGAATGTCGCTAACCGGGTTAGTAGTTAGTATTTTGTATCACCAAGTTAGTATTAGAAGTTCATCTTGGCTGGATTTGAACCCAAGACCTCTAAGAGAAGCAAAATTTCTCAACCCCCTCCCTACCCCCCCCCCCCCCCCCCCTTCTTCCGACCACTAGCCCAAAAGATATAATACATGGGTTAAAACATTTTTTATTAATAACATTATTTTAACACGTGTATTATCATAACCTAGTTACATGTATAATCTTATAGTGTACCCTAACGGATATTCATTCCATACTCTGCTTTTATAAACATATATGTTTAAATATATTATTGGAATATGTGTGACCTAAGTTCTAAACTCTTGTAATTCTATGAATTTTCAGTCTCCAATAAAGTAATAAAATATTTGAGGAGAGATTTGGAAGCAACAAAGAAAGAAGTGGAATCAGCCAAATCCGAAGCAGCATCAGCCAGAGAAATGGCAGAAAAAGTTGAGCAAAGAGTAGAAGAAGAATCAATAAAATGTGGACACTCGTATAATTATTATTCTTATGGAATGCCATCTCATTTTTGGGTATAACATGTAGTGTAATTAGTTTCCTTATGAAATGCCCGTTACATCTCGTTTTTTGGTATAATACGTATAATTTTTGAATATTATGAAGGGTTTTATTTTCTTTAAATGGTTATTTGAGAGTGATTATTAAGTATGTTAATTAAGTTTTGAATTCTAGTGAAATGCTTATGCTAGTTTAAGTGTCAAAAGGTTTGACATCAAAGTTTTGGATATTAATATAAACCAGATTTGTTGACGTCGCGAGTTGCCGCGAAACTGAGCAAATGATAAGGTAAAACAAATGGTATTTGAAAAAGAAGCATGTTTTTTAGAAAGCCTAACCGTCAGTATCGGTTCAATTTATTATAGAATCGTTTTATGATAACAAATAAATACTTTATTTTGAATACATGTTTATTTTTAACAAAACTTATACGGGAATGTCAAGGGAAAAAAATTAACGAATATAAGTTATTAAAAATATCAAATTAACTAAACAAAAAATATGATTTAAAAAGAAAAAAGTAATTATTAAACATAGAAAATAAATGATAGAGGAAATATGGTTTAAGAAAAGAAAAAAAAATAAAAATATGTAAAAAAAGTCAAATGAAAATATAATAATAATGTATTATAATATTAAAATAATAAATAATTTAAAAAACTATATTTTACTATAAAAATAAAATTACTATTCATGATTGTTTGCAAACAATATATATCTATACTACTTTAATAAGAATATAGGAAGGGCAGAAATGGTCATTTGCCACTTTACAAGTCTTTAAAGCATATTGTACAACCAACTAAAGCACAAATGTTGAATCTAATAAAGCAACAAAATTTTGGGTGGCCAAACAAATTTTGGGCAGCCAGATGTGGATTCAAATTTTGAATCCCTTTACTCATCCCAATACACTTTAATCGCCAGATCTGTTCCTATTCTTTCTTAGAGAAACCCTAAAACACAAACCCTCCATTTGCTCTCTCTCTCTCTTGCGATTCGATACCTAGAATAATCTCATCTCTAGATCCACTTTCAAGTCGACCCCAATCACCGATTTCCTCTGGTTATGCTAAAAACGTTTAGGGATTTGCAGATCTTGAAAAGAGAAGAGAAATATAAAGATAACGTTCCGGGCTATGACCTCCGACGATGATAAAGCAGGACATCACCTAAGTTCAGCACATAAGCAGGTATTGACGGTCCGATAATGCAGACAACAACAGATGTATGTTCTTCCATCGCTTTTAACATTTAAATCAGTTATTTTTGCCCATTTAGGGTTTGTTGTGTTAAGGGATGGCCAAAGAAGGGATTACATCATCATCCCAGCATCAGCAACTTTCTTTCTTTTCAAAACTGCAGCATACCAGGTACGAGTTTGATTAATTGGGCTGCTTTTGTTAGTATTTCTATTGTAATTTGTTTACGCTCAGAAATTGTTTTGATTATTTGTGATTGATGTGAGATTGTTTGGGTAGGGTTGGGGATTTAGGGTTTAGGATGTGAATTAGGGTTTGAACTGGTTTTATTCTGAGTTTAGAGCTAATGTTGGTTTTTTGATATTGCAGGAGTATAATAAGACTAAACATCCACAACTTTTGTATGAAGCTAAGTTGTACAATCTTCTTCAGGGAGGAAGTATGTGTGGTTTGAATGAAATATAACAATGCAGATTTATATGTTTATCTTTTATTTCACTCTGAATGTGTAACACCTCGAAAATTCACGTCCTATAATGTGTTGACACGTTTCATATGTTTGAACGTGTGAAAGAATGTTCTGAAAGGACTAAAGTTGACAATCATGGAAAGTATGTGAATATACGAGTTCTAAATGTCAACAGTGAATAAATATATTGTACATTAACCCTACGTGATGCTCAAACCTTCAAACGAATAAATCACGGATCATACGAAGCTAAATATGAAAGAAAGTGAGGGATTACAAACTACAGGGGTTAAATGTGTCAACAGGTTTAAGTTATACCTCTGAGTGACCTTTTGACAAACCCGAAGCTTTGTAACGGTTAATTATGCTCGCTAGAATGCACGATATAAATTTCATAAAGTTTCGTTATCGTATGAGCAAGTTGTGATCAAATTCGTATGCGAGGGGTTAAAAGCGTCAACGATGAAGTTTAGGACTTTTCGGGTGACAATAAGGTTAATCGAGGACTAAACAAATTGGGTATATGTCTTAAGGCCCTTATAAGTCAATTTGGAGGGTTCAAAGTGCAAGAAATAATGTCGTAGCAAAGTCTTGAAGAGCCAAGGATCAAAACGCAAAAAAATCAAAAAATCAGATTTGGCCAGTTAGGGCGTCGCGCCACGCGAAGCCCCAGGGGGGGGGGTCTTCGCGCCACGTGAGGGGTAGTCTGTTACGATTTTATTGGATTCTTGTCTGCCTTTGCCTTTGTATTCGACTTTTAACTGATTTTCCACATCTTTCTTGACCCCTAAACAACCCCTAGACATTTAGGGACACTTGTTAGTGATCAAACATCAGTTGTAGCATTGTGTGTCAATGATCCATGTGTTCTTGAGCACTATAAAAGGCCCCTAATGTGCAACCATTGTGATCACACCTTCTCTTGCATTCCTGATCAATTCTGGAGCACAAGACTTCTCTCAAGTGATCACAAATCGTGCTTAGGACCTTGGTAAGTTTTCTTAACCTTTCTTAGTTAAGTTTTTACTTAGTTTTAGCTTAAAAGTCAAACCGTCGTAATTAACGGTTGACTTAACGATTAATCACTAATGGTTCAGTGATTAGTCGAATTGAAAGTAGTTATAAGTTGGTAATTATGTGGGTAATAAACCCTCAAAAGGGTTCCCCCTGATTTCCACTCTAACTAGGTCAAATGTCGGGTCAAACTTGTTATTAAAAAGTCAACATCATGCTTATTTTCTAATTTATGCATCATTAGCAATGTAGAACACATACAACCTGTTTGATCATTAATATAACTTGATAATTAGTGTAAGAACATGTCTAAACATGTTCAACCCGACAATTTCCTGTTTAGACCCAGTTCGGAACCGAAAGTCGCAAAGCTTTGACTTTTGCTTTGACTTCAGTTCTGACCCGTTATGGTATGTTTTAGAAATACCTTAGAGCTTCATTTGGACCAGGTTACATGCTAGTATAACCCTCTGTGATTATACACCAGGGTTCATTAGTTAACCAATTAATACGCATGATTCCGTTAATTGCTCATATGTTGACCATTATGCCCTTTTCACCTTAAAACGTGATTTTTGAAAATGTAAAAGAGTAGAAACTTTAATTACTGATTTATAAACTTGCACCCAAAGTTTGACATCAGTTTGAGGTCTAGATTAAGAGTTATGCTCATTAGCGTAAATTGAAGGCTTTATGTTAATTAAACGGCGTAATTAGCGTATAGCCTAGTTAAGCCTACGTTTTGATATCAAAATCTTTACCCACTGATGTAATATATTATTTTGGGATTTTTGAAGATTTTTAATTAATTTTAGGCCGAGCATAACTCATAATCGTAGGCTTAATCCGGTAATTATCGGTTTTGCCCTAACGGGCTATAAAATGAGTTTTACATATCTAATTGACTCCAAACCTTTTGCTACTGATCTTAAATGATAAATAAATTATTTTAAGCCCTCTGGAATAATAAAAATATCAGTTTTATGTATCGAACCCGGAAATGGCTTCTAATCGCCTTTTTAAGCGTTTTTAACGCATAGTATGTACTATAACTATATTAAACATACAAGGGTTGATACCTACTGATATTTTGGGTAAATTATAATATTTTAACAGTAAGAAAAAGTTGTTTAACTCAGACTTCATTTTTGAGCTTTACGGCTTATGTGAAATTACCAAAATGCCCCTGCGGTGCATAGTATGGTTATAATTAATAAATTTCACATATATACTTTACCCTACTGTTGTAACCGAGTAAAATAAGTATTTTTTCTGATTATATTAGACCTATAACTCAGGTTAATACTTAAACTCTTTTATAACCTTTTAAATGACCAAACTACCCCTACGGGGCATAGTTTGTGTTTAAATTCATTTCGGGCAAAATAAATGATATCTTATTGATGTCACAACATATTTGAAGCATATTAACTTAGGAAACCTGTATATGGCTCTTATGAATACCCGTTACGCTTATTACGCGTTCGGTTCGGTTTATGTAACTAGTTTGCATAAATTAGCCGAAACGGGTCAAACCTTATCGGTTTTATCTCAAAATCCAGAATGTGTATGAAATACCCATATTAAGCAAGTCTACGAACTTGTTGGGTCTAAATCACATTCTATTCCGGTCTTCGCCTAATCGTGCGTTTGAACCGTATAATTAACCGGTCTAAGCTTAGGCTTAATTAAAGACCCGTTAGCATTCTAATTGGTTATTTATACCATCATTCCAGACTAGAGCCTTCCGGTAAATTGTACCTACGCTTACTTAAGTGAATACGGCTGAGTTATTAAAATTCTTGCTATTTAAGACAGGAGCTAGCTCAGGTAAATACTCTTAACTTATTTTCCCTATTACGGGCTTGGGATACGGTAATATAAATACCGCATGGTCAGGTATGGGATTTAAAGACCAATAAGTCGGGAAATCCAAATAACCTGTTTTAATTCGTATTGCTTGACTGAAACATTGGGGGTTAATGCGACCGTGTCCTGGATATCCTTGACTCATTAATGCAATTGCCATGACCTAAGCACGGGGTGTAGGCATACACCTGACAGATGCCATATGCTTATTAATTAATTATACCCAATAAGGGATTCCCAATAAGGGAATAGTGGTGTGTCGGTTAATCTTGAGCCAGCATAGAACCGGGCCCCGTTTGTAGAGCAAGTTATGTAAAACTGATAGCATGAAATATAGTTTGTCCCAAGTATAAAAGATTAATTTTGCCTCTGTGCATTTTAATCAAGTTATAAAAGATTAATTTTGCCTTGTGCATTTTAATCAAAGTGTCAAAACATCTTCGTGCCTTGAGCACCTAAATAAATTTTCATAGACATTTTCAAATGAGTCGGTTGAGTGTATTTACCAGTGAAAACTGACGTATTTTCAAAAGTCTAAGTGATAGGTACAAGTACGTAATAGGATGGAAGCTGCTCAGGACGTTAATAAGGAACCTTGCAAGTTCTAGGCGTCTAAAGTCTGTTGAACAATATTTATGTTTTAAGATCCGCCTGTGGATCCTTTACTTTCCGTTGTAATACTTGATATTACTTTATATTCGGATTGTAATATTTATATCTTTTGCTTCCGCTGTGCATTTATATATTGTGTTGTTTGACTATTATGTTGCCAACTACGTTACGATACTCCCCACCGGGCCCACCGGTGACACGTGGAAAGTCGGGGTGTGACAGGTTGGTATCAGAGCCAACACTGAGTGAATTAAACACTAGTCTTTTGTGTTTAATCTCAGTTACACAAAAGCACATTCTTGAGTCTAGACGAGAACATAGGACAAATTCTAATTCGTTTTATTTTGTCCTTATTTAGTTCTTTTGTTATTTTTCTGATTAGCCCTTGCATGGGCAAGTCATTTTCTGTTAAAAGACCCGTTTAGGGCAGTGTGTACTTTGTATAATTAATGGAATGTTGTTTATAAATTTCACTTTTGCTATTATATGCATAAATATTAGATATGAAATAAATAAATAAATCAAAATCATTCCTTTTTGATAATAATCTGCCTATAAATATTGAATAAGAATCTTAAGAGTGAAACCTAGCCTGAGTGTCATTATAAAGACCTGGCCAAGATGGTAAGACCTGTTAAAAAGATTCAAATCCCAGTTAACATCTGAAACCATGTTAACGCTCCTGGCAGATGTGATTCGTTAAAATCACACACGTCATTCTTATACAAGGATCTTTTCAAAGATTCCTAACCCAATTAAATGATCTCTGAATCATGGGTTTAAATCATCAATTGAGATGATCATATTTTAACCATTCGTTGGTAATATAGTGCCTACGGGCCTTGCTCATTTCTACATGAGCCAAAAGACAGTGGTAGCGATGACTCCCTGTCCGAAAAAGGTAATGAACTATGTTCAAACCTCAATGCTTTGATTCTCTGAAATCATAGCTTATAATTTATAAATGTCCTTGTGACTAAGCCTGTTGTGCTAATATACCTTCATAATTTAATTCTCTGAAATCAATAGTTATAAATTTATAAAAGTCCTTGTGACTAGGCCTTTGCGCCACCTTAATATCTTTAATGTTTTATAACTAGGATAAATTATAATGAAAATGCAAAACGTCCTCTGAGACTAAAGACAGTAGTAGTCTTTGACTCTCTGTCTAGAAAAGGTAAAAAACTTTGATTCAAACCTTAATGCCTTGATTCTCTGAAATCATGGCTTATATCATCCTATAAGATGATCATATTATAAACATCCCTTAGAAGGGAAGTGCCTACGGGCTATAGTTAATGTCCTCTGAGACTAAAGACAGTGGTAGCCTACAACTCCCTGTCAAGGAAAGGTAATGAACCTTGATTCAAACCATAATGCCTCGATTCTCTGAAATCATGGCTTATAAATTAAACTTGTCCATGTGACTAGGCCTTTCGTGCCACTAGTAAAACTGTTATTGTTTTTATAATTAGGATAAGTTATAATATAAATCCTAAATAAATGTGATTAATAAATTAACCAAATATGGTCTCCGTTACCATGGTTAATGAATTGTCATAAAAGACAATTCCATAAGAAACTCCCAAGTAAACTATTGTCCTTGTTTTACGTAACAGTTCAATTAAATGGCTGGCTCGGATGAAATTAATAGCCACCCAGTGGAGAACAATGATAACGCCCGAATTAATTTAACGGGTGCTGAACTAAAAGCGTTAGTAGACGACGCAGTTACAAAGGCCTTAGAGCGGCAGTACGAAGAGTATAGTGGGACTCAGAGTAGGACCCGATCTACACCGCATTCGAAGCCTCCTTCCAAGAAGGATGAACCCAAGAAGGAAGATGACGAGCGTCACTCTTCTAATCATCACAGTGATCCGTCTCAACAGATCATACTGAATCAAGGACCCCGTGATAAGGGTTGCTCCTACAAGTACTTTATTTCATGTAAACCCCGGGATTTCACTGGGGAGGAAGGAGCTGTAGATTGTATGACATGGTTAGATGAGATGGATACAGTTGTGGATATCAGCGGATGCGCTGAGAAGGATGTGGTCAAGTTTGTGTCGCAATCATTTAAGGGTGAGGCCTTAGCCTGGTGGAGATCGTTGATTCAAGCCACCGGGAAGATCCCTTTGTACAACATGACTTGGGATCAGTTCGTTGCTCTTATCAAAGAAAATTACTGTCGTCAACATGAAGTTGAGAAGATCGAGACTGAATTCTTGACATTAGTCATGGAGAACTTAGATTGTCAAGCATACCTTACAAGTTTCAATACCAAGTCTCGATTGGTTCCTTATTTGATCACACCGGAACCAAAGCAAATAGCTCGCTTTATTGGGGGTCTAGCCCCAAAAATAAAGGCAAATGTGAAAGCATCGAGACCTACTACATTCAGGTCAGCGGCAGATCTGTCGCTATCTCTCACACTCGATGTTGTTAGAAACAAGGCTGCCAAAGCCTCTGAAGATAGGAAGTGTAAACGAGAGGAGGATGACTCCCAGAATCCTAAGAAGAGCAAATCCGAGTTCAACAATAACCAACCGGATTCCAACAAGAAGCCTACATGCAAAACCTGCAAAAGAAGACACTGGGGACAGTGTCGATCAAACCAAAAGATAAAGCAATGTGGTATCTGTAAGAGAACTGGCCACCAGTCCCACGAATGTAGGGACATAAAGAATGCAAACTGTTTCAACTGTGGAGAGAAGGGCCACATCAGTACTAATTGCCCTGAGGCTGCCAAGGAAGGAGCAGCTAAGTCTGGGATGGATAAGAAAGGAAACGCCTAAACTAACGGTTGAATGCCAGAGGCAGTGCATCTCAATAATAGCATTAGGTACGTCTTTACCTTTTTGAATCGATTGTATCTGCTTAGTACTTTACGTTAATGCAAGGGATAATAAACCTTTTAGCAAGCTTTTGTTTACATTCATAAGAACTTCAGATATTAAAAATAAGGTATAATTTACCAATGAAATCTTGAATGACCCTCTCTCCCATCCTCGGAGATAATCCTTTCACAAAAATCTGTAGCACTCTTCCCCAAAAAGAGTACGACAATGTATATTACCTTATTTTATTATTCTCTCATTATTTTATATCGCCTGCGAATGCCAAACTATGTTTGATAAGAGTACCATATGAGGATTGGCGTATCCTAGTGTGTCCCATAGATTGCTTCCATGCCTGATCAGTATGGAGGTTTAATGCATGGAACCCCTAAGATATCCCAATGGTCATATTGTGCTAAAGTCGACTAGTAGTATTCAAAGAAGATATCCAATATAAAATGTCCTTATAAGTATCTCTACCTAGGGCATCCTTGCATTTGTAAGGAGAATGTGTCATTTATCTGACACCGACATCGATAGATAAACCAAAGCCTGAAAATACAGACATCTCTAACATCTCTGTGTGTCATAATTATCTCCTTTATAAGAATTACCATGTTTGCCTTCTGAGAGGCAAGTGGATGTTAGAACAAACATCCCGCTTAGGGCTGCAATTATTGTAAAAGCCTTATATCTGTTAGTACCAACGGAATAGGAAGAACTAAAAGCCAAATTGATAAGTTTTTAGAGGAGATTTCATAAAGCCAAAATTCGAAGTTCTAAGAACTCTGATTTATATAAATGAGAAAGACGGATCATCTTGCTTATGCATTGATTACTGCAACCCTATTTAGGCAACAATTAAGAATCGCTATTACCTGCCCAGGATCGTCGATTAGTTCGACTAGCTATAAGGATTAGCTATTCTTTGAGATTAGTTAAGCAGTGGTTGGAATAACCATCTCACCATAAAATAAGTTTTTTCTATAGCAAGGCTACTCCTTTGGAGACCTTGTATGGGTGGAATGTTAAACATCTATTGTTAAATAGAGAATTGGTAAGTCCAATTATCAGGATCTGAAAGTTGCTTAGGAAACAACAAATAAGATCATACAAATCAATAGTCGATTGTAAGTTGCCAGTATACGGCAGAAAATTTAAGAATTAATGAAAATAGCAACCCTCCTAAGTTCTTGTTAAAGAATAAGGTTCAACAAAAGAAATCACCCAGGAAGGGTGTGCCAAATTTGTTAACCACCTTACCATCCAGACATTGGAGGACATGCTACGTGCAATGTGTAATTGATTTAGGTAGTAGTTGGGATAACCACCTACCATTGTTTGAGTTCTCATATAACAATAGCTACCATACCAGTATCAAGGCTGCGCCTTTCGAGGCTTTATACGGTAGAAAGTGTAGAACGCCCGCTTGTTGGGCAGAAGTTGGAGATGTCCAACTGTCAGGACCAGAGATAGTCTTTGAAACGATGGACAAGATTGTCCAGATTTGTGACGTCTCAAAGCTGCCCGAGATAGGCAGAAGAGCTACGCAGATCCAAAGCGTAAATCTTTTCACTTCGAAGTAGGTGACAAGGTGTTGCTTAAAGTATCACCCTGGAAGGGAGTGATGCGATTTGGTAAGAAACGCAAGCTAAGCCCGAGATACATAGGACCTTTCGAGGTTATCGAACGTGTTGGGTCAGTTTCCTATAAGCTAAACTTACCTGAAGAGCTCAGTGGAATTCACAATGCGTTCCACATCTGCAATCTGAAGAAGTGCTTCGCTGATGAATCACTGGTTATACCACATACAGATGTGCATATAGATGAGAGCTTAAAATTGTGGAAAAACCATTGTCGATTGAAGATCGACAGGTTAAGAAGCTTCGAAGGAAGCATGTGCCTATTGTAAAGGTCAAATGGGATGCCCGTAGAGGACCCAAATACACGTGGGAGGTTGAGTCCACGATGAAAGAAAAGTACCCTTATTTATTTCAGTAAATCTCGAGGTCGAGATTTCTTTTAAGGAGGTGAGGATGTAACACCTCGAAAATTCACGTCCTATAATGTGTTGACACGTTTCATATGTTTGAACGTGTGAAAGAATGTTCTGAAAGGACTAAAGTTGACAATCATGGAAAGTATGTGAATATACGAGTTCTAAATGTCAACAGTGAATAAATATATTGTACATTAACCCTACGTGATGCTCAAACCTTCAAACGAATAAATCACGGATCATACGAAGCTAAATATGAAAGAAAGTGAGGGATTACAAACTACAGGGGTTAAATGTGTCAACATGTTTAAGTTATACCTCTGAGTGACCTTTTGACAAACCCGAAGCTTTGTAACGGTTAATTATGCTCACTAGAATGCACGATATAAATTTCATAAAGTTTCGTTATCGTATGAGCAAGTTGTGATCAAATTCGTATGCTAGGGGTTAAAAGCGTCAACGATGAAGTTTAGGACTTTTCGGGTGACAATAAGGTTAACCAAGGACTAAACAAATTGGGTATATGTCTTAAGGCCCTTATAAGTCAATTTGGAGGGTTCAAAGTGCAAGAAATAATGTCGTAGCAAAGTCTTGAAGAGCCAAGGATCAAAACGCAAAAAATCAAAAATTCAGATTTGGCCAGTTAGGGCGTCGCGCCACGCGAAGCCCCTGGGGGGGGGGGGTCTTCGCTCCACGCGAGGGGTAATCTGTTACGATTTTATTGGATTCTTGTCTGCCTTTGCCTTTGTATTCGACTTTTAACCGATTTTCCACATCTTTCTTGACCCCTAAACAACCCCTAGACATTTAGGGACACTTGTTAGTGATCAAACATCAGTTGTAGCATTGTGTGTCAATGATCCATTTGTTCTTGAGCACTATAAGAGGCCCCTAATGTGCAACCATTGTGATGACACCTTCTCTTGCATTCCTGATCAATTCTGGAGCACAAGACTTCTCTCAAGTGATCACAAATCGTGCTTAGCACCTTGGTAAGTTTTCTTAACCTTTCTTAGTTAAGTTTTTACTTAGTTTTAGCTTAAAAGTCAAACCGTCGTAATTAATAGTTGACTTAACGATTAATCACTAATGGTTCAGTGATTAGTCGAATTGAAAGTAGTTATAAGTTGGTAATTATGTGGGTAATAAACCCTCAAAAGGGTTCCCCCTGATTTCCACTCTAACTAGGTCAAATGTCGGGTCAAACTTGTTATTAAAAAGTCAACATCATGCTTATTTTCTAATTTATGCATCATTAGCAATGTAGAACACATACAACCTGTTTGATCATTAGTGTAAGAACATGTCTAAACATGTTCAACCCAACAATTTCCTGTTTAGACCCAGTTCGGAACCGAAAGTCGCAAAGCTTTGACTTTTGCTTTGACTTCAGTTCTGACCCGTTATGGTATGTTTTAGAAATACCTTAGAGCTTCATTTGGACCAGGTTATATGCTAGAATAACCCTCTGTGATTATACACCAGGGTTCATTAGTTAACCAATTAATACACATGATTCCGTTAATTGCTCATATGTTGACCATTATGCCCTTTTAACCTTAAAACGTGATTTTTGAAAATGTAAAAGAGTAGAAACTTTAATTACTGATTTATAAACTTGCACCCAAAGTTTGACATCAGTTTGAGGTCTAGATTAAGAGTTATGCTCATTAGCGTAAATTGAAGGCTTTATGTTAATTAAACGGCGTAATTAGCGTATAGCCTAGTTAAGCCTACGTTTTGATATCAAAATCTTTACCCACTGATGTAATATATTATTTTGGGATTTTTGAAGATTTTTAATTAATTTTAGGCCGAGCATAACTCATAGTCGTCGGCTTAATCCGGTAATTGTCGGTTTTGCCCTTAAGGGCTATAAAATGAGTTTTACATATCTAATTGACTCCAAACCTTTTGCTACTGATGTTAAATGATAAATAAATTATTTTAAGCCCTCTGGAATAATAAAAATATCAGTTTTATGTATCGAACCCGGAAATGGCTTCTAATCGCCTTTTTAAGCGTTTTTAATGCATAGTATGTACTATAACTATATTAAACATACAAGGGTTGATACCTACTGATATTTTGGGTAATTTATAATATTTTAACAGTAAGCAAAAGTTGTTTAACTCAGACTTCAGTTTTGAGCTTTACGGCTTATGTGAAATTACCAAAATGCCCCTGCGGTGCATAGTATGGTTATAATTAATAAATTTCACATATATACTTGACCCTACTGTTGTAACCTAGTAAAATAAGTATTTTTTCCGATTATATAAGACCTGTAACTCAGGTAAATACTTAAACTCTTTTATAACCTTTTAAATGACCAAACTACCCCTACGGGGCATAGTTTGTGTTTAAATTCATTTCGGGCAAAATAAATGATATCTTACTGATGTCACAACATATTTGAAGCATATTAACTTAGGAAACCTGTATATGGCTCTTATGAATACCCGTTACGCTTATTACGCGTTCGGTTCGGTTTATGTAACTAGTTTGCATAAATTAGCCGAAACGGGTCAAACCTTATCGGTTTTATCTCAAAATCCAGAATGTGTATGAAATACCCATATTAAGCAAGTCTCCGAACTTGTTGGGTCTAAATCACATTCTATTCTGGTCTTCGCCTAATCGTGCGTTTGAACCGTATAATTAACCGGTCTAAGCTTAGGCTTAATTAAAGACCCGTTAGCATTCTAATTGGTTATTTATACCATCATTCCAGACTAGAGCCTTCCGGTAAATTGTACCTACACTTACTTAAGTGAATACGGCTGAGTTATTAAAATTCTTGCTATTTAAGACAGGAGCTAGCTCAGGTAAATACTCTTAACTTATTTTCCCTATTACGGGCTTGGGATACGGTAATATAAATACCGCATGGTCAGGTATGGGATTCAAAGACCAATAAGTCGGGAAATCCAAATAACCTGTTTTAATTCGTATTGCTTGACTGAAACATTGGGGGTTAATGCGACCATGTCCTGGATATCCTTGACTGATTAATGCAATGGCCACGACCTAAGCACGGGGTGTAGGCATACACCTGACAGATGCCATATGCTTATTAATTAATTATACCTAATAAGGGATTCCCAATAAGGGAATAGTGGTGTGTTGGTTAATCTTGAGCCGGCATAGAACCGGGCCCCGTATGTAGAGCAAGTTATGTAAAACTGATAACATGAAATATAGTTTGTCCCAAGTATAAAAGATTAATTTTGCCTCTGTGCATTTTAATCAAGTTATAAAAGATTAATTTTGCCTTGTGCATTTTAATCAAAGTGTCAAAACATCTTCGTGCCTTGAGCACCCAAACAAATTTTCATAGACATTTTCAAATGAGTCGGTTGAGTGTATTTACCAGTGAAAACTGACGTATTTTCAAAAGTCTAAGTGACAGGTACAAGTACGTAATAGGCCGGAAGCTGCTCAGGACGTTAATAAGGAACCTTGCAAGTTCTAGGTGTCTAAAGTCTGTTGAACAATATTTATGTTTTAAGATCCGCCTGTGGATCCTTTACTTTCTGTTGTAATAATTGATATTACTTTATATTCGGATTGTAATATTTATATCTTTTGCTTCCGCTGTGCATTTATATATTGTGTTGTTTGACTATTATGTTGCCAACTACGTCACGATACTCCCCACCGGGCCCACCGGTGACACATGGAAAGTCGGGGTGTGACAGAATGATATGATTTGTAATGTTTTATTTTCACTTGCAGGTGGTATACCTTCCATAAAATGGTCCGGTGTAGATGGAGAGGATAATGTTTTAATTATTGATTTGCTAGGACCGAGTCTTGAGGACCTGTTTGTGTATTGTGGGAGGAAATTTCAATTGAAAACAGTCTTGATGTTGGCTGATTAAATGGTAAGTTGTGTATACACCATATTTGAACATTGTACCTCTTTTATATGGATGTCACCTTCCAGGTGGATTTATGGTTTTTCACAATTTAGATCTCATAGTTTCCGTTGAGTCGTCTGATGTTTGATTAGTTCTATATTATTAAGAAATTTGTTTATTTCCTTTCATTCATAATTGGAGTATAATTTAGTGCTACTGTAATACTTACTTCTTTGTTTATTACAGCAGGTTAAGTGGCTAATCTCTTTTTTCTTTTCAGATAACAAGAATCGAGTATGTTCATTCTAAAGGGTTTGTGCATCAAGATATTAAGCCTGATAATTTTCTCATGGGTCTTGGTCGAAAAGAAAATCAGGTGATAATAAGGACCGTACTTTGCTGAGAGGATAACGTTTTAGTTATTGATTTTCTAGGACCGAGTCTTGAGGACCTCTTTGTGTATTGTGGGAGGAATTTTAATTGAAAACGGTCTTGATGTTGGCGGATCAAATGGTAAGTATGTGTATACACCATATTTGAATGTTGTACCTCTTTTATATAAATGTCACCTTCCAGGTGGATTTATGGTTTTTCACAATTTAGATCTCTTAGTTTCTGTTGAGTCGTCTGATGTTTGATCAGTTCTATATTCGTAAGAAATCTCTTTATTTCCTTTCATTCACAATTGGAGTATAATTTAGTGCTACTTTAATACTTACTTGTTTATTACAGTAGGATAAGTGGCTAATCTCTTTTTTCTTTTCAGATAACAAGAATCGAGTATGTTCATTATAAAGGGATATGAAGAAGATCAGGAGGATAATGTAGAAGAGGAAGGAGGACTGAGCCAATCTGGAAAAGAGTTGAGGAAGCTGCTCAGGAAAAATAGTGGGGTGAATGAATCCGAGCCAGAGCAAGAGGATGATGACGATGACAACGATGATGTAATGTCATTTTTATATTCAAAAAAGTTCAACAGTTGCATTTTTATTGTTGGAATGTGATTTTTGTTTATTTTGTTTTTGTTATGAGTAGATTGAAGACGAAAATTCCCCTGTTCTTGCACCAAAGGATAATAATAACGGGGTCCATCAAAGCGTAATAACAACCCTCTTAAAGAGGAACCCATCGACAATAGCCCCTCAAAGCCAGCAGCTGCTACAACATCAGCTCGGGGAACCCCATCTTCAAATAAGTCGGCTAAGGGAAAGCGAAAAAGCACCGAGAGAACAAACCGTCAAATGGTGCCGCCACAGCTTAAAAGAAAGTCAAAACCGAAAATGTGCCATCTCATTACTATTTTCATTTTCATGTTCAACATTTTAGTCAAGAGTATAGATGGTTTGAACTTGTTTTCGGTTTCAGGACGTGAAACATGTAAAGGAGGAGCCTGCAAAGGCCGGTAAAGGTTCTTCTTCTAAACCAGCAGGTGCAGGTGCGTCATCTGCTACCAGACCTGTTAAGGAAGCAGAAATTACGACGGTTCTGCTGCACAACGTACCTGTCCCCACACATGATCTTGTTGCTAATTTTAAATCCCGCTTACGCACTAAAGAGGTGTGTAATTTTGTGTTTAGTTGAAAAATTTTATATTGTTCCTTCCATGTGAATCGGAACTCAAATCATCTCTTTTTTTCTATTGCAGGACAAAGGTGCATTTGCATGGTAATGCGTCATGGCTTTGGTCCTTTTGGTGCAACTGATGAAACAAAAACCGAACCTGTCAGCTCTTTATCGGCGGGTGCTGAAAAAATTTCACTGTCACAGAGTGATAGCAAGCCGAGGCTGGGTTGTTTCATTTGCAATGACGCTTCTGTTGATGTATGTAACTTTCTCATTTGATCTCCATGTACCTATGTCATATTAGAGGTATGCCAAGTGGCAATTCGGTGAGTTGGGTGGGATGGGAAACTGGTCAAAAGCGGTAAATCTGGTAGCTGTCGGGGTGGGGTTGCATTTACTTGAGGCACTTTTATTCTGAGTCATTTAATCATGTATATTGTTTATAGTGTCTCATAACTTCAATAGTATTCCTGGTCTTTTTACAAGCCTTTTATCTTTCATTTTTACCCATTTACCCGTTAGAGATAAAAATAACCCAAATTAACTTCTTTATAAAAATACATTTTCGATGTGGGTTGTATATGATAATTAGTTATTTCTCATTCACGTGAGTTTTTCCAACTTCAAACTGTACAAAAATTTACACGTAGTTAAATCATTGAGAAATATAACACCAATAATATAACAAATATTCAGTAGTTAGTATATGTTCTATTTTATTTGTAAGTCAAAAAGAATTATCTTTTATTAATTAATGAAAATGAAATGCTAACTAACTATCCATGCAATCAACCGCTACCCACACTTCGGACCAGCAAGCAATGTACGGTGACACGTCTCGGACCTGCTTCTATTGCATCAGCCCTTGCAGTCGAATTGTTTGTTTGGATTTGCATTATACAAAAGATTTAAAAATTTTATGTAACACCTCAAAAATTCACGTCCTATAATGTGTTGACACGTGTCATAATGTTTGAACGTGTGAAAGAATGTTCTGAAAGTACTAAAGTTGACAATCATGAAAAGTATGTGATTATACGAGTTCTAAATATCAACAGTGAATAAATATACTTTACAATAACCCTACATGATGTTTATAACCTTAAACGAATGGATCATGGATCATACGAAGCGAATTGTGAAAGAAAGTGAGAGATTACAAACTACAGGGGTTAAATGTGTCAACATGTTAAGATATACCTCTGAGTGACCTTTTAGCAAACCCAAAGCCTTGTAACGATTAATTATGCTCACTAGAATGCACCATAAAAATTTCACCAAGTTTCGTTACCGTATGAGAAAGTTATGATAAAATTCGTGTGTGAGGGTTAGAATTGTCAACATTGAAAATTTGGGCTTTTTCGGGTGATCACAAAGTTACCCGAGGACTTGACAAAGATGATATAAGCCTTAAAGCCCCCATATGTCAAATTTAAAGGCTTAGAATGCAAGAAACCATGAGAAAGCAACCTTTCGGGGGACCAAGGACCAAAAATGCAATAAAGGAAACAATGGTAACCTGATCCGGAGGCTAAGGCGGGCCGCGTAAGGTCATGAAGACCTTTACGCGGGCCGCGTGACAGGTACCAGCGACAGAAACTAACAGACAGCTGTCTGTTGATGTTTTAACCGACTTACATGCATTTCTTTGATACCATGGGCGGCCTAAGATGGTATTTAGACTATAGAGGACACATGTAAAGATCCATGATCAATTGTAGACTCATTTGGCAACAATCTAGGAAGATCAAAGTCACTATATAAGGCTTATGTTGCAACATGCAACCGCACTTCAACTTCTGATCATTTGAGGAGCACAACAGCAGACACACGACCTTCCTAATCATCCATTAGACACGTGTAAGTACCCTTGACCCTTCTTTAATTGAGTTTAGCTTAGTATTTAGCTTAAAAGTCAAACCGTTATAATTACGGTTTGACTTAACGATAAAACACAAATGGTTCAGGGTTTTTTCGAAATGAAAGTTGTTATAAGTTGGTAATTATGTGGGCAATTAACCCTTAAAAGGGGACTCACTGATTCCCGATCTAACTAGGTCGAATGACGGGTCAAACTTCTTACGAAAAAGTCAACAGAACCATTAAACGCGTAATTAGCGATATAGAATGCGTGTAACCTGTTTTATCATTCATATAACTTAATAATAAGTATAATAACTTGTCTAAGCTTGTTTGATTCGACAACTTTCTGTTTTGAACCGATTCGGAGCCGAAAGGCGCATAGTTTGACTTTCTGCTTTGACTTCGGTTCTGACCCGGTTTTGATAGGTTTAGACATGCCTTAAAGTTCCATTAGGACCTAGTTACATGATTGTATAACCCTCTGCGTTTATACCATTTAAATTTTTATTTGTCCGACGTTTCCGTTAAGTGCTTAAATATAGACCATAATGCCCTTATGTCTATAAAACGAGAATTTTGGAAATATGAAAGTACAATAATCTTAGTTACTGATTATAAAACATGTCCCTAAATTTTCACATCAGTTGGAGGTCTAGATTAGGAGTTATGCTTAATGACGTATTTAGAACGCTTCTTAGTAATTAAACGGCGTCATTAGCGTAAAGCCTATCTAAACCCAAATTTTGACACCAAACCTTTTACCCACTGATGTAATATAATATTTTGGGATTTTTAAAGATTTTTAATTATTTTTAAACTGATCATAAGCTAGGATTAGTGCCTTGATTCGGTAAATACCGAATATACCCTTTTAGGCCATAAAATGAGTTTTACAAGTCCTTTTGCTACCAATCCAATTGCTACTGATTTTAAATAATAAATGAAGTGTTTGAACCTATTTAACTGATTAGGAAACTCAGATTCCTATTTTAACCCGTAAATCGCTTAAAACGACCTAATAAGCGTATTAAGCGCATAGTAAGGGTTTAAAACCATTTTGCCACATAAGACTTAACTCCAATGGATATAACCTGTTAAGTGAAGTTGTTTTACTGATAAATTCAGACCTGTGTCACAGAAGTTTAAATAATCACTTTTATAATCTTTAAAATGACCAAAATACCCCTACGGGGCATATTATGTTATTAAAGTCGTATTGGGCATAATGGAAGGTATCCTACTGATATCACAACCTATTTAAAGCATGTTAACTTAGGAAACCTGTTTAGGACTCTTATGGTTACCCGTTACGCTTCGTGCGCGTTCGGTTCGGTTTATGTAACTAGTTTACATAAATTAGCCGAAACGGGTCAAACCTTATCGGTTTTATCTCAAAATCCAGAATGTGTATGAAATACCCATATTAAGCAAGTCTTCAAACTTGTCAGGTCTAAATCACATTCTATCCGGTCTTCGCTTAATCGTGCGTACGAACCGTATCTTTAAAACTAACCGGTCTAAGCTTAAGCTTAACTAAAGACCCGTTAGGATTCTAATAGGTTATTATAAACCTTCGTTCCAGATTAGGAGACCCGGTAAAAGATACTTGCACTCGCTTATTGTGATTAATACTTGCTCAGGTAAATACTTTTAACTTATTTTCCCTATACGGGCTTGGGGTACGGTATATAAAATACCGCTTGGTCGGGCATTGAATCTTTAATTGTATGATGGTTAAAGTATTGAGATGTCTCGTTTAATTTGTTTTGTTTGCTTAAAGCATTTGGGGGGTTAATGACCGTGTCCCGGATATCCCTGGCATCATTTTACTAAATGGCCACGACCTAAGCACGGGGCGTAGGCGTACGCCTGTCGGTGTCTCATATACATAATGTGGTGTGTCTATTGATCTTTAACCCGGCTCGATCCGGGCTACTGAACGCATAAGTAACATGTAAATCCTTTACAAGTATTATATTCAAATAATTATCCCAAGTTATAAAATATTATTTGTGCCTTGTGCCTTAAATTCATTTTCTTAAACTCTTTTCAAAATGAGTCGGTTGATTGTATTTACCAGTGTAAACTGACGTATTTTCTCAAAAAGGTTAAGTGCAGGTACTACGCGTAATAGGCTGGCTTTTCTCCTAGCATCCACAATAAGTCTCGCAAGCTTGGATGACATAGACTGTTGAACATTGTTTCCTTTTATTTTGATCTACCTGTTGATTTATATTCGACTATTTGTGATACTTAATATTACAGTATTGTTTGGTTGATATGAATCTATAATTTGCTTCCGCTGTGCATTTAAATATTGTGTTGTTTGACTATTATGTTGCCAACCACGTCATGATACTCCCCCACCGGGCCCACCGGTGACACGTGGAAATCGGGGTGTGACAGGTTGGTATCAGAGCCAACATTGAGTGAATTAAATACTAGCCATTTGTGTTTAATCTCAATGACGGAATTGCACATTCCTAAATCTTCGAGTCTAGACAAAGAACTTAGGAATAATCCAAAATGTTTTTATTTTTTTTATTTTATCTTTGTCCTTTATTTTTCCTTGTTGTTACCTTTGTTTATATTGACAGGATTAACAATGCCGCCAAGATTCAGGCGAGGAAGTCGAGGAAAGGAACCAATGAGCGCTCCTAACGACCACGAGGACTTATGAGGAGCCTGCCAGACAATCTACACCGTACAGCTCAACGCCTCCATATCACCATTCCTTTGGGCCTCAGTCCGAGAATGAGCCCAACAACCCGCAACCTTCATACATACCGCTACAGCGATCTTTATCGCACCCTTCCTTCGACGACCCTACTCCTGTCTTTCGGGGCCAGTTTAACCCGGCGGAATACCTACCAAAACAAGTGGGCTTTAACCCACTAGGACCGGAGGATCACTTTTCTGGTGATCAAGAGATGGACATGGACGAGGATACAGATCCCGTCGAGCCTGCAACCGGAACCCCGAACCATCCTGTTGAGATCTCTGATGGTTCGTCTTTTCACGGAACACCATACCAGGGTCCGGATAGTCACCAGGCACGGTTCGATCGGTGTGAGTGGTACTTTACACCATCGCACCATTCATCGCCTCACCAGCAGCAGCAGCAAGATCCCTCTGGGGATCCACGTTTTGTGGCAGTCACGCCACCGCCACCACCGCCGCCAGTTCATCTAGCTCCTCCAGAACCACCAAGACGTAGGAGGACTGGCGCACGGATGTCACCACGGGGAGGGGAGTTTCATTTCAGCACCCCTCAACACTCTAGTGGCAGCCACTACCCGCCACTATATGAAGATCCACAGATGGGTGGACCTTCAGTTCCAGTATCAGAGGTGAATTCGGCACCTATTGCACCGCCAACACCGGGTTTTGGCAACCCTATCCCTGCTTATACTGCTCCGGCAGCTTACAACCCATACGGACCGCCAGCATACCATAACTATAACTATGCAGAGGATCCTTACCAAGTGGCATCAAAATACTATGCCCAAAATCCTGAGGGACCATATGGAACCCCTTTGGGAATGGGACACCCAGCTCGTGGTTATCAAGTACCTGTTCAGCCACCACTTCAGCATCAGCCACCACGGTTTTCCCGCCAGAGCAAGAGGATCTCCGTCATAGACTGGACAGGGTTGAGCGAGACCTCCAGAAAGAGCGTAGGAAGAATCAGGGATTCATGAGTGGTTTGGCAAGTTTGCTGAAGGGAAAGAAGAAACGGGATCGTTAAATCCCAATATGTATTATTGTATTTCCTTGTTTAAATCAAGTCCCTACGTGGACATTTATTTATGTGAGTATGTAGTCCCTGCGTGGACATCTATCTTTGTACTTAGTCCCTACGTGGACTTGTCTCGATTAGTCCCTGCGTGGACATCTACTTTTGTAAACAGTCCATGTGCGGACATGTATTATCTGTATAGCTCCTGCGTGGGCAAGTGCTTCTGTGAAAAGTCCCGTTTAGGGCAAAGTGTACTACTTTTAAATTTTAATGGAATGTAAGTTTATAAATTTCGTCTTTGCTATGTTATGCATAATTAAATTATATATGAAATAAATAAATCGGAATCATTCCTTTTAAAAATCTATCTGCCTATTTTAATTTTTAATTAAGAATCTTAAAGGTATAACCTAGCCTGTATGTCATTTTAAGATCTGGCCAAGATGGTAAAACCCGTTAAAAAAATTCAAATCCCAGTTAACATCTGAAAACATGTTAACACTCCTGGCAGACACGATTCGTTAAAATCACATGTGTTATTATTATATAAGGATCTTTTCAAGGATTCCTAACCCAACTAAATGATCTCTGAATCATGGGCTAAATCATCAATAAATATGATCAGTTCTTTTTACCATCCATTGGTAATAGAATGCCTACGGGCCCTTCTCATTTTCATATGAGACAAAAGATAGTAATAGTCTGTGACCCTGTCTGATAAAGGTAATGAACTATGTTCAAACCTTCATTCCTTGATTCTCTGAAATAATGGCTTATAATTTAAATTGTCCTTGTGACTAGGCCATATGTGCTAATAAAACTGTTATTGTTTTATAATTAGGATAAATTATAATAGAAATCCTAAATAAATGTGAGTAATAAATTAACCATATATGGTCTACGTTTACCACGGTTAATAAATTGTCATAAAAGACAATTCTATAATAAACTCACCAATAAATTATTATCAATATGTAACAGTTCAAGCTACATGGCAGACTCAAACGAGATCAATAGTCACCCACGGGGAGAGCATGATAATGCCCGAGTAAATGTAGCGGGTGCAGAATTACAGGCAATGATAGATAATGCCGTTAATCGAGCTATGGATAGACAACACCATGATTCCAGTGGTACCCATACAAGGACCCAAGCTGCACCACACTCAAGAACACCCTCCAGGACCCACACTGCCCACAACAGTAATTCTCACCACTCATCAAATCAGAGGAGTGCTCCATCCCAAAGAGTCGTACGTAATCAAGAACCCCGTAATAAGGGTTGCTCCTATAAGTACTTCGTTTCATGCAAACCCAGGGATTTCACTGGGGAAAAAGGAGCTGTTGATTGCATGACTTGGTTGGACGAGATGGATACGGTGGTGGATATCAGTGGTTGTGATAATAGGGATATTGTGAAATTTGTGTCACAGTCTTTCAAGGGTGAAGCATTAGCTTGGTGGAGATCTTTGATCCAAGCTACGGGGAAAGTCCCCTTGTACAATATGACCTGGGAACAGTTCATGACACTGATCAAGGAAAACTACTGCCCTCAGCATGAGGTTGAGAAAATTGAAGCTGACTTCTTGTCGCTGGTCATGAGAAACCTAGACTGTCAGGCCTACCTTACCAGTTTCAACACCTTGTCAAGGTTGGTTCCATATTTGGTAACCCCTGAACCCAAACGTATAGCTCGATTCATTGGGGGTTTGGCCCCGAAGATCAAGGCAAGTGTGAAGGCCTCCAGACCAGCTACTTTTCGGTCTGCATCAGACATATCATTGTCTCTTACCTTGGATGCGGTCAGGAAGAAATCGCAGAGGAACGCTGATACCGAAAAGAGGAAGCGTGAGGATGACAACTCACGACGATCGGACAAGAAACATAAGGGAAACAATGACCACAAGAAGGGGTCAGGATTTAGGAAGGATGGTCAGCAGACGGGTGAAAAACCCAGATGTAAAATCTGCAAGAGACAGCACTTTGGGAAGTGCAGGTATGAATCGAATTCGAATTCACAATCGAAAACTTTTGCATGTGGGTTGTGCAAGTCCAAGGAACATAAGACCTTGGATTGCAAGAAGATGAAGGATGCGACCTGCTACGGTTGCAATGAAAAGGGGCACATCAAGACCAATTGCCCAAAATACGCCAAGAAGCCTGAAGAGGCTAAGAAGACCAATGCTAGGGTCTTCAGGATGGATGCTAAGGAATCCGTCAAGGACGACAATGTGATAACAGGTACCTTTCTCGTAAATGATGTTTATGCGAGAGTGTTATTTGATTCAGGCGCTGATAAGTCGTTCGTAGATAATAAGTTTTGTGAATTGTTGAAATTACCTGTTAAGACCTTAAGTGTGAAGTATGAGGTGGAACTAGCAGATGGCACTTTAGAAACTGCCTCAACCATATTAGATGGATGTTTCATATCCATTAAGAACCACTCTTTTCCTTTGTCCCTACTTCCTTTGAAACTAGCCGGTTTCGACATAGTTTTGGGTATGGACTAGTTATCTCATAACCAGGCCCAGATTATTTGCAATAAGAAGTAAGTGGTGATCAAGACTTCGTCTGGTGAATCACTTACTATCCAGGGAGATACCCAGTATGGGCTACCTGAGCAAATGTCTTTGCTCAAGGACTCTAAGTGTTTGAAGAAAGGTTGTGTCATCTATATGGCACAAGTGATTATTAATGAGCCGAAACCCAAGATTGGGGATATTCCCGTCATTTCTGAATACCCTGAAGTTTTTCTTGAAGAACTACCTGGTTTGCCACCAGATAGGCAAGTAGAATTCAGAATTGACATTATTCCTGGATCAGCACCAGTAGCAAGGGCGCCTTTTAGGTTGGCACCAACAGAGATGAAGGAATTGAGAACGCAGTTAGATGATTTTCTAGCCAAAGGTTTCATCAAACCTAGCTCGTCTCCTTGGGGAGCACCAGTTTTATTTGTCAAGAAGAAGGATGGATCGATGCGTCTGTGCATCGACTACCGTGAGCTTAATAAGGTCACTATCAAGAATAGGTATCCTTTTCCTAGAATCGACGATCTGTTCGATCAACTACAAGGGGCAAGTTTCTTCTCTAAGATTGACTTAAGGTCAGGCTATCACCAACTGAAGGTTAGAGATGAAGACGTAGACAAGACTGCATTTAGGACTCGTTACGGACATTACGAGTTCCTAGTGATGCCTTTTGGGCTCACTAATGCACCTGCCGCGTTCATGGATCTCATGAATCGCGTTTGCAAGCCATACTTAGATAAATTCGTCATCGTTTTCATCGACGACATTCTCATCTACTCAAAGAACCAAGCTGACCATGAGAAGCATCTTCGCTGCATTCTGGAACTACTTCATAAAGAAATGCTCTATGCCAAGTTCTCGAAGTGTGAATTCTGGCTTCGAGAAGTCCAATTTCTTGGACATGTTGTAAGTGAGCGTGGTATCCAAGTAGATCCCGCTAAAGTTGAAGCTGTCATGAATTGGCATGAGCCAAAGACGCCTACAGAAATTCGTAACTTCCTAGGTTTGGCAGGATACTATAGGCGATTCATTGAAAACTTCTCCAGGATTGCTGCACCCCTGACTTCGCTGACACGTAAGAAGATTAAGTTTGACTGGGGTCCTAAGCAGCAGGAATCCTTCGATATTCTGAAACAAAAGTTGAGCAATGCTCCAGTTCTGACATTGCCTGATGGAATTGAGGAGTTTGTAGTTTATTGTGATGCATCACACACCGGGATGGGATGTGTGCTTATGCAGAAAGGCAAAGTCATTGCTTATGCTTCACGCCAGTTAAAGGTGCACGAAAAGAATTTCACCACCCATGACTTGGAGTTGGGTGCCGTTGTATTCGCACTAAAACTATGGAGGCACTACTTATATGGAATCAAATGTGTGATCTATTCTGATCACAAGAGCCTTCAACATCTGTTCAATCAGAAGGACTTGAACATGAGGCAACGCCGTTGGATGGAAACTCTGAATGATTACGATTGTGAAATAAGATACCATCCCGGCAAGGCGAATGTAGTCGCCGATGCCTTAAGCCGAAAGGAGAGGGTGAAACCCATCCGAATCAATGCCAAGCACATGGAGATAAAGAACAGTTTGACTGAAAGGTTGTTAGCTGCACAGAAGGAAGCTGTGTTGGAAGCTAACTATCCTAATGAAAAGCTAGGAGTAACCGAGGAACAGTTATCTCTTAGCAAGGACGGAATTCTGAGATTGAATGGACGAATATGGGTTCCAATTTATGGAGGACTTCGAGATGTTATCCTCCAGGAAGCCCATAGTTCCAAATACTCCGTTCATCCTGGAGCAGATAAGATGTACCAGGATCTAAGGGCAAATTATTGGTGGATAGGCTTGAAGAAGTCAGTAGCCGCCTATGTAGCTAAATGCTTGACGTGTGCGCAAGTAAAAGCAGAACATCAGAAACCGTCAGGTTTGCTACAACAGCCTGAACTTCCTACGTGGAAGTGGGAGATGGTGACGATGGATTTCATCACCAAGCTGCCAAAGACTAGGAAAGGCAATGATACTATATGGGTGATCGTTGATAGACTGACTAAGTCAGCTCATTTCTTACCCATCAAGGAGACTTATAGCTCCGACATGTTAGCCCAGTTATACGTTGATAAGATTGTAGCCTTACATGGCATACATGTGTCTATTATCTCTGACCGAGATACTAGATACACGTCACATTTTTGGAAAAGCTTCCAACAATCTTTGGGCACGCGTTTGAATTTTAGTACGGCTTACCATCCTCAGACAGACGGTCAGAGTGAGCGTACTATTCAAACGTTGGAAGACATGCTTCGTGCATGTGTGATTGATTTGGGTGGTAGTTGGGATAACCACCTACCACTAATTGAGTTCTCCTACAACAATAGCTACCACACCAGCATTAAGGCTGCGCCTTTCGAGGCCTTATACGGTAGAAAGTGTAGAACGCCCGTTTGTTGGGCGGAAGTTGGAGATGTCCAGTTATCAGGACCGGAGATAGTCTTTGAAACGACGGACAAGATTGTCCAAATTCGTGACCGTCTCAAAGCTGCCCGAGATAGGCAAAAGAGCTACGCTGATCCCAAGCATAAATCTTTTCACTTTGAAGTAGGTGATAAAGTCTTACTTAAAGTATCACCCTGGAAGGGAGTGATGCGATTTGGTAAGAAAGGCAAGCTAAGCCCGAGATACATAGGACCTTTCGAAGTTATCGAACGTATCGGGTCAGTTGCCTATAGGTTAAACTTACCGGAAGAGCTCAGTAGTATACACAATGTGTTCCACATCTGCAATCTGAAAAAGTGTTTCGCTGATGAATCAATGGTCATACCACATACAGATGTGCATATAGATGAGAGCTTGAAATTTGTGGAAAAACCATTGTCGATCGAGGATCGACAGGTTAAGAAGCTTCGAAGGAAGCATGTACCGATTGTAAATGTCAAATGGGATGCTCGTAGAGGTCCCGAATACACGTGGGATGTAGAGTCCACTATGAAAGAGAAATACCCTCATTTATTTCAGTAAATCTCGAGGTCGAGATTTCTTTTAAGGGGGTGAGGATGTAACACCTCGAAAATTCACGTCCTATAATGTGTTGACACGTGTCATAATGTTTGAACGTGTGAAAGAATGTTCTGAAAGGACTAAAGTTGACAATCATGAAAAGTATGTGATTATACGAGTTCTAAATGTCAACAGTGAATAAATATACTTTACAATAACCCTACATGATGTTTATAACCTAAAACGAATGGATCATGGATCATACGAAGCGAATTGTGAAAGAAAGTGAGAGATTACAAACTACAGGGGTTAAATGTGTCAACATGTTAAGATATACCTCTGAGTGACCTTTTAGCAAACCTGAAGCCTTGTAACGATTAATTATGCTCACTAGAATGCACCATAAAAATTTCACCAAGTTTCGTTACCGTATGAGAAAGTTATGATAAAATTCGTGTGTGAGGGTTAGAATCGTCAACATTGAAAATTTGGGCTTTTTCGGGTGATCACAAAGTTACCCGAGGACTTGACAAAGATGGTATAAGCCTTAAAGCCCCCATATGTCAAATATAAAGGCTTAGAATGAAAGAAACCATGAGAAAGCGACCTTTCGGGGGACCAAGGACCAAAAATTTAATAAAGGAAACAATGGTAACCTGATCCGGAGGCTAAGGCGGGCCGCGTAAGGTCATGAAGACCTTTACGCGGGCCGCGTGACAGGTACCAGCGACAGAAACTAACAGACAGCTGTCTGTTGATGTTTTAACCGACTTACATGCATTTCTTTGATACCATGGGCTGCCTAAGATGGTATTTAGACTATAGAAGACACATGTAAAGATCCATGATTAATTGTAGACTCATTTGGCAACAATCTAGGAAGATCAAAGTCACTATATAAGGCTTATGTTGCAACATGCAACCACACTTCAACTTCTGATCATTTGAGGAGCACAACAGCAGACACACGACCTTCCTAATCATCCATTAGACACGTGTAAGTACCCTTGACCCTTCTTTAATTGAGTTTAGCTTAGTATTTAGCTTAAAAGTCAAACCGTCGTAATTACGGTTTGACTTAACGATAAAACACAAACGGTCCAGGGTTTTGTCGAAATGAAAGTTGTTATAAGTTGGTAATTATGTGGGCAATTAACCCTTAAAAGGGTACTCACTGATTCCCGATCTAACTAGGTCGAATGACGGGTCAAACTTCTTACGAAAAAGTCAACAGAACCATTAAACGCGTAATTAGCGATATAGAATGTGTGTAACCTGTTTTATCATTCATATAACTTAATAATAAGTATAATAACTTGTCTAAGCTTGTTTGATTCGACAACTTTCTGTTTTGAACCGATTCGGAGCCGAAAGGCGCATAGTTTGACTTTCTGCTTTGACTTCGGTTCTGACCCGGGTTTGATAGGTTTAGACATGCCTTAAAGTTCCATTAGGACCTAGTTACATGATTGTATAACCCTCTGCGTTTATACCATTTAAATCCTTAATTGTCCGACGTTTCCGTTAAGTGCTTAAATATAGACCATAATGCCCTTATGTCTATAAAACGAGAATTTTTGAAATATGAAAGTACAATAATCTTAGTTACTGATTATAAAACATGTCCCTAAATTTTCACATCAGTTGGAGGTCTAGATTAGGAGTTATGCTTAATGACGTATTTAGAACGCTTCTTAGTAATTAAACGGCGTCATTAGCGAAAAGCCTATCTAAACCCAAATTTTGACACCAAACCTTTTACCCACTGATGTAATATAATATTTTGGGATTTTTAAAGATTTTTAATTATTTTTAAACTGATCATAAGCTAGGATTAGTGCCTTGATTCGGTAAATACCGAATATACCCTTTTAGGCCATAAAATGAGTTTTACAAGTCCTTTTGCTACCAATCCAATTGCTACTGATTTTAAATAATAAATGAAGTGTTTGAACCTGTTTAACTGATCAGGAAACTCAGATTCCTATTTTAACCCGTAAATTGCTTAAAACGACCTAATAAGCGTATTAAGCGCATAGTAAGGGTTTAAAACCATTTTGCCACATAAGACTTAACTCCAATGGATATAACCTGTTAAGTGAAGTTGTTTTACTGATAAATTCAGACCCGTGACACAGAAGTTTAAATAATCCCTTTTATAATCTTTAAAATGACCAAAATACCCCTACGGGGCTTATTATGTTATTAAACTCGTATTGGGCATAATGGAAGGTATCATACTGATATCACAACCTATTTAAAGAATGTTAACTTAGGAAACATGTTTAGGACTCTTATGGTTACCCGTTACGCTTCGTGCGCGTTCGGTTCGGTTTATGTAACTAGTTTACATAAATTAGCCGAAACGGGTCAAACCTTATCGGTTTTATCTCAAAATCCAGAATGTGTATGAAATACCCATATTAAGCAAGTCTTCAAACTTGTCGGGTCTAAATCACATTCTATCCGGTCTTCGCTTAATCGTGCGTACGAACCGTATCTTTAAAACTAACCGGTCTAAGCTTAAGCTTAACTAAAGACCCGTTAGGATTCTAATAGGTTATTATAAACCTTCGTTCCAGATTAGGAGACCCGGTAAAAGATACTTGTACTCGCTGATTGTGATTAATACTTGCTCAGGTAAATACTTTTAACTTATTTTCCCTATACGGGCTTGGGGTACGGTATATAAAATACCGCTTGGTCGGGCATTGAATCTTTAATTATATGATGGTTAAAGTATTGAGATGTCTCGTTTAATTTGTTTTGTTTGCTTAAAGCCTTTGGGGGGTTAATGACCGTGTCCCGGATATCCCTGACATCATTTTACTAAATGGCCATGACCTAAGCACGGGGCGTAGGCGTACGCCTGTCGGTGTCTCATATACATAATGTGGTGTGTCTATTGATCTTTAACCCGGCTCGATCCGGGCTACTGAACGCATAAGTAACATGTAAATCCTTTACAAGTATTATATTCAAATAATTATCCCAAGTTATAAAATATTATTTGTGCCTTGTGCCTTAAATTCATTTTCTTAAACTCTTTTCAAAATGAGTCGGTTGATTGTATTTACCAGTGTAAACTGACGTATTTTCTCAAAAAGGTTAAGTGCAGGTACTACGCATAATAGGCTGGCTTTTCTCCTAGCATCCACAATAAGTCTCGCAAGCTTTGATGTCATAGACTGTTGAACATTGTTTCCTTTTATTTTGATCTACCTGTGGATTTATATTCGACTATTTGTGATACTTAATATTACAGTATTGTTTGGTTGATATGAATCTATAATTTACTTCCGCTGTGCATTTAAATATTGTGTTGTTTGACTATTATGTTGCCAACCACATCACGATACTCCCCCACCGGGCCCACCGATGACACGTGGAAATCGGGGTGTGACATTTTAGTAGTGGGTGCCTCCGCCCCTGTTGTTAATTGAGTCAAATAGGTTTATAACAACCCTGTTATTGTTTGGTATAGTTATTATTAGTAGTCGTTTGATATATTTTTTCAAAGTGACCCGTTTCAGCTAGAACCCATTTTTATATGGACACAAACTAATTTGATACTTTTTGAAAATGAGTCGTCTCAACCTGCACCTTCAATTCGACCCGAACACTTCGCTTCCATCATTGTAATATACAACCTTGTTAACGCATGGTTATAGTCTTGGTTGTGTTTGATGACCCACTATAAATTGGGTAAGTCATAATTTTCTAAATAACCTTTGGGTAAGTCTAATTATAGTTTTTGCTTCTTTTGTAGGTTACACCACCTTATGGAAACTTTCTTCACTAAAAAGAGAATTTAGTGCATGTCCAACTTGCATTTGCATCAAGCAAGCAAGTGGTAATAAATCAAAATCACATTTGTTGAATTTGCTTAAACATCAATGAATATCTTACAATATATCAAGAGAGGATTAATAAATAGATGGAAACGAGTATCTTGTTCCAATTTGTCTCCGACACAGCATCACGCGGGTTTCCTACTAAATCGATCACACCTATGCTACGAATAAGAAAACGAATGTAAGTATAATACAATATATCATGAGAGAATTAATAAACTTACTGAAAATGAGTACTATGTTGTAATTTGTAGGTTCCTATTGTAAATCGCCACCTTCGCCGCTTCGCTCAGGTAGCTGACTGATGTTAATATATATATATATAAAGGGGGCTATAACCGCTTATATATCTATACTATATATATAATGCATGGAATCCCAATAAGTTGTGGATTTTTTGTTTTCAGGCGCCAATGGACACAATTGGTGGATTTGAACTCCGCCTATGACTTCTCTTCAGTTATTACAGTTGACGGAGTGAGGTTGTAGCGTGTGTCCCTCCGCTCACATATAAATTTATTGCTTTTGTTTTCGAATTTTTTGGTTGTATGTGACTCTTTGGATTAGTTAGGAGAGATGAGACAGGGGATTTACCATTTGTATGTTAATAATGTTTATATACAGTTGGTACACATATAATTTACCAGTTTTTAGCTAAATTATTATTCCAACATTCTTTAGGCTTTGGCAAAATATGATTAAGAAAAATGGATGTCTATATCACAATTTATCATTATATTTTAGAGTATCTACTATGGTGAGTTTAAGAAAGGTTTAAATAAATGAAAAGGTCCATTGTGAAGCACAGTGTTGGTTATATCTGGTAAAATTGGTGGTCGGGTCGGATAGGGTGACAGGTCAAGACAGGTTCGAGTTAGAATGGGTTTTAGTCAGAATGGGTCATTTTAAAAAGTAGTCGTTATGATTTGGATCAGAACTGGTTCGGGTCAAAACGGTTCAAAATAAATCTAACAATCTATATATAATGGAAAAAATATAACTGTTGATTTACCAAAATAAAATTGCAAAGTGATAAAATTTGTATAACCTAGACATAAAAAAATAAGTTGTAGAGTGATAAGTTTTTCATAACCTATGCGTATAAAAATTAATTGAATGTATTATCATGGTTTAAGAAAACACTATTGTTGGCAAGTGACACTACTTTTGCCGGTGGGACTGTAGCATATATGCAATCTTTGAGCGGCGTTTGATGACCCAATGGAATTGGTCATAGCAATGGACCAACAGATGACATGGAGTTGGATGTCTTATTAAAAAAAGGTAGGCAAAAGAAAGGACTAAAATCTCTGCAAGTCTTGGCTACAATTCTCCAATCCCATATGGGCATGATGGGTGCAAGGGACCTTTTAGCTTTTGTGGCCACTGTGGTAATCCTTTTTCATTAATTTAAACTTTTTTTTGTTGTGTTTTGTTGTCTTGTCTTAAATATTTTTGGTTTTGGTTATGGCTCAAAACCGAACCGTCCCGTACATAGCCTTAAACTCACCAACCTAACTGATATGTTTCCCGTCGCATCGCGCGGGTAAACGACTAGTATATATATAATATCTTGATACTTAAGGAGCTATTCATGCCATAGACAGAAATTTATTTAAAAACTGGTCAAAGGTGATAGGACTCTTGCTATTTGGTCAAAATAGAAATCTGAGTGTGTTTTTGAAGACGAAGAAGAGATGTCACTAGGGGGATGGCCTAAATCTATAGAATTTTTTTTTTTTATGATACATCATTAAATTAGAAGTCTTATGAGTCTTATGATCTCTATAAGTGGGAGGGAGTTGTCCTAGTTTTCTTATATTTATCTGTATCTCATATCAGCTTATTTTCCACTTTTTCCCAAGGTGTCGTCCTAAATTTCCTTAAACTTCAATACAAGTACATTTAAAATTCAGATAGAATTTTGGCTTCTGTTTAAGAAAATTGAAATTGAAAACTGTTGTCAGGCAATAAAATGCCCCTAACCCTAAATTTGTGTCTCTTTGGTCAATTTCATCACATACACATACTTGTTATTGTAGAGTTTGACTTCAACTTTTATTCGATTTGAAAGTGTCACTCACGACTCTCAAATTATCTAGTTATTTGTTCTATTTCCCCAACAATTGTTGTTCTTTTGGGTCATGTTTAATTTATCTAAGTGTGTTATGATTGCTAGAACTTCTAAATTTCTTCGTTGATGTTAACCAGATGCATGTTTGGGGTTTTTTGATGGTGCCGAATAAAATGGTGGGTTAATAATAAAATCTTGTTGCCCATGGCTTTATAGCCTAGTGGCATCTTGGGTTAGGATAAAGTTTTGTGACCAATAGGTCCTAGGTTCGATTGTTGACCAGTTCTGTTTAAACATAATGGAAAACATGAATAACATGAATAACATACCTGTTACAGCAGACAGGCCAACAGAGAATCCAGTCAGAGATGCAGCCATTGAGTTCGACATATTTGTCAGGATGATCTGGTTCCTCCTTAGGGTGTAAGGTTATGATGGTGATGAACCGAAACTAGGGAGGTTTTGATTAGGGAGAGAGAGAGCCGATTTGATGTTATGATTATTGAGTTATGTGTCTAACCCTTTATCTCTCTAATAATCTCCTTATATATACACCCAAGAGGAAACCTAATTAGTTAATAAGGGTATTATGGTCCATCAACAATTACCAACTAATTATTAATAGGTTATTAATATATTTTGATCTATATAATATAAATGATTATAATGGCTACAAGATTAAATATTATGATAATTATATATTTAATCTCACATTCTCTCACTTAGCCGAGTAATCATTTATCATGAGTATTAGATGAGCCTGGCCAGGAGTTAACACTCATTTTAGCCTTAAACCAAGAACTATAGCAGAGAAATACAGCCGTTGAATCATCATTCGACTCAGGATCCCCATTAGTCATACTATAGCCTCAATTTAAAACCTAATAGTTATGATCAAAATACGCATAAGCCCTTTAGCGTCTGATTTGTATTTATATTTGTCTATATGTCATTGCATCGGCAGAACATATGTTAGAGACATACAAAATCAAACTGAGGAAATTTCATTAATTAAAACATAAGCTAGTACAATATGCCATTAAATAAGGTCTTTAGTAAGTCCCATATTCGATACATGTTCTTCGAAAACATCGGATCCGCAAGCATATCTTTAGTACTAATATACTCAATACAAATATTATTTTCCTCAACCCGTTCACGTACGAATAAATATTTTGTATCGAGATATAAACCAGCTCCAGTCGAACTGTTACTGTTCGAAAAACTAACGGCAGCTGAGTTATCACAGTAAAGCTTCAATGGTCTAGAAATGGAATTAACGATTTTGAGTCCAGTGATCAGATTTCTAAGCAACATTCCATGACAGGTTGCGTTGTAAACATCAATGTATTCTGCCATCATTGTGGAAGTTGTAGTTAACTGTTGTTTATGGCTCTTCCATGAGATAGGTCCGCCTGCTAACATAAAGATGTAGCTTGAAGTGGATTTCTGGTCATATTTGCATTTGGCAAAGTCAGAATCAGAATAACCTACCACTTCTAAGTGATCACTTCTTCTATAAGTTAGTTTATAGTCTTTCATCCCTTGCAGATATCTAAGGACCTTCTTAGCTGCTTTCCAGTGATCTGGGCCAGGATTAGTCTGATAACGGCCTAGCATTCCAGCAATATAAGCGATATCTGGGCGAGTACAAACTTGAGCATACATCAAGCTACCGACTACTGACGCGTAAGGTATCTGGCTCATTTGCTCCTTTTCAACCTCTGTTGTCGGACACTGGAATGAACCGAAAACATCTCCCTTAACTACTGGAGCGACTGAGGGTTTGCACTGTTGCATGTTGTAACGTGTAAGGACACGATCTATGTAAGTCTTTTGGGACAATCCTAAGACCCCTTTGTGTCTATCTCGGTGAATTTCGATGCCAATGACGTAAGAAGCATCTCCAAGATCCTTCATGTCGAAGTTATGCGAGAGTAACCGCTTCGACTCATGCAACATGTCTAAACTATTACTTGCCAATAGAATATCATCTACGTAAAGGACAAGTATAGTAAAGTTACTCCCAGTCATCTTGAGGTAGGTGCATTGATCCACTTGATTCTTCATAAAACCTTGTCTCTTCATGACTTCATCAAACTTGAGGTACCATTGACGTGATGCTTATTTTAACCCGTAAATGGATTTCTTCAACTTACAGACTAGATGCTCCTGACCTTCAGGTTTAAAGCCTTCAGGTTGTTTCATGTAAACATCTTCGTCTAAGTCTCCATTAAGGAAAGCAGTTTTGACGTCCATCTGATGCAGCTCCAAATCAAAATGAGCTACTAGGGCCATAACGATCCTTAATGAATCTTTACGAGAGACAGGTGAAAACAACTCTTGATAATCAATTCCCTCTTTCTAAGTGTAGCCCTTTGCAACCAATCTCGTTTTGTAGCATTCAACGTTCCCATTCGGATCCAGTTTTGTTTCGAACACCCATTTACATCCTACAGGTTTGACACCGTTGGGTAATTCGACCAAATCCCAAACGTCATTTTTCTTCATGGATTCAAGCTCATCAATCATTGCTTTGTTCCATTCAGAAGACTGATCACTGCTAATGGCTTCATTATAAGAGATAGGATCATTGAGCTTTCCAGCATCCATTTCAGTCAAGTAGGTAACATAATCATCCCAATTAGTAGGCCTTCTTTGCCTAGATGACCTCCTGAGTTGATTATCGGGTTCAGCGTTGTCTTGGTTTTGAGCGTTTGATGTGCCTTCGTTATGAGGTATAATGGGTTCTGATTGTGGAGATGGAGTTTATGCAGTAGCTTCAGGTGCAGTTGTTGCATTGGGTACAAGAGGAGTAAACGGAGTAATGGTAAGCGACGAGTCTCTCCCCCCCGCGTCTTGTACTTCTTGCAATTCTTCGTAAGGGTTGGTACTGCTCCCACTGACCTTGAAATCCTCCAGGAACGCAGCACGCTTGGTTTCAACAATACGGGTGACATGGGAATGACAATAGAAACGATAACCCTTCGAATGATCAGGATACCCGATAAAGAAACAGGTAACTGTTTTAGGGTCAAGTTTCCTTAGGAAAGGATTATAGAGTTTTGCTTCAGCAATGCAGCCCCATACTTTCATATATTTAAGACTCGGTTTCCTTCATGTCCAAAGTTCATAAGGAGTTTTAGGGACAAACTTAGAAGGAACTCTATTGAGTATATGAACAGCTGCTTTTAACGCTTCAGTCCAGAGGAATAATGGTAAATTAGTGTTTGCTAACATACTGCGCACCATGTTCATAAGGGTACGATTTCTTCGTTCAGCAACACTGTTCTGCTGAGGTGTACCAGGCATGGTGTATTGGTTCACAATCCCCTGGTGTCACGGCCCCGACCCAGTTTAACCCGTTTCAGGAGCCGCGGGACAGAAATCCCGTGGTATTTATTTAATTGAGTTTAACTGCGGAAGTTTACTTCAGGATCTTTTAAAAACTGCAAATTTCCCGATTATTTTATTTCACAACTCGGGATAAAACCCGGTAATTTACAATCATAAGATTTCACGTAGAAATCTTTTATTTTACAAAACATGTTTCTTTATTTTATACTGAGCCACTTCCTTAAGCTTTTAGTGCTTCTCGGCACTTTTCTTGGATCACAACAGATCACCTGAAACATGTTTGAAAAAGGTTTTGTCAGCGGGAAATACTGAGTGAATCATTCTATTTATAAAATAACCAGTTGTTATAGTCTACAGTATTAAGAGCGATTACAATTGCCTCTATCTTTTGAATTAACTGATCCAGTTGTCACTTTACCGGACAGTGACTGTGGACATATCACTTGTAGGGTCCTTTCACCCCCAAGTGATAAATAATTAGTAGCTATGTGCACATCCCCCCACATACTGGCAGTAATTTCAGATAACAAAGACTTAATCCCTGTAACTATAACTTTGAAAATATTTATAAAGCACTTTGATAAAAAGAGAATGACTCACATTGCAGATTTAATTTGAGTAGAGCCTAGCCTACTGATTAGCCTTTTAACCTAAATTTAATAACATGCACACAATTTGGTTAGTAACTTAATACAACATTTACGATAACTCACGAGATCAACCCTCACAACGAATGACAAAGTGCTATGCTTAAACATCCATCGAATTAACGACTAATGACAAAGCATCACCCTAATGTGGGCAGCACTTAAACATCCATTGAGTACATTGATCGATCGGAAAATGAATCGTAATAGCGATCGAGTTATTACCCTGATTGCGGCAGCAATTAGTGATCCGTGTGTGTTAATTGTGGTAAACAGAGCTTATCTCAGTGTGTATTTCGTCTTTGCTCGTCGTTCAAGCGCCAAACTCCGATTGCCAATGTCTGCTATTTATAGTGAATTTTTACCCTTGCTTACGGACCGTAAGACTCATCCCTTACGGTCCATAAGGGACACCTAATCACTATAGGGTGGCCACGTGTGGGACTAGCCTAGCTGAGTTGACAGATTTCGAAATTCGTATTTTGACAGCTTTTAATTTAGATAATCGTGACTAGGGTTTACCCCCCTGAGTTTTAGGGGCCCTGATCCTGATTCCGATTGTTCTGAAAATTTTAGGGTTTGCGCAGAATCACTTGGGTGTCTTAATTAGGGTTTCCTATTGGACAATTAAAATAATAAATATGACTTTTGATGAGAGTTGTTACATTCTCCCCACCTTAATAAAAATCTCGTCCTCGAGATTTACTGGAATAAATGAGGATACTTTCGCTTCATTTCTGATTCCAGCTCCCAAGTGTATTCAGCTCCTCTCTTTGAATCCCACTTGACTTTGACAAGTACTAACCGTTTGTGTTTGAGAAACTTTAGTTTTCTGTCTTCTATCTGAAGAGGTTTCTCAACAAATTTTAACTTTTCGTTTACCTCTATTTCTTGAAGAGGTACTACCAGTGATTCGTCTGATAGACATTTCTTAAGATTAGATACATGAAATACATCATGTACTCCAGCTAACTCTCCTGGTAGTTGTAAACGATAAGCAACTGGTCCTATACGTTGGATTATTGGAAATAGTCCTACGTACCTTGGACTTAGCTTTCCTTTCTTACCGAATCTAACAACTCCTTTCCAAGGAGAAACTTTTAACAGTACTTTATCTCCAACTTGGAATTCTAATGGCTTGCATCTATTGTCTGCATAACTCTTCTGGCGATCTCGAGCAGTCTTCAGCCTTTCCTTGATTTGTGTAATCTTGTCAGTCGTCTCTTGCACAATCTCGGGACCTGACAATTGACTTTCTCCTATTTCTGCCCAACAAACTGGAGTTCTGCACTTTCTTCCATACAGTGCTTCAAATGGGGCAGTTTCAATACTTGAATGATAACTATTGTTATAGGAGAATTCAATTAATGGTAAGTGATCATCCCAATTTCCACCAAAATCTATCACACATGCTCGGAGCATGTCTTCCAGAGTTTGGATTTTCCTTTCACTTTGCCCGTCTGTTTGGGGATGTTATGCAGTGCTTAAGTTTAGTCGAGTTCCCATTGCTTTCTGGAAACTTGTCCAAAAATGAGAAGTGAAACGACTATCCCTATCTGATACAATGGAGAGTGGAACTCCATGTAAAGATACAACTTCATCTACGTACAACTTTGCCAATCTTTCCATGCTAAAGGTTTCTTTCATAGGTAGAAAGTGAGCTGATTTGGTTAATCGATCCACAATTACCCAAATCGCATCATTACCTTTTCTGGTTTTGGGTAACTTAGTAACAAAATCCATTGTTATGAGTTCCCATTTCCATACAGGCATTTCTAATTGTTGTAGTAGACCTGAAGGTTTCTGGTGTTCTGCCTTAACTTGTGAACAAGTAAGACACTTAGAAACATATCTAGCTATATCCTTTTTCATGCCTATCCACCAGAAATTCTTTCTTAAATCTTGATACATTTTATTGTTTCCTGGGTGTATGGTATACCTAGATTTATGAGCTTCTTCTAAAATCTTATTTCTTAATTCTCCCTGCTCAGGTACCCATATTCTGCTTTTATGGAATCTCCAAATTCCATCAGCTCCTTGCTCTAATTCTTTTATTCTTCCTTTCATTCCTTCAGCATTATCCTTGATTGCTGTTTCCTGAACATTCTTCAACTGTTCCATTAAATCTAACTGTAGATTTAATCTGAGAGCACGAACTCGTCGTTGTTTCTCATGATATTTACGACTTAAGGCGTCTGCAACTACATTTGCCTTTCTTTCGTGATACTGAATATCACAATCATAATCACTTAAGATTTCCATCCATCTCCTTTGCCTCATGTTTAACTCTTTTTGCCCAAATATATATCTTAAACTTTTATGATCTGTATAGAGAGTAAATTTACTTCCGTACAGATAATGTCTCCAAATCTTAAGGGCAAAAATTACAGCTCCTAACTCTAAATCATGAGTCGTATAATTTTCTTCGTGCTTTTTCAATTGCCTAGATGCATACGCAATTACCTTCTTGCGTTGCATTAGCACACATCCTAATCCTAGTTTTGAAGCATCACAATATACTTCAAAATCTTCAGTTCCTTCTGGTAATGCTAAGATTGGAGCATTGGTTAATTTCTGCTTCAATATTCTAAAGGCTTCTTCTTGCTTAGATCCCCATTCAAACTTAACTGCTTTACAGGTTAGCTTAGTTAATGGTACAGCTATCTTGGAAAAATCCTTAATAAACCGTCTATAGTATCCAGCAAAACCTATAAAACTTCTAATTTCCATTGCGGATTGTGGAACCTTCCAATTGGTAATTGCCTCGATCTTAGCAGGATCTACGTGAATACCTTCATGATTCACCATGTGTCCTAAGAATTGCACTTCTTGTAACCAAAATTCACATTTTGAGAATTTGGCATACAGCTTTTCTTTTCTTAACAAAGAAAAGAGTACATGCAAGTGCTGACAATGTTCATCCTGACTTTTTGAATAAATAAGTATATCGTCCATGAAGACAATTACAAATTTATCCAAATACGGTTTACAGATCCTATTCATCATGTCCGTGAATGCTGCAGGTGCATTCGTTAACCCGAAGGGTATGACTGTAAACTCGTAATGACCATACCTAGTTCTGAAAGCAGTTTTAGGTATGTCTTCTTCTTGTACCTTCAATTGATGATATCCGGAGTGTAAATCTATCTTAGAAAAATATCTAGCTCCTTGAAGTTGATCAAACAGATCATCAATCCTAGGTAATGGGTATCGATTCTTAATTGTAACTTTATTCAATTCTCTATAATCAATACACATTTTTATCGAACCATCATTCTTCTTTACAAACAACACTGGAGCTCCCCAAGGAGATGAGCTAGGTTGTATGAATCCTTTACTTAGTAATTCATCTAATTGCTTCTTCAGTTCTAACATTTCGGTAGGAGCTAACCGATAAGGTGCCTTGGCTATCGGTGTAGTTCCTGGAATTAGATGAATCCTGAATTCTACTTCCCTATCTGGTGGTAACCCTGGTAACTCTTCTGGGAATACATCTGGGTATTCCGAGACTATAGGAATCTCCTTAAGTTCTTTATCCTTAGTGCTAATGATTACTGAAATCATATACACTATTCCTTGTTTTCGTTCATAGCTAGCAATTTTCATTACTGATATGAACTTCATGGGTTTTCGTGGTTTATCTCCTGTAATTGTAATCACTTCTCTGGTAGGTGCCTGAATTTCTATAGAATTCTTATCACAAAGAATTCGAGCATGGTTGGTTACTAACCAATCCATTCCTAACACAACATCGAATTCAGCTAATTTCATAGGTAATAAGGTTGCAGAAAATTTATGACTTAAAAGTTCTAATTTTACATTTCGCAGAACCTTATCTATTTTAACTGAATTCCCATCTGCCGTTTCTACTGTAAAAATTTGCCTAATACAGGTTAATGGTAAGTTAAGAGCTTGGCAGAATGAAGTATTTATAAAACTTTGGTTTGCACCAGAGTCAAATAATACTTTGGCGTAAATGTTGTGAACTAAGAACGTACCAGCTATCACATCCGAAATTAACTCGGCCTCCTGAGTTGTCAACTGAAAGGCTCGAACATTTTTCTTGGTAGCTCCATCAGCTGGCTTGGCTTTGTTGTCTGCTGGTTTGACCAATTTAGGACATTCTGTTCGGAAATGTCCTGTTTCTCCACAGTTGTAGCAGATTAGGGATTTCTTTCTGCAATTCTCCTCTTGATGCCCCGGAATTTTGCAAAAATTGCAATATCCCTTGCATCTTCCAAAATGTTTCTTTTTGCAATTTTGGCAGAACTGAGGATTTGAGGATTGCCCTGTTCCTCTTTTCTTGAAGTTACTATTATTACCCACACGAAATCCCTGGGTAATTTTCTGAGCCAGTTCTTTCTTTCTGTCTTCCTCTCTTGTGCGCACCAGTTCATCAGTTAAGGTATTAGCTAATTCCACAGGATCGTCAATAGTACGAGGTCTTGCAGCTTAAACGATATTGCGAATTTCACTAATTAATCCCCAAATATAGCGAGAAATGAGTACCGGTTCTGGCGAAGCCAGTGTTGGTACTACTCTAGCATATTCGAAAAATGTCGAAGTATAACCGCGACAATCTACACCCGTCATCCTATGATTTAAAAACTTATTTGCCATTTGATCTTTTTCATATTCGGGACAGAATTTTCTTTCTACAAGACTCTTAAATTCTTCCCAATTCATAGCATATGCCATCACCCTTCCTTTTGCTTGTAACACCGTGTTCCACCATTCTAGCGCCCCTTCTTTGAAAAGATTTGACGCGTACATGACCTTGTCATCCTCAGCACATTTACTTATTGTAATTACTGCTTCGGTTTTCTCTAACCAACGCAGTGCAGCAGTCGCTCCTTCATTGCCTGCAAACTCAGAGGGTTTACAAGCAAGAAATTCTTTGTAAGTGCAACCAGGTGTTGCAGCTTTCATTTTCTTAGGGAGCGGGGCCTGTCGTGGTTCATTATCATGATTAACATGAGCATTGCCTCCATTTACGCTATTACTGAAATTATCTTCAGAAATACGTTTACTAGGAATGATTTGTTGCGGTTCAACAGGTTTCTGGACAGCAGCGACTATTGCCGGAATAGCATTAGCTATCCCTTGAGCAACGATATTTTCTATATCTTGCCTAGTCATATATTGATCCCCTGGTTGTTGCTCAAATTGATTAACCTCATTAACTGGTTCATTACCAACGTTTGCCATCTGATAATTAATATATATAATTTATTAGTATCAATAAATAACAATTACACAAAACAATTATACAGAGTTCATAACACCAATATAGCCAAAACTATAGATTTCTCGATTTCCATTTATATCTAATAGTATGCATCAATACACACTATTATCTTAAAAAAAAATTATTTGTAGTTATTTTACAGACTGATTTTACTTTTTACTATTACACAACCACAGTTCCATAACTCCCTTATCCTTTGTCAGTTGATTTTCTAGTAACGGCGTTCCGTCTTATCGTAATTCCAGGAGATCTGTCCCAAAATCTCTTGGATCCTATTCCCAGCATTCATTAATTCTTTGTCAAAATGACGGAGTTCAGCCATATACTCGTTACTCATTGGTGGATTTAGTAAAGGTGCTGGATTGAACTGAGGAAAAAGCTTATAGGGATTGTTTTGCAACTGTATTTCATTAGTCAACCATTCGTCTATTTGCGAGTGGATTGAAGGGTTTGGAATAGCTGGTTCTACGTTTATTGGTAGTTGTGTTTCAAGAGAATGAATAAAATCATTTTCATTAACAGGCTTAATAGTATCATAGCTTGTTAATATCAGATCTAGTTCTTCCTGAGATGGTAACCCCTCAATTTGCCTAGAGCTTTCCCCAATTTCCATTTTCTTAGGCTTGGGTTTCTCGAGAGGTAAAGCGTTGAATTCTATAGGTTCTTCTATGTCTGGTATGTACCTATTGAAATCTCTGGAAACTTCTATTCTTACTGGATAGAGATTTAAATTCTGAAGGGCGTCAGACAAGTCACTCATGCTGTTTAACAAAATACACACAAAATAATTATACACATTTCATAACACAATTATTTAATTAGTAAAAACACATAATCACATAATTGGCAATCAGTAAAAATTAAGTATTTCTAAATACTTAATTGGCTTAAATCAGTGGCTCTGATACCACCTTTTTCTGTCACGGGCCCGACCCAGTTTAACCCGTTTCAGGAGCCGCGGGACAGAAATCCCGTGGTATTTATTTACTTGAGTTTAACAGCGGAAGTTTACTTCAGGATCTTTTAAAAACTGCAAATTTCCCGATTATTTTATTTCACAACTCGGGATAAAACCCGGTAATTTACAATCATAAGATTTCATGTAGAAATCTTTTATTTTACAAAACATGTTTCTTTATTTTATACTGAGCCACTTCCTTAAGCTTTTAGTGCTACTCGGCACTTTTCTTGGATCACAACAGATCACCTGAAACATGTTTGAAAAAGGTTTTGTCAGCGGGAAATACTGAGTGAATCATTCTATTTATAAAATAACCAGTTGTTATAGTCTACAGTATTAAGAGCGATTACAATTGCCTCTATCTTTTGAATTAACTGATCCAGTTGTCACTTTACCGGACAGTGACTGTGGACATATCACTTGTAGGGTCCTTTCACCCCCAAGTGATAAATAATTAGTAGCTATGTGCACATCCCCCCACATACTGGCAGTCATTTCAGATAACAAAGACTTAATCCCTGTAACTATAACTTTGAAAATATTTATAAAGCACTTTGATAAAAAGAGAATGACTCACATTGCAGATTTAATTTGAGCAGAGCCTAGCCTACTGATTAGCCTTTTAACCTAAATTTAATAACATGCACACAATTTGGTTAGTAACTTAATACAGCATTTACGATAACTCACGAGATCAACCCTCACAACGAATGACAAAGTGCTATGCTTAAACATACATCGAATTAACGACTAATGACAAAGCATCACCCTAATGTGGGCAGCACTTAAACATCCATTGAGTACATTGATCGATCGGAAAATGAATCGTAATAGCGATCGAGTTATTACCCTGATTGCGGCAGCAATTAGTGATCCGTGTGTGTTAATTGTGGTAAACAGAGCTTATCTCAGTGTGTATTTCGACTTTGCTCGTCGTTCAAGCGCCAAACTCCGATTGCCAATGTCTGCTATTTATAGTGAATTTTTACCCTTGCTTACGGACCGTAAGACTCATCCCTTACGGTCCGTAAGGGACACCTAATCACTATAGGGTGGCCACGTGTGGGACTAGCCTAGCTGAGTTGACAGATTTAGAAATTCGTATTTTGACAGCTTTTAATTTAGATAATCGTGACTAGGGTTTACCCCCCCCCCCCTGAGTTTTAGGGGCCCTGATCCTGATTCCGATTGTTCTGAAAATTTTAGGGTTTGCGCAGAATCACTTGGGTGTCTTAATTAGGGTTTCCTATTGGACAATTAAAATAATAAATATGACTTTTGATGAGAGTTGTTACACGTGGCCCTTACAAAACTCATAAAATGGACCAGGAGCTTGACCCACATCAGTATGTCTTCCATAATATTCACCGCCTCTATCTGATCTCACAACTTTAATCTGACGATCTAATTGCTTTTCAACTTCAGCTTTATAATCTTTAAAAGTTGTAAGAGACTCAGATTTTTCCTTAATAAGATACAAGTACATGTAACGAGAATAATCATCAATGAAAGTGATAAATGAAGTATGTCCTGTTATGCCAGCGATTTGGTAGGGACCACTAATGTCAGTATGAATGAGTTCTAATAGATTAGAGCTCCTAGTGGCACATTTCTTATTCGCTAATGTCATTTTGCCTTTAAGACATTTGACACATGTTCCAAAATCAGTGAAATCGTGAGGAGGTAAGACTTCATCCTTTACGAGACGATTTAATCGTTCTCTTGAGATGTGGCCTAAACATTGATGCCACAACATAGATGAAGTCTCTAAGTCTCGATTTTGTTTCATCTTTGTGAGTGATTCATTAATATTATATGAAAACAAAGATTTGGAAAAATTATCATCTAGTTCTAATCTATAGAGACCACCATCCAGAATGCCAGTACCATAAACAACGGAATCATAGAGAATAGAGAGTTTGCGATGACCATGGGAAACAACAAAACCGTCCATGTCTAACTTTGGTCCTGATACAAGGTTCCGAGTTACCTCATGAACATATAAGGTATCATAAAGTTTAATACATAAACCAGTTTTTAAAAATAATTGTAATGTTCCTATGGCCTTCACTTCTAATTCCCGATCATCCCCAACTTTAAGTGTTCTTTGGTTTCTTCCCAGCTTCCGGATTGAAAGAATCCCTGAGTAGAGTTGGTCACATGAACCATAGAACCAGAATCAAACCACCAAGAATTAGCAGGAACATTTTAATTAAAGGACTCAAGTATCATGAAAAAATCGTTACCTTTCTTAGCCAGCCAGTCCTTGAAGTCAGGGCATTCCTTTTGCTTGTGTCCTGTTTTCTTACAGAACTTGCAATAGGGTTTGCCTAAGGAGCTCTTAGAGCTGGAAGGTGTACTTGTATTAGGATTTGGCTTTTGGACTTTGGAAGCATCCTTCCTTTGATGATTGTTCTTCCTCTTCTTAGAGTTGGAGGTGGTGAAGTGTAACACCCGTCTAATCTTTACTTTGAATTTAATAATGATTCATTCCATTATATATAAAAGTTAACTAAGTTATAACAAAATATCATAAGCAAGGTTGAAAAGTAGCAAAGACATTAGTCGACTAATGACTAATGCGAAAACATTCAGAAAGTTGTTTAACAATTGTTTACATTTGATAAACATAGTCTACTAAGAGTTAAGATATAGCGGAAGCTTCTAAAGAAATTGTGTTCGGTTCTTCAAACATGCTCGATCATCGTCCACATCCTTGCCAAACCTGAAAAACTAAAGATTTTAACAAATCTTAATGTTAAAGTTTCTTAGAAATATTACATAATCAAAACTACGTTTAGAAACGGATTTGATTTAACAAAATATGCAAAGTTCAACATGCATTTCAAGACTCTACCGTAACTTACGGTAGCCACCGTAAGTTACGGTAGCTTCTGGGAGACTTTGGTTCCACCGTAACACAGGGGTAAACCACCGTAACTTTCTGACCTCTACCGTAAATTACGGTACATACCGTAATTTACGGTAGACTCTGCAAATACATGTTTTGAATAATTTGTTGGTTTTGCCCAACCAAATCTCTCGGATCTTTCATTCTAACAACCCAGAATACTAAATTGTTGCAATTTGATATGTCAATTATTAATCAATAAACGAAAACAATCAATCATATTACGAAGCAATACTCATGCTTTATTTGATTATTCGACCCGTTTGGCTCATCTATGAAATCCTCCATTGTGATGACTACCAACGCGATCTAAACAATTCTTTATCTATTATTCAACATAGCGATCATTATCACTTTATTTCATCTCGACTTCTATTCTACAATTCAACTATGTATATGCTAGTTATCAAAATATCAAATGTAACAAGTTAAGTTACATACCTTCAAAGTAGGCCCTTCAAACGTGATTCGCCACCCGCTTGACGCTCCTGCATCCTTTCCTATAGAGTTCATTTACGACATGTTTAGAACTCTCTTTACATCATACTTCGCATAATATGCTAAAACATCATAATTATGCTTTTTAAACTTTGAATTTCGGTTTTAAGCCTTCTTTGAGGCATTTTCACAAACACCTTAAAGGCATATTTTTACATGATTAAGTATCAAGTCTCTAGCTTATCTCTTAGCCCTAATTTTCATATAAATCAACCATTTTACAAGATTATTAGCTTCTATGATTCTGAAATCACTTCACAATGGTCAAATTACACTAGAACAACACAATTTTCCTAGTGTTCATTAAAATCTACATAACCCACTAATCACCTACAATGGTGTTCATGGGTTTTACTAAAATTTCACATGATTTCAACTTGTATGGGTCTAGGGTTTGTCCCTAAACACTGTATTGTTCTTAGCTCATCATAAAACAAACATGCAACCCTAATTTCAGATTCTTCCCAATTTCATGAGAATTTCGAGTTGAGAGTTTTCATCAAATTTTACATACCTTGTAATCCTCTTGTGATGAGGATCAGTAATCTATGCTCAATTTTTGTTTTTGATCAGATTTGGACCTTTAATTTGGTTGTTTTATGGATGTTAGGGTTCTTGGAGAGCTCTGGTCGCCCCCCCCCTGTTGTTTGGTCGACCTCAACACACCAAAGTGGGTTTGAGTTTTTAATTTTTTTTTGTTTTATCAATTATTAGTTTCAAATTAGGCACTTTTGGTCCCTTACCTTTTGTTTTTATTTTATTTTAACCCTAACTACTCATATGTCTTTAACTAACTTGGTTAGTGTCATTCCTAGTTAGTTTATTTCACTAGTTTATTTGCAACCTAATTGCAAATCTACGAACTCGCATTTTCGGGATGTTACAAGTCCATCCCCCTTAAAAAGGGTCGTCCCCGAAACCGAAGTACGTACCAAATAAAGTAGGGTAGAGACGTCGCATTTCCTCTTCGGACTCCCACGTAGTGTCCGAGCCTTTCCTGTGCTCCCACTTGATCTTGACTTGATCGATTTGTTTATTTCGTAAGTGCTTGACCTTTCGATCTAAAATCTCCACTGGTCTCACCGCATAATTCAGGCTATTATCCACTTCGATATCATCGTAATGGATATAAGCTGTTTCGTCCGCTAGGCACTTTCGCAATTGCGACACGTGGAACGTGCTATGTATTCCGTTTAACTCTTCCGGTAATTCGAGGCGATAAGCCACCTTGCCGACCCTTCCAATGATTTTAAATGGTCCAATAAACCTCGGGCTTAACTTCCCCCTTTTTTCTGAATCTAATAACGCCCTTCCATGGGGAAACTTTTAGCATAACCATGTCACCAACCTGGAATTCGATTGGCCTATTCCTTTTATCAGCATACGCCTTTTGCCTGTCTTGAGCCGCTTTCAAGTGTGCCCGAACCACATCAATCTTTTCATTAGTGGCTTGTACTATATCTTGGTGAGCGAGTTCACGTGGACCCACTTCACCCCAACATACCGGGGTTCGCCATTTCCTACCATAGAGCATTTCGTACGGCGCCATCTTAATACTAGCGTGCTAGCTGTTGTTATACGAAAACTCGACTAATGGTAGGTAAACATCCCAACTTCCTCGAAAGTCGATTATACATGCCCGTAGCATGTCCTCTAATGTTTGTATTGTTCTTTCACTCTGTCCATCTGTTTGGGGATGGTACGCAGTGCTAATGAACAATTTGGTTCCCATTTGCTCTTGGAAATCTCACCAGAAATTTGAAGTGAACCGGGTATCCCTATCAGACACGATGGATACTGGTACTCCATGACGTGCTATTATCTCATTAGTGTAAACTTCTGACATCTTTTCTGACGTATAAGTCTCACGAATCGGAATGAAGTGAGCACTTTTCATCAATCTATCCACCACGACCCATATGGCATCGAAACCATGATTTGTCTTAGGCAATTTGGTTAATAGGTCCATTGTAATATGTTCCCATTTCCAAACCGGGATTTCTAACGGTTGGAGTTTGCCATATGGTTTTTGGTGCTCCGCCTTGACTTGTAGGCATGTCAAGCATTTTTCCACATACTTCGCCACATCCCTCTTTATTCCAGGCCACCAATAATTTTGTTTCAGATCATTGTACATCTTGGTCGCACCCGGATGAATTGAATATCGGGATTTATGAGCTTCATCAAGTAGAAGCGTCTTCACCCCACAAGTATTCGGAACCCATATCCTTCCGGATCGAGTCTTCAACCCATTATCCCCCTCCGATAAATCTTTCAACTGACCGATTATTCTTTCTTTCTTCCAATTCTCTTCTTTCACTGCTTCTAATTGTGCCTCTCGAATACGTTCAAGTATACCCGAGGTCACCACGAGCTGCATCGATCTTACACGTATTGGGACATAGTCCGCTTTTCTGCTCAGAGCATCCGCCACCACATTTGCCTTTCCGGGGTGATAATGTATTTCACAATCGAAATCTTTCACCGTTTCTAGCCATCGCCTTTGTCGCATATTTAACTCCTTCTGATCGAACAAGTATTTCAAGCTCTTGTGATCGGTGAATATGGTGCACTTTACCCCATATAAGTAGTGCCTCCATATTTTTAGGGCAAATACCACCGCAGCCAATTCGAGATCGTGCGTGGGATATTTCTTTTCGTGTATCATCAATTGCCTCGAGGCATAAGCTATTACTTTGCCTCGTTGCATCAAAACGCATCCGAGTCCCGATAGTGAAGCATCCGAATAAACCACCATGTCTTCGACTCCGTCCGGCAATGTCAGTACCGGAGCTTGAGTTAACTTCTCTTTTAGCGTTTGAAACGCTCTTTCTTGATCTACACCCCAAATGAACTTTTCTTCCTTCCGGGTTAGTTTTGTTAGCGGTGACGCAATCTTGGAGAAATCTTGAATGAATCTCCTATAGTATCCCGCAAGCCCCAAAAAGCTTCTAATTTCCAAAGGGTTCTTCGGGGGATTCCATTTTGACACGGCCTCGATCTTTGACGGATCCACCAATACTCCGTCGGCACTTATGATGTGGCCAAGAAATTGTACCTCTCGTAACCAAAAGGCACACTTAGAGAATTTCGCATACAACCTTTCTCGTCTAAGTGTCTCTAACACCTCTTGTAAGTGGTGTGCGTGTTCGGCTTCATTTTTCGAATACACCAAAATATCATCGATAAACACGATGACCGACTTATCCAACATTGGCTTGCAAACCCGGTTCATGAGGTCCATGAAAGCCGCGGGTGCATTTGTTAGCCCAAATGACATCACGAGGAATTCGTAATGTCCGTATCTCGTGCGGAAAGCCGTCTTTGGCACATCTTCCTCCTTGACCTTTAGTTGGTGATACCCCGATCTAAGGTCAATCTTTGAAAACCAGTTCGCACCTTGTAATTGGTCGAATAAATCATCTATCCTCGGAAGCGGGTATCGGTTCTTTACCGTGAGTTTGTTTAACTCCCGGTAATCGATACACATGCGCATGCTTCCGTCTTTCTTTTTCACGAACAATACCGGTGCGCCCCAAGGAGACACACTCGGCCTTATGAATCCTTTGTCAAGCAGGTCTTGAATCTGAGACATCAACTCTTGTAATTCCGACGGTGCGAGTCGGTATGCTGCTTTTGCTACGGGTTTGGCGTCCGGAATCAATTCGATCCCAAACTCTACTTCCCGTTCAGGCGGTATCCCCGGTAAATCCTCCGGAAACACGTCTTCGTAGTCTCGTACTACCGGTACATCTGCAACCTTCCGTGGTTCTTTCTCGGGCTCATTTGCGTATATCATGAATGCCTTGCATCCTTGCTTCATCAGCTTGTGAGCTTTCAACATTGAGCATACTATGGGGTTGCCTCCTTTTTCGCCATAAATAGTGACGTGTTTCCCGCTTGGAGATATTAACTTTATCTCCTTACGAAAACACACAACCTTCGCGTGGTGTTGAGATAGCCAATCCATCCCAACGACTACTTGAAATTCCCCCATTGACATCGGGATTAGATCTATCAAGTATTCCTCATCGTCTATGTTTAATTTGCAGCCTCGACAAACATCACAAACTATAAAACTTTTGTTGTCCCCTATTTCAACTTCTAAGGGCACAGATAATTTTGTCAATACAAATGAAGGATGTCGAATAAATCCATGCGAAATGAAGGATTTATTCGCACCCGTATCAAATAATACACGTGCTAGAATTGAGTTAATTGTGAATATACCTGAGACCACATCGGGTTCTGTTTTCGCTTCAGCCGCGGTAAGTTGGAAGGACCTAGCCTTCGCTTTGGGAGCTTCTGCTGGAGACTCTTTTGTGTCTCTCTTTCCAACCAACTCGGGACATTCAGACTTTTTGTGGCCGGGTTGATAACATTTGTAACAAACGGAAACTTTTCCGGGACATAGCGATGCAGTGTGCCCCGTCTTCCCACATACCGGACACGGTTTGTCTTTGAAGCGGCACTCACCTTTGTGCCCCTTTCTACATACTTTGCAACTTGGCGACCCGCCTTTAGCCTCCACCTTCTTCCCCGATTCAGCAATTCTAGCTTTCTTTGTAGGGCTTGGATTCACATCCTGTGCCCTTCGCTCACCCCTTTCAACTTGTTTCTTCAACTCGATTTCTCGTTCCCGAGCAACGTTTATGATCTCGGTAAGGGTCTCGTATTTGGAAGGAGTCATAAACTCCCTATATTCAGCGCTCAACATGTTATAGTAGTAGTATATCTTCTGTTCTTCATTTGTCACCAATTCACTACTAAACTTCATCTTATCCATAAACATTGCCGTAATCTTGTCTATGGTCTCGCCCTTGTGCCTAAGTTGCATGAACTCTTCCTTAATTTTATTGATGACCGCCTTGGGACTATGATGTTTAAGAAACGGTGTCTTAAACTCTTCCCATGTCATGGTTCTCTCCGCTTCGGCTCCTATTTCATTCTTTTTGTTGTCCCACCAGTCTTTGGCTTGACCTCTCAACTGGCCCGTTCCGTAAGCCACAAAGTCACTTTCATCACAATGGGTTCTTTCAAACACCCCTTCAATGTCGCCCAACCATCTTTGTATGAACACCCTTTACGTTCTCCCGATTTCTCCTTCATAAGGTTGACATTATCCTCCAACCTTTTGACTCGTTCTTCGACAAGTGACAACACCGTGTTTTGAATTTTGTCTATAAACCCGGATAGACTACTTTCAATTGCCTTCCCTACTTCTTCGGCAATTATCTCTTTCATTTGTTCGGTGCTTGTCGGCACCAGATCATTATCGTTCCTTTTCGACATCTTGAAACTGAAATGTTTACATTAAACGTTAAACATTTCATTTATAACCTCGCTTCATTTGTTTCGGTTTAGCCAAGTTCCTAACTTGCTTTAACCGTTCACATTTGGTGCACTTTCCGGGTTTGAGTGAATTAACACACTCTTCCCATGCACGTCAATCCTTTCTCATTCTTACATAAGACATAATTTATTAACATAACAAGTTATTTCTTACCGGACGATCGATCAAGCTCGAACCGAACACTTTGTTGACAACCTTAAGCTCTGATACCAACTTGTAACACCCGTCTAATCTTTACTTTGAATTTAATAATGATTCATTCCATTATATATAAAAGTTAACTAAGTTATAACAAAATATCATAACCAAGGTTGAAAAGTAGCAAAGACATTAGTCGACTAACGACTAATGCGAAAACATTCAGAAAGTTGTTTAACAATTGTTTACATTTGATAAACATAGTCTACTAAGAGTTAAGATATAGCGGAAGCTTCAAAAGAAATTGTGTTCGGTTCTTCAAACATGCTCGATCATCGTCCACATCCTTGCCAAACCTGAAAAACTAAAGATTTTAACAAATCTTAATGTTAAAGTTTCTTAGAAATATTACATAATCAAAACTACGTTTAGAAACGGATTTGATTTAACAAAATATGCAAAGTTCAACATGCATTTCAAGACTCTACCGTAACTTACGGTAGCCACCGTAAGTTACGGTAGCTTCTGGGAGACTTTGGTTCTACCGTAACACAGGGGTAAACCACCGTAACTTTCTGACCTCTACCGTAAATTACGGTACATACCGTAATTTACGGTAGACTCTGCAAATACATGTTTTGAATAATTTGTTGGTTTTGCCCAACCAAATCTCTCGGATCTTTCATTCTAACAACCCAGAATACTAAATTGTTGCAATTTGATATGTCAATTATTAATCAATAAACGAAAACAATCAATCATATTACGAAGCAATACTCATGCTTTATTTGATTATTCGACCTGTTTGGCTCATCTATGAAATCCTCCATTGTGATGACTACCAACGCGATCTAAACAATTCTTTATCTATTATTCAACATAGCAATCATTATCACTTTATTTCATCTCGACTTCTATTCTACAATTCAACTATGTATATGCTAGTTATCAAAATATCAAATGTAACAAGTTAAGTTACATACCTTCAAAGTAGGCCCTTCAAACGTGATTCGCCACCCGCTTGTCCGCTTGACGCTCCTGCGTCCTTTCCTATAGAGTTCATTTACGACATGTTTAGAACTCTCTTTACATCATACTTCACATAATATGCTAAAACATCATCATTATGCTTTTTAAACTTTGAATTTCAGTTTTAAGCCTTCTTTGAGGCATTTTCACAAACACCTTAAAGGCAGATTTTTACATGATTAAGTATCAAGTCTCTAGCTTATCTCTTAGCCCTAATTTTCACATAAATCAACCATTTTACAAGATTATTAGCTTCTATGATTCTGAAATCACTTCACAATGGTCAAATTACACTAGAACAACACAATTTTCCTAGTGTTCATTAAAATCTACATAACCCACTAATCACCTACAATGGTGTTCATGGGTTTTACTAAAATTTCACATGATTTCAACTTGTATGGGTCTAGGGTTTGTCCCTAAACACTGTATTGTTCTTAGCTCATCATAAAACAAACATGCAACCCTAATTTCAGATTCTTCCCAATTTCATGAGAATTTCGAGTTGAGAGTTTTCATCAAATTTTACATACCTTGTAATCCTCTTGTGATGAGGATCAGTAATCTATGCTCAATTTTTGTTTTTGATCAGATTTGGACCTTCAATTTGGTTGTTTTGTGGATGTTAGGGTTCTTGGAGAGCTCTGGTCGCCCCCCCCCCTGTTGTCTGGTCGACCTCAACACACCAAAGTGTGTTTGAGTTTTTAATTTTTTTGTTTTATCAATTATTAGTTTCAAATTAGGCACTTTTGGTCCCTTGCCTTTTGTTTTTATTTTATTTTAACCCTAACTACTCATATGTCTTTAACTAACTTGGTTAGTGTCATTCCTAGTTAGTTTATTTCACTAGTTTATTTGCAACCTAATTGCAAATCTACGAACTCGCATTTTCGGGATGTTACATGAAGTTAGCAACATCAGTGGTGCGATCCATCTTCATACGCTCTTCCTCCTGTACGCACATAGCGACCAGCTCACTCATCGTCCATTTGTCCTTCTAAGTGTTGTAATTGTTCTTGAATGCTTCATAGGACGAAGGAAGCGAAGTGATGATGAAGTGAACAAGAAAACCATCACTGATTTCCATCTCAAGCCCTTTCAACTTATTGGCCATGTCATGCATCATCATGATGTGTTCGCGAATGCCGCTCCTCCCATCATACTTAGTCGTCACCAGCTTGAGGATAAGAGTGCTAGCGAGTGCTTTTGATGTTCCTTTGAATTGAGCCTCCACAGAAGCCAGATAGGTTTTAGCATCCTCAGAATCAGGAATAGCTCCTCTAATTGCATTATGAATGGACTGCTTCATGAACATGAGAGACATGCGGTTACACCTAGTCCATTTTTCATGAACTATCTGCTCTGCAGCAGTACTTTGAGTAGTAAGATCCACTGGCTTATTCTCTCTAAGAGCATAATCGAAGTCTAGTAATCCAAGTGTAAGCACGAGGGCATCCTTCCATTCAGCAAAGTTATCACCAGTCAAAGGTGGAATCCCGCAATTGGGTGCTGATAGTGGAAATAAGATGAGCAAATTATGATACTAAGAAAGAAGTCATAATGTGATCTAAGGGCATGTTATACTAAGGCAGGCATAAATAATGACCATTTTAATTATGAAGCTGTGATATTGTCTATTACTAACATCAAAATAATAGACTTAGTTCAAATTCTACTTAAACGAAGACAAATCAGCTTTGACCAGAAGTGTAATCATTTAAGTATGTATGCAAAGTAATCGTGACAAATCAGCTTTGACCAGAAATGAGACAATCACTTTAGTTATGCACTTGTCAAGCATGCTAGACATAAATGAATTAAAATCAGCTTTGGCTAGAAATTAAGACATTTCATGTTTATAATGCATACTTAACATAGCTTTTATAATACTTGAACAATAAATAGATGTATTAAATCAACTCTGGCCAGAAATGATACATCAGAAGCCCATTCAAGTTAAGCTATTTAGGTTTTGTAAAAAGTTATCTGATTCTGATTAGGTAATTAAGTGTTTACAAAACCAAGTATTTAATGGCAAACCACCTGTTAGCGCGGATCGAGTGAGGTCTCAAGTCAGGTATGAGGTCTCGAGTGAGGTCTCGACTGAGTTATGAGATCTCGAGTCAGTTATGAGGTCTCGAGTCGCAACCTTGTTGTTTCGAGTCGGAACCATGGTCTCGACTACTGTATTTTATGAGATCTCGACTCATAATGAGGTCTCGAGTCGCAACCACTGTCTCGAGTTATGAAGATTGAAGGCCTTAGTCGAAATCTCTGTGGTCTCGTGTTGAAATTTTATGGTCTCGAGTCGAGACCTTTGTCTCGAGTTGTAAAGATTTTAGGACCTTATGATTTCGAGTCGAGACCTTGTAGTCTCGAGTCGAGATCTGATGGTCTCGAGTCGTAATCTGATGGTCTCAAGTCGAGATCTGATGGTCTCGAGTCCATTGTTAACAACTGTTATTGTGAATAACTGAAAACTCGAAATTTTAGGGATTGTGGGATAGTGTTTCCTAGTTTATTGCTGATATAAACTTATCAAGGATTTCGAAAATTATAACCGATTATCTTTTAACAGTTTTCGAAAATTTGGCCAGATATAATTTAGATCAAAACCGGTAAAAACACCCACAAATCCAAATTATATTCCAAAATTTAAGGAATTTTCGAGTTTTCCTTAGAACAAGTGATGAACCCTAAAAAATTAAAACATAATTCTGGGATCCGAAACCTTAATTTTAAGAGTTCTATGAACAGATTTCGGATATTAATTTACCCATTATGGTTTCGGGTGACATGATTAAGCACCCTTTCTTAAAACACTGATTTTGGCACAAAGAAAACCGAAAACAACCATGATTTTTATAAACTTTCAAAATTCTGTTTTCCAGATTTTGATCCCAGAATAATGGATACGAAAACATAACTAATTTATCAACATATGCTCTGATACGACATGTTGATCAGTTCTGTTTAAACATAATGTAAAACATGAATAACATACCTGTTACAGCAGACAGGCCAGCAGAGAATCCAGTCAGAGATGCAGCCATTGAGTTCGACATACATGTCAGGATGATCTGGTTCCTCCTTAGGGTGTAAGGTTATGATGGTGATGAACCGAAACTAGGGAGGTTTCGATTAGGGAGAGAGAGAGCCGATTTGATGTTATGATTATTGAGTTATGTGTCTAACCCTTTATCTCTCTAATAATCTCGTTATATATACACCCAAGAGGAAACCTAATTAGTTAATAAGGGTAATATGGTCCATCAACAATTACCAACTAATTATTAATAGGTTATTAATATATTTTGATCTATATAATATAAATGATTATAATGGCTACAAGATTAAATATTATGATAATTATATATTTAATCTCACATCGATTCCCACAAGGGGGGTTTTCCCATATTTATTGGGTTTCCTCATGAATTGATTTATAGGCATTATGCCTAGTGGAGATGGATATGATCGGGTGGTTCCGCTGGTGGCACGATGATATACTCCAGTGGTCTGTCAGTGATCCAAATTTGCCGTTCAAAAAATAAAAAATAAAAATAAAACTAAAAAAATAAAAAATAAAATAAAATCTTGTTAGAACCAATGAAAAGCAGAATGATTGAGTTACATACTTGTAATATGATGCATTATGATTGTTGGTTTCTCGGATAAAGAATATATAGGGCAAGGTAATAAATATTATTATTTTATTATTATTATTATTTGTGTGTGTGGGGTGGGGGGGGGGGGGGGGGGGGGGGGATTGGCTAGCTAGCTTGATGGAATTCAGTGTTTCTTGTTGAATCTAGTTTAACTATGTGAAAAGAGGGGAATTATTATGTCTTATAGGGTTATGTTGCTAAAGTGAAATATTATATTTACACTGAAATAGAAGGTAACAGGCAATAAGTTGCGCCGCTATCCTTTTTAAAAAAAATACAAAAAGGTATTATGAAGTTTAATGTAGTCGTAATGAAGAAGGGTTGAAGCCTTAATATTGATGAATTTACTAATGGTAATTGTGACTAAACAAGTTGTATGATCATAATCAAATTCAACGTGGCATGCAGATTCGGTGAATTTAAATAATGTTTGTGTTGCTAAAGTGAAATATTATATCTACACTGAAATAGAAGGTAAACGGGCAATAAGTTGCGCCGCTATCCTTTTTTAAATAGCAAAAAGGTATTATGAAGTTTAATGTAGTCGTAATGAAGAAGGGTTGAAGCCTTAATATTGATGAATTTACTAATGGTAATTGTGACTAAACAAGTTGTATGATCATAATCAAATTCAACGTGGCATGCAGATTCGGTGAATTTAAATAATGTTTGTGTTGAAATAAAACTTTAATCTTCTATCTATACTAATAAAGTAAAATATTGGAGAACACGCATCACTCCCTCAATGAGTTTTAATGGTTTTATTGATTTTTTATAGAACATAAGCATGTAATATAAACAAACGGATTGTCCATTTGTCCCTTATCGTAAGTACCTAACTACCTAAGTACGAACCTTAGCTGCTTGAAGTCGATAAATCAAAGTTCACACTAGAAAAAGAATTGAAGTCAATAAATCAAAGTTCATAGTACAAAAAGAAAAAAGAAAGAAGCAAAATGGAAACTTCCAAACATTGAAGCCTGAAGTCAATAAATCAAAGTTCACACTACAAAAAGAATTTGAGTCAATAAATCAAAGTTCATAGTACAAAAAGAAAAAAGAAAGAAGCAAAATGGAAACTTCCAAACATTGAAGCCATCCATGTTGGAACCCCTCCCCCAAGAAACATAATAAATTGTATTTTAAATTATATATTTCTAACTTTGGTTATTTAAAGAAAGAAATCGAAACCTTTTTTAAAATACGAAGAAACAATTCCTTATATTTTTAAATAATTTATTTATTTTTTGTAACATCCAACAAAGCTCGATCCCCGGGTACACCACCTATCAGCAAAAAGGTCACTCATTTCCGTGATCGCATATAGCAACGTGACCCAACCCGTCATCAAATTCAGAGGAAACCCAAAGCCCAAAAGTCTACTATATGATAAAACCCCCGGCTCGAACATGACATTTTGTCACAAATGAGACTCCAATCGACAATAAAAAAGTTTTCTGGGTATCAATACAGCACTACCCCTTTATGTTAAAAAGAAAAAAAATAAATCTATACCTTTTTAAAATAATAATAAACAATTCTTTATATTTTTATTTCAGTTTACACTACTGCTCTACACAGGATTTGATTGAACATTTACTAAACAATGCTTCTATTTAGTCATGTTAGTTTTTTTAATTGTAAGGCTGTGGGGAATGGGGTGTTGGTTGGGGTGGGGTACGTCCTTCAACGCCAGCTGTTTTATTCTGGGTTGGTATGGTGTTGCCTTTTTGGCATGAGTATTCAGCCTGGCGTGGGCGGGGGGAGAGGGTCAAGATGAGTTGGCAGGCTTTGGTTGGCTGGTCCAATATAGCTGGCTTTGGTTGGCTAGTTTAATTAAAAAAAATTACATGGCTGGCCAAGCCACATCACACCCCCTCATTTTTTCACCATAAGCTTGTGGATCCCACTCTCGTAACGTGTCGAGCAATTCACCCAATCCAAGCCCATCCACACCCCACAGCCTAATCAAAAATTAAAATTACAAAGTAATTCGCATAAAAAATATGTCGATTGCAGTTATTAAACAAATTCTCATATAAACCGAATCAGAGGCTTATCTGATAATTCACGTACCCTGTTTGAGCTCAAAAAAATGTGTCAATCCGTAATGTTTTATTATGATTTTTTTAAATTAAATTAGTACTGGGCTTAATAAACCTAATGCCAAATGGGCTAAATTTTAAATCATAAAAAAGATTTGTAAATAGGCCTATATTGGAATTGGTATGTGTTTACCATTTAAAAAATAACATATATATATATATATATATATATATATATATATATATATATATATATATATATATATATTGGATTTTTTTTAAATCACGTGCTCTCGAAATCACGGGTCTTGTGCGGAGGTCCTCCCCACACACCATCAAAGTCGCCACTGAACCGAACCACTCAATCATCGAAAGTCTTGCATGATGTAATATTAATAAAGAAAGTAAAAAAAACATACACACACATATATATATAGAAAAATATATATATAGAAAAATGATCATTTAGGAACCACCCTTTATTGCGAGAACCTTAATAACCAATTTGAACACAACAAAAAATATCTAAAAAAAATCTAAAAAACACAATTTTTTTTTAATATTTTTAATGTAAAAATTTTAGTTTTTTTTTTTTTTTTTGAGGGGGGGAGGGTTAGTTTTTTTTTAGGTTTTTGGTGGTGTAGTAAGTTTATTTTATTGTGTTCACGTTGGTTCTCGCAGTTCTCGTAATAAAGTTGGTTCTCGCATCAACCTACCTTATATATATCACATATAACACACATTGCATGGATATGTATGACTCACAAGCTAGTTGCCACAAGTTACCACAGAACTGAGATTATATGCTCCTAAAATGTTGCAAAAAGATCTCTCCCTTTCGTTCCTCATATTATCATTCATGTTCTCCCGCTTATCAGTTTCTACAGCAAACTCCAACGTCTATGTTCAATGTTCTCAACTCAACTTCACATCAACCACACCTTACGAGTCGAACGTAAACTCACTGTTCACTTCCTTACTCGACTCAGCCTCTATCTGCAACTTCAACAAAATTGAAACCTCCCCACAAAGCGATACTGTGTATGGCGTCTTCCAATGTAGAGGCGATCTAAGCTCCCCCAATTGCAAAGATTGTGTGGCCAGCTCTATAAGTCAACTCAAGACAGCTTGTCCCATGTCCAAAGGCGGTGAAATACAATTAGAAAGATGCTTTGTGAAATATGATGATACATCATTTTTTGGAGCCCAGGACAAGACGGAGGTTTATAGGAGATGTGGCCCTTCAAATGGCTATAACTCTGATGTCTCGAACCGTATAGATAGTGCGTTGGCAAATCTAGTTGGTGAGAATGAACAATACTTTCGTGGGGGAGATTTTGGAAGCGTACAAGGCGTGGCACAATGTGTACAAGATTTGAGTTTAAGCGATTGTCAAGATTGTCTTGCCGAGGCAAGTGGCCGGTTGAGATCAGAGTGTGAGACATCTACCTGGGGTGATATGTACCTTGGAAAATGTTATATCCGATATGCTGAACAGGGTAAACCTATATATATTGTGGTGGTGATTTGTATTAATATATTATCATATATTTATCTTGCATTAACATATAAAGCATGCATGATTTAATACAGGAAACTTAAATACTCCAAATGACAACTCCAACTCAAATTCCAATAAAAGTAGTGACAAAAGAAGAAAGAAAAACAAAAGGTGGAGAAATTTTGGTATTAACGTTGCCTCCTTCTTTGGCGGGGCATTGGCTTTTAGCTTGACTGTTGTTGCGGTTTGTGCTTGCAATTGCTGTAATACAACAAACAGTACGTTACTGATTTACTTCATTTTTATAAAGATTATGCCAGAGTATTTTTACAAGGATCTATAAACAACTAAACAAGGATCATTAATAATATATAAAAAAAAATTGGCTCTTAAAAATATTTGATTAAACATTGGAGATTATTATAGTTCCCACTCCTTACAATCATAGATTAAAAAAATGGTTTCCTATGATTTCTATTTTGTCTCGTTCTCTTTACAATCATAGATTAAAAAAATGGTTTCCTATGATTTCTAATTAGTTAATAGTCTTCATTCACACACGCTGTTTTTTATTTACTTTTTTCTTTTAGTACAAAATTGACGATGGTATGACTTTTAAAGTATATCTATAAGTATTTATATATATATTTACTTTCTTTTCATGAATTTACAATGTATAGTTTATATTATCAAAATAGCATACCATAAAGTACTATTTGAATGTATATGCCATAATCAAGGTTGTGTAATTCATGTTTTTTTTTAACTTTTCTTGAATCCTCAGTCTACAAACAATATCAAGATTTTAGGAGGGAAAAAAGAGTAGCCGAGAAAGAAAGGGATTTAGCCAGAAATGAAGCAAAAGCAGCCAAAGAAAAGGCACAAAAGTTAGAGAAAGAATTAGAAGAAGTGAAAAAGGAATGTACATCAAAGAAATCTGTTCCTTATTTACCGCCAATGCCGCCTCCGCCGTCTTTCTTGTCAATGCTCCCTCCATGTCTGTACGTTCCACATTAGAGCCCGACGACATGTTATTACTATGAAACTATGAAAGCATATGAAAGTCCCTAGCCGAAGAACTACCTCTTTTTTTACTTTGTACTTATATGTAAACTTTCCTAGGTGAAAAAACTCGCAATTTTGTGTTGTATCTTTCTCAACCTTTTCTTATATATATTCGCCTATGCTCACCTATCAAGTATATTAAACAAAGCCATATAAACCAATTTACCAGTACGTCTAGTCTTACGAAGAACCTAAACCATATAGGTCCGTCTAATAGGTAGTAGTGGTGTATAACCAACACGTAACTAGTTTCTTGACCTTTTTAATGAATCGGTGGTTAGGTTGGAATAGCCGGTGAACTAGTTGCCTCTGTTAGATTTCAATGGATGGGAGAATTGTCGTTGTTAGGTTTCAAATCGTTAGAAGAATAAGGGTTGTTTTCCTGGATGGGTTTCATAATTTTAAAAGGGCAGTTTTGTCAGGAATTCTAACAAGGAAGTGAGATATATCATATATGTAATTTAACCCTTGTTTATATGAAAATACAGTTGAAAAAACAACTCTGTGTATTTTAATTTCTTTAAATATTAGTAACTACATGCTAGAGAAGAAAGATCTTGATTGAAGATGCTCTTAGCGGGGAAAGATGGAGGAAACTTCTTACAATTATTGTAGCATAGTACCTTAAGATCGACGAAACTTAGGATTATTGTAGACTAGTATAGTACCTTAGCAAGGAAATATCTAGGAAACTTGTATGATTACTGTAGTAGATAGAGTACCTTAGCGAGGAAAGATGGAGGAAACTTAGTAGTTTAGCACCATTTGCACATGTCTGAAATTAAGGATATCTGCAAACGAAAGAGACATGCGTACTATGTGCATCAGCTAAAAGGAAATTTTCAAGGACTGATGACGCTAGTTAGAAATGCCTTTCTAGAAATTCAAAAAAAATTATATTCCTTTTAAAAATTATTATTGTTGTGGACGGGTTATGGAGGGGAGTACCATTGGTAAGACTTAAAAGAAATTAGTCTTAGACCACCCGGGGCGGTGCCTTTTTTGCACGTTATACTCTTCTTTCACGCGTGAAACAAACAAAGAAACCACCGCCACCTAGCAAATTTAACGCGTGATATTTGTTTTCCATGATAAAATTAACGCGTGATAAATGGAAGGGTGTGAGGGGTGGTTGATGACATGGTGGGAATTGATTGGATGTTGTGAGTGATAAATGAGTGGTGAGTGATAACCACCCCTACCCCCCTTTGTCCTCAATAATTATTCCATCACTCACAACCTTTTTTAGTATAAATGCCCATCACTCACAACACCTAACAATAATAAACTAAAATATATATTTTTTTAGTATAAAATATATATTTTTTTTTATTTAGTCGAAGTCGAACCGTAAGGCGCGTAGGTCCCTAACGAGCGTCGAAACTAAGTTCGTCGTTAAAATATAAAACGACGAACTTAGTTTCGACGCTCGTTAGAGACCTACGCGCCTTACGGTTCGACTTCGACTAAATAATAAAAAAATATATATTTTAACGACGAACTTAGTTTCGACGCTCGTTAGGACCGTACGCGCCTTACGAGCGTCAAAACTAAGATCGTCGTTAAATTATATTATTTTTTTATTATTTAGTCCATGTCGAACCGTAAGTCGCGTAGGTCGCTAACGGGCGTTTAAACGGGTGCGAAATCGCTGCCGTTTGGGGCTGTGTTTGCAGCCGTTTAAACGCCGGTTTACGGCTGCAAACGCAGCCCCAAACGGCTGCCGGTTTAAACGCCGTTTAAACGCCAGTTACGGTTCGACTTCGACTAAATAAAGAACAGATACAACAACAATCAAACAAATCAAACAAACACCCCTAATTCACTGTAAACCCTAATTTACCTAAGATACACCCCTAATTTACGGATAAAATACTAAAAAAAATCAAAATTAGTTAAATAGGTTGAGAATGTACCCCGTTTATACTTCGAATTCGCGTGTATACGGTCGTAAATACGTAGTCGCCTTCGTATGTCTCTGTATTTTGTGTGTGTAATTTGGGGAAGAATAGAGATGCGTAGGGGTTTTCCTGATTTAAATCAGAACCTATACGCATCGTAGAGGCCCCTACGAAGCGTATGCAAAAGTCAAAAAAGGTGTTTGACTTGTGAAATTACCATGTCGCCCTTCCTATAGGGCTATACGGGGCTGACTATAAGGGCAAAAAGGTCATTTTCTGACCTTTATCTACGCTCCGTATGGATCTCTACGATGCGTATTTAACGGTCAGGAGAATGACCTATATACCCTTCTGTTGAGCCTATACGAAGCATGGATAGAAGGGTATAAAGGTCATTGTCATGACCTTTATATACGCGTCGTAGAGAGCCATACGGAGCGTATATAAAGGTCAGAAAATGACCTTTTTGCCCTTATAGTCAGCCCCGTATAGCCCTAACAGAAGGGCAAAAACGTAATTTAACATATTTATATTTTTCAACTTTGATTTGGGTGGAAAATTGTCCGCCTTTGACATACGATGCGTAGGGATCAATACGCTCCCTATTTGTTTGCCATTTTACCTTTTTACCCTTGTTCTGAGGCTAAAGGAAGCCAAAAACAGGGGCTTTATTGTCATTTGCTTATCATAGGATGCGTAGGGATCCCTACGCAGCGTATAGGTCCATTTTTTTTTTGTGTTTTCCTTGGTTTGTATTTATAGAAAACAATATTTTTTGATAAATAATGGCACAAATATAATTTAGAAAAGCTAAAAATAATACAAAAATTATGTTTATAAAAATATGAATTATAAATTAAAAATTAATTAAAAATGATATTATTTGAATTATAAAAATTAAAAATGATACAAACTTTATAAATTAAAAAAATTCTACAATTTACAAAAATACAAGTTTCCGGTTAATCTTCGATTATACTCGGTTCTCTGTCTTTGTTTGCTTTAGGATTGATTAACTCGTAGTAGTGCTGTAACCGCGGTCTATACATTTCTTCCCACCGTTCCGCAGCTATTGATCGATGTATCAACCACAACGGGGTCGCTAAAGGCATGGGGTAGTCTCCTTCCAACTTAGCATGTATGAAGTGTCCCCCGTCAACATGTACGAGCGTTATCGCTTGAGGTCGTGGATCTAGTGGGGCATCCCTTAATGGGAAGATGGTAGTGCTCCATTCGATGCTTAGCACGTGGAGGACAATATTATACCTTTGCGCTACGAGAAGCCCTACCTGGGGCATTTCCATCCAGTGACTTGGACCGCACGCTTTCAATGAATGTCATTCGATGCTCTTACGTATTCGTTCAAAGTCTCCTTTGTTATATGTTTCGAATACATGCTTCCAACGCACCTCGTTATGGTCAATCTCCAGTAGTAAATCTCTTCGAATATTGGACCATGCGTGTTTCGTAAAACCTAACCCGACAGCCACAGACCTGTACCCACAATGACCGTCTGGGGTCACATCTTGTATACGCGATATGTAAGAGTGAAACTCTGAGGGAATTTGATCCTTAAACCTCTCAATGCTTAACAAGTGCTCGTCCCCCTTCATTAATGGAAAACCCTTATCATCCCGCGTCTCCTTCTTTTTATAACTCGTTGAACTGTTTCGTTGCATTTTAGGTTTTTCAGACTTTATAACCGAACCAGTTCCATGAGAGCCCTCTGACGGTACGTATGAGCTGTGTCGGGGTAAATCGTACCTATGTTTGGGGGAAGCGGTATATACGTTGCTGTCCTCGCCATAGGAGTTGTGTCTCGCAGCTTCGTCTAACCTCGCAGCTTCATCTAGCCTTTCTTGTACTTTCTTTGATGTAGGCCGACCGCGAGTATTTTGCTGGACGATCGGTGGTTTCTTGGTTGACGATTTCGGGTTGAAGACCGCTTTTATCTTTGAAAGCAAACTCTTTTGCTGAACGGGGGACTGCGCCTCTAAATGTTGCCGCACATTATTTAGCTCTGCTACAACATCGACCTCCTCGTCTACCAGTTTACACGGGAGCAAGTCAAGCTTACGCCAGAATACATCTATGTCGTCGAGTTGTATCATACGCCCTGCACAGTTAAGTTAATACGGTGTGAGAAACAGCTAAATCGTACAAAATAACAAAAGGTTTGTAGTTTTAATATTTTTTACCTGTACTTTTGTAGTTTTCCAGCCTACAAGCACACGGCAATCCATTGCTAAGCCACATATGGCAACCACATGATGCGTTAAGTTTCCGCAACACCTCCATCTTCCTCAGTAGCTCTTTTGCTAGCAAATCAAGTGCTTCATGGGAAACCTTTCCACGTAGGTTGTCCAACATTCGGTGTCTGTGGTGGTTCATCGTTTTTTCGATGCTCTCAGTGAAACTTTTTTGTATTTCATCGTACTGAGTTTCAACTATATCAATGACGCATCTTGCTATTCGCTCCAATGAACTCCCGCGCGTAACGTATCTTTTTAAATTTGCGTGCAGGCTCTCAACTCTGTTGGTGGTGCGCTGACCAAAGTTGCGACACTTATCGGTCCACGCATAAACGAACATTTCTTTATAGTCTTTGAGCCAGTTTTCGTAGACGTAATCATAGACACCTGCAAAAATAAAATAATGAAATGTTAAAGCGTGTGTAAAATATAATAGATTGCGTGAGTCGTTTGTTGAAGGAACACTTACTTTCTCGGTTGGCAACCACGAGTCGGTTATACATTTTCTCCAAGTTGTACTTGTACATGGGCTCTGATGAAGATTCGCACAATCTCTTCCAGTACGACATAAATTTCCCCCAATCTTCTTTATCGAACCCTTTCTTGCAATTTCTAGCTATATTTTGTTGGATGTGAAAGTGGCATAGAAGCCTGGTTGCGTTCGGGAATACTTTAGAACACGCTTTAATTAGGGCAAGCTCCCTATCCGTGACTATCACACGCGGCATCATACATTCATGCAATATTGACTTGATCCGCTCAAGCACCCACACGTAGTTACCCCTTCGTTCTTTACAAATAACGGCATGTGCGATACAAAAAGACTTCCCAGTCGACGTCATACCCACAACCTGGACAAATGGCATGTTGTAGAGGTTTGTTTTGTAGGTCGCGTCGATCAACATCACGTGCGGGAATGCACGCCACATAGTGATTGAATAAGGATGAACAAAGAAAATCTCTGTTACGACATCTGTTTTGGGTTCCTATCGGGTGTCGTAAATGAATCGGTGGTCATGCAGCAGGCTTTCCAGTGCCTGAATAGGATTCTTTCCGTCCATTATTGTCGCTCTAATTTTTTGTACCGCATTTTGCACGTCTTTCTGAACGTGCAGGCTGTCGGGGAACTGCTTTCTTAGGGTTTGAAATATGATACGTGGCTCCATGTTTTGAGCAGTTAGCTGCTCCACTAGCTTGTATTCGGCTTTAGTAAATCTTCGCACAAAAGCGTGGCCCAACTGACTCGTCGTAGGTTCGTGGTTATGGTTCGCACAGTCCACTTTTAACTCCCACGTGTCATTCGTCACGTCCCAGATGGCGAGTAATGAAAATGGGCAACCGAATTTTTTGCTACCAGCTTTCCTAACTGTTGCTTTACTACGGTGCTCACCACTACAGTCGCACACAAGCCATACCATCCCAGTAGTACCGCCAATATTTTTTGATCGGCGGGTAACAATTACGTAACCATACTCCTTTCCCGTTTCTTGTACCCAATTCTTCAAATCAGTTAGAGACATGAAACGCTAAAAAAAAGTTACGTTAATAATAATAATAATAATAATTATAATTATAATATAATTGAAACTCATACTTCAGGGACTAATATGGTCATTATTGAAACTATTTTAACTGAATGGTTTAACCAGGTTAACTTTCATATAAAGACTTCTTTTTTAAACACTAACTCAGTTAGCATACTTAACTGAACAGTACAGGGACCATTTGTGTCAATTTTCGAAACTTCAGGGACCATTTGTGTTAATTTTCGAAACCTCAGGGACCATTTGTGTCAATTTTTGAAACTTCAGGGACTATTTTTGTAAAATTTTAAACTTTAGGGACCAAAGTGTAAATATATAAAAAACGGTAATAATAATAATAATAATAATAATAATAACAATAATAACAATAATAATAATAATAACAATAATAACAATAATAATAATAATAATAATAACAATTATAATTATAATTATAGTATTTTAACAATAATAACAATAATAATAATTATTATAATTATAATATTTTTAACAATAATAATAATAATTATAATTATAATTATAATATTTTTAATAATAATAATTATTATTTTAATGTGATGCCTCATTTATTTGAAACGGATTGCCCGGGGTAGATGGTTCATAAAGTGATGTGTTACGGGGCTCATAACCATATCCACCATGTTCTTCGTATCCACCTTCACCCACGTATCCACTGTAACCACCTTCACCCACGTATCCACTGTAACCACCTTCACCCCCGTATCCACTGTAACCACCTTCACCCCCGTATCCACCTTCACCACCGTATCCACTGTAACTTCCGTATCCACCTTCATCCCCGTATACCCCGTAACCCGGATACGATTGCTGCGTCGGGTAATATGGTTCATCAACAGGTGCATTCTCAGCACCGTATCCACTTTGTTGCACGTACGGAGATTCATACCTGTATCCGTAATCTGGATACACTTGATGCGCCGGGTAATTTGGTTCATCAACAGGTGGAGTGGGTGAGTCGTGTACCTACCCCATACATACGCTGCGTATTGATCACTACGCACCCTATGTCAGAATGATTTGACATGGTACTAGGTTTGACTGGGTGAGTCGTGTACCTACCCCATACATACGCTGCGTATTGACCACTACGCAGCGTATAAGCTAACTAGTGTATATAAGAATTAAGTTTCATATTCTAACAGCTCTAAGACAGAGGATAAACTGGTTAAGACGTTGCGGTTATAAACGATAGGTCACGAGTTCGATCCTTGCAAGGGCCGGTTCTTTAAAGAAGACCCCCTTTTTTACAGATTTTAGATATATTTACACTTTGGTCCCTGAAGTTTCAATTTTTACACAAATGGTCCCTGAAGTTACGAAAATTGACATAAACGGTCCCTGAAGTTTCATAAATTTACAAAAATGGTCCCTGGTGTTTCCAGGATTTACAAAAATGGTCCCTGAAGTTTCGAAAATTGACAAAAATGGTCCCTGTACTGTTCAGTTAAGTATGCTAACTGAGTTAGTGTTTAAAGAAGAAATCTTTATATGAAAGTTATCCTGGCTAAAACATTCAGTTAAAATAGTTTCAATAATGACCATATTAGTCCCTGAAGTATGAGTTTCATAAAATGACCAAATATTAACGTAACTTTTTTTTAGCGTTTCATGTCTCTAACTGATTTGAAGAATTGGGTACAAGAAACGGGAAAGAAGTATGGTTACGTAATTATTACCCGCTACGCAGCGTATATAAAACCTGGCAAAAAGTTGACACTTCAAACCTACCAAAATGACCCCAAATAGGCAGCTGTTTTATATACGCTGCGTATTGACCAATACGCAGCTTATATGCACCTTGTTTTCTGTGAAATGATTGGTTATCAGGCACTTAGATCTATGGTCTATCTACGCTGCGTATTGACCAATACGCAGCGTATTTAAACCCTAAGTGTGCAGATAGGCAAACTGAGTGTGCAGATAGTGAGAGCCTTTATATATTAGTTTTTTATTATTGGGTAGTCCCCTTTGAATGGTCCTTCATCTAATGTGACGTGACGCCTACGTAGCGGATAGTCCCCAAAGGGACTACCCAAACCATACCCTATGGTCTAAGTGGATCAAAAGTGACTATCATGTATTTGCTTGAATAAAATTAATGTTCGTGTATTATACTTGTATTAATAACAGATGCTATTAAATGGTGTATTGTGGGTAGTTGGGGAATTTCAGTTGATGGTGGCCGGGTATTTTGGGGATTTTTCTTCTTATGAATCCTTATATTATATTATACTATACTACTATTATAATAGATGTTATTGAACAGTGCTTTCGTGGGTAGTTTGAGTATTTCAGTTGGTGGTGCGGGGTATTTTAGGGATCTCAGTGTTTGAACATGTAATATGTTCTTTCTTCTCCTTATGAACCCCTATGTTTGCTGCTCAATTCTCTATGATGTCTCCGTCATTCACTTGCCGTTAGTCGATGGTGGCGCTTTCAATGGATGGTGGTGGTGATCGTCACTTACACCGATTTTGACATCGTCTCCGCCGCCCATTTTTCCGCCTTGTCGAGTTCTCCCATCATTGGATGTTGGATGGTTGATAGTGGAAGGTGACGATGGGGGCGGTGGTCACCGCTTACAACGATTCTGATTCCTTTTTCGTTTTTTTTTTCGTCCGTCTTCAACGTACTGTTTGGTTGTGAGTACTCGTGGATGTTGTTGCATGTGACCCCACCATTGTTATCACTAATGGTGTTATAAATAATATTGTTATAATTTATTTATTAGATAAATTGAATATGTGGAGATAATTATATTAATTATAAGAAAATTAATATGTTTTTTAAGATAAATATAAGGGGTATTATAATTCCTAAAAGTGGAATGTTTTGAGTTCAAATACAATAGATTAAGAGATATATATATATATATATATAAACAAGAGTTTATGGAGTTATTTGATGACACCATATAACACAGACAACCAACACCACCCCACCGTCATCGCCCCCAATGCCGGTCAACCACCTTCGTGTAACGACCCCCGCCCCCACCCTGGACGGAATCGGGAGCCGTGAACCAGTTCAGTGGTACCGGTGGTTATTTAGAAAAGTAATGCAGCGGAAATTTCATCAGGATCGTGAGTTAGGAAAAATATCAGAGTTTAGAAAACACCGGATTTTATTTATTAAATAGATGGGATAAAACCATGTTTTGAGAGTTAGCTTTAATATGGGATAAACCCGAATATATAAAATAACTTTTCTTAATTTAATTTAATTGATAAAATAAGCCACTTCTGTAAGCCTTGTTGGTGTCGTATCCAACTCTTATTCCGATCTACTGTAATTACCTGAAACGCGTTTTAAAAACATTTGGTCAGTGGGAAATACTGGTGAGTTCATTCAGTTTGTACAAAAAGACACATTGTTATAAATTACAGCATAAGAGCGATTACAATGGCTTCTATCTTATTTTTATCTGGCGCCGTGTCACCTCCTGGTGACGATGGTCATACCACTATTGGGTCCTTTCACCCAAGTAGTGACGATTATCACTGTTAGGTTGATGAACCTAACCGTGAGAAAATTAGTAATGTGCACAATACCCCACTAGCCAGTGATTCAAGATAACCACGACTTAATCCCTGTAATTATAACTTTTGAAAATGCTTGGAGTATTGTAAAACATTATTGATAAAAAGAGAATGACTCACATTATAAGCATGCAGTATTGATTTAACAAGCTTCTTGATTCTACTCCTTCTGATGATCACGCATATACTTTATTATTCTGAACCTTCTGATGATTAAACAGCTTGTTTGATTATAAGTGTATAGTTGGGAGTATTCTGATGGTTAAACATATAGTTTAACAGAAGAGAATACGTATTAGTGTAAAACCACATCAAACCTAACGATGGTCACGAGATTCGAACCTTTACGAATTTCACAAAGTATAGTCTTATTAGACAGCACTTTGGCATCCGTTTAACGAACTCACAACGTACAGCACTTTGACATCCGTTTAACGAACTCACAAAGTATAGCACTTTGGCATCCGTTTAACGAACTCACAAAGTATAGCACTTTGACATCCGTTTAACGAACTCACAAAGTATAGCACTTTGACATCCGTTAGTTGGTTCCTGAATCGATCAGACAGAATATCGCATCGGTGATTATTGGTTAGAACACCAACATATAGAGAGAAGAAGAAAAGAAAATGAGCAAAGGAAATGAATTCCTAGGCTTCCTATTTATAGTCAAGGGATAAGTTTTACCCCTATATAGAATTTCCCTAGGTGTTATCTTCCTTAGTTGAACCTTCCCTAGATAAAACCTTCCCTAGATAGCACTTTCCTTAGATAAAATATTCCTTAGATAATATCTACCCCATATATATCTATTTTTTCATGTATATCTATTTAGGTGTTTAATAAATCTTACTTAGCGGATTAATTAATCTTACTTAGCTTAATTAATCTTGCTTAGCTTAATTAATCTCGCTTAGCTTAATTAATCTTGCTTAACTTAATTAATCTTACTTAACTTTAATTAATCTTACTTAGCTTATTAAGTTTATCTTATCTATTAAGGTTTCTTAACCGCTAAGTTTTATTTAACTAGTAAGATTACTTAATTGCTAATTATTCTACTTTAGCATCTCTTTGGTTACGAGTTCTAATTTTTAGATAAAAATGGAACTCGTATTAGTGTATTAACCCAATTCAACTTTAATGATAATCACGAAAGCAAAACCCTCACGATGAATGACAAAGTATAGTCGTATATCGGCAGCACTTAAACATCCATCTGATTCACAACGAATGACAAAGTATAGCCCGAGTTCGGGCAGCACTTAAACATCCATCACGACGAATGACAAAGTACAGTACTTAAACATCCATCGGATTGGTTTCAATCGATCGGATAAAGTATCGTACCAGTGATTAGAGTTATTACCCTAATAACGGGCAGAGTTTTCGGGATTTAAAAGGTATAATCCCGAGCTACTATTTACTATAATAAAAGCTGAAGAAAAGAAAAGAATTGAGCAGTTTGAAACGTAGCAGTGATCGAGTTAATACCTTGTATCGTAGCAGCGTTTCCCTAAGAAAAATCACGATTTGAGCAGTATAAATTCGTTTTTGAAAGAAATTTTCGACACATAAGCAAAGTCCCATGTCCAGGCTATTTATAGCTGAAAAATGGGTTTTACGCGGCCCGCGTAACCCACACTTAAACTTTACGCGGCCCGTGAGGGGCCCTAGTCTATGTGTAGGCTTGATGGGTCACGAGTAGGGTTGACACGCATGCAACAAGTGGCCCGGAAAGCTTATCCGGTCAAACTTAAGTTGACGCGGCCCGCGTAGGGTCTCCTTATGCTTTACGCGGCCCGCGTGAAAACCAAAAACCTTTTTTTCTTGTTTTTTCATGCACGTTAGGGTTTCAGGGGTCCGGGTTTTCACTTATGGGTAGTTTTGGGACATTTTTGAAGGTCGTTACATCCTCCCCACCTTGTTTTAAATCTCGTCCTCGAGAATTGGGCTACGATATCTCTTTTAGAGTTATGTCATGTTTTAGTCAATAAGAATAGTTTTAAGATACGTGTTTTACAATAACTAGGGCTCAATGGTTTAAAAAGTCGATGTCAAATGTGATGAAATGATATAGTTTCCAAGGTGATTAGGTTTAAGTCGAAAAGATATATGATCAATAGATGTGAATGTTTACAAGTTGTAAATGATTTTTTTTTAGAAACAGTAGAATTTACGGTCAAATAGAAAACTTACTTTGATTGTCAACTGAGGAGGACTCAAAATTAACAAGCTCGAATGAAATAGAAGTATGAAAATGATTTATCAACTATTATGATATTAGAAAAATCAATGGGTTGACATTTATCGAATTACAAGGATACACCGATATATGACAGAGTTTAGTGTATCATTGTCTTAACACATAGTTGTATTAAGACCATTTTCAAGGAGGAGTCAAGCGAAAGGTATATATATAAATTAGCTCAAGCTACAAGTCTATACCGACGCCACAAGGTGTCGTAATGATCGAAATAATAATAGCGGTGACTGGACGAGTTTACCGTGTTTTAAATCAAATGAAGTAAATCCGAATGTTTGTTTTAAACAAATCTAATAGGATTTTCGATTGAAATTGAAACAATTGAATAATGTTTTTCTATTGAAGATGATAAAGCAATAAATATCACGAAAGGCTCGATTGATGCTGTAAGAACCATTAAGAGATACACTGAAATATGACATGAATTTGTGTATCATTATCTTAGCACACGATTGTGTTAAGATTGCTTTTATAGGATAAACCAACAAAGTGGATTCAATATAAATAGATAAATAATTAAATCCGTATATGATGTGTGCAAACGAGATTAGCGCAAGCTTCAAATTTGGGAAAACGTCACCACAAGGTGATCGTGATCAAAGAAACGATTTAATGAAGTCGAAGACCAAACAAGCCTGTTATGGTTCAAAGTAATTGAAGGGCTTGTTGGGATTAATTCGAATATGATGACCTTAATCTATAATACGGGACCTTGAATTGAATACGTATTGCGAGCAAGTTCAAACAATGGAACTTGGTTTAAACACAACGAGTTCAGGTATCAATAAGAAAGTTCTGACATGGTCACAACAAAAACCATGTATACCATTCAAAAGAAAATCGAGTTTTTCAAGAAATTCATCGATTCGATATCAAAGAGTCATCGTTTTGCAGAAAACGTGGTTTACAATGCAAAGATCAAGTATAGCGGAACGATATTTGAATTTTAACAACAAATTGGAATGAAGCCTTCCCATGGCCTAACCACATGCGCAACCAATAGTGCATGTGTAACGTGTGGATTTACCAAGAAATGAAACAACCAAATAAATATTCGCGGTTATGAAAGAAATCCTCATGATGACCATTAGGAGAGTAGAAATGCAAAAGTCTATTTACTATATGCAGAGGTCTAAATTTTAACAAAAGGAATTTAAGAATCTTATCTGGAATTTTGTGTGATAACCGTTGTTAAGTGACATTATCAGGGAATGTCGAATAAAATGAAATAGGGGAATTGCAAAGGTATGTGACTCCTTTTGCAGTGCCAATAATTATGACTCTGATTAGACTGTGCACCGATGGTTGTGAAATCTTGTTCCAACGTACCTCAGCAAGATTCATGTCGTTTGTAGGATCATGTGGCAAAGTGCCGCTTTTTTATCAGTAGTTCTCCCACTGCAGGGATTAGCATTGTTGTTGTCGTGCCCAATCATATTTTCCAAAGGTCTTGCCTCGAAAGTCGTGTGTAATATACTTCGACGTCTGTGGTCGTATAATTTAAGTTTTATGTGTTTTCTTGTGCACTAGCACAACTTTACAGGCTTCTTACTTGCGTTAATAGTCTATGGTAATGCATTGGAAATTCTTATACTTTTGATGGCGTACCAACTTAAAGGGTTTCCATTGTTTATATTGTCGCACGAGTTATGAGGTAGATGATCAAACGAAATAATGTTTGATATCAGAATTATAGATATATGTAAGAGATTCCTGATAAAGAAATCTAGAATTATTATTGACACTTATGTTCGTGATTTATTTTAAATTGTCAATCGTTATGGCTTTTGGAATTCCTTATAGATATACATATCTATATAATCATATATTTCACATGCTGTAATATACATACCCTTCATAAGGTCAATGTATTTAATAGATTCTTATTTCCAAAAACAAGTCAGATATCAGGTCATGATACTATTTAGGGAAATCTTGTCACTTGTTTGATATATTATATACCCCGTCTTATCCGGTTCTCGCCGGAGAGGTAACCCCATTATATCCAGACAAGCTCGAGAGTCTGTTACACCATACCCAGTCTTGCCGGAGAAGAAATTTATATTTCTCATAAATAGTATTTTTCTTAAATCATGATTTGGAAAGTGCATTATGACTTTCAACAAAGAAGAAGGAAATTAGTATTTACCTGACGGATCATATTCTAGAACAAAGTAGTACCAATAAATAAGAAATAACAGTGGTCAAGTGTTATTGCTTATTTATTATACTTGCAACGTTCTAGTTATCATCCTCACGGCATACCAAAACCCCTCACACTTTATTTACACAAGTATTTAGCTTATCTCGAAGCTTATACTAAGGCATCTTTTCTTAAGTTAAGTCTAAATGCTATCATGTGTGCTACCAGTTAATAGTAATTTTCTAACTCTTTTATTTAAGCTTAGGTATCATTATCACAACACCTATTGGCTTAAATCGGTGGCTCTGATACCACCTTCTGTCACGACCCCCGACCCCACCCTGGACGGAATCGGGAGCCGCGAACCAGTTCAGTGGTACCGGTGGTTATTTAGAAAAGTAGTGCAGCGGAAATTTCATTAGGATCGTGAGTTAGGAAAAATATCAGAGTTTAGAAAACACCGGATTTTATTTATTAAATAGATGGGATAAAACCATGTTTTGAGAGGTAGCTTTAATATGGGATAAACCCGAATACATAAAATAACTTTTCTTAATTTAATTTAATTGATAAAATAAGCCACTTCTGTAAGCCTTGTTGGTGTTGTATCCAACTCTTATTCCGATCTACTGTAATTACCTGAAACGCGTTTTAAAAACATTTGGTCAGTGGGAAATACTGGTAAGTTCATTCAGTTTGTACAAAAAGACACATTGTTATAAATTACAGCATAAGAGCGATTACAATGGCTTCTATCTTATTTTTATCTGGCGTCGTGTCACCTCCTGGTGACGATGGTCATACCACTATTGGGTCCTTTCACCCAAGTAGTGACGATTATCACTGTTAGGTTGATGAACCTAACCGTGAGAAAAATAGTAATGAGCACAATACCCAACTAGCCAGTGATTCAAGATAACCACGACTTAATCCCTATAATTATAACTTTTGAAAATGCTTGGAGTATTGTAAAACATTATTGATAAAAACAGAATGACTCACATTATAAGCATGCAGTATTGACTTAACAAGCTTCTTGATTCTACTCCTTCTGATGATCACGCATATACTTTATTATTCTGAACCTTCTGATGATTAAACAGCTTGTTTGATTGTAAGTGTATAGTTGGGAGTATTCTGATAGTTAAACATATAGTTTAACAGAATGGAATACGTATTAGTGTAAAACCACATCAAACCTAACGATGGTCACGAGATTCGAACCTTTACGAATTTCACAAAGTATAGTCTTATTAGACAGCACTTTGGCATCCGTTTAACGAACTCACAAAGTACAACACTTTGACATCCGTTTAACGAACTCACAAAGTATAGCACTTTGGCATCCGTTTAACGAACTCACAAAGTATAGCACTTTGATATCCGTTAGTTGGTTCCTGAATCGATCGGACAGAATATCGCATCGGTGATTATTGGTTAGAACACCAACGTATAGAGAGAAAAAGAAAAGAAAATGAGCAAAGGAAATGAATTCCTAGGCTTCCTATTTATAGTCAAGGGATAAGTTTTACCCATATATAGAATTTCCCTAGGTGTTATCTTCGTTAGTTGAACCTTCCCTAGATAAAACCTTCCCTAGATAGCACTTTCCTTAGATAAAATCTTCCTTAGATAATATCTACCCCATATATATCTATTTTTTTATGTATATCTATTTAGGTGTTTAATAAATCTTACTTAGCGGATTAATTAATCTTACTTAGCTTAATTAATCTTGCTTAGCTTAATTAATCTTGCTTAACTTAATTAATCTCGCTTAGCTTAATTAATCTTGCTTAACTTAATTAATCTTACTTAACTTTAATTAATCTTACTTAGCTGATTAAGTTTATCTTATCTATTAAGGTTTCTTAACCGCTAAGTTTTATTTAACTAGTAAGATTACTTAATTGCTAATTATTCTACTTTAGCATCTCTTTGGTTACGAGTTCTAATTTTTAGATAAAAATGGAACTCGTATTAGTGTATTAACCCAATTCAACTTTAACGATAATCACGAAATCAAAACCCTCACGATGAATGACAAAGTATAGCCGTATATCGGCAGCACTTAAACATCCATCTGATTCACAACGAATGACAAAGTATAGCCCGAGTTCGGGCAGCATTTAAACATCCATCGGATTCACGATGAATGACAAAGTACAATACTTAAACATCCATCGGATTGGTTTCAATCGATCGGATAAAGTATCGTACCAGTGATTAGAGTTATTACCCTAATAACGGGCAGAGTTTTCGGGATTTAGAAGGTATAATCCCGAGCTACTATTTACTATAATAAAAGCTGAAGAAAAGAAAAGAATTGAGCAGTTTGAAACGTAGCAGTGATCGAGTTAATACCATGTATCGTAGCAGCGTTTCCCTAAGAAAAATCATGATTTGAGCAGTATAACTTCGTTTTTGAAAGAAATTTTCGACACAGAAGCAAAGTCCCATGTCCAGGCTATTTATAGCAGAAAATGGGTTTTACGCGGCCCGCGTAACCCACACTTAAACTTTACGCGGCCCGCGAGGGGCCCTAGTCTATGTGTAGGCTTGATGGGTCACGAGTAAGGTTGACACGCATGCAACACGTGGCCCGGTAAGCTTATCCGGTCAAACTTAAGTTGACGCTGCCCGCGTAGGGTCCCCTTATGCTTTACGCGGCCCGCGTGAAAACCAAAAACCTTGTTTTCTTGGTTTTTCATGCACGTTAGGGTTTCAGGGGTCCGGGTTTTTACTTACGGGTCATTTTGGGACATTTTTGAAGGTCCTTACACTTCGCCTGTCGAAGCTCGCCGAAGATCGCCCAAACCCGCAGCCAAGTCGTCGGCCGCCTCGGCCTCATCACTGCACACCACCACCCTCACGCCACCTAGCCCGCGTTGCCCCCTCGTCGATTGCCCTCCACACCGCCACTGACCAAACCGCTGGAAATCAGATTTTATCTAGTTTGACCAGGTTTAACCGTGAAGTGTTCTTGGGTCTCGTATTCGGGTAATCGAGTTTCAAGATTCGTCTCAGGTTACTAATTCGGGATCAGGGTTCGAGAACAAGTGTCAACTAGCGTGATGATGTGTTGACTCAAAGTGTGAAGCTTCAGTTTTTCGTCAATGGTTAGCTATTCGACATGCCCCTATGGTTATATTTGTTTTAACGGTTGCAATTGGATCACTGGAACGGGTTAGTCGGTTTTATTGTACCGGCTTCCGCTTTAATAATTTAATCTGAGATATTAATTGTTAATAATAATTAAAATTAGATTTTATTTAAAAATTAAAAGAGCCGCTTTTGCACTCGTTTTAACAATATTGTTTAGATCGATCTATGTTTTATTAGTCAACTTTTGTTTGAAAAAATATCGATCCTTTATTGTTTTGTGGTTAAGATTTAATATAAATTGATCACTAGACCATCTGAGTTGTTTACTAAAATCGTTTTGTTGTTAATCAATGTTAGTATTTTTATGGGTCATTTGAAACCCTGATATAATAGATAGGCTTTATTTATTTTATGTAAAGTGTTTATTGTAATGCTGTAAAACCGAAGAAGACATATATAAAAGATTGAAACCCTGATATAATAGGTAGGTTTTATTTATTTTATGTAAAGTGTTTATAGTAATGTTGTAAAACCGAAGAAGACATTTATAGAAGACTAAAGAAGGTGAATTAGGATAAGAGATAAGGATCTCAACCTAAGTGGGAGCTTATAGGATAAAAGTTGTTTTGTTTGTCTCTTTAGACCCGTTCGGCTATCACTCAATGGCTCGAACGAAACCGAACGTATATCTCGATGCTCGATTTATTGCTTTTATTTATATATGCGTGGTTGGTATATTGTTTCGAAAATAATTAGACCACAAAATAAATATATTTTTACAATCACAGTAAAATGAAGAGATAATTAAAAAGTCGTTTTTAAGTTACTCGGAAAGGTATATTTTAATTAACAAAATAAGTACGGTTTTAAAATTAAAGAGTTTATTTTTAAATCCATCATTAATAAAAGAGTTTACAATTAAAAACAAGTTCAGATAAACAACCAACGTAGTTTTAAATAAGGTATCTAAAATCAATCATAATGAGCGTTAAAGGAGTTTCAATTATCACGAACAAACGTAATAAAATTTGATTTTACAAAATTGCATGATTTGCATCATACTACAAATTATCCAAAATATTTTGACCCACAGATGGTAATAAAATATTAAAGTAAACTCCATAACTAAAATCGGTATTATTGTGATACCGGAAATTAATGGAATTCTTTCCGATTTATCCGAACCCCCTTTGTTAGCAACTTACCTTGCATTGTGTCACAACCCCCGACCACACCCTAGTTGAGAGCCGTGAACAGTCAAGTGGTACCGGTAGTTATTTTGAAAATATTGGAGCGGAAATTTTCATCAGTAGCGTGAGTTAGGAAAAATATCAGAGTTTAGAAAACCGAATTTTTATTTAAGCAGATCGATGGGGATAAAACCCGTGTTTTACAAATGTAGCTTTTAATAGGGGTTAAACCCAAATACATAAAACAACGTTTCTTAATTTAATTGATAAAATAAGCCATTTTTTAAGCCTTTCGGTGCCGAATTACTCTTATTCTGATCTATTGTGATCACCTAAAACACATTTAAAAACATTTGATCAGCAGGAAATACTGGTGAGTTCATTCATTTGTATAAAAACACAATGTTATAATTACAACATTAACCGTTTTTACATTTGTTTATTTCTTGCAATTACTCAAGTATTTGTCACTCGGTGGCAGTTCTGATGTGACTGTGGTCATATCACTCATTGGCTACGCATAGCGAAGATTATCAAGTATTTTCAACATATACAAACCACATGGCAGGGAATAGTATCACCATGCCATTGGTTCAAATGGGCGGCCGCCCCTCACCTATTGGACCAACCAGTTTATTATTTTATACACACTTTAAAATTACGTTTTTTCCCTGGAATAGTGTTTCTCTGCCATTGTTTCAAATGAGCGGCGAGCAATACCCATTGGACCAACCAGTTTATTATTTTATATCCACTTTAAAATTACGTTTTTGCCCCCAGTTAAAAAATACGGTTTTGCCTCAACTTCAAAATACATTTACCCTTTTGCCCCGAGCTAAAAAATACGATTTCGCCCTCGGTAAAAAAATTACGTTTTTACCCTCAGCCAAAATTATGTTTTCGCCCCGGTTCAAAATGAAATTTTGTCCCCCCCCCCCCCCCCCCCCCGACTCAAAATTACGATTTTACACCATTTTATTATTTTATACTTAGTTACTTACTTTAAAATTACGGTTTTCCCCACAGTTTTAAATTACGTATTTGCCCTCAATTCAAAATAAATTTATGCTTTTGCCCCCAGCTAAAATTTACGAATTTCCCCTCGGTTCAAAATTACGATATCACCCTCAATTCAAAATTACATTTTTGCCCCCAGTGCAAAATAAAAATATGGTTTTCCCCTAGCTCAAAATTAGTGTTTTACCCTCGGGAAAAAAATTGATTTTTCCCCCAAGTAAAAATAAAAATATGACTTTGCCACCCGCTAAAAATCGTGTCAAAAAGCTGTCTAACACTCTTTTTACTTTTTATTTCTATCAAAACTATAGTACTGTTTTTTTAATTGGTTGAGAATTATTCGGCCATCGCCCCGCAACGCGGGCGGGGCATCACCTAGTTGTATACAAAACCCCACATACCCGCAGTAATTTCAGAATACAAAAATTTAATCACTGTAAATACAACTTGATATATATTTAGGGATTTGAAAGCATTTGATAAAAGAGAATGACTCACTTTGCAGAATTAAGGTTTTGATTTAACAGACCTCCTGATTCTAAGCCTCTTGATTAAAAGTAGGTTTATAATTCCAAATCTTCTGATAATTAAGCATCTACTTTATCAGTGAATATAAGCCTTCTGATTCTAATCCCTAATTTCACAGAATGTAATCCGTATTAGTGTATAAACCCAACTCAAACTTTAACGATAATCACGAGATCAAAACCTCAACGTAGTTAACAAAGTATAGCCTTATACAGGCAGCACTTTGGCATCCGTTGGTTGGTTTCGGATCAATCGGACAGGGTATCGTTTTAGTGATTAGGTTTTAGTACACTTTCTACGGAGCAAAGTTTCGAGGTTTAGGGGTTCTGGCATTAAAATAACAGAACGAGAGAGAAAGAAGGATCGATTTCCGATCGAAAAGGTGCGAATGTTTCTGTCCCAAACTGGCCTTCATATATCCCACCTGGGATTCCCAGGAGCGTCGCGGAAGGAGACATGGTCTCTTCCACGTGTCGCCTGGAGGGTTAGCCTGGCCTAGGTTGCCACGTGTCTAGCATAGGTCTGACACGTGGCGCGACGTCGTGACATGTGTCCCTGGCCGCCTTTCTCGTCCAATTGCATGTTTTTCTCGATTTTCGTATCGCGTATGCTCGGATCTCGATCCTAAATATACCTCAACAAAAAACCTAACCCCCCCCCCCCCCAAACATCCCAAAAACCTTAACACCCACCCCCACCCAAAAACCTAACACCCCCCCCCCCCTTCCGGAAAAAAAAAATTGGTGGGTGATGGGGGGTGGGGGGTTTAGTATTTTGGGTGATGGTGGGTGTTTAGGTTTTTTTTTTTTTTTTTTTTTAGTGAGTTTATTTTTAGAAGTCTTTGTACACTTTTTATTTTTAGGTGTTTTTTTAATTTCATTCTAATCCTTGAATTGTATTTGAAAACCAATTCAAATTAATTGCTTTATAAGATACTGACATTTGAATTTCAAATTAGTGAAATACTAACTACACAAATAAGGTGAATACCTTTTAAAAAAGAAACATGATGACCTATTTTGACCCTGTAGGTTTAGATGTTATCCTCCCAAAACAACCCTCTTTCTTTTAAAGCCCATATTAGCCCATTTTTACCTTGGGCCAAAATTTCCAGTTCCAATTCTAATGATACGACGCCAGGAATAATGCATAATATCTCTAGCGATAATGTTATATCATAACGCAATCTTCCTGAAGATTATCATTGTCAAAACAGTGAGTAAATTGCACTACATCATGAAACAAATCAACTAATATAGTAGGCTTTTTTAGAATGTCGGGAGTATTATATTTGTCCATCGCTGATCAGAATTCCATTTGCATATATATAAAAAAGTACCAAATCTAAGTTGCAAGAAATATTGTTCTAAGAAAAAAAAAACACATATACTGACATTGTCTTTGTTAACTTGTGGAGACCATTATGTGTTTAACACTCTGATGTGTGTCGGTGTGAATATATTTTTAGTTATATTTTAAGCCCTTTTTAACACTTTGGTCAAGTTTTAAATTTATAAAACACGATATTTAACTAAACAGGAAATATGATTTAAAAAGAAAAAAGTAATTATTAAACATAGAAAATAAGTGATAGAGGAAATATGGTTGAAGAAAAGAAAAAAAAAAGAGTAAAATGCACGGATAGTCCCTGTGGTTTTGCAAAATAACATCTATAGTCCCCAACTTTTGGAAATTACACCGGTGCTCCCTGTGGTTTGACAATTTGTTACTCAGATAGTCCCTGGAGTGGATGACAGTTAGTTTTCTCCGTTAAATAGATGTGAAATGACAAATTTACCCTTCATCTTCTCCAATCAATAAAAACAAAATAACCCCACCCACCCCCCACCATTCTCTCAATTTCCCCTCTTAACTTCACCATTACTTTATGGCCGGAAATCCTAATCGTCTTCTCTGAATGGGAAGATGAGACTATAGTTTTCTAAACTATCCAATTGAGATTTCGAGTATCCATCAAAATACAAGTGATTACATGATTCAGAAAGTAGGGAAAATTGCATACTTTTATTTCTGCACTTGAGCCCTCTTAACTTCATAATTACCTGAAATAAAAGCTATTGATGTCAAATAGTTGCCTCTTTTCATCTCAATTAAAAAAAATCAAACACTGATATTTGACTCTGTTTTGACAAAAAGAAAACACCGATAAAGATTTGACAAAATTGTAGTACAACACTTACCGATCAAGATTGATGACTACACTCTCCAAGCCATCAGGAGCAGCAGAAGACAACGTTATTTCCAGAATCTGTGTCTTCTTACTAGCATGAGCCTCCTCCTCTTGTATCCTACTATTTTTCTGAGCATATAAACCAGGGCCATGAAGACGAAGCATATTCCCCCAGCTGGGTGTTAGGTTTTCTTCATACTCATACCTCATTCTCCAAATTAACCCCATATTCATAGCTAAAGACACCACCAGAACATTCTTCAAAAAGGTGGAGGTGGTTGGGGTTGGGGTGGGGGTGGGGGTGGGGGTGGGGGTGAAGGGTGGGGTTGTTTTGTTTTTATAGAGGGGGAAGACGAAGGGTAAATTTGTCATTTCACATCCATTTAACGGAGAAAACTAATCGTCATCCATTCCAGGGACTATCCGAGTAATAAACTATCAAACCACAGGGAGCACCGGTGTAATTTCTAAAAGCTAGGAACTATAGGTATTATTTTGCAAAACCACAGGGACTATCCGTGCATTTTACTCAAAATAAAAATATGTAAAAAAGTCAAATGAAAATATAATAATAATAATGTATTATAATATTAAAATAATAAATAATTTAAAAGCTATATATTATTATAAAAATAAAATTACTATTCATGATTGTTTGTCAACAATATATACTTGTATTTTTACCCGCCGCGCGTTGCGCCGGCGTACCCGGCTCATTCCGAACTAAATTTACATCAAAACATAAAATTAGCTGGAATTTATATATTAAAAATGTACATTACATTTTGTCATAAATTAATAATCACTTTATTATACTTATACACTTACATGTATATACTTCGCAACATACAAAATATAAATACTATTATCAACTGCATATACTAAAAGAAACATTATTTTTTCACATTATGAACATACTAAAATAAATCAACAATAGAAAAGTGTTAATGGAAAATAAAACTATAAATTAAAAAAATCGGGTATATGATAGGGTATATAGTTCGGGTGTAACAACCCTCAAAAATACTCCCAACAACAACATGTGATCAAAACCAGAAGTGCGCGCGATGAAAATTGTATACTCAAACTGGAAATTTAGCGGTTAAGGAATCTTGGCGTTCGACGAAACAAATCGCATAAAAATAGTATTATTAGATTCGCAATTAAAAACCAAATCAATTGGAATCAAGACCCGAGCATACGTGATAAGTATCGACACAAAAATCGAGGAAAAACACACGATTGGACGAGAAGGGCGACCAAGGACACGCGTCACGACACTGCGACACGTGTCAGGCCTACGTGGGACACATGGCGACTGAAGCCAGGTCGACTATCCCCGCGACACGCGCCAGGAACAGCGGACGCGTGCGCGACACGCGGGAAAGTCCAAATTGTACTATAAAACCAGCAGCGTGGGACTGAAGTCTGTGCACCAGTTCGATCAAATTTTGATGAACTTACTCTCTCATATCTTCGTTTCTTTGCACAAAACCCCTAAAACCCTGAAACTCTGCTCGTTATCAGGGTAATAACTCTAATCACGGGCACGGTACTATATCTGATTGATTGAAACTGATCCAACGGATGTTTAAAGTGCTGCCTGTATACGGCTATACTTTGTCATTCATTGTGGGTTTTGATCTCGTGATTATCGTTAAAGTTGAATTGGGTTAATATGCTAATACGAGTTCCAGCGTATCTAGAAGTTAGAACTCATAACCAGGAGGCTGCTAAACTAGAATACTTAGCGATTAAGTAAACTTAGTGTTTAAGTAAACTTAATGGTTAAGTAAAACTTAGCAGTTAAGAAACCTTAATAGATAAGTAAACTTAACAACTAAGTAAGATTAAGTAAGTTAATTAAATAAACAACTAGGTAAGATTAATTAATCAGCTAAGTAAGTTAATTAGTTAAGTAATTTACTTAATTACACCGTTAAGGTAAATTAATTAGTTAAACAACTAAGTTTAACAATAAAATATTTAAGTAAGTAGAATAACTTAACATCTAAATAGATATACATGAAAATAGGTATATATGGATATGAATTATCTAAGAAAGGTGCAAGGAAGGTGTAAGAAAGATATATATAGGTAGGAATTATCCAGGAAAGATGTATATGTAACTTACTAAACAAGTATATATGAATCTTCCTAGAAAATGTATAGGTAACTTTCTAGAAAAGTATATATGTAATTTCCTAAAAAGTATAAAGGAAACTTCCTAGAAATGCGTACTCCTTACCTATAAATAGGAAGCTTAGAATTCATTTTTCTTTGTTCATTTCTTCTATTCCTCTCTCTATACGTTGGTGTTCTAACCAATAATCACCGATACGATATTCTGTCCGATCGATTCGGGAACCAACTAATGAATGCCAAAGTGCTGTTTAAATAAGTCTATACTTTGTGAATTTTGTTAAGGTTCTGATCCCGCGACCATTGTTAGGTTTGATATGGTTTTACACTAATACGTATTTCACTCTGTTAAACTATATGTTTAACTATCAGAAAACTCTGATCCATAAACTTACTATCAACAAGGTGTTTAATCATCAGAAGGCATAAAATCAAAATGCTTGTTAAATCAAGACTGCATGCTTATAATGTGAGTCCATTCTCTTTTCTCACCGTTTGTGAGTCATTCTCTTTTTATCAAACTGTTTTACGAAACCTCAAATTATTTCTAGTTATAAGTACAGGGATTAAGTCTTTGCAAATCTGTAATTTCTGGCAGTAAGTGGGGTTTTGTATACATTACTGCTGTAGTGTCACTTTTAGGTGAATGGACCTAAATAGTGATACACGTCACTTTTGGGTGAACGGACTCAATAGTGATATGACCACAGTCAAAGATCCGATCGAGTGACAACTGGATCAGATAATTAAAAGATAGAGGCAATTGTAATCGCTCTTAATACTGTAAATTATAACAATGTGTCTTTTGTACAACTAAATGAACTCACCAGTATTTCCAGCTGATCAAATGTTTTTAAAACGCGTTTCAGGTAATTACAGTAGATTGGAACAAGAGTTGGACACGACACCAAAAGGCTTACAGAAGTAGCTTATTTTATCAATTAATCTAAATTAAGAAATGTTGTTTTATATAATCGGGTTTATCCCATATTAAAGCTACCTTTGTAAAACATGGGTTATTCCCATCTGTTTAATAAATAAAATCTGGTGTTTCTAAACTCTGATATTTTCCTAACTCACGGTCCTGATGAAATTTCCGCTGCAATACATTTCAAAATAACCACCAATACCACTTGACTAGCTCGCGACGCCCGCTCCCAGGGTGGGGTCGGGGGCCGTGACATCGGGTAAACAACTATGTGTTTTCGGGTAATCGGGTCGGGTATCACCTAATCTCATACCCGACCCATACCCGTGAAAATTTTTAAAACTAATCCCATACCCGTCGGGTATCGGGTATACCCGTCCCATTTGTGTCGGGTTTCGGGTATACCCATCAGGCTTGGGTATTTTTGCCATCCCTAAACAGGTTGGTAACATTTAAGTTAAATACAGTAAAACAATGTGGGGGGAAATCTGAATACTTCTAAATTTACAAATTCGGCATACCGAGCAATCCGGGGCTTCAGGTATATCCATAAGATCTTCACTTAAAACAGGTACTGCAACGTGCAACTTAACGCAATTAATTAAAATAGGTACTGCAACCTGCAACTTAACGCAATCAAAACCACATAACGACAACATTATGAATCACCATCAACGCATAACAGTTCTATAAAAACTATGTTCATTATATGTTGTCTATAGAATAGATTAATTGGTTGAACTTGTGTCTTAACATGTTGATAGCAAAACAACATCTATTAGAAACAAATTTTACTTTCTCTAGTGCATTGCATGCTTCCCCACATGATCAGTTTAGTTATCAAAAGGTTTGGCTCTAACATTAGATCTAACGAAACCAAATTGAGTTTGAAACATATATAACACACACATCATACATATATCCATCAACATTATATGTTGTCAATATTGTTATGGGCCATTTTCTGAGCGTACATATCCTGACTAATATCTTGCTTTTAATTATTTGCTTGTAATCAGGATACTGGATCGGGATATTGGTAACATCCTGGGCGATATCCTGATGTTAACTAAATTGACCACGTGCAGGTAAGTAGCTGTGGGTCACTAACGGTCAGATGGACTTCATCTCCTTGAGACTCGGGCGAATCTGTTATATGAGAGACGTTGAACCCGAAAGACCAGGTCTACAACGTTCAAGTGGGGAATATTCGCTGAATCCCGGTTTATTAGGGTAGTTTGTTGCATTTCTTTTACTATAAATAGATGGGGCGGATCAGATTAAGGCACGGAACTTTACACAGACACTCTTTCGCACACTTTTGCTCTCTAGCTCACAGCAAACACTATACACAAACACTTGTACTCGAATTATATTGTAACACCTAGTTGATCCGCATCACATCCTGCACTGTATCCTGATATTTGAAGTAATAGAAGAACAAGGCAGCTGCGATTGTCAGCTCCCGAGGTTTTGTGCCGGCGATCTAGATTGATCAAGGGCTTTCCTCGTACATCACGTGTCAACCTTTACTTTTTTGCTCATTGTTTGATCATAGATACAGCTCTATATCCTGAGCCGTATCCTGAAACTGTTTTTGCAATTAACTTGGTTAACATATTTTTCACACATATTTCTAGCACACTACATCACTTAACTAATTTGATCACTTAATTGCTACGGTAATTTTTGACCAAAACAATTTGGCGCCCACGTGGGGCAAGTGGTGCTATTTTTGCTAAAAACTTTAGTAAAATCATTACTCGGTTTTCTATTGTCAAAACTTTTTGCTACATTGTTTTCAATGGCCTCGAGATCAAACATGAGCTCTTCCACCATGTCTGCTACAACCTCTGCAACAATTGGTTCGGTGCTTCCACCTCCTCCTCCAAGAATGCAAGCTTCTTCACACGGAACTGAAAGTCATGTGGCTCGGGATGTTATCCCCGCTCCCAGTACCCAGGGATCCGGTCCTGTTTTGGCGTCTAATGATGAAATTCTGAATGTGTTTGGTAGTGTACAGGAACAGATGAGGCAGCATCCGGAAACTAATCAGATGCTGATGAGAGAGATGCAACGCTTGAAATCCGGCCCAAGTAGACCTGCTAAAGAAACTGTCACTCCTTTACAACCTAGGGCTTTGAACTTCAATTATGCAGTTTACACTGAGGATAACCGGGGGAACATCGTGCCAAGCCATTCTCAGAATCATACTCCTGAGATACCCTCCTCGGTCAGGATGTCAACTGTGAGGAGCTCAGGATATGCTTTAGGATATGGCCAGAATCCTCAGACCGGTAACGTGTCAAATAATAATATTCTTGCCACTAACAACAATGGGTCTTTGCAGGATGCAGGTATGACGTCAACATTTACTAGGGAGCTTCAGAAATTGAAGGACAAGATATCCAGTGTACCTGGAGTGGTCCAGCCAATTCTAGAAGTATCCCAAGACAGCCACAGGATATCCCGCTTTGCATATCCTATCTGTGATGCTGAAATCCCAAAGAGATTTCAGACCCCCAACATGAAACTGTATGATGGGACTACGGATCCTGAAGAGCATATTGCCCAGTATAGAGAAAGAATGGAGATTAACCCTATCCCTCTGGAGCTCAAGGAAGCATGCTTGTGCAAGGGTTTCGGTTCTACCTTGACAGGATTAGCCTTAAAATGGCTGTTAAATGTTCCTCCTCACTCAATTACTTCGTTTGCTCATTTAGTTAATTTATTTAATAGTCAGTTTTCTTGCAGTCGGAGTTTTGAGAAACTAACCAGTGATCTTTACAGGATAACTCAAGGACCTCAAGAATCCTTGAGGGATTATGTGAACAAGTTTAGTCGGGAATCCTTGGATATCCCACATCTTGATGTTGCAACAGCTGTGCAGGCTTTTAAGATGGGGTTACAAAAGGATTCTCAGTTTTATCAGGATCTTGTAATGAATCCCTGCAGGAATCTCGACGAAGCTCGTAACAGGGCTTTGAGATATATCCGCTTGGAAGATGACAAAAAGATGCAAGAGAGGATGAATTCTACCTCAACCTATGAATCAACCAACAAGAAATCTGAATCCTCGTATAAACCATATCGCTCTAAGCCATATGGCAGAAATGACAACAAGAAAGTGAATACTGTTGAAGACGATGATCCTGAAGAATATCCTGAATTATCTGAATACTGTTTTTCTGTTACTATACCTGAGTTAATATATGCTATGCAGGGTTTAGGAGACAAAGCTAGGTGGCCTTGAAAGAATCAACAGAAAGCTGATTGGAAGGATAAATCCAAATGGTGTGCCTTCCATGAAGATTTCGGACATGTGACTGAGGATTGCATTGCTCTAAGGAAAGAAATAAGCTACCTATTAAGCAAGGGGTATCTGAAGGATTTGCTGGGAAGAAAGAAGAATAAAGGGCAGGATCCTGAGAAGGATCCTGAACGAGCAGCATCACCCGCAGCAGATGCCAAAATAATTAACTTTATTTAAGGAGGATCCGATATTTGTGGGACTTCGTATTCTGCAGCCAAGAGACATGCAAAGGAAGCTAAGACTGAAAGGGGAGACAAACCAGCCAGGATGACTACCCTTACAACCGATAAAGTGATCACTTTCGATAGTGATGACAGGGATACTGTCCAGGATCCTCACCATGATGCTCTCGTAATAACATTATATGTTGCTAACCATTTTGTACGCAGGATATTAGTGGACAATGGTAGCTCCGTCAACATAATTCAGCTGGAAACATTGAAGAGGATGAATGTATCTCCGATGGACATTACTTCGAAGTCCACTGTGCTCGTTGGTTTCAGTGGAGAAGCTAGGAATACCGTAGGGGAGATAAAGTTACCACGTTTCTGTGTGATGGACTCCCTATCCTGCTATAACATCATACTAGGCAGGCCATGGATCCATGATATGAAGGCTGTACCATCGACTTATCATCAGTGCATCAATATCCCTACCCCTTGGGGGGTTGTCAAGGTTGATAGTGATCAGCAGGAGGCGAAGGAATGCTACTCATCCTCAATGAAATCCTCAACTAAGCCTAATGCGGCATAACAATTAAAGATGCGGGCCCAGGATATCATGCAGGCTTCGGAGCAGGATGTAAAGAAAGTTATCCTGGATCAGGATAATCCGGATATCTCGGTGCTCGTAGGAGTCAATATCCCTCAGGATATTGAAAATGAATTGATTAATTTTTTGAAATGCAGGATGTCAACATTCGCATGGAAGCACGAGGATATGACAGGTATATCCAAGGATATTATAACACATAAGCTTGGTATTGACAGGTCATTCAAGCCGGTCCAACAAAAGAGAAGAAAATTTGCCCCGGAGCGAAATGTGATCATCCAAGAGGAAGTTGAAAGACTGTTGAGGAGCAAGATGATTAGAGAAGTGAAGTTTCCTAGATGGCTTGCGAATGTAGTCGTGGTGCAAAAGAAAAATGGGAAATGGAGAGTTTGTGTAGATTACACAGACTTAAACAAAGCATGTCCCAAAGACCCGTTTCCTCTACCTCATATTGATTCAATGGTAGATGCTACCGCCGGCCACGAGATGTTAACCTTCATGGATGCCTCTTCAAGATTTCAGCAAATCCAAATGGAACCCTCTGATCAGGAGGATACTGCTTTCATGACACCCACATGTATTTATTGTTATACTGCTATGCCCTTTGGTTTGAAAAATGCAGGTGCAACATACCAGAGGTTGGTAAACATGATGTTTAAAGACAAGCTGGGGGACACCATGGAGGTATATATTGACAATATGGTGGTGAAATCTAAAAAGGCTGAGGATCACCTCCGGGATATTAAGGGAGCATTTGATATCCTGGATCAGTATAACATGAAACTGAATCCTGCTAAGTGCCATTTCGGAGTGGGGGCAGGAAAGTTTCTAGGATATATGGTGACCAAAAGAGGCATAGAGGCGAGCCCGGAGCAGATTAGAGCTATCCTGGATATAAAATCACCTTCGAATATGAAGGATGTTCAACGGTTAACAGGCCGAGTAGCAGTATTGAACAGATTTATTTCAAGATCCTTGGAAAAATGCAAGGAATTTTATGATATCCTCAAGAATAATAAGAAGTTCGAATGGGGAGCAAAGCATGAAGCAGCCTTGCAGGATTTGAAGCGATATCTCTCAACTGCACCTCTATTGATGAAGCCTGAAAATGGTGAACCACTATCCCTATACCTTGCTGTATCAGGGAATGCTGTAAGTGCCGTTCTTATAAAGGACCATGAAGGTCAGCAATATCCTGTCTATTATGTTAGTAAAAGTTTACTAGATGCTGAAACTAGATATTCTCATCTAGAGAAATTGATATTAGCCCTAGTTATGGCATCAACGAAACTTAGACATTATTTTGAGACACATAGGATTCATGTTAAAACCAATTATCCTGTTAAAAACGTGCTTAGGAAACCCGAGATGTCGGGTAGGATGGCTAAGTGGTCAGTAAAACTGAGTGCTTATGACTTAGTATATGAGCCTAGAAATGCCATAAAGTCTCAGGCTTTAGCTGACTTTGTGGCTGATTTCAGTAGTGACATTCAAAATGAAGTAGATCTAGAAGTACAGCAGCTAGGAGAAAACTTAGAATGCTGGAGATTGTATACTGATGGTGCATCTAACGTAAGAGGTGTAGGTTTAGGTATACTACTAAAATCGTCACGGGGGGACATATTACCCTAGGCTATTAGGTGTGAATTTCCTGCTACTAATAATGAGGCAGAATATAAGGCTTTAATTGCAGGATTAGAGTTGGCTAAGAATATGAGTATCAAGAATTTGCAAGTATATGTTGATTCTTTGTTAATCACTAATCACTTTAATGGAACCTATGCAGTTAAGGGAGAGAAGTTAATCGAGTATCTCAAAATTCTCAAAAAATTAGCAGGATATTTCGATATTTTTACACTTGAACAGGTACCAAGAGAGGATAATGTTGAAGCTGATGCCTTGGCAAATCTGGGATCATCGGTCAGGATACCGGAAGGAACCCGAATACCAATATTACATATCCTATATCCTGCGACGAATCCTCAGGATAAGGAAGTAATAAGTATTCAGGATCCTGATGATGAGTATCCCGAGGAGGATCCTAAGTCCTGGACGGCTCCAATCATGAGATATCTCAAGGAAGGACACATCCCAAAGAATGAGAATCCTAAAGCCTTTAGAATGAAGGTATCACGATTCACTATTATAAATGATGTTTTGTATAAGAAATCTCTTGCAGGACCATATCTGAGGTGCTTGGAGGATCCCGAAACCAAAGAAGTACTTCAGGATATACATGAAGGGGATTGTGGTGACCATACTAGGGGCAGGTCCTTATTCTCAAAAGTATTAAGGACAGGATATTATTGGCCGAGGATGAGGAAAGATGCCACAGAATATGCTCGAAGATGTGACGCATGTCAAAGACACAGTAACATATTACATCAGCCTGCTGAACCGCTGTATCCTATTGTTTCCCCTTGGCCGTTCATGAAATGGGGTATGGATATAGTGGGAAAGCTTCCAAAGGCTCCAGGAGGAAAGGTTTTCATGTTGGCAATGATGGATTATTTCTCCAAGTGGGTTTAAGCAGAAGCATTTGTTCAAGTTAGAGATCAAGAAGTGGTATCCTTCATAAAAAGGAATATCCTGACTAGGTTTGGAGTACCAGCTGAGATAATTTGTGACAACGGATCTCAATTTATAAGTAAAAGGACTACTGACTTCTGCAAGAGTTGGGGAATCAAAATGATCACGTCTACTCCGGTACATCCTCAAGCAAATGGACAAGCAGAATCATCGAACAAGATAATTGTCAACAACTTGAAAAAGAGACTAGGGGCTAAGAAAGGAAGATGGTCAGAAGAATTACCCCTTGTTTTGTGGGCTGATAAGACAACGGTAAAGAGTGCAACTGGTCAAACCCCGTTTTCCTTAGTGTTTGGAGCAGAAGCGGTGATCCCAACGGAAATGGTGATACCTATAGCAAGATCCAACCTCAGGGATCCTGAGCAGAATCCTGAAGTCCTATGCCAGGAACTGGATACTATTGATGAGACAAGAGATGCTGCAAGGCTAAGGATGGCAGCATATCAACAGAGGATATCTAAAGCATATAACAAGAATTTAAGGACTAGAAGATTTCAGGTTGGAGATTGGGTATTAAGAAAAGCTTTTCAGAATACTACTAATCCTGCTGATGGAAAGTTGGCTCCGAAATAGGAAGGACCCTACGAGGTTGAATCAGAATCAGGAAAAGGAGCATACCGACTCAAGAATATAGAGAGGGATATGCTACCGAGATCCTGGAATGCTATACATTTAAAACTCTATTTCAAGTGAGTATGGAATTTAAATTCCAACTCAGGATGGTATGAATTTTGTCTCTCTTATTAAATTTTGATATTATTTACTATTTTGAACCTATTACTGACTTAAGCATCGGAGGGGTGTTAGCCAGGCTAACACCCACCTTAGCTTATAGTGGTTTTGCAGAATATACTTCGGGATATAGCACCAGGATACACACTCAAGATACTTCGGAAGATTAGAGAATTGGCCCCATCTCTCATGTATAAGGGATCCTGATCCCTTCACAGGTTTAAAGGTATTCACCTTTCTTCCGAATTGGGTTTAAACACCCCGCCTGGAGCGCAAGTTATTCGGGAATAGTTCAAGGAGGCGGGACCAGTCCATGTAAAAGTGGCTGACAATTTCGTTACTGTTGGCTATATCCTGAATCCTAAAGGTATATGAGGATTGATCACCCTCTCTCACGAAAGGGTATTTTCATACTCTCTAAGGTTTAAAGGTTTTCACCTTTCTAAGTCTTGGAGTTTATACACTCCCGCTTGTAGCGCACGAAAATTTGTGATTTCCCCCGGGATACGAAGGATTTATCTCCAGTATATTTTGGGTTTTACCCCTGTAACACAAAAAATTGTCTATACAATTGGAACTAGTGTTCAAAAATTTTCTAAGTGTTTGAGGACTTCATGCACAGGGGACATTCCATCTAAAGCAATTGTATGAAGCACAAAGGATCAAAGTTGAGCTAAGTGTCTCGAACTGGGGACATCTTAGTAGGAGAAGTCGCAAAAGGGATTGGAGTTTAATACTAGGGTTAGACTCAGTTCCTGGTATGATCTTTCCTTTATAAACCTTACATAAATTTTATAACTTTGGTTAAGGTTTAAGTATCCTGAAAAGGATATATCTTTAGGATATATCTTCAAAATGCGTTTTTGGGACGCGTTTCGGGATATTTGATTGAAATATTTGGAAGTGATACTTGATCGAAATTAAAACTCTGATCAAACAAGTATTGTCAAAACAGGTTTTAGAAAATGGACTATCTTTTATTCTTTAGAAGTTTTCTCTAAAGTTGATTGAATTTTTAGAAATTCTATTTAATAAAAGTTTTCATAATACATCACTGAGTATATTGATCAGGATATTTTCAAAAGGTAGTTGTACAAAATTTTGCAAAGCGAAAATCTACATTAAGAAATGCATGACAAAAATTAAAAGGCAACAACAAATAAGTCAAAAGGAAGTTATATTATTAACATGTCAAAAGTTGTGCCTTTGGTTTCACCTCAAACCGAGGCCCATCCACCAAAAGCACAATTAGTTTTTACCATACTTACATAACAGTTGAAGGTTCTTGTTTTGGTCAAAAATTACCGAAGCAATTTAGTGATCAAATTAGTCAAGTGAGGTAGTGTGCTAAAATTATGTATGAAAAATATGTAAACCAAGTTAGTTGTAAAAACAGTTTCAGGATACGGCTCAGGATATAGAGCTGTATCTATGATCAAACAATGAGCAGAAAAGTAAAGGTTGACACGTGATGTACGAGGAAAGCCCTTGATCAATCTAGATCGCCGGCACAAAACCTCGGGAGCTGACAATCGCAGCTGCCTTGTTCTTCTATTGCTTTAAATATCAGGATACAGTGCAGGATGTAGAGCGGATCAACTAGGTGTTACAATGTTATTTAAATACAAGTGTTTGTGTGTAGTGTTTGCAGTGAGCTAGAGAGCAAAAGTGTTCGAGAATGTGTGTATAAGTTGCGTGCCTTAATCTGATCCGCCCCCATCTATTTATAGTAAAAGAAGTGTAACAAACTATCCTACTAAACCGGGATCCGGCGAATATTCTCTACTCGAACGTTGTAGACCTGGTCTTTCGGGTTCAACGTCTCTCACATAACAGATACGCCCGAGTCTTGAGGAGAAGAAGTCCTTCTGACCGTTAGTAACCCACAGCCTCTAACCTGCACGTGGTTAATTCAATTAACCTCAGGATATCGCCCAGGATGTTAGCAATATCCCAGTCCAGTATCCTGGTCACAAACAAACAATTAAAAGCAGGATATTAGTCAAGATATGTTCACTCAGAAAATGACCCATAACAATTATCCCCAAATATATATGTTGGTTTACCAATCCAACGGATATATTTTAAGAATTCTATCTCGTAATTCAAGGCAATTAAATCGAGACGACGGTCAAGATCACATCATAACCTCCAACACGCTTTTAGCTCGATGGAGATCTACAATGCCCCTATATCTTCTCTCTTCTTGTTTGAAAAGCAGATATCTCCAACAGAGTCTCCAGGTAATTCCCTATTTCTCATTCACATTTTGTCAATCTTTCTTCCCTTATTCGTAATGGCTGCCAGAACTCATTCCCAAACTGGTGAATCGTCCGAGACCTTCACTCAGCAGAATCTTCTCAAAAATCCCGAAAAGGAGGTTTGTGCTTTTGACAACGCAGACATTGCGGCTTTGAGAGCTTCCGGTGCTTTCCCTGATAACACAGTCTTTAGACCGTTCGATTGGTCAATTCGATCGGATGTTTCTTCCACTGATTGGGTTTGCTTTCCAGCATACCCTTTTTCGCTAGGTCTTCGATACCCTTTTCCCGAATTCATGATGCAATTCTTCCGGACCACCGGCATCTCTTTTGCTCAAACCATGCCCATGGTCTGGAGGGTATTAATCGTGCTTAACCAAATCAAAAACCTTCACTGTCCCGACCTTTGTATCGAGGATCTGCCAATCGCTTATCGCCTCCGATCCCACGGCTCTAGCCGGTTTTTACTTTTTTCGACTTCCAACAAACCCCTTATTCTTAAAGCCACCAAAAACGAAGATGGATGGCAACGCAAGTTTTTCTTTGTCAAACGAGACTCCATCGATGAGGGTGCTAACCTTCCGGTGGAGTGGTTAACCACCGGTAGGATTATGAATGTTCACATGTACTTTTAGATTTCTATCTTTTCCTAATATCCTTCTTTTTTATTCCTTTGCAGTAAATTTCAAGGAAGTAGCTCCCCCTACTGCGGAATCAGAGAAAAGAATCAAGACTGTTTACCGATTACCTGCAATAGACAGGAGTTTTACCACACACATCCCGAGTTCCAGTCAATACTCGTCATCTGAAATGTCTGGTAAGGATCACTTTTAAAATAATTAGTTAATATAGCATAATAGAATGAAGAGTAATAAAGATGTAAAACTTTTTCCCTTTATGCAGCACCAGCTAAGATTCCTGAAGTTTTTGACCTCGACGAGTTGGACAGCTATTCCGATCATGTTCAAATTAAGAAGGAACCTGATCCTAAGGCCACAGCCTCATCCAAACCCAGTGGTTCCAAAGCCATCGTCATCACCAAACCCTCGCCAGCTACCAAGCCCCGGAGTTCCAGCTCTCGTAAAAGGAAAGAGCCCGATTCCCCTGTCATCTCTGACACATTTCCCTATGAGAATTACGGGTTCATCGAAGCAAGCGGGTTTATGACTTCCTTTCTCAACCAGGTTAGTATTCTCAAACCATATCCTGCAGCTTATACCATTTACAAGGATTTATCAAAATCAATACCTGTCCTCTTATTTTTGCAGGGTCTTGAACGTCTGGTTCATCTATATCAAGAATCATGCGGGCTTAACAAGACGCTTGAATCCAAGTTAAAGAAAGCAGAAGTCACGATCTCCGATCAAGGCATGATTGAAGCCGCCAAATCTCGTCATTACGAGGAGAAGTTCAAGGCTATAACTCAAGAACATCAGACTGCTCTCAACAAAGCTACTCTCCAAGCACAAGCTGATCTTGATGCTGCCCATGCGCAACATGAACGGGATATGGTCAGCTACCGGGAAAGCCTTAAGAGTTCCGTCGTCACTTCTCTTCTCCAGGCCAGGCTGAAGATGGCCCATGAAGCCAAAACACTAGGTTTTGAATGCCCTTCTTGGGATGTTGGTGCCTGGGAAACGAAGCTAAAGAATTTTGGCGGCATTTCTACCACACCAGCTGCCGAAGGATCTTCCAAAGTAGTTGAAAAAGCTACCGATGCTAAGAGGGATGCTGAAGCGGATCCCAAGACGGATGCTGTTGAAATTATCATGAACGAAGAAGGCGCTACCCCCTAAAGCTTGTTTTTTCTAAATTGTTTGAACCACTTTATGTCTTATGAACAATTTTTATTTCCGCATCAAAACAATTCGATAGCCGAAGGTGGATGGGTCCTGGGTTTCAGGACGAAACCTTCGGTTATCAACTAGTACTGTTTATTTCAAATAATTTCATCTTTCATTTTTCTTGCTATCGTTTTCTGTCTTTCCTAGTACAGATCTTAGCTTTGCAAAATTTTGTACAACTATCTTTTGAAAATATCCTGATCAATATACTCAGTGATATACTATGAAATTTTTTTGTTAAATATAACTCCCAAAAATTCAATCATCTTTAGAGAACACTTTTAAAGAATAAAAGATAGTCCACTTTCTCAAACTCATTTTGACAATACTTGTTTGATCATGGTTTCAATTTCAAACTAGTATTTCTTCCAAATACTTTAATCAAATATCCTGAAACGCATCCCAAAAACACATTTTACAGATATATCCTGAAGATATATCCTTTTCAGGATACTTAAACATTAACCCGGGTTATAGAATTTATGTAAAGTTTACAAAGGAAAGATCATACCAGGAACTGAGTCTAACTCTAGTATCAATCTCCAATCCCTTTTGCGACTTCTCCTACTAGGATGTCCCCAGTTCGAGACTCTTAGCTCAACTTTGATCCTTTATGTATCATACAATTGCTTTCAGATGGAATGTCCCCTGTGCATAATGTCCTCAAATACTTAGAAATTTCTTGGAAATCAGTTTCAATTGTATAGACAATTTTTTATGTTATAGGGGTAAAACCCAAAAATGTACTGGAGATAAATCCCACGTATCCTGGGGGAAATCCCAAACTTTCGTGCGCTACAGGCGGGAGTGTATAAACTACAAGACTTAGAAAGGTGAAAACCTTCAAACCTTAGAGAGTATGAAAATACCCTTTCGTGAGAGAGGGTGATCAATCCTCATATACCTTTAGGATTCAGGATATAGCCAATAGCAACGAAATTGTCAGCCACTTTTACATGGACTGGTCCCGCTACCTTGAACTATTCTCGAATAACTTGCGCTATAGGCGGGGTGTTTAAACCCAATTCGGAAGAAAGGTGAATACCTTTAAACCTGTGAAGGAATCAGGTTCCCTTATACGTGAGAGAGGGGGCCAATCCTCTAATCTCCCGAAGTATCCTGAGTGAGTATCCTGGTGCTATATCCTGAAGCATATACTGCAAAACATCCTTAAACTAAGGTCCCTCCGATGCATAAGTCAGTATTGGGTTTCAAAGAACAAATCAAATCAAACATATTTAAAAGAGATAGAATTCATACCATATCAAGTTAGAAATTAAATTCTAAACTCAGTTGAAATAATGTTTAAGGTGTATAGCATTCTAAGATCTCGGTAGCATATCCCCCTCCATATTCTTGAGTCGGTATGCACCTTTTCCTGATTCTGATTCAATCTCATATGGTCCTTCCCATTTCGGAGCCCGCTTTCCATCAGCAGGATTGGTAGTATTCTGAAAAGCTTTTCTTAACACCCAATCTCCAACTTTGAACCTTCTAGCCCTTATATTCTTGTTGTATGCTCTGGATATCCTTTGTTGGTATGCCGCCATTCTTAGCCGTGCTGCATCTCTTGTCTCATCAATAGTATCCAGCTCCTGGCATAGGACTTCAGGATTCTGCTCAGGATTCCCGAGGTTGGATCTTGCTGTGGGTATCACCATTTCTGTCGGGATCACTGCTTCTGCTCCGAATACTAAGGAAAATGGGGTTTGACCAGTTGCATTTTTTACCGTCATTCTATCAGCCCACAAAACAAAGGGTAGTTCTTCTGGCCATCTTCCTTTCTTGGCCCCTAATCTCTTCTTCAAGTTGTTAACAATTATCTTGTTTGAGGATTCAGCTTGTCCATTTGCTTGAGGATGTACCGGGGTGGACGTAATCATTTTGATTCCCCAACTCTTGCAGAATTCAGTAGTCCTTTTACTTATAAATTGAGATCCGTTGTCACAGATTATTTCAGCTGGTACTCCAAACCTAGTCAGGATATTCCTTTTTATGAAGGATACCACATCCTGATCTCTAACTTGAACAAATGCTTCTGCTTCAACCCACTTGGAGAAATAATCCGTCATTGCTAACATGAAAACCTTTCCCCCTGGAGCCTTTGGAAGCTTTCCCACTATATCCATACCCCACTTCATAAACGGCCAAGGGGAAACAATAGGATACAGCGGTTCAGCAGGCTGATGTAATATGTTACTATGTCTTTGACATGCATCACATCTTCGGGCATATTCTGCGGCATCTTTCCTCATCGTCGGCCAATAATATTCTATTCTTAATACCTTTGAGAATAACGACCTGCCCCCACTATGGTTACCACAATCCCCTTCGTGTATATCCTGAAGCACTTCCTTGGTTTCGGGATCCTCTAAGCACCTCAAATATGGTCCTACAAGAGATTTCTTATACAAGACATTATTTATAATAGTAAATCGTGATACCTTCATTCTAAAGGCCTTGGGATTCTCATCCTTTGGGATGTGTCCTTCCTTGAGATATGTTATGATTGGAGCCATCCAAGACTTAAGATCCTCGTCAGGATACTCATCATCAGGATCCTGAATGCTTACTACTTCCTTATCCTGAGGATCCATCGCAGGATATAGGATATGTAATATTGGTATTCGGGTTCCTTCCGGTATCCTGACTGATGATCCTAGATTTGCCAAGGCATCAGCTTCAGCATTATCCTCTCTAGGTACCTGTTCAAGTGTAAAAACATCGAAATATCCTGCTAATTTTTTGAGAATTTCGAGAAACTCGATTAACTTCTCTCCTTTAACTGCATAGGTTCCATTAAAATGATTAGTGATTAATAAGGAGTCAACATATACTTGCAAATTCTTGATACTCATATTTTTGGCCAACTCTAATCCTGCAATTAAAGCCTCATATTCTGCCTCATTATTAGTGGCAGAAAATTCACACCTAAAAGCCTGGGGTAATATGTCCCCCTGTGGCGATTTTAGTAGTATACCTAAACCTACACCTCTTACGTTAGATGCACCATCAGTATACAATGTCCAGCATTCTAAATTTTCTCCTAGCTGCTGTGTCACACCCCGATTTCCACGTGTCACCGGTGGGCCCGGTGGGGGAGTATCGTGACGTGGTTGGCAACATAATAGTCAAACAACACAATATCAATATGCACAGCGGAAGCAAATTTAAAAATAAGATACAACCGAATTTAATATTGTAATATCAAATGTCACAATATTCGGATGTTTATCCACAGTTGGATCGATAACAAAATGGGAACAATAGTTCAACAGACTTCAGGCATCTTAAGCTTGCGAGACTTCTAATGATGCTAAGGAGAGATCTCAGCCAATTTCGTTTAGTACCTGCATTTAATCTTTTTGGGAAAATACGTCAGTTTACACTGGTAAATACAATCAACTGACTTATTTTAAAAATGGTTGAAAATTGGTTTGGATGCACATGGCATAAACATTTGATTAAAATGCACAGAGGCAAAGTTAATCTTTTTATAACTTGGGAGAATTATTTAATATTATAATCTTGTGAACGAATTACATATTACTTGTGCGTTCAGTAGCTCGGATCTTGTCCGGGTTAAAGATCAATAGACACACCACATTATTGAGTTATACACTGACGGGTGTACGCCTACACCCCGTGCTCAGGTCGTGGCCATCTCGTAAGATGATGCCAAGGATATCCGGGACATGGTCATTAACCCCCCAAAGGCTTTAAGTAACAAGACTGTTTAAACGAGCCGATCAAATTATTCAACAACCCACCTAAAGGTGGAGATTTGATGCCCGATCAAGCGGTATACTATATACCGTAACCCAAGCCCGGATAGGGAAAATAAGTTAAAAGTATTTACCTAAGCAAAGTATAATTCACAAATAGCAAAATGCACGTAGCTTTTACTGGTCCTCCTAATCTGGAACGAAGGTTTTATAATAACCTATTAGAATCCTAACGGGTCTTTAATTAAGCTTAAGCTTAGACCGGCTAGTCTCACAGATACGGTACGTACGCACGATTAAGCGAAGACCGGATAGAATGTGATTTAGACCCGACAAGTTCAGAGACTTGTTTAATATGGGTTTATCATTCACATTCTGGATTTTGAGATAAAACCGATAAGGTTTGACCCGTTTCGGCTAATTTATGTAAACTAGTTACATAAACCGAACCGTACGCGTAATTAGCGTGACGGGTATTCATGAGAGCTATATATAGGTTTCCTAAGTTAATTATGTCTCAAATATGTTGTGACATCAGTAAGATGTCTTTCATTATGCCCGAAACGTGTTTAAACACAAACTAGGCCCCGTAGGGGCAGTTTGGTCATTTAAAAGGTTATAAAAGAGTTTAGATGTTTAACTGAGTTACAGGTCTGATGTAAACAGCATCCATACTCAATTTGATAAGTTATAACAGTAGGTTAAAGCATATATGTTAAATTTATTAATCATAACCAAACTATGCCCCGTAGGGGTATTTTGGTAATTTCACATAAGCCGAAAAGCTCAAAACTAAAGTCTGAGTTTATCAACCTTTGCTTACTGTTAAAATATCATAATTTTCCTCATATATCAGTAGGTATCAACCCGAGTATGTTCAATATGATTTTAATACATACTATGCGTTAAAAACGCTAATTAAGGCGATTAAAGGCCATTTTCGGGTTCGATACTTAAATCTGATATTTTTATATTTCCAGAAGGCTTAAAATAACTTATTTAACATATGTGATCAGTAGCAAAAGGTTTGGAGTCATTTAGATAGGTAAAACTCATTTTATGGCCCGTAAGGGCAAAACCGACAATTACCGGATTAAGCCTACGACTACTGGTTATGCTCAGCCTAAAATTAATTAAAAACCTTTAAAAATCCCAAAATAATATATTACATCAGTGGGTATTAATTTTGATACCAAAAAGTAGGTTTAACTAGGCTATACGCTAATTATGCCGTTTTATTAACATAAAGCTTTAAATTTGCGATAATGAGCATAACTCTTAATCTACAAGTCAAACTGATGTCAAACTTTGCATACAAGTTTATATATCAGTAACTAAGGTTTCTACACTTTTACATTTTCATAAATCGCGTTTTAAGGTAATAAGGGCATAATGGTCAACATATGAGCAATTAACGGAAACGCGCATATTAATTGGATAACTAATGAACCAAGGTGTATAATCAAAGAGGGTTGTTCTAACATGTAACCTAGTCCAATTAAAGCTCTGAGGCATTTCTAAAACATGTCTAAACGGATCAGAACTGAAAGTCAAAGTGAAAGTCAAACTATGTGACTTTCGGTTCCGAACCGGGTCTAAACAGGAAATTGTCGGGTTGAACATTTTTAGACATGTTCTTATACTTATTACCAAGTTATAACAATGATCCAACAGGTTATATATGATCTATAATGTAAATTATGCATAAATGGCATTTTAGACTTCCTGTTGACTTTTTAAATATATGTTTGACCCGACTTTTGACCTGGTTAGAGTGGTAATCAGGGGGAACCCTTTTGAGGTTTTATTACCCACATAAATACCATCTTAGAACTACTTTTAATTCGAGATATGACTGAGCCATTGTTGACTAATCTCGAAGACAAACCGTAATTACGACGGTTTGACTTTTAGCTAAAATACTAAGCTAAACTCAATTAAAGAAGGACTAGCAGACTTACAAGAGTCCTATGCACGAGATATGATCAGTTGGACCTGCTTGAGAGCTCCAGAATTGATCAGATATGCAAGAAGGAAGTGTGAAGAACAATGGTGCACCCTTGGTCCCTTTATAGTGAAATTAAGCACCACAATTGGTTGACAACCAAGTCTAGCACTGACCACTACCTCCCAACATGTGTCCCTAGTGTCTAGGACTATTTAGGGGCCGCCCATAATGCAAAAATATCGTTTAAAGTTGGTTTGTGTGCGAAAAATGGCTTCTGTCCAACTTTTCTGATACTGGGCGCCTGAGGCGGCCCGCCTCAAGTTTTGTTATTGGCCACACGGGCCGCGTGGCCCTTCTGAACAGCCAAAAACGTTTTTGAGTCTTGGCATCACATCTCTTGGCCTTTCGAAAGGTCAAGCAAGCTTTTATTTGCAATTTGAACCCTCTATATTGTCACATAAGGGCCTCTAGACATATACCCACTTTGCCAAGTCCCCGGACACTTCCGGTTAACCCGAAAAGTCTTAACTTTCAACGTTTACGCTTTAACCCCTCGCACACGAATTTGATCATAACTTTCTCATACGATAACGAAACTTTATGAAATTTATATCGCGCATTCTAGTGAGCATAATTAACATTTACAAAGCTTCGGGTTTGTCAAAAGGTCACTCAGAGGTACATCTTTAAACATGTTGACACATTTAACCCCTGTAGTTTGTAATCTCTCACTTTTAGCTTCGTATGATCCATGATTTCTTCGTTTGAAGGTATGAGCATCATGTAGGGCTAATGTACATTATATTTATTCACTGTTGACACTTAGAATACATATATTCACATACTTTTCGTGTTTGTCAACTTTAGTCCTTCTATAATATTTCTTTCACACGTTTAAACATTTGACACGTGTCTACACATTATAGGACGTGAATTTTCGAGGTGTTACATCCTCACCCCCTTAAAATAAATCTCGACCCGAGATTTACTGAAATAAGTAAGGGTACTTTTCTTTCATCGTGGATTCAACCTCCCACGTGAATTCGGGACCTCTACGGGCATCCCATTTGACCTTCACAATAGGTACATGCTTCCTTCGAAGCTTCTTTACCTGTCGATCCTCAATCGACAAAGGTTTTTCCACAAATTTTAAACTCTCATCTATATGCACATCTGTATGTGGTATAACCAGTGGTTTATCAGCGAAGCACTTCTTCAGATTGCAGATGTGGAACACATTGTGAATTCCACTGAGCTCTTCTGGTAAGTTTAACTTATAGGCAACTGACCCGACACGTTCGATAACCTCGAAAGGTCCTATGTATCTCGGGCTTAGCTTGCCTTTCTTACCAAACCGCATCACTCCTTTCCAAGGTGACACTTTGAGTAGGACTTTGTCACCTACTTCGAAGTGAAAATCCTTACGCTTAGGATCAGCGTAACTCTTCTACCTATCTCGGGCAGCTTTGAGACGGTCACGAATCTGGACAATCTTGTCCGTTGTTTCGAACACTATCTCTGGTCCTGATAATTGGACATCTCCAACTTCCGCCCAACAAATAGGCGATCTACACTTTCTACCGTATAATGCCTCAAAAGGCGCAACCTTAATGCTGGTATGGTAGCTATTGTTGTAGGAGAATTCGATTAATGGTAGGTTCTTATCCCAACTACCTCCCAAATCGATCGCACACGCACGTAGCATGTCTTCCAACGTTTGAATAGTACGCTCACTCTGACCGTCAGTCTGAGGATGGTAAGCCGTACTAAAATTCAAACGTGTGCCCAAAGATTGTTGGAAACTCTTCCAAAAATGTGACGTGTATCTAGTATCTCGGTCAGAGATAATAGCCACAGGTATGCCATGTAAGGCTACAATCTTATCAACGTATAACTGGGCCAACATGTCGGAGCTATAAGTCTCCTTGATGGGTAAGAAATGTGCTGACTTAGTCAGTCTATCAACTATAACCCATATTGTGTCGTTGCCTTTTCCTTGTCTTGGCTAACTTGGTGATAGAATCCATAGTTACCATTTCCCACTTCCACGTAGGAAGTTCAGGTTGTTGTAGCAAACCTGACGGTTTCTGATGCTCGGCTTTGACTTGCGCACATGTCAAGCATTTAGCTACATAGGTGGCAACAGACTTCTTCGAGCCTATCCACCAATAGTTTGCCCTTAGATCCTAGGTAGTTGATGGCAAATTCTTAATCGTTGCCTAATTAGGGTTGCGGCATTTAATACGTAAGCGATACGAACCGTCTTTCTTATTTAATAATATAAAACCCTCAGAAGATTGAGTCAGGCTATATGAGCCTATGTCTTTAAAACCTACTTAATCAAGGTTTCGATTTTTCCATAATCAATATGGAGTTTTCACAATACTCCAGCCCACAGCGGGATGTTAATCTTAGTTCTACATGCCTTCCAGGAGGTAAGCAGGGAAAACTTATGAGAAGATAATTAAGATACAAGGAGGCTACAAAGATTTTCCATATCCTAGGCTCCAGTTCATTCATCATTGCTCGTGTCAAATAAGTGACACATTTATGTTATAAGTCCACGAATTCCTTAATCGGGAACATTTACTTGGACAATTCCATTCTGGATATCTTCCTTGAATACTACTAGTCGACTTTAGTACAATATGATCATTGGGATATCTTAGGGGTTCTATGTATTAAACCTCCATACTGATCAGGCATGGAAGTAATCTATGGGACACATTAGGATACGCCAATCCTCATATGGCACTTTTATCAAACATAGTTTGGCATTCGTAGGCGATAGAAAAACAATGAGAAATAATTAAAATAACATATGTTGTCGTACTCTATGCGAAGAAAGAGTACTTTTAGATTTTTCGAAAGGATTTCTTACCGATACTAAAAGAATCGGTTAATACGGTTTCCTTGGTAAGTTATACCTTGTGAAAAATATAAAAGTTTGCTAAGCTTATGGTTTATGAAGATTTATTATTGCCTGTATAAAAAAACAGGACACTTAGCAGAAATTATCATTGATAAATGATAAGGAATGTATTTGATGACATCGTGAACTGTCTCTTGGCATTCATTCACCAGGAGGGTTAAGCGCCTCCATTCTTAATCCTTTCAAACTTAGCTGCAAAATCTATGACAATTTAGGGCAGTCTCAGCTTTGACTGGTCGTTTCTTAATCTATATAACGTGAGTAGCTGAGGTAGATCCATAATGGATTTATAATGAGTAGGTTTTGAAACCTTAGTGTGCCCTCTTATTGCCAATGCTAACCACTAATAATTATGTGCTTATATTTAATCAAAATGGGAATTTCACAAACTAGGCACCTAGCTCGGTTGGCTAGGCGAGCGAAAGGGTGTGGCCTAGACCCAGGTTCGATTCCGGGGACGGCCGGTTCCACCATTTTTTTATGTTTAATATTAATTAATCGTACTGATACATATAATTATGAGGGTTGCTCATAAGGAGTCTTGATAATTAATTGCTTCTTATCACCCACAATATGGGCTTGATTTTTTTAAGACAACCCATCGCTTTTATAACTATATTGCGTCTTTATATTTTAACGGAAACTAGGACATCGTGAACTGCCCATCTCATCCAAGTTTTCCATACTCAAAACTTGGTACTAATCACCAAGAGTTAACAATTATTAGTCATCATCCTGATGACCTGACTTAGATTAGCCACGGCATTAATAAACCGTATGGGCTATTCTGTTCTGAACATTCTTAATGAATGCTATTTGAATGTATATCTATTACATTTAGCTTAAGTCACAAAAGGACTATCAATGGCATTTAAGGTTTGGAGCGAGTCCAATACCTGCTTGACAGGGGACCATAATGTCACAACTGTCTTTGTCACAAGGACGATTTTAAATAGCTCAAAGGCTTGCCTTACAAGACTTTTATTATATGTATACACATATGGCATAGAAGCCCGTCTCGATGGACGTAGAAAGATACGGCATAAAGCCTAGTCTCGAAGGACATAAACGATTATACGGCACGAAGGCCTTGTTGTAATGACATTTAGGCGCGGCACAAATGGCCTTGTCTCTAGGACGTTATAGGATATGGCACTAAGGCCTGTCACCAGTGATGTTAACATTTAGTATGTTAATCTTCTTACGAACGACGAATTATAGCCCGGAGGCTTGTTATGGGTGACTTGAATATAACTTGTGGATTTGTCACAAGGACATCAATTCATAGGCTAAAATCTTATTAGATCAGGAGTCTTAAGGCTTGAACATAGTCCTTCACCTTTGGACAGGGAGTCATAGACTACAACTGTCATCGTCTTTGAAGGACGATTCATTTGGCAGAAAAGTAAGCCAATCAACATCACTAATGGATGTTTATATATAACCATCGTATCTAATGATATTAGTCATGATCACATCGATCATATTGACTATTAGGTTTGGGTATAATTACTCCATTTTGAACAGGGGATCATAAAGATCACTACTATCTTTGTCTTACCGACACTAGAATAAAGTATAGCCCGTAGGCATTTCAACACGAGGGATGTTAATATTATGATCATCATACTGATGATACTAGTCAGGATCGCAATGATAGTATAGACTATGGGATTTGAGTATAGCTCACCCCCTTGGACAGGGAATCGTAAAGATCACAATGTCTTTGTCACACATGGATGATATAATATGGCCCATAGGCGAAACATCACTAATGGATGTTTATAATAGGTTCATCCTATTAGATGATATAAGTCATGATTGCATTAATCATATTGACTATTATGTTTGGACATAGTCCAACATTTTAGACAGGAGGTCAAAGACCACCACTGTCGTTGTCTTGTCGGACAACAAGTTTGGCCCGTAGGCACTTCATCACCAACGGATGTTTATAATAAGATCATCTTATAGGGTGATATAAGCCATGATCCCTAAATCACTAGGCTAGTTAAGGGAATTGGAAGAATCCAATATGAGGATGACTGTTGTGATTTTCTCTAATCACATTTGTCAAGAGTGCTAACATGTTCTTAGGTGTTAACAAGGATCTGAATCCCTTGAGTAGGTTTCACCATCTTGGCCGCGTAGGCTAGGTTTCACCTTTAAGATTCCCTTTTAAAATGCATACTGCCAGGGAAGGAAAGGATATTTATTTTATTCAGGATTTTTATCATAAATCCTAATTCATAAGTTAATAATAATAGCACAAATGGCCTAGTCGCGCAGACAAGTTAAATTTATAAGCCATGATTTCAGAGAATCGTGGCATTAAGGTTTGAATCAAAGTTCTTTACCTTTTCCTATCAGGGAGCTGTAGGCTACCACTGTCTTTAGTCTCAGAGGACATTAACTATAGCCCGTAGGCACTTCCCTTCTAAGGGATGTTTATTACGGAATTGCCCCTTAGGGAAATTCATTAACCATGGTAAACAGAGACCATATTTGGTTAATTTATTAATCATTTATGTTTAGGATTTCTATTATAATTTATCCTAATTATAAAACATTAATAGTTTTATTAGTGGCACCTAATGGCCTGGTCACATGGACATTTATAGATTATAAGCTCATGATTTCAGAGAATCAAAGCATGAAAGTATATTGGCACAATAGGCTCAGTCACAAGGACAATTATAAATTATATGCCAGGATTTCAGAGAATCAAGGCATTTGAGTATATTAGCACAATAGGCCTAGTCACAAGGACAATTATAAATTATATGCCAGGATTTCAGAGAATCAAGGCATTTGAGTATATTGGCACAATAGGCCTAGTCACAAGGACAATTATAAATTATATGCTAGGATTTCAGAGAATCAAAGCATTTGAGGTTTGAACCTAGTTCATTACCTTTATCTGACAGGGAGTCATCGCTACCACTGTCTTTTGGCTCATATGGAAATGAGCAGGGCCCGTAGGCATTATGTTACCACGTATGGTTAAAACGTGATCATCTCAATTAATGATGTAAACCCAGGATTCAGAGATCATTAAACTGGGTTAGGAATCTTTTGGAAGATCCTATATAAAAATGTCGTGTGTGATTTTTAATGAATCACGTCTGCCAGGAGTGTTAACACGTTTTCAGATGTTAACAGGGATTCGAATCTTTTAAACAGGTCTTACCATCTTGGCCAGGTCTTTATAATGACACTCGGCTAGGTTTCACTCTTAAGATTCTTTATTAATGGTTTGAATCTTTTTAACAGGTCTTACCATCTTGGCCCGGTCTTATAATTGACCCGAAGGCTAGGTTTCACACTTAAGATTCTTAATTAATGGTTTCAATCTTTTTAACAGGTCTTACCATCTTGGCCCGGTCTTATAATTGACCCGAAGGCTAGGTTTCACACTTAAGATTCTTAATTTAATTAACGCAGAACAATTTTAAATTTAGGTGTTAATATGGATCTGAATCTAATTATGGAACTACCATCTTGGCCCGGTCTTAAAATGACACGTGGCTAGGTCTTGTCCTTTCTAGATTTTGCCATTTTATTATAATGGTAGATCTTGCAAAAGGAAATGTTATTTTCCATTTATTTGATATTCTTGTTTAGAATGAAAGTTTAAACTTAATCATTCCACTATATAAAAATAAAAGTATAAAGTTGCCCTAAGCAGGACTTGAAGGAATAATGATGTCCTTGTAGGGACTGAAAGATGATTATGTCCTTATAAGGACTAACAAGGAAACGATTTTCAGTAAAAGGAGTTTCTTCTTCATTTTATTTCTGAACGCTTTCTCCTTGGATGCTCGTTTCATTCTAGCCGCGGTACGAAGCTCAGCACGCCAGGGCTCCGGGTGTGGAGAACTCCTATTACGTCTTCTTCGCTTGGCGACGTATCCAATTAAAAATTTGGAAGTAAAAAGTTCTTAGATTAGGATTTAGAATATTCCTAAGTTAAGTCTAGACTCAGAAGGTCAAGGAATGTGCTACTGTGTCATTGAGATTAAACACAAAAGCTAGTGTTTAATTCACTCCATGTTGGCACTGATACCAACCTGTCACACCCCGATTTCCACGTGTCATCGGTGGGCCCGGTGGGGGAGTATCGTGACGTGGTTGGCAACATAATAGTCAAACAGCACAATATCAATATGCACAGCGGAAGCAAATTTAAAAATAAGATACAACCGAATTTAATATTGTAATATCAAATGTCACAATATTCGGATGTTTATCCACAGTTGGATCGATAACAAAATGGAAACAATAGTTCAACAGACTTCAGGCATCTTAAGCTTGCGAGACTTCTAATGATGCTAAGGAGAGATCTCAGCCAATTTCGTTTAGTACCTGCATTTAATCTTTTTGGGAAAATACGTCAGTTTACACTGGTAAATACAATCAACTGACTCATTTTAAAAATGGTTGAAAATTGGTTTGGATGCACATGGCATAAACATTTGATTAAAATGCACAGAGGCAAAGTTAATCTTTTTATAACTTGGGAGAATTATTTAATATTATAATCTTGTGAACGAATTACATCAGTAGCCCGGATCTTGTCCGGGTCAAAGATCAATAGACACACCACATTATTGAGTTATACACTGACGGGTGTACGCCTACACCCCGTGCTCAGGTAGTGGCCATCTCGTAAGATGATGCCAAGGATATCCGGGACATGGTCATTAACCCCCCAAAGGCTTTAAGTAACAAGACAGTTTAAACGAGCCGATCAAATTATTCAACTACCCACCTAAAGGTGGATATTTGATGCCCGATCAAGCGGTATACTATATACCGTAACCCAAGCCCGTATAGGGAAAATAAGTTAAAAGTATTTACCTGAGCAAAGTATAATTCACAAATAGCAAAATGCACGTAGCTTTTACTGGTCCTCCTAATCTGGAACGAAGGTTTTATAATAACCTATTAGAATCCTAACGGGTCTTTAATTAAGCTTAAGCTTAGACCGGCTAGTCTCACAGATACGGTACGTACGCACGATTAAGCGAAGACCGGATAGAATGTGATTTAGACCCGACAAGTTCAGAGACTTGTTTAATATGGGTTTATCATTCACATTCTGGATTTTGAGATAAAACCGATAAGGTTTGACCCGTTTCGGCTAATTTATGTAAACTAGTTACATAAACCGAACCGTACGCGTAATTAGCGTGACGGGTATTCATGAGAGCTATATACAGGTTTCCTAAGTTAATTATGTCTCAAATATGTTGTGACATCAGTAAGATGTCTTTCATTATGCCCGAAACGTGTTTAAACACAAACTAGGCCCTGTAGGGGTAGTTTGGTCATTTAAAAGGTTATAAAAGAGTTTAGATGTTTAACTGAGTTACAGGTCTGATGTAAACAGCATCCATACTCAATTTGATAAGTTATAACAGTAGGTTAAAGCATATATGTGAAATTTATTAATCATAACCAAACTATGCCCCGTAGGGGTATTTTGGTAATTTCACATAAGCCGAAAAGCTCAAAACTAAAGTCTGAGTTTATCAACCTTTGATTACTGTTAAAATATCATAATTTGCCTCATATATCAGTAGGTATCAACCCGAGTATGTTCAATATGATTTTAATACATACTATGCGTTAAAAACGCTAATTAAGGCGATTAAAGGCCATTTCCGGGTTCGATACTTAAATATGATATTTTTATATTTCCAGAAGGCTTAAAATAACTTATTTAACATATGTGATCAGCATCAAAAGGTTTGGAGTCATTTAGATAGGTAAAACTCATTTTATGGCCCGTTAGGGCAAAACCGACAATTACCGGATTAAGCCTACGACTACTGGTTATGCTCAGCCTAAAATTAATTAAAAATCTTTAAAAATCCCAAAATAATATATTACATCAGTGGGTATTAAGTTTGATACCAAAAAGTAGGTTTAACTAGGCTATACGCTAATTATGCCGTTTTATTAACATAAAGCTTTAAATTTGCGATAATGAGCATAACTCTTAATCTACAAGTCAAACTGATGTCAAACTTTGCATACAAGTTTATATATCAGTAACTAAGGTTTCTACACTTTTACATTTTCATAAATCACGTTTTAAGGTAATAAGGGCATAATGGTCAACATATGAGCAATTAACGGAAACGTGCATATTAATTGGATAACTAATGAACCAAGGTGTATAATCAAAGAGGGTTGTTCTAACATGTAACCTAGTCCAATTAAAGCTCTGAGGCATTTCTAAAACATGTCTAAACGGATCAGAACTGAAAGTCAAAGTGAAAGTCAAACTATGTGACTTTCGGTTCCGAACCGGGTCTAAACAGGAAATTGTCGGGTTGAACATGTTTAGACATGTTCTTATACTTATTACCAAGTTATAACAATGATCCAACAGGTTGTATATGATCTATAATGTTAATTATGCATAAATGGCATTTTAAACTTCCTGTTGACTTTTTAAATATATGTTTGACCCGACTTTTGACCTGGTTAGAGTGGTAATCAGGGGGAACCCTTTTGAGGTTTTATTACCCACATAAATACCATCTTAGAACTACTTTTAATTCGAGATATGACTGAGTCATTGTTGACTAATCTCGAAGACAAACCGTAATTACGACGGTTTGACTTTTAGCTAAAATACTAAGCTAAACTCAATTAAAGAAGGACTAGCAGACTTACAAGAGTCCTATGCACGAGATATGATCAGTTGGACCTGCTTGAGAGCTCCAGAATTGATCAGATATGCAAGAAGGAAGTGTGAAGAACAATGGTGCACCCTTGGTCCTTTTATAGTGAAATTAAGCACCACAATTGGTTGACAACCAAGTCTAGCACTGACCACTACCTCCCAACATGTGTCCCTAGTGTCTAGGACTATTTAGGGGCCGCCCATAATGCATAAATATCGTTTAAAGTTGGTTTGTGCGCGAAAAACGGCTTCTGTCCAACTTTTCTGATACTGGGCGCCGGAGGCGGCCCGCCTCAAGTTTTGTTATTGGCCACGCGGGCCGCGTGGCCCTTCTGAATAGCCAAAAACGTTTTTGAGTCTTGGCATCACATCTCTTGGCCTTTCGAAAGGTCAAGCAAGCTTTTATTTGCAATTTGAACCCTCTATATTGTCACATAAGGGCCTCTAGACATATACCCACTTTGCCAAGTCCCCGGACACTTCCGGTTAACCCGAAAAGTCTTAACTTTCAACGTTTACGCTTTAACCCCTCGCACACGAATTTGATCATAACTTTCTCATACGATAACGAAACTTTATGAAATTTATATCGCGCATTCTAGTGAGCATAATTAACATTTACAAAGCTTCGGGTTTGTCAAAAGGTCACTCAGAGGTACATCTTTAAACATGTTGACACATTTAACCCCTGTAGTTTGTAATCTCTCACTTTTAGCTTCGTATGATCCATGATTTATTCGTTTGAAGGTATGAGCATCATGTAGGGCTAATGTACATTATATTTATTCACTGTTGACACTTAGAATACATATATTCACATACTTTCCATGTTTGTCAACTTTAGTCCTTCTATAATATTTCTTTCACACGTTTAAACATTTGACACATGTCTACACATTATAGGACGTGAATTTTCGAGGTGTTACATGCTGTACTTCTAAATCTACTTCGTTTTGAATATCACTACTGAAATCAGCCACAAAGTCAGCTAAAGCCTGAGACTTTATGGCATTCCTAGGCTCATATACTAAATCATAAGCACTTAATTTTACCGACCATTTAGCCATCCAACCCGACATCTCGGGTTTCCTAAGCACATTTTTAACAGGATAATTGGTTCTAACATGAATCCTATGCGTCTCAAAATAATGTCTAAGCTTTGTTGATGCCATAACTAGGGCTAATATCAACTTTTCTAAATGAGAATATCTAGTTTCTACATCTAACAAACTTTTACTAACATAATAGACAGGATATTGCTGACCTTCGTGGTCCTTTATAAGAACGACACTTACAGCATTCCTTGATACAGCGAGGTATAGGGATAGTGGTTCACCAATTTTCAGGCTTCATCAATAGAGGTGTAGTTGAGAGATATCGCTTCAAATCCTGCAAGGCTGCTTCATGCTTTGCTTCCCATTCAAACTTCTTATTCTTCTTGAGGATATCATAGAATTCCTTGCATTTTTCCGAGGATCTTGAAATAAATCTGTTCAATGCTGCTACTCGGCCTGTTAACCGTTGAACATCCTTCTTATTCGAAGGTGATTTTATATCCAGGATAGCTCTAATATGCTCCGGGCTTGCCTCTATCCCCCTTTTCGTCACCATATATCCTAGAAAATTTCCTGCCCCCACTCCGAAATGGCACTTAGCAGGATTCAGCTTCATGTTATACTGATCCAGGATATCAAATGCTCCCTTGATATCCTGGAGGTGATCCTCAGCCTTTTTAGATTTCACCACCATATCGTCAATATATACCTCCATGGTGTCCCCCAGCTTATCTTTGAACATCATGTTCACCAATCTCTGGTATGTTGCACCTGCATTTTTCAAACCGAAAGGCATAGGAGTATAGCAATAAATACCTGTTGGTGTCATGAAAGCAGTATCCTCATGGTCCGAAGGCTCCATTTGAATCTGCTGAAATCCTGAGGATGCGTCCATGAACGTTAACATCTCATGCCCAGCAGTAGCATCCACCATTGCATCGATATGAGGAAGGGGGAATGGGTCTTTAGGACAAGCCTTATTCAAGTCTGTGTAATCTACACAGACTCTCCATTTCCCATTTTTCTTCTGTACTACGACCACATTTGCCAACCATCTTGGAAACTTGACTTCTCTGATCATTTTGGACTTTAACAATCTTTCAACTTCCTCTTGGATGATTATATTTCGCTCAGGAGCAAACTTCCTTCTTATTTGCTGAACAGGCTTGAACGACCTGTCAATTCCAAGCTTGTGAGTAATAATGTCTTTGGATATACCTGTCATAACCTCATGCTTCCATGTAAACGTTGACATCCTGCACTTCAAAAAGTTAGTTAATTGTTCTTCGATATCCTGAGGGATATTGGTTCCTACGAGCACCGAGATATCAGGATTATCCTGATCCAGGATAACTTTCTTCACATCCTGCTCTGAAGCTTCCAAGGTATCCCGGGCCCGCATCTTTAATTGCTATGCTGGATTAGGCTTGGTTGAGGATTTCATTGAGGATGAGTAGCATTCCTTCGCCTCCTGCTGGTCACTATCAACTTTGACGACCCCCCCAAGGGGTTGGAATCTTGATGCATTGGTGATAAGTCGAAGGCACAGCCTTCATGTCATGGATCCACGGCCTACCTAGTATGATGTTATAGCAGGATAAGGAGTCCATCACACAGAAGCGTTGTATCGAGTTGACCCCTTCAACATATACTGGTAACTTTATCTCTCGTACGGTATTTCTAGCTTCTCCACTGAAACCAACGAGCACAGTGGACTTCGAAGTAATGTCCATTGGAGATACATTCATCTTTTTCAATGTTTCCAGCTGAATTATATTGACGGAACTACCGTTGTCCACCAATATCCTGCGTACAAAATGGTTAGCCACATATAATGTTATTACCAAAGCATCATGGTGAGGATCCTGAACAGTATCCCTGCCATCACTATCGAAAGTGATCACTTTATCAGTTGTGAGGGTAGTCATCCTGACTGGTTTGTCTCCCCTTTCAGTCTTAGCTTCCTTTGCATGTCTCTTGGCCGCCGAATACGAAGTCCCACAAATGTTCGATCCTCCTGAAATAAAGTTAATTATTTTGGCATCTGCTGGGGGTGATGCTGCTCGTTCAGGATCCTTCTCAGGATCCTGCCCTTTATTCTTCTTTCTTCCCAGCAAATCCTTCAGATACCCTTTGCTCAACAGGTAACTTATTTCTTTCCTTAAAGCAATGCAATCCTCGGTCATATGTCCGAAGTCTTCATGGAAGGCACACCATTTGGATTTATCCTTCCAATCAGCTTTCTGTTGGTTCTTTCGAGGCCACCTAGCTTTGTCTCCTAAACCCTGCATAGCATACATTAACTCGGGTATATTAACAGAAAAGCAGTATTCAGATAAGTCAGGATATTCTTCAGGATCCTCGTCTTCAACAGCATTCACTTTCTTGTTCTCATTTCTACCATATGGCTTGGAGCGATATGGTTTATACTAGGATTCTGATTTCCTGTTGGTTGATTCGTAGGTTGAGGTAGAATTCATCCTCTCTTGCATCTTTTTGTCATCTTCCAAGCGGATATATCTCAAAGCCCTGTTACGAGCTTCGTCGAGATTCCTACAGGGATTCATTACAAGATCCTGATAAAACTGAGAATCCTTTTGTAACCCCATCTTAAAAGCCTGCACAGCTGTTGCAACATCAAGATGTGGGATATCCAAGGATTCTCGACTAAACTTGTTCACATAATCCCTCAAGGATTCCTGAGGTCCTTGAGTTATCCTGTAAAGATCACTAGTTAGTTTCTCAAAACTCCGACTGCAAGAAAATTGACTGTTAAACAAATTAACCAAATGAGCAAATGAAGTAATTGAGTGAGGAGGAACATTTAACAGCCATTTTAAGGCTGATCCTGTCAAGGTAGAACCGAATCCCTTGCATAAGCATGCTTCCTTGAGATCCGAAGGGATAGGATTGATTTCCATCCTTTCCCTATACTGGGCAATATGCTCTTCAGGATCTGTAGTCCCGTCATACAGTTTCATGTTGGGGGTCTGAAATCTTTTTGGGATTTCAGCATCACAGATAGGATATGCAAAGCGGGATATCATGTGGCTGTCTTGAGATACTTCCGGAATTGGCTGGACCACTCCAGGTACACTGGATATCATGTCCTTCAATTTCTGAAGCTCCCTAGTAAATGTTGACGTCATACCTGCATCCTGTAAAGATCCATTGTTGTTAGTAGCAAGAATATTATTATTTGACACGTTACCGGTCTGAGGATTTTGTCCATATCCTGAAACATATCCTGAGCTCCTCACAGTTGACATCCTGACCGAGGAGGGTATCTCAGGGGTATGATTCTGAGAATGGCTTGGGAGGATGTTCCCCCGGTTATCCTCAGTGTAAACTGCAGAACTGAAGTTCAAAGCCCTGGGCTGTATAGGAGTGACAGTTTCTTCAGCAGGTCTACTCGAGCTAGCTTTTAAGAGTTGTATTTCTCTTAACAGCATTTGGTTAGTTTCCTGTTGCTGCCTCATTTGTTCCTGCACACTTCCAAATAAAGTTATAATTTCATCATTAGAGTCTAAAACTGGAGCAGATCCCTGAACACTCCGAGTAGGGATAATATCCCGAGGTTGTGAAGAAACTGGCATCCTTGGAGGAGGTGGTGGAAGCACCGAACCGGTAGTAGCAGAAGTCGTAGCGGACATAGTGGAGGACCTCATGTTTGATCTCGAGGCCATTGAAAACAAGTTAGAAAAAAGTTTTGACAAAAGGAAACCGAATAATGATTTTACTAAAGTTTTTAGCAAGAATAGCACCACTTGCCCCACGGTGGGCGCCAAATTGTTTTGGTCAAAAATTACCGAAGCAATTTAGTGATCAAATTAGTCAAGTGAGGTAGTGTGCTAAAATTATGTATGAAAAATATGTAAACCAAGTTAGTTGTAAAAACAGTTTCAGGATACGGCTTAGGATATAGAGCTGTATCTATGATCAAACAATGAGCAGAAAAGTAAAGGTTGACACGTGATGTACGAGGAAAGCCCTTGATCAATCTAGATCGCCGGCATAAAACCTCGGGAGCTGACAATCGCAGCTGCCTTGTTCTTCTATTGCTTTAAATATCAGGATACAGTGCAGGATGTAGAGCGGATCAACTAGGTGTTACAATGTGATTTGAATACAAGTGTTTGTGTGTAGTGTTTACGGTGAGCTAGAGAGCAAAAGTGTTCGAGAATGTGTGTATAAGTTGCGTGCCTTAATCTGATCCGCCCCCATCTATTTATAGTAAAAGAAGTGTAACAAACTATCCTAATAAACCGGGATCCGGTGAATATTCTCTACTCGAACGTTGTAGACCTGGTCTTTCGGGTTCAACGTCTCTCACATAACAGATACGCCCGAGTCTTGAGGAGAAGAAGTCCTTCTGACCGTTAGTAACCCACAGCCTCTAACCTGCACGTGGTTAATTCAATTAACCTCAGGATATTGCCCAGGATGTTAGCAATATCCCAGTACAGTATCCTGGTCACAAACAAACAATTAAAAGCAGGATATTAGTCAAGATATGTTCACTCAGAAAATGACCCATAACAGTTCTATCTCAAAACGGGACCTGTCCACCTTCAACCGTTACGACATTCAAAACAGGTTATACTAACCGATGACCAATGGCTTCATCCTGAAACCCAGGATCCATCCACCTCTGGTCATCGTATTGTTCTAGTGCAGGAAATATAAATTGTTCAACGACAGGAAAAGTAAATTGTTTGTACAAACCACAACCATGAAATTTAAAAAAGTGGGCTCCGACCTTGGCACGTATATCCATCATCGCCCACTTCGCCGCCTAAGGGGCGATACCTTCTTGATCAGCAACCTCTTTCCCAGCATCTGCACCAGCATCACCCTCAGGATTCTTCTCGGCATCATCACCAGCATTGGCCACTCCCTCTGCCGCCTTAGAAGGCTCTTCCCCAGCATGCTTTGCAGGATGAGCAACAGGATGGCCTCCAAGATCCTGTAATTTCGCTTCCGAAACCTTGACATTCCAGGAGGGGGCATTTGAAGCCCAAGGCTTTGGCCTCATAAGCCATCCTTAACCTGGCTTGGAGAAGGGAAATAACAACGGATGCTTTGAGACTGTCCCGGTAGGAACTCATATCCTGCTGATATTGAAGAAGGGCGGTATCTAGCTTGGCTTGAGCACCCTCATTGGCCTTGTGAAGGGCAGTCTGGTGCTCCTGGGTCATTGCCTTGAATTTATCTTCATAATGCTGGGACTTGGCGGCCGCAATCGCCCCTTGATCAGCTATAGTGGCTTCAGCTTTTTCGAGCTTGATCTCCAGCATCTTATTAAGCCCGCAAGCATCTTCATACAAGTGCATGAGACGATCCAATCCCTGCAGTCAAAGACACAGGTATCAATATAAAATGTGCAGGATAATGATTAACATACATGTTCAGGATATCAGATGGGAATTTTTACCTGCTTAAGGAGTGAAGTGGCTTCACTAAATCCATGGTTCTCGAGAGAGAATGTCTCGGAGGCAGCTGGAGAATCCGTTTCTTTCCTCTTCCGGGAGCTAGAGGCCCGGGTCCTGGATGCCGGAGGAGCTTTAGGAGCAGTAGTGGTCGTTGAAGTGATAGGCTTTGGTGTGGCAGACGAATTCGGCTTAGATTCTTGTTTGACAGGTACAAGGCTGGAGTAACTATCCAACTCGTCAAGTTGGAAGCCTTCGAGGTTGACAACTGGTACTGCACAAGGGAAGATATTTTTAAACTCATCATACCTCTGAAAGATAATCGGTTTAATAAATAAAGATAATTACTGAGAATATGCTTACCAGACATCTCTGAACTTGACTTTTGGCTTGAATCTGTAAGAGACAGGGAGAAGGTTCTTTCACTAGCAGGAAGTCGGTAAATTTCTTTGATCCTGGACTTGGATTCCGCACTTGGGGGTGCTAAATCTCTGAAGTTCGCTGCACAAAAACATCAGGGTATAAGTCTGGGATATAGTTTAAGGATACACTTGGGGATATTCCTAAAACCCTAGATCCTACCCTTGGTTAACCATCTAACCGGCAGATCGAAACCCTTGTCAATAGAGTCTCTTTTCACGAAAAAGAACTTCCGCCGCCATTGGTCTTCGTTCTTGGTGGCCTTAAGGACTAAAGGGCTCCTGGAGGTGGAGAACAGAAGAAAACAGCTATCACCATGGGACCTCAACCGGTATGCTATAGGGAGGTCTTTAATACACAGGTCAGGGCAATGGCGAGATCTGATTTGATCTAGCACCATCAAAACTCGCCAGACCATTGGCATAGTTTGAGCATAACAAAGGCCGGTGAGGTCAAAGAAACGAGAGATGAAGGGTGGAAATGGATACCGGAGTCCCAAAGAAAAGGGGTAGGCGAAAAAGCAGACCCACTCGTCTGACGACACGTCTGATCGGACCTCCCGATCAAAAGGGCGAATGACTGTTCCGGCAGGAAAGGCGCCGGAATCCTTCAAGGTAGCGATATCGGCATTATTGAAGCAACAGATTTCTTTTTCTGGTTCTCGTATGAGGCTTTGACTCACAAGGGTTGAGACTGGTTCATCCGAACGAGATCTTGTCCGTGATGCCATGAGGGGTATCAAGCAAACTATAAAAATTCAACGAAAAACAGAGGAAGAAAGAAAGGATGAATACCTGGAAATTGCTTGAAGAGTAATGATAACAATATGAAATATCTTGGCTAATTATAGGCTGGATATAGGGGTGAAGAGTAAAAGTAGTATGGGAAGTTGCACAATGTCATCTCAAACGTCACCTCGTTTTAATTGCCTTGATTTACGAGATAGAATTTTTAATATATATCCGTTGGATTGGTTTACCAACAGATATATTTGGGGACAATTGTTATGGGCCATTTTCTGAGCGTACATATCCTGACTAATATCTTGCTTTTAATTATTTGCTTGTAATCAGGATACTGGATCGGGATATTGGTAACATCCTGGGCGATATCCTGATGTTAACTAAATTGACCACGTGCAGGTAAGTAGCTGTGCGTCACTAACGGTCAGATGGACTTCATCTCCTTGAGACTCGGGCGAATCTGTTATATGAGAGACGTTGAACCCGAAAGACCAGGTCTACAACGTTCAAGTGGGGAATATTCGCTGGATCCCGGTTTATTAGGGTAGTTTGTTGCATTTCTTTTACTATAAATAGATGGGGCGGATCAGATTAAGGCACGGAACTTTACACACACACTCTTTCGCACACTTTTGCTCTCTAGCTCACAGCAAACACTATACACAAACACTTGTACTCGAATTATATTGTAACACCTAGTTGATCCGCATCACATCCTGCACTGTATCCTGATATTTGAAGTAATAGAAGAACAAGGCTGCTGCGATTTTCAGCTCCCGAGGTTTTGTGCCGGCGATCTAGATTGATCAAGGGCTTTCCTCGTACATCACGTGTCAACCTTTACTTTTTTGCTCATTGTTTGATCATAGATACAGCTCTATATCCTGAGCCGTATCCTGAAACTGTTTTTGCAATTAACTTGGTTAACATATTTTTCACACGTATTTCTAGCACACTACCTCACTTAACTAATTTGATCACTTAATTGCTACGGTAATTTTTGACCAAAACAAATATAACAGAACAGTTGGTTGAAACTATGTCTTAAAAGCATCACCATCATCATACTAAGTAAATCCCACCAATAGCAAAGCAAATGTAGGGTCTGAGGAGTGTAAGATGTAGACAGCCTTACCTCTACCCCGTATGAATAGAGAGACTGCTTCCAGTGAAACTATGTCTTAAAATGTTTATAACATAACAAATAGTTTTATAAAGAAGTTGTGATTTTAGTTTAGCTGATCTCTTAATAATTAATATATTATTCTTCTATTTTGGTTGAGCAAGCGGGTTGGACTCGCCGGAACTGGACCCAACCGACCTAATAATGGCCAAAGATAACATATTTCAGACCCAAAAGTAATGACCAGCAAGACAACAAATAGCACCACCATCAAAATCATGGATTACATAATCACACATCAGACATAAGCAATATGTTATATGAACAACATTAGTGCACTTAAAATCCGAATCAAAGGTTCTCAATAACATATCAGAACCAAGACAGTTGATCAACTATTCCTTCACACTACAAAACTATAACCAAACTAATTCTACAAATTAATAACAGTCTAGGATGTTATAGAATAGCAATAAAACCCTAATCTTTCACCCATCAAAACGCAATAATTGCTTAAATTGACAGCAAAATCACAACTAACTGTATAATCCACAAAACCTAATGATGCAATCTGCAATCTTTACAATCAAACAAATGAATATGCTAATTCCAACTAAACCCTAACCTTTCACCTAAAAAATGCAAACCCAATTTTAAAATAGATATCCACAATGTCTTTCGATTTCAATTCTATTTCAATTTACAAACGCTAACATCACAATAGCACGAAGATTGAAATACATAACGAAAACAAAACGACCCAAATTCATATAATTTATCTCAGAATTTCCGATGTCTTTAATAGTATTTGAAGCAACACAACCCCAAATTAAACACACCAAACAAAAACTAATAAACCCATATAGAAGAAGTGAAAGATTGCTAACCTGTGGAAGAAATAGCAAGATTTGACTACGAAAGCACTGAGAAGGTCTAAGAAGGTTAGAGAAGGGTCGAAACAGCAGCGAACTGATTTTTTTTCTTGTCTCTTTTGCAGAATAAACGAGAAAGGGTAGGTGGCAAAGCCACCGACCTCTCTCTTTAATATTATATAAATATAAAATATCTTGATACTTAAGGAGCTATTTATGCCATAGATAGAAATTTATTTAAAAACTGGTCAAAGGTGATAGGACTCTTGCTATTTGGTCAAAATAGAAATCTGAGTGTGTTTTTGAAGACGAAGAAGAGATGTCACTAGGGGGATGGCCTAAATCTATAGAATTTTTTTATGATACATCATTAAATTTAGAAGTCTTATGATTTCTATAAGCGGGAGGGAGTTGTCCTAGTTTCCTCATATTTATCTGTATCTCATATCAGCTTATTCTCCACTTTTTCCCAAGGTGTCGTCCTAAATTTCCTTAAACTTCAATAAAAGTACATTTAAAATTCAAATAGAATTTTGGCTTCTATTTAAGAAAATTGATTTGAAATTGAAAACTGTCGTCAGGTAATAAAATGCCCCTAACCCTAGATTCGTGTCTCTTTGGTCAATTTCATCACATACACATACTTGCTATTGTAGAGTTTGACTTCAACTTTTATTCGATTGGATACTTTGAGTGAACTATAGAATTTTTTCAATTTGAAAGTGTCACTCACGACTCTCAAATTATCTTGTTATTTGTTCTATTTCCCCAACAATTGTTGTTCTTTTGGGTCGTGTTTAATTTATCTAAGTGTGTTATGATTGCTAGAACTTCTAAATTTCTTCGTTGATGTTAACCAGATGCATGTTTGGGGTTTTTTGATGGTGCCGAATAAAATGGTGGGTTAATAATAAGATCTTGTTAGAACCAATAAGAAGCAGAATGATTGAGTTATATACTTGTAATATGATGCATTATGATTGTTGGTTTCTCTGATAAAGAATATATAGGGCAAGGTAATAAAGATTATTTTTTTATTATTATTACTTTTTTTGTGTGTGTGTGTGTGTGTGGTGGGGGGGGGGATGATTGGCTGGCTAGCTTGATGGAATTCAGTGTTTGTTGTTGAATCTAGCTATGTGAAAAGAGGGGAATTATTATAAGTCTTATAGGGTTGTGTTGCTAAAGTGAAATAATATGTTTACATTGAAATAGAAAGTAAACGGGCAACAAGTTGCGTCGCTACCCCTTTTTAAATAGCAAAAAGGTATTATGAAGTTTAATGTAGTCGTAATGAAGAAGGGTTGAAGCCTTAATATTGATGAATTTACTAATAGTAATTATGACTAAACAAGTTGTATGATCATAATCAAATTCAATGTGGCATGCAGATTTAGTGAATTTGGTATTATGAAGTTTCAGTGAGTAAGTTTTGATGACAGACGTCACCAAAATTGGTCTTTGTTTTATGTAGTCGTAATGAAGATGGGTTTAAGCCTTAATATTGATGAATTTACTAATGGTAATTGTGACTAAACAAGTTGTATGATCATAATCAAATTCAACGTGGCATGCAGATTCGGTGAATTTAAATAATGTTTATGTGTTGAAATGGAAATGCATTATGAAACTTTAATCTTCTATCTATACTAATAAAGTAAAATATTGGGGAACACGTGTCACTCCCTCAATAAGTTTCAATGGTTTTATTGATTTTTTATAGACCATAATAAGCATGTAATATAAGCAAACGGATTGTCCATTTGTCCCTTATCGTAAGTACCTAACCTAAGTACGAACCTTAGCTGCTTGAAGCCGATAAATCAAAGTTCACACTACAAAAAGAATTGAAGTCAATAAATCAAAGTTCACACACTACTAGAAAAATGATAATTTTTAACACATTTTTCTGTCACAAATGCGTCACAAATTGACATTTGCTACGCATTTGCAACAAAACATTGATGTTGGAAAAAGCCCCGTCGGAAACTATTTACTACGCAATTACTACACAAATTTTAACGTTCCTACGGAAATATGGTGTTAGAAATTTGTGACGCATTTATTACGGATTTCCTATGTTGTATATCAAAAAATTGCAACGCATTTGTGACGGAATATAAAAAAATTGCAACGCATTTGTGACGGAATATTTAAAAAACAAAAAAAAAACTGGAAAAATCCAGTTTTTTTGGCTAAAATTTGCAAGAAAATCAGCAAAAAAATACTGATAAACAAATGATACATCGGCCTTTGGTTCGACCCGTTATCTAACGCGTCCTAGAAGATAACTCCAATTTCAGGTTTTGGGTCGCTTTGTTTAACATGTCTGATACACACGTTGAGACTATTTCGCTACAAATGACCTGTTAAACTGAAAGTCCAAAATATATCACTGGAACGGTGAGATCGATACCTGAAAGTAATCAAGTGTATCGTTTCAAAATTTATACCAAAAGTATATACGATTAACAAAATAAACCTAATAAGATAGAAAGTAGAAACGGGTAGCAATGTTCCATACCAACAGCACTAGTATAGTGCTTTGCCCCAAAAAGTAACTCTGGTGCACGATACCATATGGTTACAACAACCTGCCAATGATTATTCACACCAAGTAATGTATTAAACGTAAAACTAGGCATTACAAAGAAAATAAAATAAAACTATGCCTCTTACCCCGTTATCGGACAACGGCTTCAATGGTGCTTGATATATTCTAGCAAGTCCAAAATCAGCTACTTTTACAACGCCTTGCTCTTCTCCATCACCCATCACCTATGATGTGAAGTGAAAGTTTCTCGATCAGATTAACTGGTTAGTATTGAGATACCAATGATGACAACAGATACGCGTTCTTACCAAAATATTGGAGGGCTTAAGATCTCGATGCATAATCCAGTTGCTACATCCATTTTATTAAATGTAAGCATTTATATTATGGAGAGTATGCAGTTGACATTAACAGCCGCACAAGTTCTGCTTACCTATGAAGATAATTCAGCCCGTTAAGCAACTGCCATAGTATTGACTTTACTGTGTATTGGTTAAGCAACTGCCATAGTATTGACTTTACTGTGTATTGGTTAATCGCTTGGTTGACCTTGTCCCAACGTCTTTTTTCTAACCCTTTTGGCCCCTAACACTAACCCCATCCATTTTTACTTGGTTAAAAACTTGTCGTGTGCCCCTCACATGAGTGGCATTTATGGCAAAATGACAAAAATACCCTTCTATTAAAAGAACTATATATTTTATTATAAATAATCACAGGGACAAAATCTTAATTTACTTGTAAAAAGAAAAACTCTCATTGGACCAAAAACCTCAAAGCAAATCATCTTAACATTTGTTCAATGTTTCAGTAGTTTAAAAAGTTCATTTACCCATCGAGTCGTCTTCTTTAAAAACAAATATTAGGGTAAAACATTCCATGGTTCCTACGTATCAGTTACCCGAGGATCCTTAACGACTACACAGAAAGATTTTGGTAGGTCAGGGATATACCTGAGGGATTGGCGCCACGTGCGATGGTGGTGATGGAATGCAGTGGCTCTGGTTATGGTGGTAAATAATATGCTCACATAGAGGTCGAGCTCCGCATAACTGAAAGCCAGATAGAGAGACATATCTATATGGTTGATGTGCACATTCACCAACTTTACCACGTTCTCATGCGATATCTCCCTAAGCAACTGCATTGGCATTGTAACGCATTCAGCAAAACATGAGAGCGTATATAAAAATTTAGCATCAAATGGTTGGTTACATTTACAATATACTGCTTCATTGAACATCCACAGTATTTGCTAATTTGAAAAGTATCAGAGAAAATAAAACATATGTCATATCTAATAATCTTCAGCAATATGGACCTGAGTTCTAACTTAACACACAGGAGTTACACCCTGATCTATGCATTATAATCAGACAATATAATTTCAAGCCAGCAACTTACCATGTACAAATTAGGGATGTTCATAAACCGGCAAAACCAACCGAACTGCCCAAACCAAAGAAACACAGTCGGTTTGGCTGGTTTGAATATTGATATCTGTACAGTCCGGATCACGGTTTGGTTTTAATGGTTTACGGTTTGGAACTTGAAACCAGCAGTGTAAATTGTACCGATTGTTTAACATTTATTATTTTAACTTTTCTTTGTTTTAGGACTATAAAATTACACACACACATATATATACATTCTTAAACAATTCATATCAATTCTCAAAATTTAGTACAAAATTATGTTTCTTAAGAATAATATTTTTTTTGTCTAAAACCGACAAAACCGGACCATCAAACCGTGAAAACCAGCCGCTTCGGCCTACCCAACAAACCCGACCGGTCCAGTTTCTATATAGTTACCAAATTCAGCCCCAAAATTTCCCCAAAACCAACCAAACCAAACCGTGAACACCCTAATTCAACCAAACCAAAAACCACACGACACAAATTTCAAAATAGGAGAAACAACAAGATAGAAACAGACCATAATTTCTCGAATAGCAGTGGGGGAAACACCATCACCGTCTTTAGACTGTTTAAACTTCTTAATCGCAATACACTTGCTCCGGTTGGATTTGATCTTCGCTAAGAACACGAGGCCGTAAGTTATAAATGCACACTATTATTCCCAATTATAATTCAATATCCAGGCAGGGCTATATTGATCAAATCAGTTTAAAGAACGATACTATCTGAAATATGCTTACCATGTTCCAAAGAAGCATAATACTTTGTCCATTGGTACTAACACCTCTTACTTTCTTTTCCAGCTATGCTTAGGTCACTTGCATTGTCAATAACCCCTGCTCTCCTATCCGTCTTCTTCGTCATCAATAGAGTGGCAATCCCCTGCTCCTGTTTACCAAGCCCTAACTGAACAGATCTTTAACAAAATGAATTGAACTTGGATGAACAATTTGAAACCCTAATTGAACACATCTGTAATTATAACTTATAATTGAAGATCAAGAACTAACAAATTGATTCACACAGCAAAACTACGAACACAACAAAGCCCTAAATCATTCATACCTGAGCACAAGTACGAACAACAGCCTTAAAATTCGAAGAATGGTACACAACAAAACCATGATCTCAGCAAAGCCCTAAATCATTCATACCTGAGCAAAAGTACGAACAACAGCCTTCAAATTCGAAGAAGGTTATAATTACTCGATCGAGCCGGTGGTGGACAAATCCTGCAAGCGATTTCTCATCTTTCGCTATTGGTAGCTTCTCGATCTTCCGATTATTTTGCTCGGTGTTGCTTATATTCATTGCTGAATATGACAGTTGTAATTGCGTGTGTGATTGAGGAGTTGGATCGATCGCTACGAGCATGTAGTATCGAAAAGTGGAGGTTAATTTCAGCAGAGTTCCGTCGAGATCCACCGTGATTGACCAATGGTTGATGGCGGAGGCGTCGCATATCTCTCTATAAAACTGACTCTCTCTCTAGAATCGTGTATGTGACTGAATGTGGCATGGTGTTTGTTAGTTAGGGCAGAGAATTGTGAATCGTAGGGGGAGAGGAAGGGTTTTATCTGTTTTCATAATTTTTTATTTTTATTTTTTATAAGAATAATAGTTCGGTCACAAATTAGTAGCAAATTGCTATTTTGCTATGCATTTCGGACGCACAAATTAAAATAATAGTTTTAATTAGATTTGTGTTGC